>JAJTUV010001312.1:0-600000 GCA_021653895.1 Mastomys natalensis | reverse complement strand
TGGGGAACGTGCTTAGACATTGAAAGTTTTCTCCCAGAAGGTAAAACTAACATTTACTTAAAAGAACAAATTCTACCTTCTTTCTGTGCCAAAGACACAATGCTGGGAAAGCTGGGTTATTCTAATGTGGAAAATTGACCCTGGGTTTTCAAGCAAACTGCCTCCTTACAATGCCTCTCTTCTCTGGTCTTGTTCTATCTTCAGGTATTCTTGCAGGCCTCTAGTTACCTGTGGACTTTGATGACTGTATCTGATGCTGAGATGTTTATGTCTAAAAGGAAAGCTCAAACACTGACAAAAGTGACTTACTCTGTGCTCAGGAAACAGATAGATCTGGCACACTGCTTTCATGTAGACTCACCATGTGAACCCTGATACTTGGATATTCTACCTGCAGGATGCTGATCAGTACTAATCAGTCTGTTGCATCTTTGGACTAAGTGTCATGCCAAACTATTTCTATGCGAAGCCCATACACATGGAGTTTCTCTGATTTACATACTGAATGTCTCCTAATCAGTGTTAGGGATGATTATGAAATGTTTAGGTCACTTTCTTTAGTGACGAAAAATTCAATTCAAATTATCTTCAGAAAAATAGAACTCAGAATCTATTGTCAGGAAAGCCAGAAGTGGAAGTGAGCCCTTCTCAGTTGTCAATCTCTCCTCTCTCTCTCTGCTTTTCATTCTATTTTCTTCTTCCTTCCCCTACTACTCCTTCTTTTATCGTTCTCTTTTGTTCTTCCTTGCCTTCCCACTCTTTCTCCTTTCATAAAGGGAATATATATGTTGAAGAGTTGGCTATGGGTGACCTCCACAGAGATGAAGGCAGTATTGTATCATAGAGAAAGAACTCTTTCTAATTCTAGTTATGCCTAAGACTAATTTTACATATTTAGATGTGTTTCTTACTCCCTGGATCTTATAAATTGGAATCTCCACCCCTTAGTTCACAATGCAAGTCACCAGAATTATCTGAGAGGGCATTTGAAAATCAGGTGCATGGCTCCATTTGTTCTAAATCATATAGGAGCAAGTTCTAGGTGCTGTAAATATTGAGATGTTACTGATGTGATATGGGACTCAGTAAATACTGATACCATACAGTGATTCTATTTTGTGAAGTTTCTTTCAAGATATATAATGTTCATCATTAGGGCATGCCTGTTCCCTGACTCCACAGCCCTGCCTTAACAAGGGACACAGGTGGTACTTCCACCCAAATATGCACACCAGCTGAGACCCTCAAGGAGCCCAGCAGACATTGGATCTGTCCTACGTTACTGGAGCCCTACTGCCCTTCAGGTCTGGACCTCCACCTTCACCCATGGCAGATTAACATGCCTGCTCCTTGAACCTACAACCAATGCCTGTATCCCAGAATGTATGCCCTAACCAGGAATACAGGAGGACTGCTCTATCCAGGACACAGTAGTCTGCTCTAACCCAGGACACAGGAGACCTGCTCTAACCAGAGACACAATAGGCATGCTCTAATCAGAGATAGTACTGTCTATCTCCCAGAAAGTCTGGTCTGAGGATAAACAGCTAAACATGCCTCCTAGAAGGCCTGCTTCAATCCGAGAATCTGAGGCCAGTTGACACTGAAAATAACCAGATGTCAAAAGGCAAGTGCAAGAACATGATCAAGAGAACCCGGTTCTCCTATCAGAGCGAGCCATGGGTACTCTAACACACCTGAAAAACAAGATTCTCACCTAAAATTTCATTGCATGAAGATGATAGAAGTCCTTAAGGAGAATATAAATATTTCCATTACAGAATATTTAGGAAAACATGGGCAAACAGGTAGAAGCCCTTAAAGAGGAAACAAATCCATTAAAGAAATACAGGAGAATACAATCAAAAGGTGAAGGAATTGAACAAAGTTGTCCAAGACCCAAAAATTGAAATAGAAACAATAAAAAAATCACAAATGGAAGTATCTCTGGAGATAGAAAATCTAGGAAAGAGAACAGGAACTACAGATGCAAGCATCACCAACAGAATACAAGAGATTGGAGAGAGAAGCTCAGGAGTAGAAGATACCATGGAAGGAAGATATTGATGTATTGGTCAAAGAAAATACAAAGTGTAAAAAGTTCCTACCCCAAAGCATACAAGAAATTTAGGACATAATGAGAAGACCAAACTTAAGAATAATAAATAAGAATAGAAGAGGCGAAGATTCCCTCTTCAACAAAATTATAGAAGAAATCTTCTCTAACCTAAAGAAAGGGTGGCCATAAATGTAACAGAAGCCTATAGAAAACTAAATTGATGGGACCAAAAATAGAAATTTTCCAACCCCAAAATAATCAAAATACTAAGTATACAGATCAAAGAAAGAATATTAAAAACTGTAAGGGATAAAAATAAAAGGCCAAGCAACATATAAATACAGACCTATCAGAATTACACCTGACCTCTCAACAGAGACTCTAAAAGCCAGAAAAAAATCTAGACAGATGTTTTGCAGACCATAGGGGGCCACAGATGCCAGCCCAGACTATCATAATCAGCAAAACTCTTATTGCCATAGATGGAGAAACCAAGAGAGTCTATGACCAAACCAAATTTAAATAACATCTTTCTATGAATTCAGCCCTACAGAGCATATTAGAAAAAAACTCCAATAGAAGGAGGTAAATAGATCTAAGGAAACATATGAAATTAATAATCTTACAGCAAAGGCAAAAGTAAAGAATCATACATACATAGTACCACTTCCAACAACAAAATAACAGGAAGTAACAGTCATTGGTAATTAATATCTCTGAACATCAGTGGACTCAATTCACTAATAAAAAAAATATAGGCTAAAAGACTGCATATAAAAACAGAATCCATCATTCTGGTACATACAAGAAACACACTTCAGCAACAAAAACAGACAATGTCTCATAGTAAGGTCCAGAAAAAAAGTTTGAGAAGCAAATGGTCCCAAGAAACAAGCTGGAATAGCCATTCTAATATCCAATAGACTCCAGAGAATCAAATAACCCTATTAATATTAAAATGGGGTGGAGAATTCACAACTGAGGAATAATGAATGGCCAAGAAGCACCTAAAGAAATGTTCAACATCCTTAGTCATCAGGAAATGCAAATCAAAACAATCCTGAGATTCCACGTCTTACCAGTCAGATTAGTTAAGATCAAAAACTCAGGTGACAGAAGATGCTGGCAAGGATGTGGAGAAAGAGGAACATTCCTCCATTGTTGGTGGGATTACAAGCTGGTACAACTACTCTGGAAGTCAGTTTGGTGGTTCCTCAGAAAATTAGACTCAGTACTATCTGAAGACCCAACGATATACTCCTGGGCATATACCTAAAAGGTGCCCCAACATATAACAGGACACGTGTTCGTAGCAGGCTTATATATAATAACTAGAAGCTGGAAAGGACTCAAATGTCCTTCAATAGATGAATGGATAGAGAAAATGTGATACAAGGAGTACTACTCAGCTGTTAAAAACAATTAATTCATTAAATTCTTAGGCAAATGGATGGAAGTAGAAAATGTCATCCTCAGTGATATAACCCAATCACAAAAGAACACATATGGTATGCACTCACTGATAAGTGAATATTAGCCCAAATGCTCAGAATGCCCAAGATACAATTCACAGACCACATGAAGCTCATGAAGAATGAAGAATGTGGGTGCTTTGGTCCTTCTTAGAAAGGGGAACACAATACTCATGGGAGCAAATACAGAGACAAAGTATGGAGCAGAGATTGAAGGAAAGGCTATCCAAAGACTGTCCCATTTGGGGATCCATCCCATGTACACTCATCCATACTTGTGGATGCCAAGAAGTACATGGTGACAGGAGCCTGATATAGCTGTCTTCTGAGAGGCTCTGCCAGAGCCTGACAAATACAGAGGCAGATGCTTGCAGCCAACCATTGGATTGAGCACAGGGTCCCCAATGAAGGAGTCAGAGAAAGGACTGAAAGAGTTGAAGGGGTTTGCAACCCCAAAAGAAGAACAGTAATATCAACCAACCAGATCCCCCAGAGCTCCCAGTGACTAAACTACCACCAAGGAATATACATGAAGGGACCCATAGCTCCAGCTGCATATGTAGCAGAGGATGGTATTGTCGAGCATCAATGGGAAGAGAGAGCCTTAGTCCTGTGAAGGCTTGATACCCCAGTGTAGGAGAATGTCAGGGCAGGGAGGCAGGAGTGAGTGGATGGGTTGGGGAACACCCTCATAGAAGCAGGGGAGGGGGAATGGGTTAGGGGCTTTCTGGAGAGGGGAGGAACCAGAAAAGGTTTACATTTGAAATGTAAATGAAGAAAATAGCCAATAAAAAATAGACTTTCAATCAAACAAAATTAAGAGATATGGGGAAGGACACTTTATACTCAAAAGAAAAATCCACCAAGTTGAATCTCAATTCAGAACATTATGCCCCAAATGCACAGGCACCCACATTTGTAAAAGAAACTTTACTAAAGCTCAAAACACACATTGACCCTCACAAAGTAATAGTAGGAGAATTCGACATCCCACTGTTACCAATGAACAGGTCATTTAAACAGAAACTAAAAGAAGTTATGAACCAAACGGATTTAACAGATATCTAAAGAACATTTTACCCCAAAACAAAAGAATAAACCTTCTTCCCAGCATCTCAATGAACCTTCTCCAAAATTGACCATATAATAAGACACAAAATAAGCTTCAACAGATGCAAGAAGTTTGAAACAGTCGCTTGTATTTTATCAAATCACCAAGGACAAAGGCTGGACTTTAATAACAAAACCAACAGAAAACCCACATACTTATGGAAACTCAACAACTCTGTATTTGGTGATAACTTGGTTAGGGAAAAAATACAGAAAAAATACTTTATAGAATTCAATGAAAATGAAGGCACAACGTTCCCAAAGTAATGAGACACAAACAGAGAATTCACAATAGAATAATCTCAAAGGGCCAAGAAGCACTTAAAAAAAATATCCAACATCCTTAGTCATCAGGGAAATGTAAATCTAAAAGACCTTGAGATTTCACTTTACACTACACAGTATGGTTAAGATCAAGAACTCCAGTGATAGAGGCGGATGCTTGCAGCCAACCATTTGACTGGGTCCAATGCTTTGACAGCACCTGCTGTCAAAGATGTGGAGAAAAGGAAACACCCCTCCATTGCTGGTGGGATAGCAAACTTGTACAACCACTTTCGAAATCTATCTGATGATTCCTCAAAAAATTGGAAATAGTTCTACCTGAAGACCCAACTATTGCTCCTGGGTGTATACCCAAATGATGTTCTACCATACCACAAGGATATGTGCTTCACTACATTTGTAGCAGTTTTATTCCTAGTAGCTAGAAACTGGAAGCAATCCAGATGTACTTCAAATGAAGAATGGATACAGAAAATGTGGTTTATTTACACAATGGAGTACTAGTCAGCCATTACAAATGAAGACATGAATTTTACAGGCAAATGGATGGAGATAGAAAATATCTTCCTGAATGGGGCAACCCAGACTCTAAAGACATGCATGGTATGTACTCACTGATAAGTGGATATAAACCATAAAGTACAGAACACCCACGATACAACACATAGACCTTATGTAGTATAACTAGAAGAAAGACTTAAGTGAGGATGCTTCAATCCCACTTAGAAGGTGGAACAAAATAATCAAGTGAGGCAGATGGAGGAAGGGAACTGGGAGGGAGAGGGAGGAGGAAGGGCTAAGGGGGAAGGATCAGCTATGAGGGGGAGACAGGAGTGAAACCCAGAGGACTGGGAGAATGAATGGAAATATGCAGCTGTGGGGGGACAGAGTTTGGGGGGAACCTCTAGAATGTCCCAGAGATCTGGATGATGAATGGCCCCAGAGCTTAATGTGGGTGACCTTAGCTGAAATGCCCAACAGTGGCACCTGAAGAAGACCACCTCCAGTAGTTAGACAGCGCCCCTGTGAAGGCATGGAGACAGCAACCCACTTTCAAAATTTTCGACCCCAATTCTTTCCTGTCAAACAGAAAGGCAGGGACAAAACTGGAGCAGAGACTGAAGAAATGGTCGACCAGTGACAGTCACAAATTGGGATCCATCACATGGGCAGGCACCAAACCCTGACACTATTACTGTTGTTGTGTTGTGCATGTGATAGAAACCTAGCATATCTATCTCTGAGAGGATTTAATGACAGCTGACTTAGACAGAGGCAGATACTTACAGCCAAACACTGGCCTGAAGTTGGGGACCCCTATGGAAGAGTTAGTGGAAGAATTGAAGGAACTGGATGGGATGACAACCCCATAGGAAGACCAACAGTGTCATCTAATGTGGACCCCTGCGAGCTCCCAGAGACTAAGCCACCAACCAAAGAGCATACATGGGTTGGTCCGAGGTCCCAGGCACATATGTAGCAGATGATGGCATTGTCTAGCCTCAGTGGCAGAGTATGTGCCTATAAAGACTTGATGCCTCAGAGAAGGGAAATTGCTGAGGGGGTGATCCTCTCAGAGGCGAGGAGGAAGAGTGATGGGGGGAAGAACACTGGGAAGGGAACAAGGAGAGGAAGCAAATTTGGGATGTAAATAAGTAAAATAACTTAATTAAAAGAAAGAAAATGAAAAATATTTATTACTAGAAGTCATAAAAGGGGCAGACTCCATTTCATAACTTCTAACTTTATTATTAAAGAAGACTGTAATTATGAATGATTAAAAATAATGTGATGTTCTAGTTAGATTATATACCTTAAGTTCAGTTATACCATAAAAACTCTTTGCAAGCATGTAGGAACCAAGGCATGATGAAACTAACAAATAACCAACAACAAGAAGAGAAGACAAAACAAGCACATATGAGAAAACAAGAACTGACGTATGAACAAACATCTAGGACTAACTGATGTCATTGTGGGGCTTTCCATGACAGAGCACCAGGTGAGTGCAGTAACTGTAACTTACCAGTTAAGCAGGAAAAGGCAAAGCAGGCTACACTAACTGTAAACAATAGACATGATACATCTCAGTGTCTTCTATACCCTACTGAAGAATAATAACTTCAAGCCAACAAGATTTAGAATCAAGAGTGAAGGTTCTCCCTCCTGTGTTATTTTAAAGGAAAGTTTGAAATACTTTCTACTGTCTATCACTTTTTGTAGAGAATTCTATTTTTCATGAGATTAAAACAAAGTGGTTAGAATACAAATACATACTTTATAAAACTTATTCAATATGAGTACTTGTATTTGCATAATTATCAAGACTTTGAAAATTATTGTAAATTGCCTTAAGAGATAAAAATAAAAGCAGAGAAAGCAGAAGGAGAGGGAGAGAAGAAGTTATTTGAGTTCAGATTCCAGATCACATTATATAAATCAGGTGCTCTGGGATGAGCTTGTAAGCTGAGTACTGGGGAGGTAAAGAAAGGTAGATCTCTAGAGCATGCTGGCCATCAACTATATCTTTCTTATTGAATTCCAGGGTAGTGAGAGAGTCTGTTACAAAGAAATAAGGCCTGAGGATCATCTGATGTTATTTTCTGTCACTCTTAATGCATACACTCATGCATGTGATTCTCTACCCCCTTCTGACACAGATGGTCAGAAGGTAACTAAGAGAAGTGGAGAACAATTTAATAGTTCATATCATCAAAGTCTAACGTATAGTCTTTAAACATTATGGTTACAATTCTATTCTATTTCTAAAGCTATTTTGACATTATATGTTAAATACTGAGTTTGGCTCTCTATTTGCTAAGAAGATGGGGATAGACAACTGAGATTGTAATTGCTCTTATACTAAAAGAAAAACATTGTATAACTCAGCACTCTAGACCCAAAGAAATTTATTTATAGGAGACACTCAAAACCAGAAAAAAGGAAGTAAAACATAGATGAACAATTATCAAATTAAGAGCGACACAGAATTTATCAAATATCTACTATGTATTAATATTCTGTGTTGACTTATCAAACCCCAATTCAAGTCTTGGTAGTGTCATCTCCATGGGAAGACAAGAAACAGAGAAATTAATTTACCTAAAGTCTAATAGTTAAATAATGGTAGAACCTGGAATATAATCAAGCTGTCTGATTCTGGAGCTGGTTAGACTGCTATCATTTGCTCTTAGTATAAGAAGAGAAGCCTGGGAGGGTCCACCCTAATGTTATCATAGAAGAGTTGTTACAAAATAGGCAATGTGTTGATAGATTCCCCAAACGAGTGATGGACAAATACAAAAAACTGAGAAGTATTTCCAGCCCACCAGGATTAAACAATATACCCCATAATTAAAATGAATTTTAGTGAAAAATATGTTGGAATCAATGAAAATTCTCTAGAATTTTAGCAGGTACATGACAAATCAATTTCAGTGGGAGGAAATAGTTGTAAATGATATAATAAAAGACGCATCCCCCCACCCCCCAGATCATGAAGTAAGCGTTTCACCTGTTGTTTTCTTCCCTGTCACCAAGGATTTAGGTACGTTTAGGGTTGGTGTCTGTTTGTGATTTTTAAAATTAGAAAATAATTTGTAGATTTTCAAGTCCTCAGGAAAATATGGTGGAGCTGAAAGATAAAGGAAAGAAATCATTTCAACAAATAGGCTGGAAATGTACTTGCTTGCTGGTTAGAACCCCTTTCTTCCACATCTTCATTCCCAAGTCCCTTTATGTTCAACTCTCTTCTCCCTCCACTTATTGGGAAGCATCAGAAAGAGGAGTTCATTATATTTGAACCAAAACTGATGACATTTTTGGAATGATGGATTGTTTTCCCTCTGCAATAGTCTGTATTTCTTCACTCTCTATGCTCGTATTGTTTGTGCTTTCTAAAAATTAGATCTGTAAAATGCAGGAAAAGAATAAGTGGATACCAGGAAAAATAAAGAAAAAGACCAAAGCACAATGGGAGTTAAGCTGTGGAGACCAACATCATAAATGGAGTGACAAGCCCCCTTTCTCTGGCATGAGTGGTTTGTCTTGTTCATCTGCCTTGCACAGCAAAGGCCAACTCCTCACTGTGAAGCTGGTAAACCCAGTACATGGGGTGGATATGACCATAGCAATCATTTCTACTTTCACAGGCAAGCAATGTTTTATAATAAGATTTCAAGAATGACCACACAGAAAAGTGTATAGCCTTCTCTCCTCATAACACATGTACTTGTCAATGTAATATACTAGATGGAGTTTTATTTTCTGTAAATACACTTTCATACACTCTTCTATTACTTTCAGGGCTGGGTCTATTTTGAATACGTTGGATTGGATTCAGTGGAATGGCAAAGGCTGAGTGGCTTAAAGCAGAGAGCATTCTGTTAGCATTCTGGGGCATGCTTACTCAGAAACCCTTCATCTTTTTGAACTGTATCACTATGCATATGGAATATGTGATGTACAGTGAAGCTTGTTTTATCCAATGTGTCCTATAGAAAGAATGATCGTTATCTCTAGTGCTACATAATGAGGCTGATCACATTTTAAATGGGCTCCGGGCCACTGAGGGGTTTTTGATACCTCCATAGGGTTGTTATATTGTCACAGTGACACTTTTGTAGTAAGACACAGTGTACGTAAATGAGACTAAGCAATGAGTTTAAGGTCAAGCTGAGTTTTATTAAAGCAAATAAAATCTCATCGTTGAAATTTGAAAATAGCAGAGTGAAGTGTTTAATTAACTGGAAGCAAAAAAAAAAAATTACTTTTAAGTTAGACATTGGATTTGATAGAATGATTATATCTGGAGCATAGAGCATGGGTCAAAAGTGAGACATACCACATAGTTATAAGACTCAAAATCATAACAATAACCTTTATAATCTTAAAAGAAACTAATTTCTTTCATCTTTTTCAGACTATTGATATTGAGTTCAGTCTTAGTTATAATTTTACTGCTGTGAACAGATACTATGGCCAAGGCAACTCTTATAATAACATTTAATCGGGGCTGCTTACAGGTTCAGAGGTTCAGTCCATTATCATCAAGGTGGGAACAGGATAGCATCCAGGCAGGCAAGGTGCAGGAGGAGCAAAGAGTTCTCTGTCTTCACCTGAAGGCTACTAGTGCAAGGCTAACTTCCAGGTAGACAAAATGAGAGTCTTAATGCCCATGCTCACAATGACACACATCCAACAAGGCTGGGACAATCATATTCAAACCATGACATTCCACTCTCTGGCCTCCATAGCTTGTTCAAACATATGAGTCTATGGAGGCCTTATCTAGTCATAACATAATAAAAAAAGCACATTTAGTCTAATTTTCAAAGTCTCCATTGTCTAGAACTGTATCAACAATTTTAAAAGTTCAAAATTTAAAGTCTCTTCTGAGGTCTATCCAATCACTTAACTGTAATCCCACAATCAAGACCAGCTAGGCAAACTCCACCACTCTGCGTCTCTATGTCTGACGTCAAAGTAGTTTTCAGATCTCCGACTCCTTGACATCTTTGTTGACTGCAACAACTTCTTTTCCTAGGCTTGTTCCATTCCTTGTTAGCAGCATTCCTCAGGAGAAATCCTATGTCTCTGGTATCTTGAAAATGTTGGGGTCTGCATGGCAACTTCAGTATTACAGCTTCTTGTTTCAATGTCTGGAATCCACACATGTTCTTCAGGGCTCCCCCAAAGGGCTGCTGTCGCTTCTCCAGCTCTGCACTCTGTAGCACTCTAAGCTCAGGTTGATCCAATCCACTGCTGCTGCTGTTCATGGTGATCATCCTATGGCACTGGAATCTCCAATATACTGGGGTTTTCTGCTGTAACTAAGCTTTACCAATAGCCTCTCATAGGCTCTCTTCATGCTGCAAAGTCTCAAATCCTTTGCATGACCTCTTCTGTCCTGGGCCATCACCAATGGTCTTCCCTAGCCTCTCACAGTGCCAAGCCTCAGCTGCTATTCATGACCCCTCGTGTCTTCAAAACCAGCACTACCTGGGTGACTCTTGCACATTACCAAGTACAGCTGCAGCAAGAAGTATAGCCTTGGCTATTTCTGGAACACAACTTCTTTGTGCTCTCAGAAAACACTTTCCAGAAGATTTACCTCAGTGATGCTGGTTTCTTCTTAGTCACCGATACTTTCATAGCTTCAGCTAACCAGAATCAATTGTCCCAGTAGTCCCTTGCATTCTGGACTCTAAAGCCAAAGCAACATGGCCGAAGCTGCCATGTTCTGCTGCTTGCAGGAGATGGAACATGACCACCTTATTTTATTACATTATCATTAGCTTCCTCTTTTCCAACTCCTTCACTGCCTGAGATGGCTGTACTGGATCTTGGTCCATAGACTGACCTTGAACTCAGAGATCTGCATGCCTGTTTCCTGGGATTAAAGATATATACTACCATGCCTGGATTTATGCTTTTCTTCACCTAGAACTTAATTTGTTTTAGGCTAGCCTTGAACTCAGAGATCTGCTTGATGTTATCACCTGTTGTTAAAGGTGTGTAACACCATGTCTTGATCAAAATTTAGCTGGGTAGAATTTTGCCTCAAAGTCGCACTCCCTTAATTTGTTATCTTTGTGAACACAGGATTCAGCTATATTTCACTTCTTGGTACCCCTTTAATCCTCAAACCATATATTTTATATTTTTCCATTCTCAACTTTCTAGGTTTATTTAAAATGTTCTTCATGAGACTTAGCCAGAGAAGGAAGTCTATGATGGGCATTTCTGAGACTTCCTTTGTCAATGCAATTAATCTGAGTCTCTTCACCTTAGCCTCAGGCAGATTCTTCAAACAAGGGCAAAAAGTAGCCACATCCTCCATCAATTACCACAAAACTGTGTCTAGGCTACATACTGAAGTTCTTCTCCACTGAAACCTCTTGAGTCAGGTCTGCACAACTCAAATCACTCACAGCAATAAAGTCTTCTATATTCCTACTAAGATAGCTCATTAAGCCCCACTTAAAACATTCCATGGCTTTCCAAATCCAAAGTCCCCAAATCTACATTCTTCCAAACAAAAACATGGTCAGGCCTATCACAGCAATACCCCAGTCCCTGGTACCAACTTCTGTATTAGTTATGGTTTTATGGCTTGAACAGACACCATGACCAAGGCAACTCTTATACGGACAACATTTAATTGGGGTATGGCATATAGGTTCAGAGGTGCAGTCCATTATCATCAAGGCATCGACATGGCAGCATCCAGGCAGTCATGGTACAGGAGGAGCTGAGAGTTCTATGTCTTCACCTGAAGGCTGCTAATGGAAGACTAACTTCCAAGCAGATAAGATGAAAGTCTTAAAGCCCATGCTCACAATGACACATCTCCAACAAGGACACACCTCCAAATATTGCCATTCCCTGGGCCAAACATATACAAACTATCACAAATTATAACAGTGTTTCTTGATATACTGTTCAAATTAAACTGGATTATAGATGTACCTAGAGAAAGATACTGATATCATCTTTCATTCACTCATTGAAAGTGCAATATTCATTAAGCTAATGTGTCAATTATTATACCTCTGAGAAAATGGCAATGGATAAAATTGGTAGCTCGAAGACTCATTGCAATTTATATATTTATATATTACATCTATACATGTAATACATTGTGTATAATATATATATATATAATATTGATGTACACAAATTAATATTTCAATTTTAGTATCTCCCAATATTACAACACCAGCTTATTACAGTATAAAGGAATTTTTATTAGTATTGCATTGCATTTTATTTTTTAATTTGTGTGTGGGGGCATGTGCATGTATACCTGTGTGCTTTAGTACAGGTGCCCACAAAGGCCAAAAACATCAGACTTTCATGGAGCACAATTTATATGTGTTCTGAGTTGCCTAACAATAGCACTTAGAAATTGAGTCTTCTGCAGCAATATTATGTGTTATTAACTGCAGATCTATCTCTTCAAGTCTTTGAAAGAATTTTCTTCACAAAGGTTTCTCACATATTTGCCAACATGCAATGCAAAGTTACTAATCATACATAAAAGAAGACAAGGGACAGTAAAAGAGGTTTCAGTTCTTTGTCAGGTTCCTTGCCAAAGATCTGCCATGAGATTAAGACATCTCAAGGATAGGAAAAAGGAGTGTGCTCATCTCATAAGAGAGAAGCAGGCAGGTACTTAGAGGTAAAAGCAGAGATAAAATACCACTTTGAAAGATGGATCACCTGATTCGTTGAATCAGACCCCACCTTCCACAGATTCTGCCATTTCCACACAGTCCATCCAAATGTCCATTCACCAATGGGTTAATCTATTGTTTAGACCAGTGCCCTCATGACTCAATCAGTTCCCAAAAGTCCCAACTCTGAACCTAGTATTGAGAACAAAGCAAACCTTCAATACATGAGCAATTGAGTGGAACACTTCACATCCATATCGTAAGAACTGTTGAACTGGTTCCTAATAAATCATTTTAAAACTGAGTGTGTACATAGACTAGCACAAGGTTATCAGGCAAAAGTGCTTGCTATGTCAGTCTTAGAACCTGGGTTTGATCCACAGAATGTTCATAAAATTTGAAGGTAAGATCTAATACCGTAAAGTTTCTCCTGACCTCCACAGGTGTTCCATGGACACTCAGCACACACATTTGTGTGGACATAAACATGGGAGTGTACACACTCAAACATATATAAGTTACACACACATACACACACATATACCACTTAAATGTACACACACTCACACTCACACACATAGTCACATGTACACACTATAATAATGAATTTTGAAAGCATTCATTTTAGAAACCATGCTTATTTACCACTCTGTTCAAAATTCTCACTGTGAGCATAGCCTATAAAGGAACTTGACTTTGAAATATTGATTCTAGATCAATCCCAAGATCTAGTGCAAATATCAAGAAAGAGAAAAGATGATTATATTAAGAGTTTTATGTTTACTCTTTTAAACTCACCAATATATTGAAGTACATCACAAACTCAGCATTGGAGAATGGAAAATTTTCATAACCCAAAATTTAAAACATCCCACAGAGTGTAAGTTCAAGGTCTCTGTGGGGGGTCCAAACTCTTTGATTATTGTACTTTTTTTCTGTCTTCCCTCCCTCCCTTTTTGGTGATTTCAATAAAAGGCTTTGAAGTCAGATATAAAGTTTGGGCCCATCCTCCTTCTGGGCCGCTAGCCTTTGATCAGTTTCCTGAATCATAATGGACCTCTTTAACTTTTTCCATTCACAACTTCCTTTTTGCCAAAGAAATCTTTATGTGATCCAGGAACTTGGTAATGTGAGATAGGTGCACATTTACTGTTGATAAATCATTAAAATAATTTTAAAGCAAATGTTTGGTATACATATGTTTTGCCATTTATTACAGATAAAGCAGAAATTTGCATATAATAAGATGAATTTGCTGGATTTTGTTTACATAAAGACTTAAGTCTTGGCTGAGAATTTGACACTGTAGGAAAAAACATGTTTTCAGCAATTTTTAGGGTTATCAATGGTTTGATTTTAAAATTATCAATTCGGAGAGCACTGCTTTTCATAAATACAAGTTACAAAGTGTTAGAAGTGTCTGTAGGAACGTTTCAGACATTGCTGAAAATTCTTTCTGGATTCCAAGCTAAAATAGATTTAAGGGTTGTTTATAATGAAACTCAAGTCAAGAAGTCAAACACCTACTTTTCTAATCAAACACTCAAATACAAATCAATCTAACACATATATGCGAGGTTTACTTTCAGAAGGGTGATAGGAGGTAAGTATTAGAGGTTTTGGTTTTCTTGATTCAGTCCTTATTTTTCTAAAAGAAAAGTCAACATATTTCTTAAAGAGCAGAAACATATGTGTTAGGTAAAAATACTGAAGTCCATAACAGAGGAGTCTCCAGCCTGTGATGGGCTATTTCAGGTATTATTTTTTGAGATGGCAAGACATGGTGGAATGTACATGTAGAGTCAGAACTCAGCCTGCAATGAAGTCCCTCCCTGTTAGAAACATGGTGCACGCTGCTCTGAATACCATGGAGTCATTTGGCCTTTGGATTGAGTTTTGACTGGTGGACATTGAGAAAAGTTGAAATGCTGTTAAATGGGGGTAATGGAACCCCCATATTCTGTTACATGATCCTATATGGGTTTTTAACTGTTAAAAGAAAAGAAAATGAGAAAAAAACAAACAAAACAAAAAACCCCAAAACTGTGACTTTTAGTGGCAGAAGAAAATACCCAGGCAAGAGAATTGTATGGATAAAATCACAAATACACATTAACCCTGACCAATACTCCCGGATAAAGACAGACAACTAACAGTGTTATGCTACTGGGGGTGTCTCCCATGGTCAGATGTTTTAATAAACAGGTCAATGATATTATTTTTCTTCCTACTAGACAGCATTTGTTAATTCTACCTTCCTGTAGATAGCTAGTAAATATGAAATCTTAAAGGCTATTTTCACTTTTATGCTCAAATTCTCAATTCCATTTTTAGCCCTGTGTGTGTTCTTGTGGCATAGTTTGGCATGTTAGGCAAGGCAGACAGAGTTTGAATCTCAGCCATCTGAGTTATGAGAGTATCGCTACCAACCATCATTTGGCTGTTGTTCTGAGTTGAAAATTAAACACAGTTGACTTTGTGGAGTGCCTAGACCTATTTGTATTCTACTATGTGCCATGGAGACTAACACTGAATCTGTTTTGTTGTCCTCAGAATTCCCAGTATCATGCACAGAGCTCAGAATATAACAGGTACTAAATACATATTTGTTGAATACATTTATCAGAGAGGGCAATAAAATGTAATACCTCTGAGAAGATTCTACTCTTCCTTTCTCAACTTCTAAAAAGTTTGGCAGATACATTTTCAAAGCACGTTTCCAAGTGTTTTCACTAACTGCATACTTATAAGCATGTTTTCTATGATATTAATTATTATTCTGCTGTGGAAAAGGAGAATACATTTGAAAGATAGAAAGAAGTCACTGACTGACTAGGAAGGACAGGAATGAAAATAAATTTAATAATTTCACCATAATAAACTGGCCACTGATAACCTGCATTTCTCTACCTCTAATTTTTTAGGAATCTAATTAGCTCAGGATAGATGAGCTATCCACTCTTGGAGTACTAGCTTTGTAAGTACTGTTGCCATTACATGTTTTCTGAGAATAAACTCTTGAGGACTCTGTAGCATAAAGAAAGTAAAACACGGAAGAATTGTAATATACATGTATATATGTACATACACATACACACATACTTTCTTTGATTATCTGGAACCATAGAAACTACCTACTATGTGGGTAAGAGCAGGAACTTACCTCTGGCACAATAGAACATGTTGTATTCCCAGCACTTGAAAAGCTAAGTGGGGAAAATCAGGAGTTCAAATCCAGCCTTGGATACATATCAAATTTCAGGTCAGCCCAGGCTATCTGAGACCTAGAACCTCTCTTTAAATACCAAACACCATTACTAGCAACAAAAAGAAGAAAGAATTATTAATGTAGCTAGTATTAATGACTTGTCATAAGCACCAGCATGTATTAGATCAAGAATAAAACTAACAATCATGGATTGCTTTTGTGGTTTTTTGTTTGTTTATCTGTTTGCTTAAGAATGCTTATTTTGTGTTTATTTTATGAAAATAATATTTAAGTAAAAAATCTCCCTTTTCCTTTAAAAATGTGTTTATTTTGCAGGTTTTCATACAAGTAATATTACCAAATTTATTCTTTGGAAACTTCATACACCTGCATAGTAAACGTTCTGATTATTCTCATCTCGCGTTGTCTCTCACCTCCTTCCCACCTCATGCCCCTTGCCAGTACAAGTACCTTTCCCACATTGTTTATGTTTTGTTTTTATTTTATGATCCACTGGGCTTAATGAGGGCTTTAGCATGATCAGGGGTTATGGAATTATCTAATGGAGCCTAGTGGACTCACTACACTACTGAAGAAAGTAACTCTTCTGCCTCCAACATCTACCCATAGTCAATAGTTACTTAAGGGAGGGGTAAGGCAGTACGAACACCTCTGTATCCATGACAGTTAATAAGTTCAGACTCGTGCAGGTCCAGAGCATACAATTCCTGGTGCTGTGAGTTCAGGACACAGTAGCTGTGGTGTGCCTAGAAATTGCAGTTCACAGTATATCACCTAAATCAGGTAGGGGGAATCAGGGTTAAATCCTTCATATTTTACATTAAATAATTGTATCATCTAAGAAGCTGCTTTGCTCCATGCCCATAAAGTACATAACAAAAACCACGGGGGGGGGTTGTTGTTTTGTATATTTGTACTTGGAAAAAAAATACAAATTTCTGCATGTCTGCTTTTATAACATTGATTCACTAGGACAATATTAATTTGAAAAAAATAATACTGAGCCTGGTTTTCAGACATCATAAAGAATGGCCATATAGGAGGTTCTCTGAGAGGAGGCTTTAGTAACAGTAGTTGAATAAACTCATTAAGAGCCAGGGTTTATGTTATAACTATCACATGGTTATTTCACTTCAAATACTGTTTAATTTTACATAAAAATCATTAAATAATCAACTTAGTATCCGGTGGCTAAAGGACTGTAGAAATGAGTCTAAATAAATCCTTGTATATCCAGATTTCCAAGTTCGTGTGCTTATGATTCCTCAGTCCCGGATTCGCTCTGTTCTCAACTTCTTGGCATGAGGAAAGTAACTGTAGTTAAAGAGCAAATTTTAGAAACTCAGATTTGCCAAAGACCTTTAATCTTTTTTTGAATAACTTGTCTTACGAATGAAACAAGAGTGCTCTGTGGAGGTGAAGCCTGCTGATTAAGGTCATAGAGGCAGCTGTTAACAGGTGCAGCACAGGGACGCAGGCCTGCCAAGCACTGTGGCAGGTTACACTTAATGGAACTTAAGAAAGGATGATGGTCCTATAGCTTCCTGGCAGATTTTCACTCATTTAGACCCATACTAATTTGTTCAGGAGATACTAGAACATAGTCTATAATCCCAGCCCTTTGGCTGTGTCACAAAGACAATACTCTAATCAAACATGTTCTCTACATTATTAACTGTGACATACACTTATTTAAAACTCAGGATTTTTTCACTATTTTCTAATCATTTAAGACATAATTATAAATACTAGTTATTGTTGATGCCTTTGTATTCCTGAAAGCAGCTTTTCTATTCTCTGTATTCCAAAAAGCACACTTGTTTTCTTGTGTGTGGCCTTTGTACCTATGGGTTTGTTAGCCTGAATGACTTCTGAGTCCCTATCTCATCATGGTGTTCCAGGGTTTTCTTCATTTACACCAGTCACCCTGGTGATAGAATTTATATCTGTATGTGACCAACTGACCATGTCTGGCACCTCCATTGTTCTAATTTATTGAAATATTGCTGCACAGCACATCTTTACACATTTCCTCAGTCACAAGATGTGCACTGATGGATGCTCATAAACTTACTGCTTGGAGACCAAGGTCTATGATGTTTTCTAATGCTGAGCCATTTTTCTTGCATGCTTGGTTTAAGACAACTCACTCCCCTTTGCTAGCAGATATCTTATCTATTGGGACAATTTCATGCAGTTTACACAGGAAGTAGGTGGCATTTGCTTTTCATAAAAAGTATTTTGTTTTGTTCTTAGGGCAGTATAGATTATAAAAACATATCCCAGTGTCTCAGAGGAGGTTCTCCTGAAACATTCAACCTTACTCATATTATTTTGATTCAGGTCCATTAAAAATAGATTTCAGCCTACTTTGTGTAAATAGCAACCAATGAATCCAAAAAAATTACACTAAAGAATTACACATGCATACATAAAATAGATATAGGAACAGTGACATTCATACTTGCTATATCATAAATATCTCAGTAAAATTTTTGGACCATTTATACATTATACAAAATTAAGTATTGATGTGAATTACAATGTGATAGGGCTACCTATGTGAATCATTATGTATTTCCCCGAATATTTGTTAATTTGCATTGTTTGATGAAGCTTATGGCATTAGAGATACTTTCAGTATCACAGAATCTCCCTTTTCTAGCCCACTGAGTATACTCACTGGCTACTTTGATGAGGGTAGCTAAGAGTTTGCAGCAATTCCTCAAA
Organism: Mastomys natalensis; assembly: GCA_021653895.1. Classification (NCBI taxonomy): domain Eukaryota; kingdom Metazoa; phylum Chordata; class Mammalia; order Rodentia; family Muridae; genus Mastomys; species Mastomys natalensis. The sequence continues at coordinate 580,938 of JAJTUV010001312.1, read as the reverse complement.
AGACTTGACCTAGGTGGAAAAGGGCTGAGTCCTAAGTCAGCCATGTATCATGTAAACACTATCAAGACCTCTTCTGCATCAAATTCATGTTCTTTTTTCCTTACCCTATTACTGATGCCTGTACTTTTGTAGACAACTTATCTTTATCAGAGATGCAAGAAGTTAAGGTTTCCCTTTAGGATAGAGGATATAACAAATATATGTCTAAAGTTAAATCATATAGTTTTTCAAGATCCTCAATGACAAAGAACATTGATTGAGCTGAGTGAGAATTATGATCAATGGTCGTATATGTCAAAAGTCTACTTCAATAGCAAGACTGAACTTTGAAACTGATCAGCTAACTGAGAAGAGTCATTTAGTTGGTGAATAGTAATGGTGCTCTTCTCTGTTCTTCCTCTTCTTTGCGGAAAACTTCTAAATTAAATATGAATATCCTTTCTCTTCTAGGGAATGTAAATCAGTTCCCCTCTATTTGAGGATAGACTAGGATTAGAACATCACTTCTGACGAGTAGTGTAAGGTAAGGAAAATGAGTAATTTGACTTGGAGGGACCTTGAACCATTACCCTAAGCATAGATTGACATGAAAATATGTAGCAATCACTGAAAATCCACAATAACACCATGCATCCTCTGCTCTGACAACATAGCTAAGGCATTTCACGTTCCTCATACCCATCTCCAAACCAACAGCCCTAGTTTAACTCCTAGAAAACACCAAACAGAACTAAGGGCATTCTCTAAACTAATTGATCAGTAGTATTTTATACTGTCAATGCAACTGAAAACAAGGAAGATTGATGAGCTGTCACAGGCCAGAAGACTGAAGGCAGATCTGTTTCTTGCATCCTATGTTTGTCCACAGAGATACAAAGAAAACATCAAGAGAAGAAGCCTTGACATTAAAACAAAACATGCGTTATCATTGTGATGCCAGTGTTAAAATCTTTATTTTCATAAATGTGCTACACTATTACTGATGACTTTAGAAGAAGTGCATCAACATTTAATGAGAGATCTTTTTGTTATCTTTGGAGCTTTTCCAAAACTCTAAAGTATTCCCAAATTGAAATATTCAGTAAGTATAGAGTTAGAAAGAAAAATGTTCTCAATACAGGGGCTTGGGTATCTCACTGATAAGGAGTGCTGAAGCTGAAGAGCAACATGATAGCTTAACCCTAAATATGATTTACTTTTAATCTAGATGCCTCAAATGAGAAATAATAAATCATAAAATATACAGCAGTATGCTGTAAATTTGTTCCAGAGATTCAAATAATGGAAACTTCAAGGGTTAAATAAAAGGTTTTTACTTCCCTAGAAGTACAGAGCGTGAACTATATTTTAGGATTTTATATCCTTATAATAATGTTCCAGTTAATTTTATTGGCACATTCTACAAACTGTTATTGAATTACTATTGCTAACTAATTTTAACACACACACACACATACATACACACACATTCACAACACACATACACAAATACACACACATACGCACACACACACACACATTCACACACACATATGTATACATATATGCATAATCTTCAGCTTTACGGCCTCTATATTTAAAAGCAAATGCATTTCAATGAGTCCTTTTTATAGCGGTACATGCCTAGGAACATCTGAAGAAATAATGTTACATAGTTCCGGTGATAAACAAGTCAGTTACTAGTGTCAACACACCTGATAGAACTTAAATAGCCACAACGAATAGTATGTTTCAAATCTTTGAGTTATATCATTTATAAGTACTTAGTGCATCATGTTACCTATAGACTTTATTTTGCCAGTAGAGAGAAAGTAGGGCTACATGTGAGAACGACATAGAAGGACAAACTGAGTTTTGAGATAGCATTAACATTTAAACTAGAGAACTGAAGCCAGGGGACCCAAGATTTCCTCTCCTTGGACACAAGAGAGGAGGTACAATTTTCCAAGCCTTGTTTCTTGCATTTCAACCGTCACAGCCAGAATCAGTGGAAACTACTTTGGGCCATTTGTTTACTGACATTAAAGTAGATTTAGAGAGACTGAACACTTTTCTATTGTCCCTTCTGGGCTGAATCAACTTTATTTAAATGGAAATTCACTCACATATTTCTAATCCCCTTCAAATGCTTCCTTTGTTTATAACAACAGAGATATTGGGATTTAGTTAAACAGTTCACAAATATTACTGCACATATTGACTAATAAAAGCCTAGGCTGATACTTAGTAAATTAGACATTGCTAAAGAAAATGGAATATTTCTATTTCTGAACTAAAGATTTAATATATTAGACAAGGGGTTTAAACATAATCCTATATGTATAATTAATCACTCCTCCTTGTGGATAGTTAATAACTACTCTTAGAAAATAGAGTCTATTATCATAATTTCACAAAAGTCATTTCTATTGTAATACCCCAACCATTAACTTTTCCTTATACACATATAAAAAGCCCCTCTATTCCTCTGGCAATAACCTATTTTTCTTTTTCTTTGGATCTTTGCTCTTGTTTTATAAATACTTAAAGTCATATAATCAAGAGCCTTTTTAAAAGAAAATCCATGAAGCTTAGTGAAGCAACTTCGTCTATTTCTTTGTCTTACAAATTTGCACATATATAAGTCCTTTCTCTCTAGTCTCGTTCAAAATATTTGCTATCCAAACCACAGAGATGACTCAGGGGGTTCAGAAATAACACATTTGAAGACCTGAGTTCAATTTTTATAACCGACATGGTGAAAGGAAGAAAGAAAGGAAGGAAAAACTGACTCCCACAAATGGTCCTCTCTCGCCTTCACACAGATATTCTGGTGTGTTTCACACATACACATGCACATGCTCATACGTGCATGCACACAATGTTAAGATGTAATTAAAAATTAAAAATATTGCCTATTAATAATATATTTCCAAGGGCATTGTGCTTATATTATGAACTAGAAACTATGGAACTCTGGGTGATAACAATTTGCATGTACGATTTAATCTCATCCTTGTGACCAGTAATTGTCTGGAATCATTTGTGATTTTCAGTACAGTGAGAAAAATTAGAGTTTGTAGAGGTAACAGGATGTTATGTTATCCTGGTATATTAATATTTTTCCATATTCACTTATTTTATTTTACATTTGACTCATGTATGTATGTGGACAGTCTGCATGCATGTCTGGTTTCTGCATAGGTCTGGGGGGAGCCCGTTCTTATCTTAGGGTTTTACTGCCATGAAAAGACATTATGACCAAAGCAACTCTTTTTTTTTCAATTGGATATTTAATTTATTTGCATTTCAAATAATATTCCCTTTACCGGTTTACCCCTGCAAATCTCCTCTCCCTTCCCCCTTCCTCCTCCCCCTGATTCTATGATGATGCTCCCCATCCACCTACCCACTCCCACTCACCACCCTAGCATCTACCTACACTGGGGTATCAAGCCTCCCACTGATGCCAGATAAGGCCATCCTCTGCTACCTATGCAGCTGGAGCCATGGGTTTCTCATATGTACCCTTTGGTTGGTGGTTTAGTCCCTGGGAGCTCTGGGCGGTCTGGTTGGTTGATATTGTTGTTCTTCCTGTGGATTGCAAACCCCTTCAGCTCTTCAGTCCTTCTCCTAACTCTTTAATTGGGGCTGAGGTTCAGAGGTTCAGTCCATTACCATCAAGTTGGGTCAAGGCAACATCCAGGCAGGCATAGTACAGGATGAGCTAAGAGTTCTATATCTTCATCTGAAGGCTGCTAGGAAAATAATGACTTTCAGGCAGCTAGGAGTAGGGTCTTAAAGCCCATGCCCACAGTGACACACATACTCGAACAATGGCACACCTACTCAAACAAGGCCACAACTCCAAATAGTGCCACTCTCTGGGTCAAGCATATTCAAACCATGACATCATCTAACTAGAGTTACGAGTAGTTGTAAGCCATCATGTGGATGTTGGGTATCAAGCCTGTGTCCTCTGCAGATACATCAAATATTCTTAACCTTCAAACCAGTCTGAGATCCTGGGAAATTTTAATGCAACAATCACAACATTATTCCAGAAATCTTGTTCTTTTAAATGGTTATTATTTAACATTTCACTAAAAATCTAAAGATCCTCCACACAGATGGGGAAAGGAGTGAATTTAAGCATGTGCCATTTTAAAGAAACATGTGCAAGGAAAATGAAAATTTGAGTAATAATAACAATATCATAGACCAACATTACAAGACTTTACACTGAGTCAAGAAGCTAGTGCCCTTCAATTATGCATGACCATTTCTAACTACATGTCAAAGAGAAGCAGTTAGAAATTTGTAAATAATCCCTTCCCATTAGCACGCAAAATCCCAGTGCAGTTCCTGGTACAGATTTCCTTGTAGTGTTTGTTTGTTTTCTGTGTTCTCCCAAGTCTTTCATTGGAAGAGCAGCCCCAAAATGTCCATTGTTTAAACAGAAATGACTATTATGAAGCCCAATGTTTATAAATGATTGGCTTGAAGTTAATGAGAAAAGATTGCCAGATAACATATAGGCAAGCAGGTGTAACAGTTGGGGAACAATTAAACAAGCAGTCAGTGAGCTGCTGGCCACATCTCTTGTTTCCCAGATGGTTCAGACACTGCATTGAAATATTCTAATTTTGAGTATAGGGTCAAGTAAAGGGATCTGTGGAAGATATTGTGACATATCACAAGTAGCCTTAGCCTATGCCTTCTTCCTTTGTGAATCTCAGATCTGTCTACCAGTCTTGCATTGCCAACCTTGTGGAAACCATCATATGCCCAACCATTGGAGATGGTGACATGGGACTTATGAGACAAGGAAGAGGGAAGCAGCTTGTATTGAAGGGGAGAAGAAAAAGATGTGGAGACAAGGAAAAGAAAAGCAAAGAAAACAAAAAGACTGACCTCTCAAGTTAATTTCTAGGTAACATCAAGACCAGGTAATAATAACTAATTTATGAACAGGACCATTTTGTTATATGTATTGTAATTGAACTTAAATAACACTTAATGCCACCAAGAAAGGTAAATATACTTTTATTTTCTTGCAGATATTCTCAAGAGCATGATATCACAAAGATAAGTGATATCAGGTCATTGATAGGAAGAGAGTTTTTCCATGTCATAAAAGAATATAACGTTTTTAACTTCTGTGGAGTGTAAGATCCTGTGGATCTTACAGAGCTGTATGATCATGAAAATAGATTCATTATTTTACTTTTTAAGATTTATTTTTCATTTTTGTGTGCTAATGTTTTGCTTGTATTTGAGTTTATATACCATGTACATGCAAGGTCAGTGGAGGGCATGAGATCCTCTGAACTGTAGTTACTGAACCACCATGTGAGTTCAAAGAAGTGAACCCAGGACCATTGCATGGTCTCTGGTTCTTTGGGTCTTTCTTTTAATTTAAGTTTTTACTTATTCATTTTAAATCCTGCTAACTGCCCCCTCCTAGTCACCTCCTCCCACAATCCTTCACTCATTCCCCCTCCCTTTTCCTCTGAGAGGGTGGAGGCCCCCTGGATATCCCCTTACCCTGGCACATCAAGTCCAGCCCATATAAGTTCTTTGGTTGGTGGTTCAGATTCTGAGATCCCCAAGGGTTAAGCTTAGTTTACTTTGTTGGTCTTCCTGTAGAATTCCTATCCCATTTGGGCCCACAAACCTTCCTCCTATTCTTCCATAAGAGTCCCCTCAAGCCAATGTTTGACTCTGTGTGCCTACATCTGTCTGAGTCAGCTGCTGGGTGGAGTTCTTTTCTGAAAGCATAACAAAGTATCATTAATGGTATTAGGGATTGGCAGTTGCCCATTGGATGGATCTCAAATAGAGCCAATTATTGGTTGGACATTACCCTAGTCTCTGTTCCATCTCCTATGCTTTCATTTCTTGGTACATCTACACAATGGAATACTATTCAGCTATTAAAAACAAAGACATCATGAATTTTGCAGGCAAATGGATGGAACATGGAGTATATCATTCTAAGTGAGGCAATCCAGTTCCAAAATGACATGCATGTCATATACTCACTTATAGTGGATATTAGCCATAAAATACAAGATACCCATGGTATATTTCACAGACCCAAAGAAGCTAAACAAGAAGGAATACTTAAGCAAAGATGCTAGAATCTCACTTAGAAGGGGAAATAAAGTAGCAATATGAGGCAGAAGGAGGGATGGAATTGGGGGGGAGAGAAGATAGAGAAGTGAATGGGGGACTTCAGAATCAGACCTGGGGAGGGACAGAAGAAATGGTCAAATGGCCATGAAGATGAATGGAAATCTGTAACTGACAGGGGTGGGGAATAGGAAGCATCTCCAGAGACAAGAGACCTGAGATAAGAATCAATGGGTTGACCTTAGCTGTGACTTACTATATTGGAGATATGGAAGCTCAAGAGGTCACCTCCTGTAGCCAAGCAGGAACCCCCAGCGGAGCACTAGAGATACTAACCCACCTACAAAATGTTCAACCCAAATCTATCCCATATACAAGAAATATGGTTCTTTCTTAATCCAAAGAGTGTGCCTTGTCTTCAACAGTCTTCACAGCTGTCTCCTAAAGTGAGGTAACAGTCTCCTAGCTCTCCTTTCACACTTAAATAAACCAAACACATAATTCATCAGTCTTCTTAAGCATTGAGTCATCTCTCAGACCCCTCTTCTTTTGATTAAGCTTTAATTTTATTTTTTGTATTAGCTTTTAGATCTTCCGTGACTCTGCTTCATGTATCCAAGGCTCGTCTTAAACCAGCTACATGGATGAAAATGTGCTTGGATTCCTGTACCTTCTGTCTTCTCCTTTTTGGGGAACTACCTTCTGCAACTTTAACCAGAGCTTTAGCACTTATGAAACAAATTTATATTCTACCAGCTAAATCATAACCCAGGGCAAGAAAATGTTATTTTAAAAATCATGCACTTTTTTCCCATGAATCTAGCTAATCAACCCTGTTTCTAAATTTAAGTGTTTTTATTAACTGCTACTGAAAATCTTTATGTACCTATTGAAACTATTTTTAAAGTTTCTTTGATTAACCTCTAGTTGTAATTTCAAGCATAAATCAAAACAGAGCTTAAGGTGATAGATGGCTCAGTGGTCAAAGCCTTTGCATGTCTTACAGAGCAGCTGAGTTTGGTTCTCAGAAATCACATCTGACAGCACACAGTCACATGTTACTCAGCTCTGGGATATCTGATGCATTCTTCTTGCCTCTACAGACTGGTGTTAACTCTCATACACAGACACAGACACAAACACATGGATGTCAGGATGTACATGCTGACAGGAGCCTGATATAGCTGTCTCCTTAGAGGTCTGCAAGAGTCTGAGATACTCAGAGGTAGATGCTCACAGCTAACCATTAAACTGAGCATGGGGTTCCCAATGGAGAAGATAGAGTGAAGGCTGAAGGAGTTGAGAGGATTCGCGACACCATGAGGAAAGCAACAATCCCAACCAACCAGAGCCCCCAGGGTCTAAACCACCAGCCTGGGAGCGCTTAGGGAGGGACCCATGGCACCAGCTATATATGCAAGGGAGCTATATATAAGTGGGAGAAGAGATCCTTGGTCCCATGAAGGCTGGACGTCGTGGGGGGTGTTATTTGAGGGTGGGGAGGTGAGGTATGGGGGAAGGTGGGTGGGGGTACACCAATGTGGAGGCAGGAGGAGGGGGGAAGGGATAGTGAGTTCTTGGGAGGGAGGGGGAAATGGGGTAAGGAGAGAACATCTGAAATGTAAAAAAAAAATTCCAATAAAAAATTTCCAATAAAAAAAAGAAAAAAAAAAAAGAAAATATCATCTTTGCTATTTTCCATCTCTTGTGTATATAGAATATTCATGGTGATGCTACTGCAAGTCATTATTTCAATCATAGGCTCTAATATTAGCTCCTTTAATCTGATCAAATATCTTTCAAGTTTCCAATAATTAATAAAAGCTATGGTAAAATTGCAGCAAGCTACAGACTGTTACAGCAGTCCAGGAATCTTTCAGATGGATCTTGGCAGCTATAAGAGACAGAATATGCTTATGGATATTTAGATGCACATATTCCCTTAGGCACATAGATTTACCACACAAAATGAATTTAAGTAAGGTATATTACATATGTATATAATGTTGCCCTGCACTGAAATATTCTAAAGAAAAGTGTATTTGTCCTGATGTTATTGATGTACCAGTGAGTAATTTTCTACCCTGTACAGTGTCTTCTGTGAAAGTTGTCAACCTGTGCTAATTGAAATGTTTATATAATGTTGATTCTGAAATATAAAAGCTTAACAGTTCAATAAAAAAAAAATAAAATAAAAAATAAAATATAGCTTTAAAACAAACACACAAACAAACAAAAAAATGAACCCAAAGCTTAAGTTATCTCTCAAAAGCAAAGTAAAATGTATGAGAGGAAAAGAGTTTAATTCCTTAAATTTAATAATGTTGGTTCTTTGCATCTTCTTAACTCACAACGATGGAATTCTCCAGCAACGCCTGAGTGTTACTAGTGCTCAAATCCAAAACTCAAGTTTAACACCATGAATTGTTAAAGATGAATTTGTTAACATAGATGCCTTATTAAGGCATGATTAGCCTGAGTATGTGTGCATGTACAGGTGTGTGTGTGTGTGTGTGTAGTACATGTTTATATCCTTATTACTATGTATGTGTGCTTGTGGAGGCTAAGGGTCAATGTTGCAATCTTTCTCTGTCACACTTTACCTAAATTTTTGAGACAAGGTCTTTCCCTGAATCCTAACCTCACTGTTTCATTGGTTTGGTTAGGCTAGATGGCCAGCAGACCCCAGTATCCTTCTGTCTCCGTGTCCCCAATGTTGGGATTAAACATGTCTACTGTATGCTCAGCTTCTTAACAGGATTTTGAGAATCCAAACTCAGGTCTTCAGGCTTGTATAGCAAGCACTTAACTAAGTGAACCCTCTATCCAGCCCTGTGGCCTGCCTTTTAATTGGTGTACCAAGATCTGCAATGCCTGTGTGGGTAATTGTCCTTGGAAAAGATCATTCAAATGGTCACAGCATCAGCAATCAACTAACCTCCTGAACCTGAAAGCAGACAACACACTTCTCTGTCCTTTGTTAAAAACACTTTCCTAGGCATAACTTTTCATTGAACACTATGAAAGATGGACAAGAGATATGACCAGTAGATTTTCCCGTTCATGTAGTTTAGGCTTAACATGTTGTGATGGAAATAAAAATATAGGATTTCCAATATATAAAAAATATAGTGGTTATTACTTATCCTTGTTCCGTTTCTAGGATGATTTAAGGTGAAGGAGGAGCAACATTTTGTGGGACACTGAATTCAGAAATCCTGAGGATAGAGTGGAACTTCACACTTCCAAATATCCTTGGCCCTTTCCCAGACTTTGATGCGTTTGACTGTTCACAATTGTCCATAGCAGGAAGAGCACCGTGCAACCATTTTAGTCAACCTTATGGACAAAGTCACTGAATCAATCCCATATTTATATTCTTATTCTGATCTATCCAGTTTTCTATCACGCTGCTCTTCTCCTACTTCAGCGGCTTCTTTCTCTGTCCTTGATTAATGTGTCACAGAGCTAATTAATCAGTAATGTTGATGATACCAGCATAGATAAGAATAGTATCAAACCCCATGAAAATATGATCCTGGAGTTAGAAAATACAAGAGTTCCTCACATTTCTACCATTAATCAGCTCAGTGAATTACAAAGAGCTTCCATATATATGCAAAGACTATTGTAATATCTGTACTATTACCTTCATAGAGTAAGAATCATAGGAAACCATATGCTAATGGAGTTTGTAAAAATAAAAATGCCCTAAACATGCAATTTGTCTCAGTAAAATTCCATTTCTATCAGTTACACTATGAATAACTAAACAGAGTCAAATAACCTCTCTGTTAGGTGCATGCTGCTGTATAAATATACTCCCTATTAGTATCTCAGAAAGCTAGGCTCTGAAGGTACTGTAAGTTATTTTCATCTACTCTCCATACTGTTGCTTAGATACACTCAGCTAAATAGAAATTATGTAACTAATGAAGGTATGTGACCTTCTATCCAGACAGAGTACTCTAAGGTAAATGTATTTAATTACATACAGTAGTTATATATTAATATAGAAGTTTATAGTCATGGAAAATAAGAAAACATTTATTGGAGTTAGAGCTTGTTTGGGGATTAGGTTAGACAGTTGGTGCTAAATCGCTTATAATGACCTGGGTCAGGACTCTTGAGGCATGCTTTAGCTTGTTTTGTTTCACGAAATTCATACTTTGGGTACTGAAGAATAAGGATTAGCTTGGAGTTAAAGTAGGGAGTGCTGAAGTGTAGGGGAGGATATGATATGGCGTAGGTATGAAGCGGTGGGGTAAGTTTGGAAATAGTAAGGAATAGAGAAGGATGTGATGGGAAGGGTAGCAATGAGCGAAGGGTAAGTAGGAACCAGAGTTATTGCCTCTTTGTGTTAACTTTTTAAGGTTCCATTTTTAAATGTTGAATATGTGTATTTGAGGACCTCCTTGTACAAGAATTTATTTCTACTGCTGCTAAAAAGTATTAACTAAAAGACAGTAATCTGTTGTGTGCAGATTCAGCAAACATACCTATCCACATCCACCCTCCTTGTTCTCAGACTTTCATTTGAAGCCGATCATTTTCAAAACTGCTTCATTAGGTATGTTCCAATGCATCAACTATGAATGAACCTATTTGCATCCTGAATTCTGACAAATTTGGTCTAGCTCACTCCTCCTGTGCTGTTTGCCATTTGCCACTAATTTAAAAATTTACTGGTAACCCATAACTACAGTCAGAGGGCACCTTGAAGAAAGAAAACCAGCCTGTTTTCTTTAGCTCAGCAGTGCCTGAAGGTTTGAACTCTGGTTTGTTGTGTGTTGTGGTGATCACTCACTTTCAAGTAGTTACAGCATCCCTCTGGACCCTGATTCTGGCAGGCAAAAGTAATCTATTTCCTAGACAGTTAGTTTGTGAATATGATCTTTAGACAACAATGTTAAAAGTCTCAAGTTGTTTATACAGATTGTGAGTTAGTTATTTTATTATGGAGTTTTCTATGTATGATGTAACTTAGTTATTTTCTGTGAAATGTCTTTATGTCTGTGTTGAGGGGAGTTAGGCATACATGTGTGTGTGTGGACCTCAAGAAATCAGTGGTCAATCTCAGGTGTTGTTCCCCCATACAGTCCATCTTCATTTTTGACATGGTATCTCCCCTTATTCTAGAGAAGCATGTCTCACAGACTATGCTCATCTCACTGGGTAGCCAGAGAGCACCATGGATCAGCCTTTTTCTGATGCTATAGTTGTGCTGGTTAGTATTATGTCAACTGGGCACAAGTTAAAGTCATCTGAGAGTAGGGGGCCTCAATTAAGAAAATACCACCATAAGATCAGGCTGTAGGCAAGCCTGTAGCATATTTTCTTTATTAGTAATTAATGGGGGAGGACCAACCCATTGTGGGATGTCAAAGAAAGCAAGCTGTGCAAGATATGGAGAGCAAGCAAGTAGCAGCACCCCTCCATGCACTCTGTATGAGTTTCTTCCTCCAGGTTCCTACCCTGTTTGAGCTCCTCTCCTAATTTCTTTCAAACGATGGGTTACAATATAGAAGTATAAACAAAATAAACCCTTTCCTCCCAACTTGCTTTTGGTCATAGTGCTTCATCATTGTAGTAGTAACCCTAGCTTGCACATCAGTACTTGGATGATAAGTACTCAGACCTCTGTCTAAGGCAGCTTTTTACACAGGTTCTCATATTAAACTAGGATCTTCATTTTATTTGACAAGCCTTTTACTAGCTAAGCTAGCTTGTCTGCCCTGTTACCTTACTGCCTGCTAACAAGGGGCTTATTATCTCAAAATCTGGCCTCCAAAAGGTTTCTGTGCTTCTATTAAGGTGGCCATCCAAATTACCTTGGCATCTAATTTCTGGATTACTCACTTCTACATTCCAAACCTTGTTCTTCCTACCTGTAAAACACATGCCAGAGTTATAGTTATCTTATGGTGTTCTTCAGGTATTAGGTGTCTAGCATCAAATTGATGTCACATAAAAAATTGCCTATCAGAAAGTTGTTCTATGCTTGTTCAGTGTTTCTGAGTTCTGATTTACATGTTCACTTACCTTTCTAGTCTAAATCATATTTTTCAAAGACAAAGATTACACCACACATAATCTGTTAAATCTGTTACTTCATATGATATTGGAGACTCACAATGCCCTTCTAAATGATACTTGGAAATGAATGTGGACCCTGAGGTAAGAAACAAGTGAGTCATAACACAGTCTTAAATCTAGGTTCTGATATGAAGAACAAGACCCATTTTTCCATACTTAAATTTATAATAATGTAATATTGAGTTAATAAGTCATTGTAGGTATATAACAAAGCCTATGAAAAATCCCAGAACAGAACCCTATCCTGCCAACTCAGGATTGTTTTTACTGCCATTGCCTGAAAATATTCATGTGAGCTTTGAATGTCATAGCAGAGAAGAATCTGAGATGAATATGAATTAATTTATATACAATCAGCTGAAATCCTTTCTCACACAAATAATAAAAATATTACATTTTGTAATGAAGCTGAACTAGGTTTCATAACTGTTTGTTTTAAGAATAGCAATTGTTTTTCCTGTGACCAACCAGATAGGAAGATACAAGCATGAAGCTAAACTAACTTTCAAAAGATGACTTTGGCCTTGTCACAGTGACTTCCTTAATGACCTTTGCCCTTTATTTTCCTCTATGGTACTCCCTGCCAACATTAAAGGAAGCATTTGGAAATTCTTCTGGTTTACTTTATCCATTGTCACATCGCTTTCAGTCTGTTCTGTTTCTCCCTCCTCTCTCTCTCTCTCTCTCTCTCTCTCTCTCTCTCTCTCTCTCTCTCTGCTTTCTCTCTCTCTCTCTCCTCTTTATTTCTTCATATCTGAGGCAGGAGATCCAGCTTCTCATTTATTTTGAACTTTAAAATACCACTCTATGGTATATAAGGCAGATAAAATTATAACATGCTTTCAAATAATAAATAGCCTCAGTTGTCCAAAGTCATGTCAGCAGTCACCTGGAGAAGTCATGAAACTGCCTTCATCATGTGCCCTACATCTACAGTTCCTTCTACCACATCAGGCTGCTGAGGACGTTCAGGATTGTTTGGTTAAGGTCATTGTTCAGTGGGTAGTATCTAACTTAGGAACAAGAGGATGTCTCATTGAATTAATTATTTACCTGTTGAAAATCATTGACCTTATCCTAAGTTTGTGTTTTATTACACTGGCAGACTGACTACAAACTAAATATAATATTTATGTTATATACACTTATGAACTATTTAGCAAACTAATATATTCCACTGATATTTAAGCAAAAGCTTAGATATCATAAATAATATTCTACATGGTTCTTCCATTTAATTCTAAACCTAGCACTATATTCTTAGGAAAATAATGTTTCGAAGATTAGAGTCACTTTAAAAGTCTTATTTATTTTATTTTTGAGACTATATTTTTTAATTTTCCCATTTTTATTAAAAATAGTTTTTTCTCACAAAATAAATATATCCTGATTAATATTTTCTCTCCCTTTACTCCTCCCAGTTCCTCTCCATGACCCCTCCTATCCAGATCCACCTTCTTTCTGTCTCTCATTAGAAAATGAAAAGGCTTCTAAAGGATAATACTCAAATAAAATATAAAATATATTGTAAAACAAAAACTAGCATATCATAATAATACAAAACAAACAAAAGGAAAAGAGCCCAACAAAAAGCAGAAGAAAGAGATACAAAGACTCACTTATCCACAAACTAAGGAGTTCTATTAAAAAGAGTAACCTGGAAGCCAGAATGACTTCAAAGGACACATAGGATAAGAAGAAAGAAGAAAAAATATAAAAATCCCATAAAATAAAATTTAAAAATAAGATGAAATTTAATAAAAAAAGAAAAAAGAAATACCCTGACTAGATATTATGACATGAAATCTCACCAATGCTGTTGAGTTACTTGTCTATGGAACATTTATTCCTGGGCACGCAGCCTGCCTTTTAGAGTAGTGTGTTTCTCCAGGGAGATTTCCTTGGAGAAAACTAAATTTTCATTTGCAAGTGGTGGTCAATTAGAGATTCCTTTGGGTTAGGGATCAGGGAATGTGTCCACTTCTCCTTTCAGCTCTAGGACTCCATCTGGTGCAAGCCCTGTGCTTGCTGCTCAATCTTTGTGAATCAATTTGTGTTGCTCTGATTGATTTTAAAAGCCTTGTTTTCTTGGTATTCTCCATCTTCTCCTTTTCATCAATATGTATATATATATATATATATATATATATATATATATATATATACATACACATTTCCTAAATACAATCTGCTCAGTCTATATAATATTATTATTATGTGGATTATCAGGACTGACAATTTCATATTAGATTACCAGTTGCTATGCTTTTATCTGGGGAAGATTGTCCTTCACTCTCAGCTCTTCTTAGTTGCTACAGGTTCCTCTTGCAGCCTTGAGGCCTATGTGCCTCCCTCATTCTACTTTAGTGTATCTACCATTGTCCTCGTGAAATAAGAATCTCTGATAGTATCCCAGGCTATAAAGATTCTACTCACCTGAATGAACTTCAGGGATTTCTGGTCCTCAGTGTGTTTTGAGCCCATTCAGGGGAAAACAGATATCTCTTATTTTGAATTTTATTCAGCTTCTTCTAAAAGTTCTGCCATGAGTTTTTTGTACAGAAATCACCAAGAAAACATTCACTGAATTACTCAATTGCATCTCACACTTTGTTAGAGATGCTGGAGTGAAAAAATCCATCTGCTTGTAGATATAAGTAAGAAGCAATGCTTACAGGGCTGCCCGTTTTTGCTGTATGGTGACTGCTGGAAGATGATAGAAGCAGGATGGCTAGAGATTTCTGACAGGCAGATTCTTACCATGAAGTTTGTGGATAACTTGGGGATTTAATGAGGAACTCCACAGGCTCTCCAAAGTACTATTACATGTATAAGTGCCATAGATGAAACTTATAAATAATTAGTCTATCAAATGTGGTTGATTCAAAGATTTGGACATCACTTGTCATAGAAGCATCACAGTTGAAAAGTTTATATGCTGATGTATCAGTGTCATAACTCTACACTAGTAATAGTTGTGGACTATGGTTTGGGCGAAGTGTTGTATTAGTCCATACTTTTTCAAATAGAAGATATCAAGAGGGAAACAAGAAAAAATTACACCGTCTAGGCTTGTTAAATGTTCAGAATACACCATTAGAGGTCCACCAAAGAGTGGTACCCAAGAAAAATTTGAATGGGAACCAATGAATGGAAGAACTCTCAAGCATAATAAAGGGAGCTGAGTTTGCCAGAGTGAAATATATTCCATAAACTGAGTACAGGATATTATTGAAAAGAAGAAAATGGTTGCATATGTTAAGGTTATTGAGATAACCATTTATTAGCTATCTAGTTTTGTAATATACAAGATACTACAACTTTGCTTCCAAAAGTTGGCTCTTCTTCATTGTTATGTAAGTTTAACACTAACCCCCATGATATTGTTAATTTTCTCTAATGCTCTTTTAATACTCTCGAACTCTCACATATGCATTCCACAAAACATTATTATGTCCTAGCACAAATTTAGAGATATATTTTTCTATACACAATTATTCATCTTGTAAAAGGCAATGTTAAGAGTAAGATGAACTCCTAGCAAAGCATTGTTTTTAATATGTGTATATCAAGCCTAACATTCTACTCTTGTGTCTTCATTGTTTCTATTAGACACATTTGATTTATGTTGAAATGTGCAGAGGTAAATTGGTATCACAAAATGGAGTGGAGTCTAAATGCCATGCTTCTGTTATAAACAAGTTGTATTTGCCATGGTTCTATAGATCAACCACATTGATAGAATGTACATCAAAAAATGATTTATTAGGTTGGCTTACACAACACAGTCTCAGTAGCCCAACACTCAACTGCCTTCATATTATAGAGATCACAGGACAGGAGCTGCTCAGTTCATAGGCTGGATGTCTTATAAATTTCAACCTTGTGCTAAAAAACAGAAGACTGCTAGAAAAACAATAGTTCTCAGACCACACTGAGAGACTAAAAACTAGGTTCAATTATTGAAGCAGCAGCAGCAGCAGCGCAGCAGCAGCAGCAGCAGCGTAGGCGGCAGCGCAGCAGCAGCAGCAGCAGCAGCACGCAGCAGCAGGATAGAGTAACCTGTACAAAGTAGAGGAACTTTCTAGCAAGACAGCAAGGGAGTAGACAAAAGACAAAAACATTCTCCTTGAGTTTCTGAATAGGATATTGCCTCAAGATACTACCTATATCCATTGGTCTTCCCACTTCTGTTCACACAGTCAAGAGTATGTCTCTCAAGCAAGCCCACAGACTAATGTAATCTAGGGAACTAGTCACAAGTGTACTCAGAGGCTTGTCTCTGGGGCTTCTAGATCCTGTCAGGTTGACAATCAATATTAACCATTACAAAAATTAAAAAGCATTTCCTAGTTTGAAAAAGAAATATTTTCTTCATTTGTATTCTGGAAAGCCATCAGTCTTCTGTTATGTGACATGCTCTTCCTTATTAAGAGATACTGCTCAAGTTTTGATGTCATTGTTTGACGTTTTGAGGGAGGATTTTACTGTGTATTCCAGGATTCTTTTAGACTCTCGCCCTGCCTCAGATTCCCAACATTTGTGATAAAAGGTGTCCATCATCCCAGCAAGCATCTGCTAAAGTCTTAGTTTGGATTTATGAGGCACAAACACTCTGATTTTAATTGGTTGAGAGGAAGTACAGTGAAAAGACCCACATTCTCACTGTTGACAATTGCCAGTTCTCAGAGACCACATGTTGCTTGTGCCTTTTCCAGATTTGACACTTTATTTTCATGCCATGGGCTTTACTATAAAATAAGGTCAATGCTTTACATGTAGAAGCTAAATTCTTTTAAATGGAAGAGAATTATTTCAGTCATCAAGCAAAGAATAATCTGCTGAATAACTCTATTAATTTATGTTCACACTTCTCATTGCTGTAATTAGAAATGAGAATTATCTCCTTAGAAATGAGCTTGTTGAACCCCATAATTACCAGTGTCCTTGAAGGGTAGTATTTACTTCAAGTTAAAAAAAAAAAAAAGCCATGCAGTACTACGTGCCCAGCATGGTAGATGGCTTTGAACTTGTCATATTTTGAAGTTAACTGTATGAGAACTAAACTTCATGGAGGGTTGAAAGCAAAGTTCAAGCATAGTTAAAAACAAACATTTTCCCCTTTGAAACATTAAAATTAAACTGCACAGATATGCTGAACCAGAGGCTGGGGAGATGACTCAGTCAGTAACATACTTCTTATGATAACTTGAGGACCCATTTCTTTAACCTACATGTAAGCCTGACATCGCAGTGCATACTTTTAACCCCAACATTTGGGAGTAGAGACTGATCAATCACTGGAACTCACTCTCCAGTCAGTCCAGCTGAACTGGCAAGTTCTTTGTTCAGTGAGAGACAATGCTCAAAAAATCAGATGGAGAGCAATTGATGTCAACATCTCTATATACATAAACATGCAAATAACATTAACACACACAGGTTCATGTACATGTGCTTAAAATGAAATGAAATAAAATAATGCAGTTGCTCACAAAAGAGCAAGCTGCAGTAGATAATTTTATTGGCTCTGCTTATTTTATATTTTATCAAAAGTTTATTTAATTTGATACATATTTCTAAATTAGTAATGAAGAAATTTGATTATCATTAAGTTTTCAATGCTGTGACTTCTAATTTCAGATTCTTCAAGGTTTCAATTACATACAACTCTGTTGTGCCTTGTAAACAACAAATCCCCCTAACAATTTGGCCATAGTCAGTAGACTTCTTACACCAGATAAAAGAGAAACAGCAGTCAGTAAACTGGCAAGTGATACAGAGTCGAGGATGCTTAGCCACTCATAGGGCACTTTGCCATTTCCGTTAGGAAACAATCGTTGGCAGTCATTTCCACACTGGAAAAGGAAAGGCTTTAGTTTGAACCATGTAGGTACAATGTGCTGTGTTTTTTAAATGCATCACCAATTAAAATGCTCTATGGTACTTGAAACTGCCAGAGGCATTTCATCTTAATGTCCCCATAGTTTCAACTAAACTGTGGCCATTTAGGAAAAGCAAATGTTGCTTATTTCCTTTCATTTTCCAAACAGAGGCAATTTCTACGTCTAAGCACTACACTGCCTTGTCACAGTATCTGGCCACATTTTCCTCTACATCTGGCATGCTCATTCCTCGGGTAGCCTTTCTGCTTCCGCTATTGTACCCTCTTCCCATCTGAGCCTCTCTCCTGTCTTCCTTTCTTTGCAATTTCAATCTGAGGTAAAGCGATTGTTGTGTGCTTTCATTCTATGATAGCTTGTCATGGTAGCCCTCGGAGCTGGCTTTCAGATCTCTGATCCTTGGTAGCTATTTCTGCAATATTAAAACTTAAGATATTTATTTACTCTGAGTCTTCTGAGCCAGAGCATTGATCTATCACAATAAGGTATGAAATAGAAATAGAATAATTGCAGATTGTGGCTGCTGCTTCTCTTCCTTCCCCCAACAAACAGGAACAAAGACTATGTCTTTCGTTGTTTTTTAATGATTAGACTCTATTCAATTTCATTCAGTTAAATAAGTTGGAAATAATTCAGGGCAACCAAAACATCCGTTCATAACATTTATTTATAACAAATAGATGAGCACTCTTATTGCTGTTGCTGGAACTGTGGTTTGGCAGGCCATGTAAATCCGAGCATAATACAATGAGGGGATTTATGGTCCATGAACAGTAGTCACAGTCCATCTTCAGCACTGCCCTCTCCCTTTGGACCTGATGTTTGGCCTCTTGCCTTTTCTCTTTAACTTAGTGACTTCTTCTTTGTCCTTCTTTAACCTCCCTTGGGATTCATGTCAACTGTTCCATCTGCTCGGAATGCTTTTCTAGAGAATCAACAGAGCTAAAACTCTTACCTTCTTCTCGCCTATTCCCCACCACCTGCACTGATGCTGATTTAGAACTGAGGCGTGCTCTCATTTCAAACACGTGCTCTTGGTCTTCTCACCCGGGTTGACTTTCCTTTCTCTCTCTGTACTTATCATCACATATGCTGGATAATTCGGCTCATTTTCCACCTATTTCTTGAATTCTGGTACTAAAGTGTGACCTCTATCAGAACAGGACTCTGTGTCTTTAGAATTCGCTGGTAGAGTTTAGTAACAAGGACAGTGTCAAACACTGTAGGGTTCAGATTCTTCAAAGTCTTAATTACATGCAAGTCTCATGATGTTTTGCAATGTCAGATTCATTAGTTTAACATTGAAGTCATAAACATTTGATCATTAAATTAGTCTTCAAGCTGGGAGAAAAAAGAAATATCAATCCAATATGGTTTTTTGTTTTTGTGAACCTCTTGAATGAGCAACCTGTTTGATCTCTGGGGCTTGTATTCATTAAAAGGCAACAAAATATTAACTATTCTTAAAGGGTTTCAAAGTATCAATTTAGGCAAAGGAGGCACACTGTTTACTGAGGACCCAGATTAAGGCTTTACTAATCAGGATGTGGGTGACTCACTTTGGCATCATGAGACACAGAGCTATAAGACTCATAACACTTGTTATTCCCCCCATTAGGAAAATGCTATATTACAAAGTTGTATCTACTAAAGTAAAATGTATGTTCATCTTTTACTACCAATGAATTTTTTATTCATGACAACATTTCAGAACCAAAGAAGATATGCCGTAAATGTCTTATAATTATGCATATCCAAATTGGATGGCATTCTGTGATTCCTCAGACTCTTGCAAGACTGTTCCAACAACAATGGAAAATAATTTTGTGTTCTATTTAGATATTTTGTTCAATTCATTGATTTATTAAGAATGACCATAAAGTTGTTCAGCTAAAATGTATAAAATGTGTGTTATATATATACATATATATATATAACTTTCACCCTGAAAACAAAGTACTTAGAAGGAAAATTCATTCAGTAAACTCAAAATTTCCAGGCAAATAGGTCTACTGACTGAGCAAAGAATGTTGAATAATTTTAATTCTGACTGACATTGAATGTTCAATGGAACTGTAAATTCAGACTACGAAGGATTAAAATTTTTTCTTTGAAAATTGATGGAATTTAATTAAACACAAAATAAAAGAAATTGTTACCTTATTAAATTTCCAGAGGCTAAAAAAATGAAATAGAAAGATAGTATCAAGAGACACCCACCCAAGCCTGCCTCTGCCATGCAGCTTGTGATGGCACATGCTACTACAATGACAAATATGCAATGGAGAGGTGGAGAAGACAGAAAAATGTTGCCTGTCTGTAGAGAAAATGTGACAGCTTGGAGCTTATACAGATGCAGATTCAGCCTCAAAACCTGCTGTTCCAGGGGTTAGATTACCCTGGATCTAGACAATGATGGAGGCCTGAGATGAAGAAAGATTTACTTTCTGTATTGGACCTCCTGGAAGGGCTACTGTGTTATGTGATGTCACCAGAGGCCTATGATGTGTCTGTGGTCCATGTTGTTGCCCCAAGCTACATAAAGCATGAAGATGTGGATATGAGTAGTCTGTGCCACTGACTGATGGCATGGTTATAGCCTCAGGCTTTGCTGACCCCTGGATTATGTTGATGAGTAATCACTTGAGTCATAATGAGGCCCCAGGTCAGTGCATCTCCTGAGAGCCATGAGTGGGTTGGTTGTCCAGGTATGGCCAGAGGCTGTATTGCTATCTGTGACCCAGAGTACCACCCAAGGTCATGCAGATATATATAGTCTGGGATAATACCAGAAACCATGTTGATGTCCAAGAGTTCTGCAGAACTGGTCCTTCCCTGGTAGGTCTGCTGTTCAGAGTCCTAGGGCATGGTGATGGCTGTGGCATGTGGAGGAGCTATGCCAGGGTGGAGGCTGGCCCCACTCATCTGTCACAGGGTGCAGGGGCCATCAAGAGTGACCAAGTCAGCTAACACCCAGGCCCAGATATAGGGCTTTGAGTTTGTACACATAAACGTCTACCCCATCTATGAACTGCAGAAGCAAGTGAAGGGATCAGTCCTACAGAACCATGGTTATAGGATCTCATGACTCTGGATAATAGATTTTCCAGAGGAATCTCTGATTGTCCTATATTGATGGTACAGCAAAAGCCAGATGTTTTGAACCAATAACCCATCGCAATGAACTTTTGCAAATAAAGCTTTTTGGGTAGAAGGGTATACTATATGACATACTGCAGCTTCCATTGCTACTATGGCAGACGAATATGTGATTAAGAAGTGAAAAAGGTGGAGAGAGGAGTAGTAATGCGTGGCAGAACTGGAGAAACAAGAGCTATGACAAGAAGGCTGCAATTGATAAAGAAGCAGCTCATTGGCAGGGGGTTTGGCATGGTGTTATATTTATTTGTTTATTGGTAATTTTTATTTTTTATATTCTTTTGGGAGAGATTATAAGGGAATGGGGTGAACATGGAAGGGCTGGGGAATGAGTGAAGACTGGATGATGTGAAATTTCTAAAGAGTCAGTAAAACATTATGTCGAAAAAAAAAATATTAGGAAATCCATGATACTATCTACATATTTTTTCTCCCAAATCCACCCTTCCCCTGTATTGTGTGAAGCAGATAAGTTATTAACTGTCCCAATGTGGATAGCAGAGGTATGTGTACAACATAAAGGAACATCTGTTCGTGGGTTTCATTTGAAAACCTGGGTAAGGCAAAGCTTCCCTCTTTCAGAATTAATTTGGCAATGTAAGCTCACTTGGAAACCTCTGATGGCTCAACACAGAAGAGTGCACAGTGAAGAGGGAATTCTACATGTAAGTTAAGAGGCTGGTGGTTATATGACTCTCTGCTAATTCCTCCTTTACTAATTGCTGAATATCATCATAATATAGGCAATTTGTGAACACATGTAAGTATACAGGAGGAATTGTTATGAATTCTGTGAGAAAGCTGGCAAATCAGAGGATACAGAAAAACTTTCCTGAGTTCTTTTCCTCATCCTTCCACTAAGGGAATTGCTCTATTTCTAAAAATGAATTCTTTAAGGGAAGTACAGGCTGTACTTTGAAATCAGATGCAATTATGCTATTAGCAATTGAAATCTTCTTCAAATTAGGAGAGGCTTAATTTAAACTCCTTGGGTCTAAGGTAATTGGATCAACTATTTGCAACAACTAGACTGTATTTGAAGAGCTGGTCAGTTCTCCCATGCTGTAAACAGTCTTCATTTCATAATGATCAGCTAATGTCTATGAAAATCTCAGACTGACGATGTGTTTGTGTCTAATTTAAATAAGGCCTAAATAGAATCCGAAAATTGCTCTGAGTTCCTTGGGATGGTGATTGGAGTTGAGGTAGTTCAGCTCACAGAAATGTGTTTTTCATAAAGGTGTTTTATTGTCAAATATAATTATCTGAAATAGAATAGACAGTTAATGAATGCCTTTTGAAGATAATCTCAGGCAGTAAGTAGAGGGGATGGGAACATTATGTTTTGCATATCCAGTTGTTATCTATTCATACGTTGTTTCACTTTTCAACTAATTATGTATAAAGGAGAACCCATAACAGAAGTCATATTAAGATACCACTCACTAACACTGCATTAAAAGTCTTGTATTACCTTTTCCAAGATTGTTTACTTAATTTCAAACAGAGTGTTGAGCAGAGAACACCCAACATAAGGAACCTTCTGGTATTAGTAAAAATAGAAATGCAATTGTGTGACTCTTCCAAATTCCCACAAGGCAGTTTCTTTTGTGTTATTGTGACTGTCCTGCTGTATATTGAAACATGATGTAGTGGATTCTGGTCCAAAATTAGACAAACTACAGAAAGTTTATCCTGTCAACATGTAGGCAACAATACAATAATGGCTTCAATGTTTGTCACTGCCAATGACCAGTTAAAAGTCCGTACCACTGGCAATGTTGGGAAGTCAGAGCTTTGAAAATTTGGCACAGGAAGAATTAGGTCTTACTGAAGTGTTGGCTTGACTTCCTTTTGTCTCCTTGAACTTCCACATTTTCTTCATGATGGTAAAATTAGAAGAATTTGTCATTGATAGTTCCTTGATCATGTAGTTTTAAGTATTTAAAACTGTGAGTAAATAATTGTAACCCTTAAAAAATTACTCTAAAATATACTAATAGAGCACATTTGGAGAAGCTGTATGAGTACTCCTTAAATATACTCAAAAGAGCCAAAAGTGGATCCAACTCACATGGCCATCAATGGATGATAGACATATGTGGTATCATATAATAGTTTTGTTTACTTCAAATGTCTTTTCTTTGAAAGACACATTGCAATTGCATTTATATATTTCCAATCACTGTAGTCATGTTTTGGAAAAAAAATGCCTATAAAATATAACAATACCAAAAATTATTTCAAAAATGTAGAAAAATATCAACTTAAATAGGAAAAAGGTAGACCATAACATGATAAGTCATGCTACAATTTAGCTTTTCTTCATTTCCCATGTCTCTTAAATAACTGTCTTTTCAGATGACATATATTGACAAATTTACATCTACTTCTAAAGTCTAATTGCAAATATCCTGTTGGCATTGGAAAGGCAATTATAGGTGCAGTAGCTGTGATAGTAAGGTATGCACATAACTGGTAGTTTATATCAAGGTGCATGTTATAGCATTCCTTACATATAGTTAACAGCTATCATAGCAATCATTTAAGTTCTTACTGGATTACTAGCCTAAAAGTGGTCTGTGCCCCAGTAGACACAAAGTTAATTCCTAAGCTCCTCTTGTAATTCTCGGCACTATCAACCCCATTCTGAGTCCCAAATCTAACCCAGTCACTTTCCTATTGATTCTTGTCACCATGGATGTCCATGGCTGACCATTCATCTAGCCTCACTTTTTGGTAATCTCAACACATACTTTAATTTCAGCAAAAGCAATGATCTCTTCTATTACACAATCACCTTTTTCATCCTTTTCTATGTGGTAGCACATTCACAATCTGAAGAGTGTCATGGTTTGCACTGTTAGTTCTAGTATAGCAATGTCTCCATAAATACAGTCTTACAGGCAATTTTTATCAAGTTACTTCACTGCTTTTAGCCAAGGCATACTCCGTGTGACGTTCGCCTATCAGGTCTTTATTTGGTCCACAACTTTTATTATTTGGGCTTCAAAACCCATATCAAGCATTCTATGCCCCACTCATCAGGAACGACATAAGTTGTTTTCACATATTCTAAAGATGTCAGTTTTCTAAGGTCACAATGTGTTTTTTCATAGCTCTGTCCTTTGGTAAACTACGAGAGATGTAAGTAGACACCAGAAGATAAGTTCTACAGTTACATCAGTGACTCTCTGCACTTGCTCAATCAGTTTCCAACTTGTTCACACCAAGAAAATAGTCCCTGACACCCTCTCTCTGAGTGGTTGAGGATTCATGTGGACAATGGTAGGTAGCAAGTAAGAAAATGTGTTCCCATATCCAATCTTATCTACTCCAACCACATTCAACCCACATAGACAAGCTGGACATTCCAGGGCATGAGCACAGCGGAACCATTGAAGTTTAGTTTCGCAATCCCATCCATGACATCTGGTGACATATACTTTGTAGAAATTTAGAACTAGACTTGGACAGTCTCTGAACTCTGCCATTTTGTTACTTCTTTTCTAGGTGTCTATTTTTCTACTTACAGTCTGTACCTTCACAAATCAAGGCATTTTTTTTTTTTTAAATAAATTCGATTCTCAAATTTAGGCAGCTCAACAAGATTCTACTACTTTTTAAAATAACTTTTTATTTCTTGAAATTAAAATATAATGTAACAATTTTTCCTCTTCTTTTTCCTTCCTCCAATCTTTCCAACATATTCATCTTGGTTTCTCTTTTGAGTCTACATCACATCTTCTTGGAATGATCAAACCGTCTCAATCTGTATATTGTTACATATAAGTAACAATGTTATATTTTCATGGAGCACTTGATATTGGTTAACCAATTGTAAAACCTTTTTTTTCTCCTGCAGGAGACTAGTTCTACTACTCTCAGCATTCCTTATCGTTCTGTAGTTTCCTATGTGGACTTGAGTCTCCATGAGAGTTTGCCAACTCCCTGTTAGCATGGCTATTGGTGTTGTCTTTGTTCAGGACTTCTTTAGGCAACCGTGTTGATGAGACTTCATAGGTATAGGTTGTCTGATAGTTCTAGGAGATGAAATCCATATTGAACTTCCTGTAAAGGCTCTTACAGTCTTTCTACACACTTTTCTGCTATGATCTCTGAGTATTAGGCACAGAAGTTGTGTTGTAGATCTATCAGTTGGGAATGGACACCCATGGTCATTTGTTCTCTGAGTTTTTATTGATTCTGATTTTCTGAAATGGTTTCTGTCTGTTGCAAGAAGATATTTCTTGATGTAGCATGTAAAATATCTATCTGTAAGTATATGTTCATTTCTTTAAAACTGATTTCTTCCTCAAAATATCAAACTTCTTTTCAGACAAGGGCCCTGTCCCATTCCCTCCAAATCATGGTGACTAAATTCTCCATTCCAAGAGCTGTGTCTGTCATGCAAATAATCTGTCATGGAGTCAATGGTTGTGGTTGAGGAGTGAGATGAAGTTAAAGCTGGAGTTATAGCCTAGGAGACAGCAAAGTCTCAGTAAGAATGTCACCAGCAGAGAGACAGTAGTGACCTTTGGATGTGTTTCCCCTAACTTAGTTGCCTTGTCTAGCTCAATAGAAGAAAATTCCCCTAATCTTACTGCAACTTGATATACCAAGGCTTGATATCCATAGAATGGCTCCCTTTTCTGTGGAGAAGGGGAGGAGAGGTAGATGGAAGTGAGGTGAACTAGGAGGAGAGGAGAGATACTGTAGAGAATAAATAATAATTGAATCAATAAAAAGAATTGAAAATAATAGAGTTCTAAGGATGGTAATGATTAATATTATAGAATTGTATAACTAAAATCATGTGAGACCCTATAATATAATAAATTATATTTCCCAAATGTTCACATACTGTATTATTAATACAATAGTTACCTTAGAAAATGACTTTATTTGGAGGTATGTCCTACAAGCATGTAATTAAAAAAAAAATTAGGGAAACAACACATTGTTTGAAGAAAAATGTAGTTACCTTCCAATATTTGGTATGTATCTGAGAACGTCAAAGGAAAGTTATGAATAACTGCATTATTCCCCAATATGTTAATGGTGGGAAGTTGGATGAATTCTTAAGAGATGGAGCTGAGTACACAGTACTTGGGTAATTGACCATTCCTGTGTGGTTTTTATGGGACCACACAACAAAGTAGACACAGTGGGGAGTGCGTTCCTAGGAAAAAATTCTCCCATTTGCATAGATTAGCTAGGTGCTTAGATTTCTCCCACATTCCTTGCTTAGAGTGTCTACTTGCTTCTCAGTACAATGGGTATGGCATGACTGCAAAAACACCAGTCTACTACTATAGCAACGATTCCTCAGGATGATTTAGAAAATTACAAGAGGTCAACCTTACACATATATGAGCAACACTACATGGTATCAACAAACTGTATTTATGAACTTATATAGACATAATAGACATATATAACAATTAGAATTAAAGAATAAGAAACCATGAATTTTATAAGGAGTAGGATGGACTCAGGAAGAATTTGAAGGAGAAGAGGGAGGAGGGTATAATTATAGTATTCATATATGAAACTCTTAAGAATAAATAAAGAAACAAACATTTTCTTATATACCCAGAGATAGTTATAAAAAAAAATCATTATTGAAATAGCACTACATCTATATCTGTATTTAACTTCGAAAACCTCATTAATTTCTTTTGTATTAAACTTCTGCCCCTTACTGACCGAAGCTCCACCATAGTATCACATACGTATTTGTTTCATTTTGCATGTCTTCTTAATTTTTCTTTTCTGTAGCATTCTATAGTCTTTGAAGAATTTCGGTCCAGAAATTTTGCAAAGACCCTCCATATATTTACCTAATACTCCCTGATTCTTGGATTCTGAATACTCACCTTTGTCAGGAAGTCACAGCAACATCTATTTTTAAGACTAAGGATTCTGGAGAAGGTATAAATGCCAAAGCCCAAGAGTGCCCAGAAGGCACTCTGAAGATGAAGAAGGCTCAACTGTTCCTCCTACTCCTGCTCCTGCTCCTGCTCCTACTCCAGTTCCTGATTCTGCTGGTGGTGGAAAGAAAAGGGAAGAAGCTGGAGATAATCCTGATGCTTTCCCTAAGAAATTAAATGCCCCTAATCAACAGGAACTATTTTGAGGAGACCTACACTCCTCTTCTGCGCTAACCCTCTTTCTTCTAACTAGTGTTGGGAGATTGGAAGGGATTACAGTGGAATAAGTTTGAAGGGATGTAGAGAAAAAAGAACACAAATATAATAGGTAAAACAACAAGTATGCTAACACCTTTCCTCCCCACCTCCTCCCTCCCTCCCTTCCTCCTCTTCCCCAGATGCTTTGCTCTTTGAGTCATCTTTTTTTTTTTTTTTTTTTTTTTTTTTTTCAGTTTAGACACTTGGAAATAATCAGAGGAGGACTAAACCTTGGTGTGGTAGAGATGTTGTTTTCCTTTGCAAAACTAAGGATTAAGATCTGTGATGGTTTGAATGAGAATGATCTCAAAGGTTCATGTATTTGAAGTTTTTCTCCCAATTACTAGAAGTTTTAGGAAGGATTAGGAGGTGTATAGTATGTTTGGCCTTGTTGGAGGTTAGTTGTTCCTAGGGATGAGATTTGAGAATTCAAAAGCCTAATCCAAACCCAATCTCTTGTTCTTGCCTTCTGCTTGTAAATGAGATCTAAGTTCTCACCTACTGTTCCAGTGCTATGCTGCCTGCCTCCTGCCATCCTCTCCTTCATGAGGTCCCAGTACTTATCCTCTGGCTGTAAGCAAATCCTCAATTAAATGCTTTCATTTACAAATTGCCTTGGTCATAGTGTCTCCATAGCAAGAGAAGAGTAACTAAGTTAGAAACCTAGGCTACTCTATCCTAGTGCCCCTTCCCATCCTTGTAAAAGTAACTTTTATTTGCCAAATGTAATTGTCATCTTGGAGTCTTACTGATGAATGAACTCATCCTTGCTAGCTCTTTCTGAACTCTGGCTGGCTGGTTCAACTCAGCTTTTCTGACTCATTCTCTGCCTCAGTCAGTCTTCATCTGCAACTTCTTTCTTAAAATTACCCTGTAATTTAAATGTAAAAGCGCCTCTCCTCTACTCCTTCTCCCTCCCCTGCAATGCTATCTTAAGCCACCTCTCTTTCCTGTGCTGTTCTCCTGAGAGTTGGACATATCCTATCTCTGACATCTTTCTCTGTTTTGTTCCTTTGCCTGCCCCTCAATTAGATGTGACTTTTAAACATGGCTGCTTTCTATTACCAACTAATTTTACCTTCATGGTTTGGTCTTAAGTATGTATACTAAGGACTTGTCTGTATTCCAGCCAAAGTGATTAAAAGTATGTCACTTCAGGCAGATCACACAGACCTAGAGATGTTCTTTGGATATGATCCCTTGCTAGAGTAGCCATGTTGTTGGATTAAAATTTCCTACACACCCTTCCTTGTGAGTCAGTTTCTGCCAGCAATAAAGTCCTATCCTATCTAAAGGCCAACACACTCTGAAATCTAAGGAACACTCCATGAAATAATTATTCCCTAACTATCAGTAATTTTGGGGACTTCAAGGGTTCTGATGATGGGTGGCATAAAAGATTAGCCACTGTGTGTTCAAATTAAATAAAGGAAAGATAAAAATAAGATAATGTGCTGGAATTGGAGATTAGTATTGGGCTGATAAAGACAGATCATTATGGGCATAGAGACAGATGAAGGGCAGGCAGAAATCTCTAGTCTTCTGAGATAAAAGTTAAAACACCATATCATAACAATTAATATATAAGACTGTCAATAATATGAAAAATAACCAATTATGATGAGAAACCTCTACTCATACTTTAAAGAAAATGGTGAAACTTAACACCTTAAGCCATAAAAAATGATGACTAAAACCTCTCATAACCAGACTGCTTACAGACAATCTGGTCACATGATTTCCTATGTAACCCTATCTTCAATAGAGGAAACCTGTACTATGACAATGTTGGCCTGGATTTTCCCCTGAATAGGGTGACATCAAAGAGTTCTATCCTTTCTATTCTAGTCCCTTCTATATAAAGGTTGTTTGGGTGGATGACAAGGATCATTCAGATTAGGTCCTTATGGCCTTTATGTGCTGGAAACAGTGAGTCCCACATCATTGTTCTTTCCTGTTGCTGGAACCTGCTCAGGTATGTACTCTGCCTCTGAGCCTGGGACACACTGTTGACTTGCCATACCAAGTCCCAACATATCTTTGCCTCCACCTCTACATGGAGTGCCTCCTCAAACCTGGACTACAGATGTGCATTTTATAATGACTCATTTACCTATTTTTGTTTTCCCTAGGTTTTAAAACGTCTAAAGGCAAAGGGTGCTCAGTTTTTACAATGTCAAGTATTTGCTCTCAAATTTATGTTATTTAATTATTTGTTAAGTGAATAAAGATTTCAAGTATCAGTAGAGCGACTTTTCTTTTGCAGTTTCCATAACTTATTGTCCACTGACTCTTCATTGCTTTGTTATGCACATCTGAGAATAAAATTTATACATTATACTTAACAGAAGCTCAACTTTTTCTTTTATTTTTATTTGACTTGTGCAAAATATAGCCTTCAATTACTTAATTTCATTGGTTTGTTAGATACAACTATTTACCAATCCTGTAGCTACTGCCTTCTTTCTCCCAAGTAAATGTTTCTGTTTATTTAGCAACAGGCCTATCTATTTTAGTATTGGATAGTTACACTGCTCATTTTGTATTACATAATTGCACTCACCATGGTAGCCCACATTTTGATAGTCCCTACTTTCCATATAACAGATGTGTCAGTAATAGACTGCTGTTCAATTAGAGCTGAAGAAATTTTGGCTCCTGATTGAAACTATTGGCAAAGACATGAAGAGGCTACAATTTAACTGGTATGTTGTGACATTATCTAAAAATGCCAGTGTATTTATTCAAAGACTACTTTATACCTTTTTAGATGTAACAATATGGCAGACTAAAAGAAAATTTTATAAATTCTAAGTCTCTTTTATCATCATAGTTCTGATGTTTTAGAGTCTGTTCAAGAAAGTTTATTTTTTTTTCCCAAAGTAATTTTTCTAGCTTTAAGAACCTTTTAAAATCACCACAGGAAGAAATATAAATTAGTTTAAAAATATAATAATGAAGAAGATAATGACTCTCTCATCTGGAAAGACATAAATGTAAATAGCATTTAGCTGTAGGACAATAGATGCTGTAAACTTTAGTATTATTTAATAACACAAATTCTGCATTTTGAAGTATACAGTTAAATATTATAGATAAATATACATTTAAATATTTTCTAACTATTTCATTGGGAAAGAAGCTTAAAATATAAAGTAGACTTTTTTTCATTTGAAAAATTACCTTGAATTGGATAGTTTTCTTTTATTTCTCACACTTCCTCTGGTTCAGATTCAGTTCCCTGGGAGGTGGGTGGGAATCATGTATTCTGTTGTCAACATAGCAAAAAATTTGATGTGAAATAGGTGTTCTTGAGACTAACCTGAAAACTGCTTCCTAAGTGGCACCTATGTTTCC
Organism: Mastomys natalensis; assembly: GCA_021653895.1. NCBI lineage: Eukaryota > Metazoa > Chordata > Mammalia > Rodentia > Muridae > Mastomys > Mastomys natalensis. Next base: position 550,118 of record JAJTUV010001312.1, on the reverse strand, counting down.
TGGAAGGCTTTCCAAACTGAGATTTGAAATGCCTGTTGTGCTCTCTCAATGTCTGCTCAGATCCAACCATATTATTGAGTACTATGTTCATCAGATTGTTCTAAAATATTAGTTATACTTTTCTATTATTTTATATATTAGGTTCTTTTCTGATTTTCTGTGTTCATTGTCTGACAGGAGTAAGTCTTCAAGTTGTCTCTGACCTCATACATGAAATGTGACAAGTATGCCCTCCAAATAATAACGTAAAAAATTAAGTATAGTCCCATTCCAGATTGTTAGTGATCTTAGGCTTTTTCATATTATATACATTGCAAATACATAAAGTAGTTCTTATCTTTGTTTAAAGTTTCTTTTTTCCATCTTGATGTAGAAGTCATGGGAACAGGAGTAGGAGGAACTGGGAACATCCTGACCACAATCAGGAAGCAACAAGAAATGAATGCTTCCTCTCTCTCTCTCTCTCTCTCTCTCTCTCTCTCTCTCTCTCTCTCTCTCTGCCAAAACTTTTGGAGTCGTGCTGACTCAGTCAGGGTGGTTTGCAGAGGCGGTTCTGTTGCTAAGGTTCTGTTCCCTAATTGATTCTTGAGCTGACAGTAAAGAAAGCCATGGGCCAATTGCTGGACAATAGGTGGGAATTCCAGGAGAGTTTGCCCTGCTTTGGAGAGAGAAAAGCCAAGCAGCCATGTGAGGTCTCCGGAGTAGCAGTGATCTGTGGCCACTCCTAAAGGAGTGGCGGTCAGGGACTAGATGGATCATGGGCACTAAAGTTTAGGGTAGGAGGGAGGAACAGAGATAAAAATATTATTAAGGGCATGCTTTTCCAGGCAAGAGATAGTAGCGCCCAGCAATTGTATCCAAAAGCAATTTGAAAAGGAACAACTGTGTGTGTGTGTGTGTGTGTGTGTGTGTGTGTGTGTGTGTGTGTGTGTTATCTGTGGATTCGAAGCAGGTTGGATGGGGGCTGGAAGCCTGACCTGTTCCTGGAGCTTAGGTGGGGTAACAAAGCTACTCACAACAATGAGTTTTCCCCCTTTATGTTAAATTCTTCTGTAAACACCCTCATCACCACAAGAGATTTGTTTCCAAGGTGATTGTAAAGCCAAGGATGTTGATAATTAATATTAACTACCACATTGTGAACTTATATCTTTCAACTTAGAAATAAATTATTCTCTTTTTATACAGAGGATGAAAAAATGTGAGAATTTCTAACAAATTTAAAATATGTGTTATTTTCTTACATAAATAATATGTGTTGTGAAAAGTAACAAATGCATAAATAATAGGTTGATTGCTTATGTGTTAATTTCAGGTTCAATTCTAAAATTTCCCATACAAATAAAACTAATGTTAAACTCTAAGAATTAATATTTATGGGAGTATATTGTACTGGTGAGTTTATGTCAAGTTAATACACATTAGTTATCTGAGAAGAGGGAAAGTCAAGTGAAAAAATGACTCTATCTGAGCATTCTATAGGCAAGAGTGTGAGGATTGCTTTAGTGAGTGATATGGAAGATTCTAGCCCACTGTGAGCAGGGCCAACCCTAAACAAAAATAAGGCAAGTGGAAGAAAAAAACATGAAAGGCCAACCTTTAAACAGGGTTTCTCTATGACCACTGATTCTGTTTCTGTGGAAATATTCTTGACTAGAGTTCTTTCCTTGCCTTGATTTCATCTGTAATGGATTGTACCTGGGAGTTCTAAGATAAAATAAATCTTTTCCTTCTCAAGTTTCTTTTGGTGACCATTCCACCAATGTGCCACAGTGATAGAGGAAGATCCACAAGACCCCATTCCTAGATGAAGAGCTATAGATAGTATCTCTACTGACAGATGATTGAATGATGAGGGAAAATCAGTTTTCTCTAAATGTGAGCCCCTTAATAGGTTGCCTATTTCAAAATATTCAACCTTGAGTATATGTACTAGATAGACTCTGTAGATGGACAGAGAGAGAGAGAGAGAGAGAGAGAGAGAGAGAGAGAGAGAGAGAGAGAGAACTGAAAGTGATGTAAATAGAGTGCACTTACAGCATTCTAAGTAAAAATTAAAAATATTTTAAGGGATGCATGTTTGAGGTGCTTAGTAAGTCAAGGCACTTGCCACTCAGTTTGAAGCCCTGATCAATACAAGGGATATGTTGAGTTCCAAATACAGTATCTACATAATAGAAGGAGAAAGCCAAGTCTTTCAAGTTGTCCTCTGACCTCCATACATGAAATGTGACAAGTATGCCCCTCCCAAATAAATAACTGTAAAAAATTAAAGTAATAGTCCCATTCCCATGATTGTTTTAGTGATCTTAGGCATTTTTCATATTATATACATTGCAAATATCATAAAGTAGTTCTTATCTTTGTTTAAAATTATGCTGTTTGTGAAAGCCGCCATTACATCTTTTTTAAAAAACACTGTTAAAGACAGTATATTATAGTACAAATACATTCTTTACAAAGCTGTGTAATTGTATTTCTGAGAATTTGTCTCTTGTCTCTTTTATAGTCTTCTGCATTTTAGCTTATACATTTAACATGATTCTGAAAATCATTTTGACACAGGAAAACAAAAATAGAAAGAAGCCACTACTGCTCTAAAGCAGTATTCCTTTAGTGAGAGATTATATTTACCACTACAAAGCAATGTACATTTCAATTCTATACTATCATATCATCACTTGTTTCTGATCGAAGAAAATATGTTGAAAATATTTATTTCTCAATTGATAAATTATTCCTTTAGCTAGTGTTTTTTTATTTAAAACATACTTCTTACAAACATAATATACATATATTACTTTTCTTACACACTTACCTATAAGGAACAAAAATGGTTTTAAATTATGTATGTAAGATTCTTTTGTACCAACCATTGCAGTTATATAAAGCTCAGAGTAACACTATATGAATTGAATACATTACATAATTTGAAACAATAAAAAACACCTTCAATAATAAAAATTTAAACAGCATTTTTTCCCCTTAGGACCTAGATGTACAGAATTTCTTTCTTTAGTGACCTAAGGCATTTATCTGCCTCAACTGTCCTTGGATATACTTTCTACATTTTGAAATACCATGCCTGTCCCATGGGCTGTAGCCATCTGCACTTTCACCCACAGAAATCAGTGTGGAGACTCCTCAACAAGGTAGAAATATAGGCACCATATAGTTCAATTCTCCTATTTATCATGGTTGATTGTAATGTCAACTTGCCACATATTAGAATCCCCTAAGAAGTGTCTTGATTGCTTTTATTGTTATAGAAAGGCATACCCCGATTGCGGCTGGCATCTTGTGGTAGAAGTCAGGACAAAAATGGCCTGGTAGATAAAGATTACTGGCTGTTTGCACTCTTGGTCTTCCCTCTTGCCTGTGACTTTACTTACCCTACTGTTGTTGGTGATTCCTTCACTGATATCAGAACCAAAGTTATCAGTCTTCCATTATGGACTAAGTATGAGCAGTTCTCCAAAACGCCTGCAGGTTTTTGGCACCAGATTCATTCGGATTGTTGAGGCATATATTCATGTGACCTGAGTAGTTACCCAGTTGTTGGGTTCCCCAAGTGATAGAGAGCTACTGTGCGGGTGCTCCCACTGCTGAGAGTCAAAACTTCAAAGACAGCATCTCCTGAGATCTCAGTCTCTCACATGTGATTTAGCTATTTGTTGCTATTCTAACAAAACTTTCTTAATAACCACATCATCGATGCTGTTTCTCTAAGTCAGCAGTTCTCAACCTTGCTGATGCTGCAACACTTTAATACAATTCCTCATGTTTGGGTGACCCCCCTATCATAAAATTATTTTTCTTGCTACTTCATAACTGTAATGTTCATTTATTATTTCTCACTAATCATTTATAGCATTAAATTCTATATCTTCTTCCTTGAAAGTTCCCCGTCATGATCCCTTACCTGAGAATTTTATAATTTTTGAGTTTTGGTGATTTTTTTGATAGCTAAGTAATATTCCATCATGTAACTCTACTGCATTTTAACTCTTCCTTCATCAATTAATGAACATCAATGTTGTACCCACTTCCTATCTATTTTGAAAAGAGCAACAGTGATCATGATGACTACCAGTCTGTATAGGGCACTGTCTGTGGAGATCCACAGGGTTCTGTCTGGCCCAGATGAAACAGCCAAAGAGTTGCAGCTTTTCGAGGGGTAGCCGGAGTAAGGCAGTCTGCTGGGCTTCTTCCTCAGTTGCTGTTGTCCTAGAGTAGGTGGTAGGTGGTGAGACACAGCAGGAAGCTTAGGGGCCAAAGTTGGAGCCAAGAAGTAGCTCCAGTGCCTCATCTCTTTGGGCTGAGTCGAGGTTCAGCAAGGAAATCGTCAAGAAAGAAAACTCTTCTCTGGAGTGTTACAGTTGAGAAAGACAAGCACTCTCCGACAATCTTTGTTGAAATAACTTGTGTACTTTATTCGTTGTGGATAGGATTTTATGAGTATTTGGTAGTGAGTTGAGATCTAGAGGCAGATGCTTTCTATTGGCTTCATCTGAGGTATTAGGGATGCCTCATTTGCATGTGGAAGGACTTCAGGTGTTGTCCATAGCTGACTAATCGTTATAGTCCTCTCATTAGGGTGTCCTTTGCTCTGGTCATGTGTTCCAGGACAGAAACCTGGTCTGGAGTAGATTTAAACACCTAGAGTTCTCAATTATGAGAATTGCTGGAACTCCTGAGTCCACTCAACCTTAACAGGTTTTCATGTCTGGTGGCATGGTCCATTGCCCCTCAGATGACCAAGTATCTCATAAAATAGAGATGGTAATAATCATGAAGAATGTCAATTTTCAAGTATTTTAAGTTTTTAGTTATGTGTGCTTAATAATTTGTATGTGTATACTACTCAGATGTATATTCTGACTTAAAGAAAGGCAATACAAAAATAGTTAAGATATTAAAAGTTAAAATGTTAATGAAATGTTTTTAACATCTTTAACAGCATCTTTTCCACTATTTTAGCTCATCACTTTCCCCCAAATACAAAAAAATAACACACATTTAAATTTATAAACCCCTCTTGTGTTTGATCAGATGTTGTACAGCGCCTAATAAAATGTCAATGTTTGACAGACTACTATGTCTTTTTGCTATTAGGATGTATTATGAGGGAGTGACGGGGCGAGGGGAGGAAACCAATAAGCAGAGTACACAAAGGCTCAGACCTCCTAGAAAAACCTGCAAGAGAGTGTAAAAGACAGCTTCCAGACTGAAATTTGAAACTCATGCAGCATTGGTTCTTCTAATTGGCTTTGCCATTTCCTCTGTCCTCCTCTCTCTCTCTCTCTCTCTCTCTCTCTCTCCTCTCTCTCTCTCTCCCCTCTCTGTGTGTGTGTATGGGTGTGTGTGTTTATCTGTGTGTGTGCCCAGCATATAACTCTATTTGACACAAGGAACTTGTCAGGTATAGAATATCACACACACACACACACACACACACACACACACACACACACACAAATACACACAAATGAGGGAAGGGCCCCAGCCTGAGTCCTCCAGCAGACTAGGATAGACTGCTGAGAGTTTCAGTATGACTCATAAGAAAGACATTCTATCATCATGCTAGGCAGAATCTCAGAAATTCTCAACAAACAGTTCTAAAAATACAGAAAAATCAACCTAACATTGCCTCTTAATTTTTATGTCATTATAATCATTTGAATCTTTTTGACAGGCACACATGTGTTCTTCAACATAGGTAGAAGGTATGGGGAAAGTGCAAGGAAGGAATGGGAGTAGTTAGAGGAAGCAGAGTGTGCTAGGTTTCATGTCACATTTCAGCACAGAAGGCATGAGGAAGGAACCAAGGACAGACACCTCATCCTTTACTCCCACCAGGCAAAATTATGCTGTGAAAAATTGTAGGCTTTTGCTTCATTTGAATTAAAATCATACACAATTTTCAAATACACACTCACACATTTGAAATCAGTGTATGTTTTTTCCTTGTGGGAGTGTTAATCATTCTATAGCTACCTTTGGAATTAGAGACAGTATTTTTTTTTTGCTGTGAGATAATTGTTTTCTTTTTCTTTTTCTCTGACTGGAAAATAAACTGTGGAATCAGAAACTGTTTATGTTTTATTTTCCCATTTGCTAATACCATGCATTTTTCTCACTTACTAACACAGTGCAGGGACATAGCATTTTTTTTATGTCCATAGTAGCTGAATGAGTGAGTCTAATTGGATATAGTATGGCTTTTCTATAATCCAATGTGTATATGTATGCATGAATAGGCCAGAAACTAACTTTTGGGATCATCCTCAATCTGTCTACTTTTGTCTTTTGAGATGGGTGCTCCCACTGAGCCTGAACCTTATATATGGAGCTTGGATGACTGAGCAGCAGGTTCAGGGGCTCTTCTGTTTCTGAATCCCCAGTGCTAGCAATCAAAGTCTGCATGACCATGCCTGGTTTTGTTTTTGTTTTGGTAGTATTTCAAGGTTATGGAGCTCAGATTCTCATCTGAGCTTGTTTATGGGGAAAGAATGTAAATGATGAAGCCGTGTCTCCAGCCTCTCCAGTATTCTAAATGGGTTATAATGGGGAATTACTTTTGTCTTCTTTTCCATACACTTAGAAAGATCTAGGAAAAATTTAAGGTTGTCCTAGTAAGAATCAGTCAGTCTAGTGAGTGGAAGTCAATGGTGCTTCAAAAATCCTGTTGTACAGACAGTATATAACAAAGAATTCTCTGTTTTCAGCATGTAACCTGTGCTAACCTGAGACATCATATTATATAATATGTCAAAATGATTAATCAGTTATATATTTCATTTATACTTATAAGACCTCCTCTTTACTAATAATTGAGACGCTGAGTTTTGTCTTAACTGTACTCATTTAAAGAATTACATATAAAATATCTTTCTAACTCTGCTGTTAAGACATTTGCCAGAATTTGGGACTTTTGGAAATTATCCCAGAGATAAGCAAATACTCCTAATAAGTAGTGTAATTGGGTATGATCGCTGGAATTGACAGTAAAGAGTGAGGAAAGAAGAAATAGAAAAATAGAAATCCAATGATATAAGTTTATCAAGTCAATTCTGTATTTAAGTTAAGTAGAGCTATGTTATATGGCAGAAACCCAGAAAGCAGGAAAAAGCTGCATTCCCCCTGTTAGAGTTCCCATTTTTCCACACCCTTGCCAGGTCTTCCTATCTTTGGTCTTTAAAGTTTTAAAACAAATTTTCCTGCATCATAACTTAGTCATAGTCTTTTAGTGCTCCCACATTCTACCTTCCCTACCCACTCAATTCCTTATTCTTTCTCTGTATTTAAACAAATAAAACAAAGACATGAAATACACGCGCACACACACTCACTCACTCACAGCAAATAATAAACATAGTGTTTGTTTTGTCTTAGCCAACTATTCCTGAGTATGAGGCCTGCACTGGCATGCGGCTAACACTAGGTGGAGCTTCTCATTGAGCAACAGTACAACTTCTCAATGTTCACTGACTTAAGTTCATAATCTCTTCAGCAATAAGGTCTTATCAGGTTGTGGAAGATAACCAACACCATTGGAAATAGCCCTGCAATGCTTCTGGGGAGAGTCTAGGTTTGGCCTAATACTCAAAAATATGGAATACATTTATGGTACTGGAGGCATTTTTGGTAATGTATGGTGTCTAGTTGGGTCATTATCTCCAATTATAAGATGACTCCACTTAAATTCCTTTATTTATGTACATGATTTAGAAAGCTTTACCATAGTAAGTTTCCATGTGGATTTTAAAAAGGCCTATTATGGTAGTTCTCCCTATTATATTCTTTTTCCCCTAAATCAAATGACAACAGATGAGGGCAAAAATTCTGGACAAGGAAAACACCCATTGCTGGTAGGAGTACAAACACAAACAGTTGTGGGTCTCCCTGTTCTAGTGGTCCTATTTGGTCCACTGAGGCAGCAGGAGCAAAGACTTGGAAGAGAGAATCAGGAAGCCCTGTGAGTACTTCCAGGGAATAAACTAAAGGGGATTCACAGTCATTAGGCAGATCAACTTTATTTAGGGTGACTGAATGTGTGACGGTGGGCTATGAGAGGCAGCTGGGTACCTGATCGACTGCAGGCCTCAAACCACAGAGACCCTAAAAGGGTGGTAGATGTTCGGCTTTGCTCCTGATCCCTGGTTCCTTTCACTTAGGACAGCCCTCTACAGATCCTCCCAAAGGGAGGTTTGTGTCTTGTACAGGTAGAGGGCATGACTACAGGCTGCAGAGCCTCAAGAGATCTCCTTATTCATGAGATACCTAAAGACCAGAGGGTGTAGCCAGTTAAGCATTCCTTCCCAGACCCTCCTCCTTCTTGCAAAAGGTATTTAACCTCAGGCCTGCCCTGAGAACACGGGGGGGCGGGGTACAGCTTCATCCATTTTCTGCCATGACAATAAATGTTTTAAGACCATGGACTATCTCTTGTACTTGGGACTGCCTAGGAAAGGTATTCAACTAACAAGCCTCCGCCTAATCTCCCGGAGAGGACTTCTCTACATTCCAGCTATGGAGCCCACCAACTCAAGCAAGCAACTTGAGCCAGCTGAGGCCTAGCTAAGCAAGTTGCTTCAACCAAGTGTCTCATGAACCGCGCAGTGTGCTGCTGGAGCTTCTCCCCTTTGCCCCTTTTGGCTGCAGGCTGGTTCAGCCCATACACCCCAGGTCTCAACTCCTCTGAAGCCTCTCAGCTGCACCTGGGAGCCCAAGGGTCTGAGACCAGTCAATCCTTGTCAGTCTTCTTGCCCGAGGGTTCCCAACCCAAGAGCTCCAGTCCCATGGGACCTCAGACTGGGATCTCTCCACACCTGGAATGCAGCTCTGTGGCTTTCCATAGCCCTGTGGCCACCCTGCGCTGTGTGGAGTGAACTCAGTCAAATTCCTGCACTTCTGCCCTCTGAGCTGAGGCTCCAGCTGCCTAGGGTGACAGACATGCCGGACCCACAACTCAGCCCAACAGAACCCATGCTCACATGCAAGCTACAGTCCCACAACTGAAGGCTTATTAAGTTGTGTGTGATTGAGGACAGGGACATCCAGTTTGGACAAAGGTCATTTGCTGGAGACTCTCAGGTACCTGGAATGCCTAAGTAACATGGAGAAGCATTTCAGGAATATCAGGTGCTGGCTGATCAAGTTTTGTCAGGAGAAAGGAAATTGATCTCATAAACTAATTGAGGCTATGTGACATTCCTCAGGTTGAGGTGAGTGTTGGGACTTAGAGCTCCCCAGATAAGGTCAGAGAAGAGAGTCTCACATATTGCACTGAGCCCAGAGGCTATCTGGTCATGGTGGATTTCGACTTTAATTAGCAGAGTTTCCCCACAACTGTCACTATGGAAATCACTAAAATAGTTCCATTAAAAACTGTAAATAAATCTTCAACAAGATCCAGCTATACACCACTCTTGGACATATACCAAAAGAGCTGTATGTGCTACCATGGAGACATCTGCTTATCCATACTCATTGGTGCTCTATTTATAATAGCTACTGCCTAAATGTCCATAAAATAATGGATATTAATGAAAATGTGACATATTAATATAATAATAAATATTATTTAGCTATTAAGAAATATGAAATTTGCCTGTAAATTGTGCAGTTCCTTCTTCCATGATATTCCTGAGTCTTGGAGGTGGTAATAAAGAATTTTCACTTATGGTTAGTTATTCAGCAATCATTTATTTTCTGTTTGGCTAGTTTTTAGTCTCATCACCACTAGGCACCACAAAAAGAAGCTCTAACCAAAGATAATAGTACCACTATTCTACAGGCATAAAAATAGTTACTAACAAGTCAATTTGACAGGCACATTCTGTTAATTTAGCAAAATAAGAACAATACTGTATTCACTATGATCTCCCTAGCCTTGGGCTTTTATCAGCTTTATCATACCAGATTAAAATTCCATCCTGTGGAGTAGATATTAAATCCAGTAGGAAAGCTGCTGGTTATCCTCAAAACTGACTTGCCACTATTCTATCAGTGTGCTCATCTTGCTTGACCCATGCTTTCCATGTATAAAGTCCACAGTTGAGTAATACTATTGATATTCTCCCCTAGCATACTCTGTTTCATGTTTGAGCACAATAAGGGTTAGCCAGCATTTAGGACACTTAAAGATCCAGCCTAAAATCTTTATATCTTACTAGCAAGGTATGTGGCATCTTCTGCAACAGAGTCTCCCCAGTTAGTTCTGGTCAGCAACATAGAGCCGTGAAAATTTCTTGTATTATTTGGAGGTGTAAGGAGTTTCTCTGTTAAACAACTTTGGAGATACAGACCATCTCTCACAGTAGTATTTTCATTAATAATGTACAACTGTGGGGAAATTCTTTGTTTACCTATTCAGGGTAACTCAATTAAAAAAAAATCATTAGCTTTGGTTGAAACTCTCACCAAACTCCTTCTTACTTGCATCTTCTGGTCCTCTCTTCATTTAAACTTTTTAGGTGGTGATCACAGGATGTATGTGATATGAAATTAGATGGGAGAATCTGGGATGGAAGTACTTGAGCTGGTTTTCTTAACTGGTGAGAAAGGGGAATTCTTTCTTTTTTCTCCCTTCTGCTGACACACATTTGTTTTTCTGTATCATTTATTCAAGACGATCCTTTCTTCATAACAAATTCTTAGTATTTTTGTGAGGGCTCAGTTGGCTGTAGGTGAATGCTTTTACTTCTAAGCTCGCTTTTCTATTCATTTATATGTATGCTTCTGCCAACATGAGGCTATTTGATTGCTACCACATTTTAGTATATTTTGAAGTCAGGAGTTGTAATGTACATTGGTTTGCTCTTTGTTACTTAAAAGACCTTTTCTATTCATACTATTGGTGATTCTATACAATCCTTAAACACACATTTATCCACCAAAGTAGGGCAGAGTATCTCCAGCTCTTACAGTACGGTAGCATTGTCATGTTCTGACCCTTGTGCTCTACTCCTTAGGAGCTGATAGCCCTCTCTACATTCAGTGGCTTTTGATCCTTACTCAGAGATCCTACAATCTGATCTCCTTTGTTATTTGGACACATGAATACTTAGTTTCTTTTTCTCTATAACTATCTCAGAGTATGATTAATTAAATTGATGCCAAACGGGAAATGACCTGTTTTCCTTTGTGTTTTCATTTTTCATTATGGATGAATGAATGTCAGACTGTCCTTGACATCTAAATATATTGCTCTAAGAAACACTGGCATTAATCCTTGATTTATTTTTGGACCAACATATTAAATTCAGAGTAATTGGCACAATTTTACTCAGGAAAACATTTTCAAAGGTGACCATATTTGTATGTATCTATAGTTTAAATATTAATGAAACATAACATTAAATAATCATTCAAAAATGTATGATCCTGATTTTAAAGGAAATATAAATTGCTTTATAGAATCTGTTAAAAAAAAGAATAAATCAAACCCAAGTGCAGTATTCATCTCTCTCCACATATTACATTAATGTTGTGCTAAAATGTATAAATGTAACCATTATACATAAGGAAGAAGGATCTTTGATGTGATTTATGTGCTTCCTGAAGGATTTATGTCTCTGTCCTGGTCATTTTCTACCATCAACTTGAAATTTATATTATCCAATCAGGTGACTACCACTCTCAACCCTATTTGAATAATAGTTAATAGGTCATAACTTTTATGGAAAGGAGGAGTAGACAGTTTAGTGATAGTCCAGATTTACAAATCTTGGATAGGGAAAGTTTGATTTGGGCATTGGTCTACTCTTCATGTTTTTCCAAGCCCATGTTAAGTCACTAAACATGAAAACCAACAGTGTACTCCCACTTATCAAAACTGCTACCCAAAATGTTTATTTTAAAATTGATTTGAGGAGTCTCATTGAAGATAATATTAAGATGATTGTAACAAATTGCTGTAATGTCATTAATTAACCCTATTTCCATTGCATTAGCATTTTCCTTAAAATCTGTTTCAATATAAAACAGTCACTCACTTCACTTATCACACATTTATTACTTACTGCTGTTCTTTCTATCACTGGGCAGAGAATTAATAGACAGTGAGAAAGTAGATAGAGACTTTCCATACATTCTTCTGAATTTATAAATATTTTATGCGCAATTGATCTAAGATGAAAATTCAATATGCTTCACAACATAGACATATTTAAATCATTTAGACAAAGCCAAGGGGATAGGTTGTTTTATCCTTTTTTTTTCTTTGTTTCTTTTTTAAAATAGTTCCTGCCAACAATGTATCAGGGAAGATGCTAACACTACAAAAGATGCCAGTTATGGTGGTGGTTAACTAAAAGATATTTCAGAGGAACAAATTTATATATTTAGATATTGGATCTGGTATGTTTGCCCTAGTTCCATTATGATGCATTGATTCAGTTTGATATCTTTGACAAAGTGTTACAGCAATGGACCTGGTTTTTATTTAGCATCAGGGAGGATAATCAGCCAAAATCTAATCTCAGATGTGTGAAGTTATCACACAGTTCATAATATATTCAGCTTTGCAGTATCAAAAATGGATCTGAGACATTTGCTGCACAGCATAGTACAGGAAAACCACATGGGGGTAATGAATTCATTTTTAAGGAGTGAATTGGATCTTCAAGGAAGCATGATTTGGATTCACCAGTTCATGTTCCCTTAGTAAGCTTATGACAGTCAAGGTATTAGGGAGCAGATTGGAGGGCTTAGTGTTTTTGTGGAAAGAAAGCAGACCTGAAAAATTTGGAAGTCATAGGTGAGAGCTATGCACTAAAGAATATATTTCCTTTAGTGATTCCTGACTTGATAAGTTTTTATTTCCTCTCTCTCTCTCTCTCTCTCTCTCTCTCTCTCTCTCTCTCTCTCTCTCTTGGTGTGTGTGTGTGTGTGTGTGTGTGTGTGTGTGTTTATACTGTATGTATGTCTATCTGCCATGTGCTTGTACTTAACAGGACATCAGATTCCCAGAATGTGAGTTACATTTGGTTGTAAGCCACAGGGTGGGTGTTGGAAATTAAACCCAGGTCAAATAAATAGCTCTACACACAATTATGCTATGTTTTCTCAGCACAATGAGGGCATGTAGAGACTGTCATAATCAATCATAAAAAAGTCATGTTAGGTAGGAGACATCATTCATTTCCCAACATGGTTATCCAAGGTGTAGAAAAGAATCCAGGAAATATATTTATTATTATATTTTTAAAATGATGTATTATATCATCTGGGACAGGAGTTATATGCTACCATATAAGGACTAGGAATCAAATCTTGGTCCTTTGAATGTGTGTGTCCCATTGGTATCCCATTGGTTTCACACTCACTACATATTCTAGGCTGGCTACCTAGGGAGGTTCTAGAGATCTGCTTATCTTTACTTCCATCTTGCCAACACTGAGATTACACTGCACCTGAATTTTTTGTTGTTTGTTTTTAACATATGGTCTGTGATCAAATTCAGGTAGTTCATGAAAAGCAAGCCTTTTACAGAGTGATCTATCTCTCCAGCATGCTTTATACATGCAGCCTGTATATGGAGTATGGTCTTCTAAAAAAAATAATAATATTTAAAAATAAAAATTTTAGATATTAAGCACTTGTCACTTATTTTTTCATCATGAGTAGAACATGAACATTCATTATTCAGTGGTTATCTAGGATATAGAATCTGCCGTAGTTAGTAAAGTAAAGTGTACAAGGCTAGAGACATGGCTCAGTAGTAAAGAGTACTGTCTGCTCTTGCAGAGGACCTGAGTTCTGGCCCAGAACCCACATGTTTGCTCCCAACCATAGGTAACTCCAGTTACAGGGCATCCAATGACCATTTCTAGCCTTGCCAGGCATTGCACTTGTGTGGTCCAGACATAAGCATGCAGGTAATACAGTCACACATAAAATAAAAATGAACAAATCTTTAGTGAAAGGAAAGTATAGAAGTTGTTCAATTGTTTTCTAATCATCGTACCTAAATGCCTAACAGAAGCAAACCAAGGCCCATGGCTTGATATACAGAAGACATGGCTGAGTTCAAGGCAGTGGAAGAACATGGTTTTTACCCTGCAGAACTCCACAGAACAGGAAACAGTAGTTCAGACTGGAAGTGAAGCTAGTATGTTACTCTCAAACCTGGATTCTATGTCCCTGCAACTGCCTGTGAGGCTTTATGTCCAAGAGATTCCTCAATGCCCTAAAACAGTGTCACCATCTGAGGATTACGTATTAACAGACATATACCTATGAGGCACATTCGCTCTGAAACCATTATAGGATTCTTCACATTTACTAAGGGATAACTGTTACCAATAGTATTCAACTCAATGCATTACTCTTAGTGTCATTAAGAATATAGTTCATTATATTATAACTATTATTAAGAATATAGTCATATAGAATATCCATATATAGATGTTCACGTGTCTCTGCCAGTCAACAATATTTGGTATATTTAGGTTGGGTATTGGGTTACACTTCTGATTGTATGGGCATCTTGTTATTGAGCATTACCAAACTTATAAAGCCTTTGATTAACATTTATAAAAAAGCTATTAATAAAAAAAAGGATGAGGAGGGAGGGTGATGGAATACATGTGACAGGAAATCAGATGAGGAAACTAGCTGAAGGAAGAAAGGGAAGAGGCAGAGGGAAACAAATCAGAACTCTAATGACACATGTATGAGGATTCTGTAATAAAACCCAGTACTTCGTATGTTAACTTAAAATGCTAATAATGAACAAAAAGCAAGAAGGAGGAGGGGGAATAGGATAGGGGATTTCTGGGGGAGGATGAGGATAGGGAATGATGACATCTGACATGCAAATAAATAAAATATCCAATAAAAATATTTTAAAAAAGAATATAGTAGTTACATCATACAGAAACCAATCCCTTTTGGACAGAATATGTATTCTGGCATGGCTCTCTTTATTTCATTATTATGAACGTTCATTCAAGTTAGTTTATAATAATGATGTTATTTCCTGTGTAAATCCAATTTTGTTTATATTACTTTTGTGAAGTTGTATATATTCAGAAGTTGTGATTGAAATTTCCAACCACTGTTATTATGACAATTAAGGACTATTGATTGTCTGACAGTATAATTGTAGATAAGTAGTATTGCAGTCTAGCAGGAAACCTGCATTAACTCCTTTGGCACCAAAACAATGCCACTGTCTCTCCCATCCCAGGGTACTTCCCATTCATTTATCAGCCACTTCCTCATCTTTCCTCCACATGCCAAACTACAGACCCAATTTAACACTTTTATTAGAAACAGTAAGGCATGAAACAGAGAGATTTTGCTAAACTCTTTTAGTGCACTGGAGGAAGGAGCGAACTATTCTGACTGCACTTTAAATTCAGGCCAGTGGTGACAGTCTTTAGAGAGCTGATCAATTCTGATAAAAAAGAAAGAGATGCAAAGCTATTAATAGTTGACACTATGTCCCATTTTAAAACAAGCCAAGGACTTATTTAAGAGTATGAGTTCTTTTTACTTTCATGAATAAATACCATTTAAAATAGTTAAAGTATGTGTGTGTGTGCTATGTACAGAAAATTTTATTACTTGTATAGTTTGTGTTGAGTACTATTGTTGAATGATTTATTTAGAGTATAATAAAAATACCAATAACATTTCTATAATTATTCTCTAGGTTGATTGCTAAAATCCTTTCCCTTTGATTGTATAACTTGTGTTTTCTATGAAACTGTATGACTTTTTAAATGTAGTTGATGAACTTTGAAGAAGTTACTCCATAAGCACTAAACCAAGCTCATGGTAATCAAAACAATAGGCTCTTCAAATCACGATGATGTTCACTTGGCTGGCATATCTGAATTTTATTCATTCAAATGAAAGTATCTACTGCAAATATCTTATTTTTCTGTTGTTCTAGGAGAAACAAAACATACCCAAATTTATTTAATAATATTTAATAATTTTTCTACAAAACTCAGGTCTTCACTCTAAATATCCAATTGACCAGCCTCGGATAAACAGAGAACTTGTATCCAAAACCATACCAAACCAAGCAAACAAACAAAACAATAAAACAAGATAAAATATTCTAAAGTATATGATAACTTTTAAGAGTTGAGTATTTATCATATGAACATACTGAATGATTGTCTTTTCTTTTGCCCAAAACCTTACATATTTCTGGTTTATTTTATTCAAATGTTTTCATTAGGATCACTACATACCTAAAAGACAAGACTAGTTACTTTTATCTCCCAGATTTTTATTTGTTTGTTTTATTTGCATTGGGTCTCACTATCTAACCCTGGCAAATCTTTAACTGATTTTGTTGACAAACTTGACCTGAAACTCAAAAAAGATCCAACCCCCCTCAGCCTCCTCAGTACTGGAAATATCTTTTTATTTCTTTTTAAAACTTTCTTTCTTCTTTTATTTTCTTGTAGTCTTGTAACCCCATCCTTTCCAAAGTCTTCTGTACCTTTCAGCTGATGGTCACTATTATACATGCAACCTTCTACCTAGGTTATCATCTCCACTTGTGGCTAGATGGGTGGGATGGATGGTTTTCTATTCCTCATCTTGTTAAGATCATAGCAGAACAGTAGCCATGACTGTAATCCAAATATTAAATACACACAGTGTTCCTGTGATAGAAACGAGAGCCTCTGGATTCTAACTTTATTAGCTTACCAAAGTGTGAATTTCTAAGCCAATTTTATTTAACGTGGCATTTGGATACATCATTGTATTTTATGAAGGATGCTCTGTATTATTGCCAAACTTTGTTTCTGATATTCCACTGCCTACAGCTTGTGTGCCAACAATATGGTTAATGGGTATACAAAAAAAAATCTGATGGTTATTTGAAATGTAGGTCATTATAGAATATAATATATATGACTTCATAAGATGAAACTTTGAAATTCAATACTCTACTTTGAAAATTTGAAATTTATCTTCTGAGTAATTAATGTAACTCTGAACATTCCTTTATTGTTGGTTGAAAATACTAAGCATCCACAAAGCCCCATAATTATGGAGCACAACATTGGTCTTTGACACATCAAAGACTCGAGTTGCATGATAAAATATGCTTTGATAAAAAAAAATGTAAAAACATCTACACACCTTTTATTTATTTGTTTTCTATTATAGATTTGATATATGCCTTTGAGTATTGTAATATGTAAGTATATGTAATTATGCATATAAATGTATATACAATTATGTATGTATAGATATATGAATGTCTCAAAAATACATCATCTATCATCTTACATAGAGTTTTGCTTTCTATGGGTTTAATTTCTCCTACTCAACTAGTGTTCGAATGTATTGTTTAGAAAATTCAACACTCAGTTTTAAATTTATACTATTCTGACTATCTTTATGAATTCTTATACAGCTGTGTTCTATCTTGCTTGAGAGGTGAATCGTTATATGTCCAGTTTATTCATTTTGTATATATGACCTTGCAGTTAGTTTCTTATTAGTTAAGTTAGTTATTAGATTCTATTCCAAGGTACCATAAGGCTTTTTCTCAAAGATAGTTTATATTACCCACTAGTGACATAGTGTACAGGAACGATGACATTGTGAAGTCAAATATGCCACATAAGAGCCTAAAGAGGCTTCCTTTATCTATACAGATAAAATTTAGCAGCCAGATTGGGGAAAAGGGTCCTACAATTTCTAAGAACTATGTTGAAAAGTTCGTTTTCTACCTTGATTTCTTTATAAACCAAACATTTGTCACAGCATGTGTGTGTGTACACACACATACACACATACACACACACACACACACGCACACACATACATATATGAAAATAGCATATATGGGATTTTGTGCTATTCACACTTTGGAGAGTTTCCCTGAGGATCTTGAAATATACCCCATTTGGATAAGAGGGATCTAAGTATGGCCAGTATTTTCTTCAGTTATATTAAAACAGACTATGCCATTTACTTCTGGACCTCATGCCTTATGAGAAATGGAATGTATTTTTTATTCTTTTCCTTTTCTGTTTCAATGTTATTTTTTCTTATTCCTTTCAAACTTAAGAAATACCTCACAGATAGGAAGAAATAATCAATAATGTTTTTTATTTCTTCTGAATAATTCGATATAAAGACATAAAAAAATTATGAATGAAGCCAATGTGTCTCCCTTTGGAATGAATTCTCCAGAGGAGGGTAAATGTACCTGCATATCCTATGGATTCTGACTAGACTTCTGTAAGTCAGGTTAACAAGACAAAAGCAGAAGTCCATGAACCTAAAACTATTCAGATTGGGTAACAGGAGGGAGTAAAAAAAATACAAAAGTAAATGATTTTGAGTTTCTAGGGGTGGCACATTGTATGAAGACAAGTAGATGCTTAGGAGACTTCATGGGGCAATGGTCTACTTTGTATACTCTGCCTACTACTGTATGCTGTGCCTATGAACGTAAAAGAAACTTTCCTGTCATTATTTGCATCTGGGAATGATTTTTTTCTACAACTATTTTATCATAGACAGGAGTCTACTAATCAAAGTACAAATGCATTTTAAGGTAGATGGGCAGGCTTTGCAAAACAAGACAATACTGGGTGTTATAATTGTTCTTCTATTGTTAACATAGCTGTGACAGATCAGTATAGAAAGATGTTGACAGGATTTCGGGAAGAGTTAAGAAAATACCTCATTTTCAGTTTCTTTTATGTGTCTAGGTTCTGAATTACTTGCTTTTGAAATGGTGTTGCCAGAAAGAAATGTGTGGTTTCATATGTTTGTATTGTTCAAGAACCATCAACAAAGCTGCCAGAATATACTCTGTGCAAAATAAGCTCTTAAATACCATCTAACTCCTCGGTTCCTGGGTACCCAATAGTCACCCACAACCCACTCAACAGGATGAAGTATATTTCAAGTGACTGGAAACAATTTTATTTGTTTATTCTTGATTTAAAAAATATGTGTTTTCTACAGAGTGTTTGACTGATATATGGTCTGAGGAATTTTGGAAAGAGAAAAGTGTATGTACATAATCACAAATACTACAGGAAGGTTCAATTATTGTTGAAGCAAACAGGAGATAAAATCTGTCCAAAGATTTTAAGGCAGAAACTTGTGAAATTCTTGTCCTTGACCAGAAGGCATATCAGGGGGTTGAAATTACAAGAGTGTTTGTAGCTCTAGTTTCTAGTCTTGTCTCTTGTAATATTTTTGTCTCCTTTATACATCTTCCTGGAATCTATATATTAGAGTATGCCTGAAACTCCAGTCCAGAAACAACAATCCCTTTTGATGAACAGGTTTGGAAAGACAGATCAGCATTTTTGTGGTGGAAATTTGTTAGGTCTACTATAATTTTAATAGTGATGGAATTGATATTTGGACCTTGCATATTCGACTACTATTTTAATTGGATCTCCTCTCATTTACTGCAAATCGACACTCACATGATCTTATGATATTCTAACTCTGTTTATCTGGAATCTCCATTAATGCCTTTGAAAGACTGAAATTTATCAAAAGGAGAGAACCTAAACCCTTCTTTCCCCAATTTAAACCCATATCCTAAATGGCTTAAAAATTCAAAGGTAAGTTATAGACATAAAAACATGTCTATTCTATACATGATTAATGAGTTTTGACAGGAAGGAGTATTATGGGGATTGGTAGCCTTGAAGGCCATTGAAAGTTGTGTTGGTAATTGGTTCTAATGATTTGTTTTAACTCATCTCCCAAAAGCCATGCTTCCCAGGATGTTGAGGGTCCCTGCCCACAGCTGGCTTCCACTGGTAATAAAGAATTTGCCTTACAGTAAATGGCCGGTCAGGCAAATGGAAGTGTGACGTTTAGATTGTGCAGGCAAGGGACCAAGAGAGGAGAGAAGAGAAGAACAGGCAGAATCACCATGACAGGGAAGAAAAGAGAGCAGACTTAAAGGCCTGTTGTCATGTAAGAATCTGGGAATGTGGCCCTAGCAGCCACTCCTCCAATTGTGTCTGGGGTAGCAGGGATGAAATATAAATTACATACTAACTCAGAAATACTGGAGGGGAATGTGTGCTAGCCATGGGAGATTTAGAAGTGCCCAGCCACTTAGTTAGTCAAGACATATCAAAATTAGCTGGTGTGTGTATGTGTGCCTGTGCGTGTGTGTCTTTCATTCATGAATCCAGAGAGCTCTTTGGTGGGTAATGCAAGACCCACTGGGAGTTTTAATTTTCAGTTCTTTCCTGGCTTTACCTCCCAGTTCCCTCCTAATATTAGAAATGAAAATATCTCAACCACCCTGCTTTAGGATATAAAACATCATATAGAATAGTCTGGGAAAGGCTCCTGTATGGTGGAAGCTGCAAGGACAGTGCAGCTTTGTACCTGACAGCATTTAGCCTAAAGAAAATTTCCAAGGGAACATTTCTTAGGGTTAGAATTTGCAGTAACAGATGTGAAATCCTAGCAGCAGTTTGATATCCATGTATGATCCCCTTAATCCCCTTAATGAGAGAAAGTACTTGTACTTCCATAAATTCCTTCCCCAATGCAGCTACTTACAATACTTTCACCATCCAGTGCTCCTAACCCTGATTACCTGTAGTTTCATTTGTTTACTTTTTTTCTCTTGAATGTGACAATAAAGGCGTAGACATATCTCCTTGTCAAAATTCATTAATCATGTATAGAATAGACATGTTTTATTGTCTATAACTTACCTTTCATTAAAGGTAATTTTATGAAAAAAATTGCCTATATCCAAAGAGAGCATCCAATAGCAAATAAATATTTTCTTATTTGTTTTGAGGGGAGATAGTGCATGGCAAATATTTAAAATTAAAGCTGTATTAAGAATGAATACCTGTAGAATTAAGGATATAGTTTAAAAGACTAACATTATTTAAAAATGTTTCTGAGTTTATGTGAAAGTAGACATGTGTATACTGGAGCAAATATCTCATTGCAGATAACTCCAAATGTTGTAATTTGTTAGATATAAACATTAAAACCTATTTTTTTTTAAAAAATGAAATGTTGTTTTAAACTCATACTCCTGTTGAAATAATGTTGTGTGAACTTACTTCCCGTTATTTCTCCAGGTCTCTTGATTTTCATCTTTCATCTGGGAACTTGCGTTGGTGCCTTAGTGTGCCTCACTGACTTTATTACATGAATGTACAATCTTGAAGAATAAGCTCAAACATATTTCGCTATAAAATTTTTGGTATAATTTAATAGATTTTCATAACACATGAATATACATTTTGATTTCTAAGTATTTTAATGCAGTCCAAACAGTACTAAATGAGAACATGTCCAGATCTAAATTCATTTGGTTGACTTAGATTTTTTGCCACCTTTCAGTTGAGTGCTAATCCCTAATTTCATCTGGGGACGCTGTGGAAGAGTGTGAAGAGAGGCGATAAGGGGGAGACGTGAAATGTTGTCTTCTTGCTAACACATGGCTGTTGCAACTATGAACTCATCAAAGCTGTGGGTTCTGCTCTGAGTCTGTTCAAGAGTGAGTCTGTTGACACTCAGGCATGGATGGAGGAAGGGCTTGTGCTGCCTACCAAGCACTGCTGATCTATTGAATATGTATAGATTCTGGAAGAGGTAGAGTCACTGTCTTCTGTTGTATGGTTCTTATGGAGGGTTACAATCCAATGCTCACACAGATGGGTCTCCAGATAAAGCTAAAAGTCTTGACTCTGAAAAAGGGGGGAGTGGCAGTGAGGAGCTTGGATGCTGATAGATATGGCAGCGTATAAGAAGAAGGTATAGAAACATAACCAGAATACATTGTATGTATCTGTAGAAAATTGTCTAAAAACAAAATTAACTTAAAAAGCCATATACAATAAAACAAATCATTTGCTGTGTTCAGAGTTTATTACAAATGTGTCTTCTGTATCACCATTTTAAAGCTCATGATTTCACAGGGATTTTATGCTCAGCATTTAAAGCTTTTATACTATATCAGCATCACAAAGCACATATCATAAATTGGGTGAGACTTTAAACAAACCTTAAAACTCTCTATCTTAAAATATTCCATATTTCTCAAAATTCCTCCTGTGACCTTCCTTGGTCAATATGCTTTCTTTGTTCTCACTTCACAGATGTACCACATTCTTATTTATTCCATCACAGATGAGTTTTTCCTATCCTAGGACCTTATATAAATAGAATCAAACTGTTCTATGTGTCTGACCTCATTGGCTTACCAACACATTTTTTGAGCTGTATGCACTCCAGTGATCTGTCCCTTTGTATAGATACATCCTAATGAAATTAGAACTATATCACATTCATTTACCCTTTGACCTATTCACTGTTGTTTGAGTTGCTTCTCACTGGAGGTTTTTCTAAATAAATATTTATGTCACTTTGTATCTACAGTTATTTCTTTAGCAGAGAATATTTAGAAATGGCTTTCCTGGGTCTTAGAGTTGGACTAATTTTCCGACAATCGGTTAATTTTACTTCTGAAGAGAGTTTGCATTTTACTTTTGCCAGTAATTCTTGAGAAGACTGGTAAAAGTAACTACTTTAAAGCTTTTAACTACAAAGGGATTTTGTTATTCAGCATCTTTTAAGAACCATGGGTATAAGTAAAGGAACCATTTGGTCACTGTCATCCTGGTTTGATAAGCTGTAAAAATTAAGATCAGGGTGTGCTACTTTTAGCTGCAATGAGGTCATTTTCTAGAGCAAGAATGAAATGTTAAACACTTTAGTCAGATTTGAGTGCCTGGTAATTGTAAGGCGGGAACAGAACCACATGGCTAGAGGGTTGCCCTTGGCTGATTTTACAACAGACAAACTTCAATATCAAATGTATTTTTAAATATATAAACACTGAGTTGGTTTAACCGGAAGTCCTGGAACTCCCTGTACATTTCATCTTACGAGTCTGCATTGGCCTCCATTTCTCACCTACTTAATAGTGAAGTACATTGTGTGTCCATAAATAAATGTCTGCTCTCAATTTTGTCCCATATCTTCAAGTGTCTCTGCCCGTACTGAAATTTCTGTAGTCTTACATCTCTCGAAGGAGGATTTAGGGTCAGGCAGAGCTCAAATTATAACTCTGTCTCTTGCTAGCCATTAGAACGTGGGTAAATTAGTTATCATAAGAAAGTTAGAAATAGGTCTGCAAATACCACATGCAAACAAATAAAGCCACTAGTGTTTTAATAGTGGGGCTAGGAGTTTGTAACTGTCATCTATTACAGTATAAGGAACTGTGTTCCTGAACTCCACACCATAGACAAATAGTAGCCCCACTTGTTTTCTAAATGTGTGCTGTTCTCTCTTACTGTATCTTTATACCTCACTACTGAGGACCTGTCTGCCTTCTCATGTTAGGAATCTAAATCTTCATGGTCCTGTTCAACTCTGATGTTGTGACATTGCTCTTTTCCGATATCTCCAAACTTTGTCCCTGTCAAATAAATAAAACGTCCTGTGTTGTATTCTGATCCTTTAAAATTATTTTTGTTGTTTTGATTTCAGACCACCCACAAATTTGACGTTATGTAGAAGTAAGTCAGAATGGAAATTAAGTTTGGAATACTTGCTCATGTTTCTTTCTCTTGGGAGCTGGAAGGATTATCACACGGCCTCCTCAGTCTTCCTTATCATCAGCCTAAGTGTTAATTCTTATGATTTTCTTCCATGTACCAGGCTGAGCACTAAGAGCTTATGTGCAGTGTGCTGTGTAATCCCAATCACTAATCTCCCAAGGAATGCAAGACATAGCAAATAATTCACTTTTAGTATTGTACTCCATGACTAATACTCATTGTCTCTCAACCACAGCAGGCTCTGGGAAACTGGATATTAAATGACTAAATCAGATATTCATTTAAAATACAAAGTAAATCTTACTCATTACCTCTTTCCTCCAAACATTTTGTGGAATATAGTGAACTGATTTTTTTTGGTAGACTGTTTTATTTGTGTATGTACATGTGTGTCTATGGGGGGGCATATGTGTCAGAGATCTCAGAGGAAAACTTACAGAAGTCAGATTTCTTCCTCAATCATGGGGATTCTGGGAATTGAATTCAGTTTGAAAAGCCTAGAGGCAAACAGTGTTAATACTTTACCATCTTGGCAATGGAAATATAAGAACTTCTTGTAGTCTACTACTGAGAATGGTCACAGTATGAAAACATCTGGAGAGGCAGCTAATTTAACCTGGAGTTGTGATAGCTATGAATAAGTAAGGCACCCCATTAACATCTAATTTCTACCTTTCCTTGGGTCCTCTCTCACTCCCTCATTTCCCCTGAGTCTCTGCTTGCATTTCAGTGTTAACATTCAGAAACTGGATTATGATATGGTGAATGACTAAGATGCTCTAAGATTTCTTTAAATGTTTGTCTGTGGTGTAAAATCCAATGTGTCTATCCTTTACTACAAAGTATACCTGGCTTTGGCATTGAACTCTTGTAGTAGTTCACCTGAGAATACAAAGCTATTTTTTTCTGGAACAGAAGAGATAAGCTCCTATCACAAAAGAACAAACTAAACAACTAAAAAAAATAAATAAACAGAACAAAACGAAACTTCCTCTGTGTCCTTGAAACCCTCTGATTTAATCAAAAGATGTGCTGTCTATATAAGACCTTGTGATTGAAGTGTGGTTTATTAGTTAGTTATATTGTAACTTTAGACACCAAATGCTATTTTTAATCATTGTTTTTGAGCTTGGGAATACAGCCGAGTAAGCCCACTTCAATAGATAGTGTAATAGGTTTTGACAAATGCAGCATCGTCAATCAAAACACAAAGCTCTTCCACTACCTGAGACTGTTCTTTGATTTCTCTCTCCGGCCATTTCCTCCCCTTTCTGCCCCAGGCAGCCGTAGTTTTTCGTTTTGATGCTATAGATCAATATTGCCTCTTTGACAATTTCACATGAGTTAAATCAAACAATATCTACTCTTTTGTACAAGTCTTATTGAGATGTCCATGTTTTTGAGATTCACCCAATTACAGTTTTTTTTTTTTCCCAGAGGATGAGTAAGTTACTTGCAGGCATCAAGTACTTAAAAGACCAGATAATGTTCTTTATTCATGTTGACATATAGCTATTTCATATCATTTGTTAAAGAGGTTGCTTCCATTGGACACTAAACTGGCCTGGCAACTTTGTTAACATTTGGACTTGTGTTTGTTTATGTAGCTCTTTGTTCTATTTTCTATGGAAACAATCTCACTCATCATAGAAGAGTTTTATAACAAATTTGAGATCAGGGATGAATTGTAGAGATGCACTTTTTAGGTTTTTACCTTCATGTTTTGATGTTATAATACAATTCTATCATGTTCCAGTTAGAGTTCCTTCCTGTGATCCCTAGCAAATCTCTGTTGTTTTATTGATTACTCCCACATGTGTAAACACATATTTATAAACATGTATGTACATATTTATACTTCTAAATACACACTCTTAAATCATTATAATGTATGCTTCCACATATGACCATTTAGTATTGGCTAACAATTTGGTTTGCTCTTCCCTGGGGAAGATTGCTTCTCCTCATCTGAGCATTCCTTCATTGTCTGTATTTTGTGAATTTTTGAGGCATCCTGGGCTTTCCTTTTTTCACTTTGATTTATCTCTTTTGTTACCCTCATTCATCTCATGTTTAGGTAGTCATGTTGGTGAGATCTTGTATGTGGCTTCAATAACTGCTAAACGGTAGTTTCATCACAAATTCCCTAATCCTATGGCTCTCATAATTTTCCAACCCCGCTTTCACAATGTTTCCTGAGCCTTATGTAGGCGAGTAATTTGTAAATTTATCCACTGGGACAGGGCTCCCCAACGCTGCATTTTTTGTAATAGTCTTCATGTGTTTCGAAGAGAAGTCTCTTTATTGAAGGTGAGGACTATACTTATCTCTGGGGTAAAAGGACAAACGTTTAGAATGTAATTAGAGATTGTGCTGACTTATTAAAGAGACAGTGTGGGATCTACTTCAAGATTCATTACCTCACTAGTATTGCGTAGCTGGCTAGGTTGCTAGTACCAGGTATCATATCCCCCTTGTTTAGTATTCCTTACATACAATAAAAAACCTGGTGACACCTGCCAAAGTATGTTGGCTAGTCCTGCACTCTTAGGATTCTTGTGGCATGCTAAATTTTGTTTAATTTTTTCAATTTCTTTGTTAGTGTTAGGTCTTTGATTTTCTGTACAATTTTAATATTATGTCATCAATTTCTGCTAACATTTGGGATAATTATAGTTATTCCATGGAAATCATGTATTAGTTTGGGAAAAAAGGGATGTCTTAAGGTTAGTAAGGAGTTGAAGCCATGAAGGATATATTACCATTCATATTTAAGTTTTTTAATTTCTTGCCTTTATTTTTATTTATATTATGTATTATGTATATATGCACATTTGTGTGTGCATGAGTGCTTGTAGATATTAGAGGGTAGTTTGTAAAATCTGGTTCTTTTCTACCATGTAGGATCTAGGGATCAAATTCAGATCCTCTGACTGGGCTGCAAGCTCTTTTACTTGCCCTTCTTCTTTCTCCTTCTTCTTCTTCCTCCTCCATCTCCCCCCCTCTTCTTTTTACTCTTCCTCCTCCTCCTCCTCCTCTTCCTCCTCCTCCTCTTCCTCCTCCTTCTTCTTCTTCTTCAATATATAGGCTTCACTGTGAGAGAGTCCTCAAGTCTTATTGATTATATTGCAAGTAAGATGAGAGATTTGTGCTGGCTAGTTTTAGAACAACTTGACCCAAGCTATACTCATTTTAGAAGAGGAAACCTCAATTGAGAAAATGCCCTCACAAAATTAGCTTCTGGACAAATCTGTGAGGCATTTTCTTGATTGATGATTGATGTGTGAGAGGTCCCCAGAGTGAGTAGTGCCACTGCTCAGATGGTAGCCCTAGGTGCTATTAAAAATGATCCAAGTAAACCATGAGGGGCAAGCCAGTAAACAAACCTTCTCCATGGTCTATGCATCAATTCCTGACTTCTGACTTCAGATTTGTGCCTTGACTTCTCTGGAAATAAAAACTGAAATAAACTCTTTCCTTCCCAAATTGAATTTGATCATGGTGTGTTATCACACTAATTGAAAACCAAGATAATCATGTTTTCATTTTTGTTTGTTTTGTCATTCTTATTAATGTCTTTCACTTGGTGTGTATGTGTGATTTTCCCCCATTTTTAGTGTTAATGATTGTTAATATTGTTTGCTCAATATAGTCTGTATATCTTAAAATCTTTATAACTTTATGAATGTTACTTTTGTGGCCTAGCATATGATATATTTTAGACAAGGTCATGGGAAAAAATGTAGCGTAAACCTTCATTTATTATGATTTGTTATTCGTATTGTTGAAATTGTCTATGCACAAAATACTTCTAATTTGTATTTCTTTAAATTTGCAACCAATTAAGAGAGATTTGAAAATCCCCCTCTTTTATTGACTGTTTCTAATATTCTCTTTTGTTTTGGAACTTGGTAGTTGCTTATGTTTCTATAGTTGTATCTACTTGAATTACAAATTGTATAACTCTATTATGTCAGTCTCTACTTGTTGAACATTGAATACATATTAAAATCTAAGAGACACTCATGTTTCTTCTGACTACTTTTGTATGGAACATTATTTCCTGTTCTTCCACTTCCAATATATTTTGTTTTAAATTTAAAGTGACACTTTAATTGTGATATAATAGCTAGTATTTTAATCTCTACTTCTGAGCAGTAAGTATACCATTAATTTAATGTATGTGCATATGAGGCTGGAGACTACTGTTTTGCAGTTGTCTGCACAGCAAAGGTCTTAGTCTTTTAGCCCCTCCACTGCTTCCTTTGGTGTTCATTATTTGTCTTATCCAAGGTTAATTCATTTATTATTCTTCATTTTATCTTTGAATATGTTTTAACGGGCCATCTTTGGTTACCCTTAGCTTTTTTAGGTTATTTATTTTTAAATCATCATTATTGATTAAAAAAATGTATCAGAAGGAAAAATGCACTATTTCAACAAAAGAATTGAAATCTTAAAATCCAAGGATAGTTGATATTGCTGTGAAACAGGATTATATTCTGACTAGAGTAAGAAGTAAACAAGCTGACTAAAGACCTTATCATTTAAACGAGACTTCTTGTCTTAAAACATGACTTTTTGTTGGAATTCTAATTATATCACTTAGGTTCAATTTCCCTTTTCAAAGACTTTTCTCATCAAAATAACACAGAATTAAGAGACCACCAGAGATCCAATTATCTCTTTCTTTTGAGTTTCCTGCATAACTTGTCTTCCCAGCTTCATCATTTAGCACCTTAGTTTATAAAGATCAAGTTTTGGATAAATAACCACTTGGTTTTGAGAACACACAAGAATATCATATGTAATATATCATGCCTAGCCTGTTTTTGACATTGCTATCAGTCTATTATCATTTATAATAAATATATTTATAATCAGATATTATGTAATTATTTTCAAAGTAAATAGAAAACCCACACAAGATTCAGACCATAATACACTAACACTACCTTTTTGATATGCCTTATTGTTAATTTTTCTCCCATGTTTTCTGTTGAGATATTAGATGTGCTAATCTTAGAGGGAATATGTGTTACAAGAGAAGTTAATCTTCGGCTTTTTAATGGTTTTGTTCTTTCCTTTGGATTTTTTTTTAACTTCTGATTACAAATGACTTCCATGTGGAGATTTCTGATTTTTTTTTAATCTGCTAGATGAAATATTACCAGATCCATCAAACCTGGGAAGCCTGAGGCCTTGTTTCAAGTACTTTTGCCTGGCTCTTCTTTCTGTCTGTGCTGTCTTTACTAATGTATTTTGGTAGGGATTTTATGAAAAATGTCTACAAGTCTCTTGGGCTTTGTTTATTATCTTCAACTTTTTTCTCTTTTGTTCCTCAGACTATATACTTTTTACTAATCCACCTTCATTGAATTGTCTGTTCTTTCTGTTCAAATCTATTATTGGGCCCTTCTGGTGAAGCATTTATTTGAGTTGTGGTAATCTATTTAATCTCTGGGATTTTATTGTGTTTTTTTCATAAACTCTTTCTCCTTCTTAATGTAGCTTATCCATAATATTATAATTGCTTTGTCTTCCTTCAGTGTTTCAATAACGTTTCCTTAACCCTTAACATGTTAGAAATATCTGCCTCAAATTCTTTGTATTAAAAGAAGTTTTTCCTCAGCAGCCCCCTTTGCTGCTGTTTCTTTTGCTTTTTTACTTTGTGTATAAATTATCAGTTCTTGTCTCTTTGCAAGCCTTATTTATATTTATTTTATTTTAATTTTTTGGAAAGTGCAGAATTTAAAATGCTATAATAAAGCAACTTTGGAAATTATATTGTTTTTCTCCTTCTAGATTTTGTTTGTTGCAGCTCAGTGCAAATTATTAGTTAGTGATTTTTAAAATTCATTTCTAAAAAATCACTAGGTGTGGATATTGGGGACCATCAAAGTCTCTTATCAGTCACATAATTATTGAACAAGAGTTTCTTTCAGTTCCACTAAGAATGACATTCTGAGCTGTCCACATAGTTAAACATGTGTCTATAGGCATGTACATATCCCTGTGTGTGCGTGTGCATGTGCGTGTGCGTGTGCGTGTGCGTGTGTGTGGTGTTAATGAATCAGACAAGTGCCAAGAGCTGCTGGAGTATGAGTGTGAGAGCATTCCTGCCAAGCACATCTGTAAGGTGAAAGGTCAAACTCTGTCTGAGAGCAGGAATCAGTGGATCCAGATCTAGGTCAAGATGGCACACAGGTGAATGGGGAGGGAGGTAAGTAGATACAGTCAATAGAAGCTTAGTGTGGGACCATGCCATCTTAGTGTTAGATGCCCATCACTTTATGACGTCTAGATGAGGGACTTATATCTAGATGAGGGGCTATGTTACAGCTATGTCACCTTCAGTGTCACACTACCCCTCGGATTTATTAAACAGATCCCTTTCTGTTCCTGGGAATAAGTCATTTATCAGTATGCACTAGATTAGTGCTGCCTGACACATGGTACAAACCCTATTTTTCTTTTCTATCTTCTTTCTCTTTCTTTTCTTTTTGGTGCTTGTATTTGAAGTTCTGGCAGTATATATGCTAGGCGAGCACTCTGCCACTGAGCTCTATTCCCTTCTCTGCTACCTAAAGTCTACAGGTCTCCTCTCTCCATGACACTATCCATTGCTGTATGTGGAAGAGAATATTTTCCTATACACAAACACTTTTTGGGTGGGTCCTTTATACCTGAATTCAATGAAGTCACCAGGCACATCAGTCAAGGACAATGTTAGCAAAAGAAGTAAGCTAGCACCCTTAAATGCAGTTACACAGAAACCCTGCCCCGACACCCATCAATATATCTGCTGTTTTAATACAGGCACAGAAATGGAAATTGGATAGTATAAAAGAGTTAAGGTGAGTGGGGAATGGCTCAGTTTAATATTTTTCAACTGTTCTTTTAAAATGTTCTTAACCTTTTAAGAAAAGGCTGGAAGAACCTGAAGAGAAGGATGACCCCATAGGAAGACTAGCAGTCTAAAACTAACTCGGACCCCTGAGATCTCAGACACTAAGCCACCAAACAGGCAGCATACAATAGCTGCTCCACCCCCCCCCCCCCGCCCCTATGTTTACAACAGAGGACTGCAGGGCGGGCCTGGCCTCAGAGGGAGAATATGTGCCTAACCTTTGAGAGACTTGAGACTGCAGGCAGTGGCAAGGCCTGGCCACCAGGGACGAGGGGGCACAGACATCCTGTTGGAGACAGTTGGGAGGAGGAATGGATGAGGAACTGTGGAAGAGTGGAACGGGAAGGGGCAATGACTGGACTGTAAAAAATAAAAGTAATAAAATAAATACTTTAACATTTAACTCTTGCTTTTCTCCTAGAGATAATTGAGTTAAGTAAACTATCTCTGAATTTGAGTAAGATGTGGGCTCCTTTTCAGAGCCAGAAAAAACATACTGACTTGCTGATTGTGACACCTTTCCAGGCTTTTTGTTTGTTTGTTTGGTTTTCATAGTTTTGTTTTTTGGTTTTTATTTTTTTAAAAAAGTATTCTATGTGAAAACTCTAACATACAGTTCTCTCTTTTTTCTTTTTCTTTTCTTTTTTTTTTTGTTTCCTCTCTTTCTCTCTTCTTCCCCCAGATCCTTCATAGCATTCATCCTTCTGGATCTACTCCTTTTCTGTCTCTCATTAGAAAAGAACAAGCTTCTAGAATTAACCAAACATGACAAAATAAAATATAATAAGATAAAAACAAAATTATCACATTGAACCTGGACAAAGAAATCAACATAAGACAAAGAGCTCCCAAGATCAAGTACAAGAATCAGAGATCCCCTGTTCATGCACTCAGGTGTCCCATAAAAATACTAAGCTGAAACTTTTAATACACACACACAGACACACACACACACACACACACACACACACACACACACACACACACACAGACATACACCATCTATCTGTGTCTTTATCTATATCTGTATCTCTATCTGTGCCTGTGTCTCTATCTAATCTCTATCTGTATCTGTATGCATATCCCTCTCCCTCTATCTTTCTATCTCTGTCTCTATCTCTATCATTTCTATCTCTATCTCTATCTCATCTCTATCTCTATCTCTATCATCTCTATCTCTATCATGATCTCTCTATCTCCTCTATCTCTCTCTATAGTCTGGTAAAGACCCATGTAGGCCCTGTGCTTGCTGCTTCAATTTTTGTGAGTTCGTATGAGCCTTGCTTAGTTCAGTCAGAGGGCCATGTTCTTTTGGTGTTCTCCATCCCCTCTAGCTCCTATACTCTTTCTGTCTCCTTTTCTCCAAGGTTCTCTGAACTCTAAGGGGAGATATTTGATGGAAATACCCACTTAGACCTGTGTGTTTCAAGGATCTCTCTCTCCGTGTAATTTCAGGCTTGGGCTTCTGCATGTTCCCATCTGCTGCAGGAGGAAGCTTCTCCGAAAATGACTGAATAAAAAACTGATCTATACATATAGCAAAATATCATTTGGTATTTTGATATTTTATTAATAATATTTTTAGACCAATAGTGTTTGCTTTTATCCTAGGTTCCTTGGATATATAGTCTTTGGTTCTTCACCACACAATGTCATGTATGGGTTCTGTCTCCTGGGGTGAACCTTGTTCATATCAGAATTTGGTTGGCTACTTTCACATGTTCTGTGACACCAGTGCCTTAGCCTATCTTACTGGTAGGACAGATTATAGGTTAATGGCTTTGTGATTTGATTGGTGTTTACATATCTTTTTTGGTAGCCCACTGAGTAACTTATTTGTGAAGGTTCCATGTAGACACCAGCTCAACTTTTCCATGATCAATGAGTTCTATAGATGATGTGCTCAGCCATGGGGCCCCACTGTCAATTTGCAGAAAGCAACTCATTGTCTTAGCAACAGCCAGGGATGTTTGAGCATTTACGTGGGATCCCCTTGACCAACAACTTAATTAAATGTAATGTAGTTCCAGTGTTGTAAGCATCCCCTGGTGATAGGAAATGGAGCATTATAATGCTCTCTCTCCCATTATTTGGATCACATTTATATATTTTAGAGAGTTTCCATGGTATTATCATCCTCCATACTTGTTCAATTCCAGCTGTCTCTGCCTATATTATTTCCCTCAACTCTATTTCCCCTACTCCTCCTTACTTGATCCCCAAACATCCCCAGTCCACTCATAAAATCTATTCTACTTCCATCTCCCAGAGAATCCCTGCATCACCCCTATACCTCTCCATTATACCTAATCTCCCTGAGTCTAAAGATTGTAGGTTAGACATCATTTATTTAATGGCTAGTAGCCACTTATAAGTAAACATATAATATATTTATAGCACTGGTCTGGTTTACCTAATACAGATTTTTTTTCTAGTTTTAATCACTCCCTGCAAATATCATGATGCCATTTTTTTAACAGCTGAGTAATGCTGTATTATGCAAATGTACCAAAATTTCTTCATTTATTTTTCTGCTAAGGAACATCTATGTTGTTTCCACTTTCTGGTTATTAAGAATAAAGCTATAATGAATACGCTTGAACAAGAGTCTTTTAAGTATATGCCCAAGAGTGGTATAAAGCTGGATCTTTAGTTAGATCAACTCTCACCTTTCTGAAGACCTGTGATATTGGTTTCCATAGTGGCTGTTTCAGTTTGCACTCCCACTAACAATGGAGCACTTTTCCTCTTGTGCTACATTCTCCCCACTATATGCTGTCACTTGTGTTATTGATCTTAGCCATTCTGACAAGATTCCAAAGGAATTTCAAAGTAGTTTTGATTTGCTTTATTAAAGCAGGGGTAAAGATGACTTTATTAGAGTTAGCTAAGGATGTTGAACATTTCTTTAAATATTTCCCAGTCACTTGAGTTTCTTCTATTTGAATTCTCTGTTTAGACCTGTATGCCATTTTAAAATTGGATTATTACTTTTGATATATAATTTGTAAGTTTTTTATATAGTTTGAATATTAATCCTCTGAGATATGGAGTTGTTAAAAGTCTTTTCCCATTTTGTACACTGCCACATTGTCCAGCTGATGGTATCCTTTGCTTTGCTCTACAGAAGCGTTTCAGTTTCATTATATCCTATTTATTGTTGATCTTAGTGCCTACGCTATCAGTGTTATGTTCAGAACGTTGTCTCCTGTTCCAATGTGTTCAACCCTATTTGTCACTTTCTCTCTTATCTAGTTCAGTGTATCTGGTTTTATGTTGAGGTCTTTGATAAACTTGATCTTGAATCTTGTAAGGGTGATAATTATGACTCTACTTGCATTCTTCAACATACAGACATCAGTATGACTAGCTCTATTTGCTGAACATCCTGTCTTTTGATAGTGTGTATCTGGTTTCTTTGTCAAACACCAGATGTGTATATGTGTATAGGTTTATGTGTGGGTCTTTGATTCTATTCCATTGATCAATGTGTTTATTTCTATGCCAATACCACACAGTTTTTAATACCATACCTCTGTGGTATAACTTGAAATCAGGATTAGTGAGACATCCAACAGATTTTTACTATTTGAAAATTTTTAGCTGTCCAAATGGCATTCGTTTTTCCTTATGAAGTTGAGAATGGCATTTGATGATCTTTAAAATACCTCTTTGGAATTTTGATAAGTATTACATTGAATCTGTAGACAGTTTTCAGTATGATGGCCATGTTTACTATGCTAATCATGCCAATTCGCAGATATGAGATATCTTTCCATTTATGATATATTCTTCAATTTCTTTCTTTAAAGCCTTGATGTTTTTATTATACAAGCCTTTCACTTGCTTGGTTAGAGTTATCAAAAATATTTCGTATTACTTGTGGGTCTTGTGAAAAGTATTATTTCCCTGATTTCTTCATACATCTGTTTGTCATGTGTATATAGAAGGACTTCTAATATTTTTGTGTTAATCTTGTATCCAGCCTATTTTACTGAAAGTGTTTATCAGATGTACAAGTTCTCTGGTGCACTCTTTTAGGGTCAATTATGTATAGTATTCTATTATCTTCAAATAATGATACTTTGACTTTTTCCTTACCAAATAATAACCTCTTATCTCTTTCAGTTGTCTTATTGCTTTAGCTAAGATCAGGTATCATATTCTATGGGTACAGAGAGAGTGGAAAAACTTGCCTTGGAATTTTAGTAGAATTAAATTTTAGTGGAATTGTTTTGAGTTTCCAGTCTGGCTGTAAATTTCATTTATTATGACTTGGTATGTGTCTTGTATCCCTAATTTCTCCCAATCTTTTATCATGAAGGGGTGTCAGATTTTGTCAGAGACATTTATCTGTCTGTTGATTATGTGGACTTTGCCTTTCAGCTTGATTATATGACTGATTTGCACATGCTGAATTATCCTTGAATCACGTGGATGAAGACTACTTGATAATAATAGATGGTCTTTTTGATGTGTTCTTGGACTTGATTTGCAAGTATTTTATTATTTTTATACCCATGTTCAAGGGGAAATTGGCTTATAATTCTTTTTTGTTGAGGTTTATTTTGACTAAGTTTTTCACTTTACATCCCAATAGCAGCTTCCACTCTCAATCCTCCCCCCTTTCTTCCTAGAAAAAAGGAGGACTCCCATGTATGTCAACAAGCCCCAGCATATCAAGCCACAGCAAGATTAGTCATATACTCTTCCACTGAGGCTAGAAAAGGCATCCCAGTTAGGGGAAAGGGATCTAAAGGTAGGCAATGTAGTTAGAGAGAGCCCCAGCTCCCATTTTAGGAATTCCACATGAAGACCCAGATGGACTACTGTTACATATGTTCAAAGGACCTAGGTCCATCCCATTCATGCTCTGTGATTGACAACTCAGTCTCCGTGAGCCCCAGTGGGCCTAGGTTAGTAGACTCTGTAGATTTTCTCATGGTATCCTTGACCCCTATGGCTCCCTCAATCCTTCCTCCCTCCCCTTCCACAGGATTCCCCAATCTCCACTTAATGTTTGGCTGTAGGTCTTTTCATCAGAGACCTCTCTGATAACAGTTATGCTAGGCTCCTGTCTGCAAGTATAACAGAATATCATCAATAGTGTCAAGGGTGAGCTCCCTCTCATGCCATGGGTCTCAATCTGGGCTACTGGTTGATTTGTCCTTCCCTCAAATTCTGCTTCATCTCCTAACCTTGCACTTCCTGTAGTCAGAAAAAATTGTGGGACTAAGGTTTTGTGGCTGGATTGGTGTCCTCATTGGAAAATCATGGCCAGTTGAGATTCCATATCCCTCATTGCTAGGAGTCTTAGCTAGACTCATTCGCACAGCTCCTGGGAGTTTCCATTATTCTAGAGATGCTCCACACCGAGTTCATTTATCTCTCCCAGTATTCTCTCCCTCTAAAACAAAGAATAGAGGGAGAGAATACTGGAAGAGATAAATGAGAAAGTTATCGGTTTTGTTGTTGTTGTTTGTTTGTTTGTTTTTTGTTTTTTTTAGGTTTTCAAATTTGTCAGAGTACAGATTTAAAGTATGTCCTTACAATTCTCTGGATTGCCTTGGTGTTTGCTGTTATGTTCCCCTTGTCGTTTCCTATTTTTAACTTGGATATTCTTTTTCTGCCTTTTAGTTAGGTTGTCTATCTTGTTGCTTGTTTCAAAAATAACATTTCATTGTTTCATTGATTCTCTGTATTTTTCTCTTTGTTTCTATTTTATTGACTTTAGCTTTCAGTTTGATTATTTCTTGTCATCTACTCCTCTTGAATGAGTTTGCTTTTTGTTTCTGTCAGGTGCCATCATAGCACAAACTAATAACTAGTAGGTGAGGGTCTGACTTGAATCATAAGGTATTAGCCCATCACTTTTGATCAGATATCTGTAGATCTACAAAGATGAACTGTCTTGTATTGATGCTATACAGACAAATAGATAACTTCTTAATTCTTAATGATGATCCTATAAGAATTACTAACATTATATTAGTTAATATTAAGCTCTTTTATAGTGGGACTATGATTAGATCCTTTTCTGATAGTCAAAACTGCAATGAGAACTCTGTCAGTCTCCCCTGTGTCACCAGTTAATTGCCTCTTAAATAGTAACCAGACTTTCTACTACTCAGAGCACATTCCAAGAGGTTGTAAAACAATTAACCAATGGTCTTAAAAAGGGAACTAACAATTTATTATAGGTACTAGGACAGAAGATTTAATATTTACTGGGTTTATCTATATAAAATTTCACTAATAACTTAGTTATGGTTTTCAAATTTCAGTGAGGCTGTGGATGTAACAGGTGATGAATATTTAGCCAGATAATTACTCCTAATGGATATGCATATAAATATTCTCTGTTGTAAACTTCTTATTTGATTTATGATTTGAATTTGTGTAAACTTGTGGTGAACTTTTTTACCATCTGATCATGTATTCTGAAAGATGTTTTAAGTGCTGAGGACAAAGAAAACAGTCAGAATTTTGCTGAGAACTTTTTTGGAAAGAACACTTCTTAGACAAAGACAAGAATTTTTCTGGTAGAATAGTCTGGGTTGCCACCTGTGGTATCTTAGAGACTGCAGCATCACTGTTCAGGACCTTCTGTATTTTAGGGACTCTATAGAGAAGCTAGGCATAATTCTAATATGTCTTCATTTATATGTTCTCTCGTCCTGCTTAGGATCTTTCATTTCCTCTCTTTTATCAGATAGCTTTCATAGGTAACTTTTTGCAACTTAGTAATAAATGCTATAATCACTTTTCAGTGTGTCCGTTTTTCTTCCTGTGACTTCTGACTACCAGGCTAAAAGTTAGAGCCACACAATTCCTGCTGAGGTAGAACAAAGGCCACATTACTTGATCCCCCCCAGCCCTTGCTATTAGATTACAGGTGTCAGTCAGCTAAACCCAAGCTATTTACTCTGAGGAAGAGCAAGAAAGTTTTTAGGACTTTTAGAAGTTATCAGCATTTCAGTATAGTTAGAGAGCTAGGACATCCTACTCTGTGTGCAGTTTTTATGCTCTCCAGGCTGGGAGGCTCCCCACAGTTCTAGAGCTTCTGAGTGTGCTGTTAAATTGCTTGTTGAAATCTCTCCAATTGTTTAATGTAAGCAATTAATGCTATGAACTCACCTCTCAGCATCAATTTCATTGTGTCCTCTAAGTTTGGGTATGATGTCCGTTCATTTTCATTGAATTCCACATTGTCTTTAATTTCTTTCTTTATTTCTGTCTTGACCCATTTTTCATTCAGAAGAGAGTTGTTCAGTTTCTATGAATTTGTAAGCATTCTCTTGTTTCTGTTGTTGTTAATATCTAACTTTAATCTGTGTGGTCTGAGAGGATGTAGCGAGTTATTTCAATTTTCTTGTGTCTGGTGATACTTGCTTTGTGTATGTATGTTATTAGTTTTGGAGGGATTGCATGAGGTGCAGAGAAGACGGTATATTCTTTTACGTATGTATGAAATATTTTGTAAACATCTTTAGGACCATTGGGTTTATAACATCTGTTAGCTCCAGTATTTTTCTGTTTAGTTTTAACTGGATGACGTGTCCATTGGTAAGAGTGGGATATTGAAGTCTCTTAATATCAGTGTATACGAGATAATATGTGATTCAAATTGTAGTAGTGGGTTGTTTTGTTTAGTGGTTGGTTGGTTGGGTTTTTGCTTGTTTTACAGTCTTTGATGTCTTTGTGTTTGATGGTCCCCCCCACCTTTGGTGAGTATGTAGTATCTTATATTTTTTGTATTTGTTTTGGTTTGAAGTTTATTTGCTCAGGTAATGTCTGTCCTTGTTGCTGAGGTATGTCCCTTGGAAGACACAGAAGGATGGGTTTTTCTATCCATTCTGTGAGCCTGTGTCTTTCTATTGGAGGATTGAGACCACTGATATTGAGAGATATCAATAACCAATGATTGCTGATTCTTATGTTGTTGTTGTTTGTTATTGTTTTTGTTAGAGGTGGTGGTGGTAGTGGTGGTTTGTGTGTGTGTGTTTTCCTTCTTTTAATTTTGCAGGTATGAGATTATTTTCTGTGTTTTTATAGGTATAGTTAAGATCCTTGGTTTGAATATGTAGATATGTGGATATGTAGATAGATATTATTTAAATTTGACTTTGTCACAAAATATTTTATTTTCTCCATGTATGATGATTAAAATTTTTCTGGGTAGAATAGTCTGGGCTGCCACCTGCAGTATCTTAGAGACTGCAGCATCACTGTTCAGGACCTTCTGTATTTTAGGGTCTCTATAGAGAAGCTAGGCATAATTATAATATGTCTGCATTTATATGTTACTTGGCCTTTTCTCTTCCAGCTTTTAATATTTCTTCTTTGTTCTACATAGTTAGTGTAGGCTTAGTTTTTCAAAGCCCACTTTTAATAAGGCTTCTTAAATGATTTAACCCCCCTTCCAACCCACACCCACTAGAGGTAGTGGGAGGAGAAGGTTAATAAAACAAAACAGGGTATGTATCTGTTTAGAAATAGTTCTTTGGAGCAAATATAATCTGTGTTGTCAGGACATCAGTGTGGGACTGAGTAAGGGTATCCTGGTTCTTGGCTGGGCATGGGCCTAGAACCCCGAGACTCCAAGGGAGAAACGGCAGGAGTTCGGCTCACGCCCCAGAACTCAGGGTCCTAACAAGCAGTCCAATCTCCATAGACCCACATTGTTCAGTCAAGTAGGCCATTACAGCCCCTCCCAAAGTACACAGGTAGAGGGTGTAACTACAGGCCTCAGGCCCTAGGGATTTACATACTAATGAAGGTCAGAGGGCGGAGCCAATTAACCATTCCTCCCCAGAACCTCCCCCTTCCTCCCTCCCTACTTAACTCAGGTCTGCCCTGAGTTTGAGGGGGTACTTCCAGATCCATCTACCATCCGCCATGACAATAAACCCTTTTGGAACCAAGGACTTCCTCGTATCATTGGGGCCTGCTGGGCCTGCCGCCGCCAAAGCCTCCAGCCACTGGAACCAGGGACCTTCCTCTGGTATGTGAAACAGGCTGCCTGGAGGCTTCCAGGCAGCCTCCACCATGCAGGTCCCAGGCCGCTGCTGTCTGGGCCTGGAGCCTGCTGCCACGGGGCCTGGGGCCTGCCACAGCAGGCCCAGGCTGCTGCCACGTGGGTCCGGGACTCCGCTGCGGCCCGCCATTTTTTCCTACACATCAGCAGTTCATTTCACATGAATCAGCACCAGCAGCTCAATCCACTTGCAAACACCATTCAAGAATCAGCAACAGCAGGTAGGTTGGTCCAGAAGAAATACCAAAGCTCCACCAATCAGCCTGAGTCTATAGAAGCAGCAAGAAGCTGCCAGAACAGCACTAGAAGTTCTTTAGCAAAGAATTGTAAGGCAAACCAATACTATATAGCTTCATCATATTGAAGACCAGTGTCAGAAAAGTCCAATGATGGCCAGAAACAGTTGGTTTTAAGATCTTCTTCTTATGCTTCAGCTTTGTTGGAATATTCAGGGCTTGGTGTAGTAGAATAGCTGGACTTTAAGGGAGATATACTTCCCTGGCTGTTGATTTATTTTTACTCTGATATCTAGGTATCTTGGTTTGTAATGATTATAGGTCTAGGTGCTGATTCTGGATCTGTATTTTGTTGTATGAGTGTATTGTTGTTATTGTTGTTGTTTGTTTGCTAACTTTTTGTTTATTTTTTTCTTCTTGGTTTCTGTTTCCTCTTTGGAGTTTCAGATAGGGTAATGGCTGTGAGTTGCCTGTTTTACTGGTCTTCTCAGGTGGCATGTTCAAAGGGGATGCCTGCTGGTGTTAGAGACTGGAGTACTGTGATGAGTTGGCAGGAATAAAATTGGGATAGAGGGTCTTTGTTATCCCTTGGGGAGTGGAGTCAGAGAGGAAAGGGAGACTGATACATGTTTCCTAGTACAGAGCTTGGGACAAGAATGGGGATGTTGGATCTTAGGAACAGTAGGAAAGGTGTGTGTCTACCTTCAGACTGCATGCTGCTCTGGAAGGAGTTTCTTGGGATTTGCATGAGGTGCTTGCTGTGGTACAGGGCTTGGAAAAAGTGATTGAGTTTGAAAGAGAGGTTAGGAGAATATGGACTGTGAATCCACAGGAGATACGGGTAAGGGAAAAGGAAGGCTGTAACTGGTGTATTTTTGCAATGGAAATGAGACTGGGGGATGGAATCTGGAGCAACAGAGAAAGAAAAGATCTTCATACAGTCTACCTGGTAGTCTGTCAAAAGTTGTCTGTGGGTTATCAGGGTAAGCCTGCTGGAGTTGGAGCCTAGGACAAAGTGACCAAGTGTCAGAAAGGATGTCAAAGTGAATGGTTGTTGGATCCACAGTACATGGGGATAGAGTGGGGTAGGGAGGCTGCAGTTGGTGTTCTCTTGCATCCCTGGGGACAAGAGTGGGGAATTAGATTTGGAGAGGAGAAAGAAGTGGTCTTCATTTAGTTTACCTGCTTCTCTGTTCTGCTTACCTGGTGCATCCCCAGTGAATGCCTGTTGGCTTTGGAGACAGGAGAATGTGATTAATTAGGTGAAGGAAGATTCAGGAAAAAGATCTTTGTGATCCCTTTGGGATAGGGTAAGATAGGAAAGGGGGATCGCAACATGATTTCTGTTACAGGGAATATGAGGGTAATGGGTCTCAGAAGCAGTAGAAGGCATTCATTAGTATTGATGACATCATAGCACAGTCTTACTTGTTTATTCTTTCATGTCTTCACTCTTTATCTACAAGAGACCTTACCTTCATAATAGATTTTCTGTGAAATTGCTACCATTTCTCTATCTTATCTGAGTCTGATTCTATTACATTGTTTCCTAAGACTGTGTTTTACTTGTCTTTTAGAATGACTGTATCACTTTGATTGAAAGCTGGCAGTATTTTCTCACCTGGTAGAAACTGAGGATTTAGCATTTTGTTTTACCTTGGCTCTTCATTAGGTTCTGTGTGAGATTTTCTGATGCTAGTCTTCCAATTTTTT
Organism: Mastomys natalensis; assembly: GCA_021653895.1. Lineage (NCBI taxonomy): Eukaryota > Metazoa > Chordata > Mammalia > Rodentia > Muridae > Mastomys > Mastomys natalensis. The sequence continues at coordinate 508,655 of JAJTUV010001312.1, read as the reverse complement.
TTTGTTCATTTTTTCTTCTGTGTAGACTTTGTTTTCCCCATTTCTTCCTTGCTTTTGTGTTTTTTATCCCTTTTTTTAAGTCAACTGTTATTGAATGGTATCTCCCCACAAAATGATAATCTGTAGCAGAAAAGAGGTGCTATGTAATTTTTTTCATTTATTCTTAGTATTCTGAGGAACCCATGTGCCTGGACTGAGTTTTGGACTTTACAGGTATCTGTCCAGAGACATGACTTTTCCCCCTAAGAAAAAACAGAAATACTACAAGGAGTCATATTGGGAAGACTGATTTTTGGTACAGAAAGTCTGGGTAAAATCTCCCTTTGAAAACATGTTTTGTTTAAAGACTGTTCTGTGGATATTTCACTACATACCTGTAAGGTTATTTTTCTTCTCCAATAAGCCCCATTGATATTTCTAGAGGTAATGTACCCATAAAGCTTAACGTCTGTCTATGTATAAGACCTGGCAAAGGGATTAGTTATAAGCTATCCCGTAGTGTCCTCCAGTAATTCTTTACATTTCCATTCAAGTATATGTATGAATTTGTTTACGTCTCCTGTGACAGTAAACTATTATAATGTAAAAACATGGTAACAACAGATTGGTCCAGAAATGAAATAGACACATAATTCCTTTTAATTAAATTTGTTTGTAAAAGCTGAAGGATATATTTGGGCCCTGAGATGGCAGTGCCATTCCTAGCAAAGCAGTCCTGGGTTATATAGAAAGTAAGGTGAACTACTATGAAAAGTAAGCCTGACATCTGTTTACTGCTAACATCTTCATCTCTGCTTCAGTTCCTGCCTTTAGGCTCCTGTCCTGAGTTACTGTCCTTTTTTCCCTTGATAATGAACTGTCAAATGCATGATGTTCCAGCCAGAAGCTACATCATAAAGGGTAAGATAAAGTCTTTCCTCCCCATGATGCTTTTGGTCTTTGTTTCATCAAAGCAACAGAAAGCCAACCATCTTATGTTTTCATCTCATGTTCATCTCATATTTAGCACAAAGATATTCCTTCTCAGTTACTTATTAAGAGTCAGAATTAGAAGCCCATACTTCATTCCATGCCACGGAATCTCCATAATGAAAACTACCAGGATTTGTTGGGCATTATGGGATCACAGAATAATCTAAATTATATTAAGAGTCATTCACTAGGTTCAGGAAAATTCTGTTTTCTTCTTGCAAGACAATTTCACTCTTAAAACTCATTTTCTAATTTTCAGCAGTTTGGAATTCTGTGCACATTCTCATATTACTGCTGTTTGAAAATTGTCTCAAGTGGTGGCATAGTTCAAAAGTATTTCAGGAAAATTAAAATAAGCAAAATATGATTGAAATTATTCAGGCCCAGTGGCACAGCCTATAACTCCTTCTCCTTGGGATGCTTAAGGATGGATATTACAAATTCAAGGTTAGTCTGGGGTACAGAATGAGCTCAAGGTAGCCTTGGAAACTTAGAACCTTCCTTTAAAAGATAAAACGGAACGTTGGAGAAGTACCTCGGTTTTCAAGCACTTGTCTGGCATATACAAAGCTTCAGGTTCAAACCATGGTGCTGAAAATAAATCAACTGGTATAAATAACAGTAACAGTTTTCGAATCCTATTTATGTGCCAGGATACAACGTGGATTTATAAAATTTACTGCATTGAAACCTGTTGTTACATTGTGATTACTACTATTTTACTATCTAAAAATGAGGAAAAAGTACAAGCACAATGACGACCTTGGATTGAGCTATAGAAAATCAAATGCCTAGAAAAAATTACTTTCTTAGGATCTAAATCCATCTTCTCATCAGAAAAGTGCAAACATAATATTAGTTTCCCCTTAAAAAGGGCAGCAATGTGAATTGAGTGCCCACGACTCAGAGCCATTCTCAAAATTCAACTATCAAAGCTAAGGCAGAGTCTGTAGGGCACAAGACCCATTTCCGTGTTAATTTACTAAGCACATTTGCTTGAGATCCCCAAGGCTCTTCTTACAAATAGCATGCAGCTTACTTCAGAGCCCTTTATTTATTTTCATTTTTATAGTTATTGACATCATTATTCTGTAGGCACAAATATTTTCTCCATTTCTAATTCCTCTCTGCATAAATATTTACTTATAATCAAGCTCACCAGCATTTGTGTTTCTCAAAAGATCTCTTTATGACAACGGTCTCATCTGCTTAACTCTAGACACGGATTTAGTTTTGTTCTAGCACCTCCCAATGCCCTTTGCACAAACTGTAGTACCATTCATTATGCATTTGTTGAATAAATGAGTAAATGCAATAAATAAGTAATGAAAGCCTGAAGTCCCATATCTACTTTCCAGTTCTCTCTGCCAATTACTTACTCTCTTTTACTTACCACAGAATTCCACATCTGTAAATCACAGAATGAGCAGTTCCAAACAGATTTTACTCATTTTCTTGCCTATACTCCCCTCACATGTGTCAACTGCAGGCATGCATACCACACACACACACACACACACACACACACACACATACAAAGAGACAGAGAGAGAGAGAGAGAAAGAGAGAGAGAGAGAGAGAGAGAGAGAGAGAGAGAGAGAGAGAGAGAGAGATATGATACTTTTACTTGTAATTTTGTATTAGGTATTTGTTTTTCTCTTCCACTCATGGGAAATTCCTTGCAGATACCACTTCAGTCCTGAGTTCAGTTAATAGAATCCTTGCATTCTTGTATTCTCAAAGCTTCCTCATACAAAAGGCAAGTACTATGTGCAATGCTTTACTTGTCTGAACATCACATATCATGGTATATGTTCATATTTAAGGATGTTTGCTGCTTACTCTTACTGTTATTGAGGTGTGTGTGTGTGTGTGTGTGTGTGTGTGTGTGTGTAACTTATGGTATGGATCCAATACTATTAGTAGCATTGCTAATTTAAATTATCCACACCTCAAAATAATGCAAATACTTACCTAAATTACAGAACGGATGAGTATCACACAACTGACTACTTCACAGACTGAACATTTTAATGTTTCTCTAAGTGCACAGTATGTTCTTTGACTGCTTAGGGATTTTTAATCTACTTTACTATTTTTTGAGATTATAATATGATTATATCATTTACCTCTCTTTCTGACTCTCAAATATATTTCTCCTTAATATCTTTCAAATGCATGGCCTCTGTATTATTAATTTTGACATTCTGACACAATGCAAATCCATTTTTTTATTCTTTTTTAAAAATTCTTCTCTCATATTACATCCCCATTAGAGTTTCCCCTCCCTTTTCTGCCCAGTCACTCCTCCTACTTCCCTTCTCCCCCAGATTCACCCCTTCTTTCTCCCCTCAGTAAAGAACAAGACTCCCAGGGACATCAACCAAACAGGGCATAATAAGCTACAATAAGACCAGGCACACACCACCATATCAAGGTTGGACAAGGCAACCCAGTATAAGAAAAGAGTCCCAAAAGTAGGCAAAAGACAAGGGCAGCCCCACTTCCACTATTAGGATTTTCACATATCAACAAACGACTCAGCCATAACCTATATGCAGGGACCTAGGTCAAACCCACACAGGCTCCCTGATCTCTGAGAGCCCCCAAGAATTCGTTCAGTTGATTCTGTGCACCATGAATAGATCTAGTCTTATGCCACATTTTGTATTATATATTTCTTAGTCTTTCCATTTAGTTCTATAATTATTTTATGTACATTTTAGAAGAAAGATCATATTGTATTTCTTCCTCTTAATGGCTGTAGACTCTCTAAGATATTAGGCAGCTATAGAGAAACAGAAGAGTGACTCTGTCTGAATTTACACAGGACAATGTTTTTTCACAGCAAAGGGGCATCTTTGTCACCCATGTTTGCATATGATCAAAATGCCTACTTATATGGTATGGTCCCTTATAGGATGGAAATGACTTCCTTAGTCCACCAAAGAAACTGGGAAGTATAGTCTTTGACCAGGAAACTATCAGACACAGAACTGTTTTTACAAAAATTTTGTCTTAGTAAGGATTACTAGAAATTGCTGTGATGAAACTTGTGAAGAAAAGGTTTTATTTGACTCAAAGTTCCATATAACGGTTCATTATCAAAAGTAGTGATAAGAAAAATTCAAGCTTGAGAAGAACCTGGAGGCAGGAGCTTATGTAGAGGCCATGGAGGAGTGCTGCTTACTGGCTTGTTCTTCATGGGTTGCTCAGCCTGCTTTTTTATAGAACTCAGAACCACCAGCCCAGGAATGGCCCAATCCACAGCAGGCTTGGTCTCCTTGATGAGTCATTAATTAAGAAAATACCTTACAGGCTTGCCTGCAGCTAGATCTTATTGAGGTATTGTCTCTATAGAGGTCCTCTCCTTTCAGATGACATTAGCTTGTGCCAAGTTGGCATAACATTTTTTTTTCTGTATATATTTTTGTGTGTATACATGCTCACTCACATGTGTGTGTCACATGTGTATAGATGGTATAGAAGCAGACCCATTTGAGTCAGAGTTACAGGCAGTTTGGAGACAGCCTGATGATGTAAGTGCTGGAAAAACTCAGCATTTCTAAGAGCAGCCACACTGTTAACTGCTGATTCATTTCTCTTCTTACTTAAATGATAATCTAGATTTATTTTATTTATATGTATGAGTGTTTTGTCGGTATGTATGTCTGAACCATCACATGAGTGGCTAATCCTAGTGAAGACTAGAGAGAAGGCCATAACATCCTCTCAAACTGGAGTTACATATAATTCTGAGCCTCCATATGGGTACTGGAAACCAAACACAGGTCTTGTGCAAGAACAGCAAGTGGTCTTAGCTGCTGAGCTATCTCTCCAGCCCACAGAACTTTTTTTTTTTTTAATGCAGAATTTTAGCCTTTATCACCAATCAAGTATCATGAATGTGTATAACTTACTATGACAGCTGTTTTGTGTTATTGGCTTGTTTACTTCTGGTACACTGTCAGAGCTCTATTAGGAATTCCCATCTAGAATTATGCATCTGCCATGCTTTCTGAACAAGATTTCCTTGGTTGTTCTTCCCTATGTAACAGTCAGTGATCAATTATACATACATACATACATACATACATATACAAAGTCTGCTGGAATACTTAGAAATTACATTTGAATTTTTAACAGATTTGGAGAAACCTAGATTTTTGTAATGCTGAATATTGCAGCTAATGAACATGATAGGAGCTTGAACTTTACCTTTTATGCCTTCTCAGTAAAATATGTATTTGCTATGTGGAAAACTACAAATGTTTAAATATTCATACTGTTTTTGTAGATTAACCCTAAGATAGTCATTAAGTCTAGATTTCAGTGTCTAGTTTTAGTCGAAGAGAGTTGAAAGAACAGTAAGGATACGACTGGTGTAATATACATCACAGCAGGCAAGTTACCAATTTCCTCTCCTGTTCTAATCTTCAAAATGTCTGTAATTTGGTCTTTGGAGGGGACTATTTCAGTGTTGGCACTATATTCATGTGGATATTTTTCTCAAAATCTTACCTTTGGATAAAGGAAGCTTGTGTTTGATTTCTAATCAAAGAGATTTAAGTTGTATAGAATGGAACTTGAGTCCTATCTTTCAGAAATACATTTTACTTTTTGAATTAGGTGTGAGGTTCGTGGGGCTTCAAACTTCCAAAAAGAAGTCATTTATTTGATACATCCTTTCTCCAAAAAAGACTATCTAGAAAAGAAAATCATCTTGGAACATTAAGGTACTGGGCTTGGTTTTCAAGTAGGAACTTTCATATTAATAAAAATAATGTAGGGAACTGGAAAGACGGCTCAGTGGTTAGGAATGTTTGGTGCTCTTGCAAGGGACCTAATTACAGTTTTGTAAAACTATACTAAGTAGCTAACACTTGGCTATAGGTTAATGTCTAGAGGATTTTTTGGTATCCTCAGGATATACTCATAACACACACACACACACACACACACACACACACACACACACACACACATATACCTTAAAACAAACAATAAATGATATAGCTGTTTAAAACTGTGTATGTGTGCTCCCAATCATGAGAGAATCTGCATATACACAAAGTAATGCTATGTAACCTAGATGTTTAACTTAAAACATTTGGTTGAATAAAGATGCCTACAGCCTATAACTGGACAGAAGAGAGATAGATAGGATTTTAATTTCTGAGCATGAGGTTTGAGGCAGGACCAGTAGGAAGAGAGAGAGAAGAAAGTGGAAAGAAGAGACGATATAATGGTGTAAGAATCTTGAAAACATGGCCAGAGGACTAGCCAATTGGACTTAAGAACAGCCCAGATGGAACATGGCAAGTTATATTGTGAGGTTATTGGCAGGAAAGTAGACATAATAGTTTAGAGGGTACATATTTGACAGCTCTAGTGCATTTAAGGCTTATTATAAGTATAAAGGTCTTGTGTCTTGTATCTGGTAAATGAACCAAAAGTGAGTTAGAACTCCCTAATTGAGATTAAAAATTATGAAAAGAGTGCTGTCTGTAATTTATTTTCCATGCTTAAAATATTTCCTATGTACTGTACTAATATTTCTTCCCCCTTTTCTTATGTTCACTAAATGGACAGACAGATATGCTTCAAAGTGGAGACATCTTAAACAACATGGCTTGAGAATGAAAATATATATCAAAGAAATATATATCTGCAGAAGAAGAGTTACAAAAATAAATAAAAACATTCATTATCATAGTATTTTTTCTGTGCATTTAATGATTTGGGGAAAACTATAGCAAAAAGCCTGTCTCGCTTTGTTACATCCACAGTGCAAAGAAATGCAGAACAGAGAAATAATTCAGGTTCTGACACTTTAAGTTATTAAAGTGACTTTCAACACTAAATGACTAGCATTGTGAAAGAATTAAACTGGGTTTATTTTCTTCAACAGATGTGGGTTTTTGACACTCTACCGTATATCACAGGATCTAACACAAAATGTACATACTCATATATTTATCTATGTACTTCAACAATACTTTGCTTTGTATCCCTGGCTTGGCTTAAACTTTGTTTTCCTGCCTTCACATCCAAGTCCTGATAATCATGGTTATAAATGATATCATATTTGCATATACAAGTACCATGTTTATGCATTTAGCATTTGATAAAGAGTCAGGTTCTTTTTCTTTTTAAAATTACTATGAGCAAAACTACCACAAAACATGTATATCTATAAATGAGTGTGTTAACACGTCTTTTTTGGTGGTGAACTCATTTCAGGAGTGAAATTGCTTCACACATGAAAAACAAATATCTAACATTTTAGGGAACTGTCAGACCCTTTTCAATGTAGCTCTACCATTTTGTATTCAATGCACTAACCTGTCAGGTTCTAAACTACACCATCATCTTGACAACACTTGTTATTGCCACTTTTATTTTACCCATTGTATGAGAGTAAAATATAGTCTGTTGCTTGTATTTTAAATTATACTAGTGACTAATAATTATGACAGTATATACATTTTTATGTATTGTTCCTTTAATTCAACTGTTTGTTATATTTTGGAATTGTTTCTGCTTTAGTATTGAAAGTTAAGTCATTTTATACTCTAGACGGTTAATCTTATCACCATGTTTTACACCTAATCTCTTCCATTCACTGACTTATCTTCCCCTTTACAAAATTACCTGGTAGAGTAATAGTTCTCAATTTTGTTAAAGTCCAATTTAGTAATTGAATTTTTTATCAGTTTGAATGTCCAATCTATGAAAAATGTAGTCTTATTGAAATTTTATATGTTTTAAAAACATACTTTTTGCTTGTTTCAAGTTTGTAGTTAGTGTTGTGGATAGCCCCAGCCTTGTATTTTGATCCTAGTTCCACCCCCCTGAGAGGGGCTCCAGAGGAGGATTGAATCTGTACACAGGTGATGTCTTGTAAACCTTCTGTCCAATTAAAACCTGTAAAATAAAGGCTAGAGCCAGAGATTGGGCAGTAGAAGGGGAGGTGGAGAAAAAGGCTTAGGGGAGGAGAGAGTGAGAGGAATTCGATACAAAAGGAGGCAGAAGCAGAAGCAGAAGGATGATACGAAGGAGAAGGATGAAGAGAAGGAGAAGAAGAAGTAGAAGCAGGAGGAAGCAGGCAGAAGGAAGCCGGAGATAGAAGGAAGCCGAGCTCGGAGGACAAGGACGCGCGGCCTGGATGAACCGCAAGTTATAAGGGATCTCATAGCCAAGGATTAGAGTAGTGTAGTGGTAAATCTGCCCAATCTAGGCATGCTATTTATACCATAATCATTGAGTTGTGTCTTCCTTTACTGGTTTCCATCGGGTAGGAGTTTTACAGCTACAAATTTGGCGGATTAAATAATTTCTACAACAGGTTAGGGTCAGGATTTGGTTTTATTTTGTATTTAGATTGAGAAACCAAAAACAGGACAATTAAATAGAAAAAGGAACTCTTAAGAACATGAGAGTGAACTCTGGAAAGGAAAATTATACACAGCCTGACAGGGAGTGCAGAGGGCAGTAACATTAAAAAAAAATCCTTGAAAATGTCATGAGTAAAACTGTTACACTGTATCTTAATTAAAACAAAAATGTAGGAGAATAAAAGTAGGTAATGCAATAGTTTTAATATCATTATTTTGAAAGGGATTTCAGAATGTCCTTGTCATTTTTGTTAAAAAAAAAAAAAAATCAATGGACTCTGCAAGTATGTGCCTATTTCTGGACTCTCTGTTTTTAGTTCTATTGATCAGTATGTCTATTTATACTCTTATTTATTGAGTCCTATAGCTTGTTAGTAAATACTGAAACCAAGTAGTGTAAGGCATCCAGTATTCTTTTTTTTTCTCGTGTATGTGTGTGTGTGTGTGTGTGTGTGTGTGTATGTGTGTGTGTGTGTCTTCCAGCTAATGCTGTCCTTCATTGTTTTAATAAGGTCTTTTGATTTCCATAGACAGTTCCCAAAAAACCCTTCAGGGATTTTCACTATTTTAACTTTGAATCTTTATATCATTTTGAAGGGAAATGACAGCTTAATGTGAGTATTGTTGGGATTTCTAATCCTTAAGCATAGATTAATTTTGCATTATTTTAGGTGTTTTTAAATTATGTTTGGCAATGTATAGTTATGGGAGAAAGTTCTTAACTATATTTTGTGAAATCTATTCCTAACCTTTTATATTTTAAGGCTTTGATATATAATATTCCTATAATATTTAATACTTGAATCAGTCTTTTATACTATATAGAAACACAGAATTTTCATATTGACACTTTTAGGGATTTACTGCTTTAAACAGACACCATGACCAAGGCAACTCTTATAAGGGTAACATTTAATTGAATCTGGCTTACAGGTTCAGAGGTTCAGTCCATTATCATCAAGGCATGTGTCAGGGCAGCATGCAGGCAGACATGATGCAGGAAGAGCTGAGACAAGAAAACACTGGCATCTAGGCAACTAGGTTGAGGGTCTTAAAGCCCACACCCATAGTGACACACTTCTTCCAACAAGGCCAGACCTACTCCAAGAAGGCCATATCTCCAAATAGTGTTATTCCCTGTGCCAAGCATATTCAAACTACGACATTAACCACATAGTTTTGGACCTTGATGGATTCTTTTTGGTTGTTGTTGTTGCTTCTTTTAGCTTTCTTATAGGTCCTGTAGAATTTTCTCTACAGAAAAAAGTAATTACTTTTCGTATGGTTAGAAAAAGTTAGATTCAGTTCTTCTGGACTATTACACAGAAAGCAGTTTGTATATTCTAGTTTGGTTTCATAGGATTTCAAGCAAGTTTGTACATACAGACTGGTAATAAAGAAAGGACTTGTTTCATTTTTACCCTTGAAAGAGAACAATCAATAGCATAATGTAAAGCTCAAATGACCCTTGTACTCCATTTCTTAGAATGCACATATTCACCCAGTTATAGCCAACTCTCTCATTACAGAATGGGACTATTAGTCAAAACACTTGTTCTGCAATTACACATATGTGAAAACACACACACACACACAAACATATACATGCACTACATAATGCTTTCACTTGCATGTTGTTTCTCTGTTTTCTTCAAGCTCATGATGTTACAATAGAACAATTGTACTACATTCTTGATTTAATAATTCTCTCAGTTGTATGAGCCAGTCCTTACCCTGAAATCTGAGCCTTCTGGAGTCTAAGGCAGAAGAAGTGCTTTAAAAACAGTGAAGTCTAGAAATTATATTTATCAAGGAGTGGTGTCTCTTACAGGTATTTGCAGCACTCAGGAGTCTTAATAAAGATGGATTGGTAGGAGTTCAAAGTCATTCTGGGATGAAATGTGAGTTTCAAGTTAGCGAGGGCTACAGAGTGAGACATCTCAAAAAAGGAAGAAGAAGAGGAGGAGGAGGAGGAGGGAAGAGGAGGATGAGGAGGGAGGAGTAGGAGGAGGAGGAGGGAGGAGGAGGAGGAGTCACTTTCTTAGCTTTCAAATCTCCTGCCCCGTTCTTCAAAAGGTGTATAAAGCTCTCTACAGTTCTTACCACAAACTTGGTTCCAGGATTGGCACCAACTACCACAACCACATGAAAGCAATTTTCTGTATTGGTGGAGCGTCCCCACAGAGGATCGATAATCATTTTATGGAAACAAAATTGCTCCCTACAAATTAGGACAGCCACAACTTCTTTGAACTACCTTGCAGAGCCAATAGTCTGCTATAACACTTTGTCATAAGGATTAAGAATGCATACCTCTCAGAAACTTACAGCTAACCACTGGACTGAGGTCAGGGACCCCTATTAAAAATTAGAGGAAGGATTGAAGGAGCTGAATGGAATGGCAACCCCAACAGTATCAGCTAACCTAGACCTCTGAAACCTCTCAGAGACTAAATCACCAACCAAAGAGCATACATGGGCTGGTCCATGGCTCCCAGCATATATGTAGCAGAGGATTGCCTTGTTTGGCCTCAGTGGGAGAGGATGTACCTAATCCTGCAGAGATTTGATCACCCAGGGCAGGGGGATGTGGAAGGGGGAATGAGATGGGGGTGGGTGGGTGAGGCAAGTGGCTGGGGGAACACTCTCTCAGAGGCTAAGGGGAGAGGGCATGGGGTGAAGAACTCTGGGAGTGAGTACTACCAAGAAGGAAGCAACATTTGTAGTGTAAATAAATAAAATAATTAAAATTAAAAATAAGAAAACACACATTAAGGAAGATTAGAGAAACAAACGAGAAGGAGGAGGAGGGGAAAGAGAAGAAAGAGAGGAAAAAGAAAAGAAGAGAATAATTCATATCTCTTGTCACTTCGCTGGGCTTAAACCCATGAATTATCATACAGTATCTTAAAGACAGCCTGTGGTCACTGACCCTTTTGTTCATTCCTCTTTGCAATATATCACATTGTTTAAATATTTCTTTGCTTTTTCCGTGCTCCTTTCTTTTATTGGGGATTTGGGATATTAGCTGAATTCCTTTGTTGAACTTATGGAGATGGAGCCTTTACCATCAAGCTCCACACACCAACTTAAACAGAAAAACTAAGAGGTACTGATGTATAGACTAAGTTGGTCTCGAACTCAGATCCTCCTGACTCTGCAGCATAGCCTCCTGAACTGCACCATCCAGAGACTGTCCCACCTAGGGATCCATCCCAGATAGAAACACCAGATTCAGACACTATTGTGGATGCCAAGAAGTGCTTGCTGAGAGGAGCTGTCTCCTGAGAGGCTCTGCCAGAGACTGACAAATACAGAGGCAGTTTCTAGCAGCCAGACATTGGACTGAGCATGGGGTACCCAAAGGAGGAGTTAGAGAAAGGACTGAAGGAGCTGGAGGGGTTTGCAACCCCATAGGAAGAACAATATTAACCAACCAGCCCCCCCCCCAGTGCTCCCAGGGACTAAGGCATAAACCAAAGAGTACACATGGAGAGACCCATGACTCCAGCTGCATTTGTAGCAGAGGATGGCCTTGTTGGGCATCAGTGGGAGGGGAGGCCCTTGGTTCTGTGAAGGCTCAGGGCCCCAGTGTTAGGAATGCCAAGACAGGGAGGGAGGAGTGGGTGGGTGGGTGGGGGAGCACCCTCATAGAAGTTGGGGGAGGATGATGGGTTGGGGATTTCCGAAGGGGAAACCAGGAAAGGGGATAACATTTGAAATGTTAATAAAGAGAATATCCAGTTAAAAAAAAAAGAGGCATTGGTGTGAACTATTTTTTTTTTATATACAGATTCTCAACTCAACAGATTTCTGATAGCTTTTCAACAGTCTAGACTGAGAAACACAAAAGTAAGACCTGTTGATTCTGGAGTATGTACTCTACAATTCTACATAATGTTTTAATTGCATGCAATTGATTATAAGCAGATTCTAAGAGTTCAATAATTCTACAAGGCATTAACCAGCCTAGGTTAGGTTGAGCCTGAAGGAGAGAGCTGAGGGCCAGAAATAGGAAAGAGGCATTATGTCTTTTTTTCACCTTTCTGCTTAACATATATACCAGCAGAGATAGACCTACAACTATCCTTCCTTCCCCTGGATGTTTCTATATCATCTTCAGTTGAGGGACAGATGTGTAAGTTCAGTACCATGATGAAAGGCTCCATCTTTTCTGTGATATGTTTTTCTTGGAGAGACATGAGTGAGTATTTTTTTACCCTAGATCGAAGACCAATGACAGACTAAATCGCAGGCAAGCAATAAGCTATTCTAAGACTAGCAATGGCTTTCCTTGTGTTACTTACAGAAATGTGGTTGATTCAAAGATAACTGTTTCACTAAGAAGCCTCCCCAGCTTGCATGACACTTTACCCATACTGCATCCCTAGTACTTTTTGCTCAGCTTACAGGTAACTCTATAGAATAGGCACTTCTCTACCCTCAATGAATGCTCACTGCTTAACTTTTGGGGAGGAACCTTGTGAATCTTGGGACTTTCTGAGACTGCGAACATTGTAAGTTTCCTTAGCTTTCTGAGTTAATGAGGCTCCTTCTTACTGGTCTCTCCTGGAGGGGATTATTTCAATTTGGAAAATAGTAACACAAGAATCTACATGAAATAGTAAGCTTCCTGATAGTCTGATGCTCTGTAGATAGAGAATCAATGTAGATAAAACAATGGATCCCAGCTTATCAGATCTCCTCAGTAGGACATCTATCTTCCTTTCTGAATTATCTACATCAGATAGTAAGACAGTAGCCTTGCAGACAAGGAGCAAGGTCAAATCCCTATAAGAATTCCTTTGATTCCTGAGAAATAATAATAATAATAATAATAATAATAATAATAATAAATTATTTGATAATTTAAAATCACATTACTATTATGTATACATACTAATTGTACACATACAAAAGACTGTAGTCATTTTGAATAACAATTTCTGAATACCAACATTTGTTTTAATTAAAGAATATTAAATGCTCAACTAAGACACAATTTTGCATATTAATTGGGAAATATCCATACATTTAGACTTCCGTTGACAGGAGGTTCATACATACCAGCCATGTGATGATGAGCAGCTTACACATTCTCTCTGAATTTACTTTCTTTGTGGGCAAAGAAAGTTGTGAAGATGACACGGAATAACATATCAATTGCCTAATAGTGTCATAGCACTTAAAGAAATGAGAAATGCAGTTATCTGTATTGTTATGTCTGTCAGAATTAGTACTAAAGGTGTGTAATTGAGTCTATAAAATCATCACTCTGTATAACAATATTTAATGGGACACAAGGATGACACTTCTTTCTATCTGATAGTATCTCAACACATTTTGTTTCAGACAAAGGGTTTTATTACTGCAGTACCAAAAATTCTTTTCTAAGTCAAAGATAAATTTAGAAGAATAACTGAAATTAATGATAGGGTTTTAAAAAGACAATAGCCATATTCTTTGAAAATGAGTGCAAGGCTTTCATTCACATTTTAAACCTGAACTATAATTAACATGTTTTACAAGCCACAGATCTCAAATGTTAATTTTAATGCACTAAAGGTATTTTTCATTACCTATACGCAACATATACTGACTTCTTTCAATACTCACCTCTCTCCCAATCTTGCCTACTCCATTCCTACCTACAAGTCTCTATTTCACATTGCTACCTATTCATTTTACTCTATGACCCCCTAAAGATTAGTCAGACTATGGGTTTGTAGCTATCCCTTGAAGCCAGGTGAGGTCAAGAGTGGATAAACAACTAAAGGCGGTAATTTTCCCTGTCCCAGAATCTATCCAGAGACAATAGTTCATCTGTAAAGATTAGGCCCAGAGTTCCTCCCACTTCCCTGATTGAGTGTTTATGGGGAGAGTCTTATGTGGGCCTAGTAGACAAACCATAGTTGTTGTGAGTTAATGATAGATGATAGGTACTTTTTGAACAATTTTGTACATCTCAAGTTAAAACTGGATTCAAAATCTTCTACCATTTTCCCAACTTTTTCCTTCCTTTTGTCTACACCTTCTGATTTCTGTCATAATAGATTGATTGTATAGTTCCTGAACTGGTGAATGTCTTTACTACCTAGCTTCTGACAACAATGTAGTGTTGAGATTGATCTACTCCACATGTTTGTATATGAATGCTTTGTTCCTGATGTTTTGTCTTGTTTGAAACCGAGTCTCCTTAATAACTCTGGTTGACATCAAACTAGAAGTCTTCTTGTCTTAGCCTTCTAAGGTCTGACCTCGGTCCACTAGGTTTTACTTCTTTATTAAGAAATATTTCATTGCATGCATCTATTAAAAGCATAGTTTCCTAAGGAAGGTTATTTCTATTTCACAACTATTAAACTGAGGCTTCTAGAACATTCTTATGTCATTTTTTTACATATTTTTATGTGCAGAATCACCATGTCTCAGGATGGCTGATGATTCTTTCTTTTATAAGAAACTATCAAACATGTACCCTAAGTTGGTAGAGTAACCTATATTCCCATCAGAACGCATGAAAGTTTTAGCTACTTGGTCTGCATTTTCTATTGCAACTTATTTTATATTTAGGCCTTTTATTTTATATTTAAACCTTGTTTTATATTTAAACTTTATTTTATATTTAGGTCTCAAGATGTAAAAGTATCCCCTGTCAAGCCGGGGTTTGAGTTCATGGACCCACATGGTAGAAGGAAAGAAACCAAAAAGTAGCATGGGTTGTGATATGTGGCCAGCCTCCACCTACACAAATAAATAAATATAAAATAAGATAAATTTTAATCATTTTGGCTGATATAAATTTGAACCTTCTTCTGAGTTTCCTTTGCCTTTGCCTGGTAACACGTGATATTGACAAACCATCCTGTGCCTATACATCCTTTGCATACCTTTTATGGTGAAATGCTTATTCAGAAATTCACATTTTTCTTGTTTTTCTGTTTTACATTGATTTGCAGTACATAATATCCACTGGATATATGTAAAATGAGACTATGGAAATATAGTCTGTGAATATATTCTCAAGTATGTAACAGGTGTTTCTAATTTCTTAATTAAAAGTTTTGAACAACTCCCAAAATACATATATTAAATTTCTCATTTGTTAGAATTCTGAACATGTAAAACTATAAAACGATCCCCAGAAGTCTATATGATTCCATAATTAAAACTGGGTCAATGATTCTTAACTTTATATAATGTTATACCATAGAAGTAGAAATCATTTTCTTATTTTTATCCTTAAAATATATTTTCTTTGAATATTTATTAAAATATTTTCCCTTATCTCTGATATGTTGCATTGAACTATCTATCCATTTATCTCCATCCACACAGGCCTACATATCTATCTATCTATCTATCTATCTATCTATCTATCTATCTATCTATCTATCTATCTATCTGTCTATCTATCTATCTCCATACATCTGTCTTATATTTGTCTGTCTGTGGTCTATTTATACCAGTAGAATACTCTTCTTTACTATAGCTATATATACGACATTGTACCTTTATTTCAGAATTGTTCTTGATAAGACAAAATTTTGGTATGTTGTTATAAATTTAGAAACAGTTTACCTATTTCTTTAACAATCTTGCTATGAGTTTGATTCAAATTTAGGTCATTCACTGGAGACTGGTGATCCTGTAAGGAGCTACACTCTTAAATTAAACTAATGTCTGTAGTATGAGCTGCTATAAGAGATCATGTTGAGGAACATGCTGCCACCAGATGTAGATGTTTGCGGTTTCTGCTGTTGACAGAAATCACATAGAGGTTCATGATCTGTGCTGTCATCAACTGTAAAAGGACAAGGAAGCTTCGTTTTCAGTGGTATTAATGACTGCAGACTCACAATTGAGAAGGAGAAACATAGAAGGATTCTGTGATAACCTCACACTCCTCCCCCAAAAGAAACAGTCTAGACAGGAAACAAATGAAGAAATCTCTTAAAAATAGTGACAAGGATGCTGAAGTGATGTTCACAGTTGATGTCTTCTGTCAGGAGTTGGGGTGGGGAAGGAGTGTTTTCATTAAGGGACGACTGTCCAATTGGAGTTTGACCATGCTCAAGTGAGTATATGGCGAACGCAAATTAAAATTGCTATTTTTTCATTTGGGGACATCTTAAGTGTTGGGGGGTGTACCTGGGAGGATTGGGAAGTGCATGTGATTAGGATGCATCATACGAAATTCCTAAATAATCAATAACAGTATGTTGGAAAAAAATTAAACTGACTCTTCTTTCTCCAGAAGCCACTGTTTCATAAACCCCTTCCCACTCCATGCTAGAATGTCACTTGGCTTGACCTTGACTCATTAAAAGATACTGGTGCTCCCAGCACTTGGGAGGCAGAAGCAGGTGGATTTCTGAGTTCGAGGCCAGTCTGGTCTACAGAGTGAGTTTCAGGACAGCCAGAACTACACAGAGAAACTCTATCTTGAAAAGCAAAAATCAAAAAACAAAAGAAAAAAAGAAAAAGAAAGAAAGATATTGGTGAGTAGGGTTGGAATTTAGGGTTTATCTCTACATTTCTATTATTATTGTGTATATATTATGTGAAGGGATGTGGGTACACCACAGTATGTATACAGGTCAGAGAACAGCACTGTAGACTTGATTCTCTTTTTTCACCTTTATATAAGATCTGGTGATTAACTCAGTTCCTGAGGCTTGAGCTGTGAGCACTGTACTAGGTAAGCAACCCCACTGGCTGTCTTTAGGATTATAGCCTGGCCTTCTAATCTAGAAGATTTCTTGATCTACTCACATGTGATCCAGCAACACCAGAATCCTGGAGCACAGCCAACAACTGCTTCTGTTGCTCCATTGAACTGTATCTTGATAAAATATAAACCCTTTTTGTTAAGTTGTTCCTTGTCTTATTTGGCCATGACAGTGAGAAAAGTAATTAATATGTATCATGTTGTACAGTCAGCAAATAAAATTTTATCTTGGCAGATGAATGTATTTACCAAAGCCCACAGGGTCAGGAAGTAGTAGGATGAAGCACTGAGCAATGAGTTAGTAGTGGGAATGGGGCAGAGCTATGATGACATCTGTTCTCCACAGAGTATTTTGGTACCAATTTTCCATCCTGTGCAGTGGTGATATGGTACCCAAAAGAATGAAACTCATTTCTAAATTAGGTGTTAAGACATGACTGTACAATAGCAGTGGAAAAATAAATTTTCCTTTTAATGCCTATATAATTCATAGTATAGCAAAATCTGTTCTAAAAACTGCTAATTTATAAATAATGAGGGCTTACCAATTTTACTCAAGCATTTAGTTTAATGTGTAGTTTTATTCCTCCCAAGTGACACTTAGAAATGTAAAGATTAACAATAAACCTCTCAAGAAATTATGTGCTACAATAATATTATAAAGCACATTAGAGGAAGTCAGAATGAACTTCAACCACACAGCAGAAAAGAGATAAAAATCATTTACAGAAGTTTGCTTAAGGCTCGAACTGGGAGTTTAGAATTCTTTCACATCTCTTTCCTCAGACCCACTGTAATCTGAAAACTGAAATGCAAATACTAATAAACTACAGTGATAAATAGGACATGTGTGTGACCTGTCTTAAGGTAATAAATTTTATTGCTTCTAATGACATATTTATTTAGGGTCTGCAGTGCTGGAGAAGAGTAAGTAATACTAAAAAACTCTAAAGAAGATGAGCCTCAGCAAGAAGCCTCAAAATATCAGAAAGTCACTGCAATAAGAAAGAAAATAGGAAAAACTAAAGATTGATATAAGATGTGGATTCTTTTCTAGGGAAGATATTAAGGTTACAGAATTTTTTACTAAGTAACTCTAATATAAGAATTGAGCTGATTATTACATTTGAGAATGACAACCTTTGGGGAAAAGATCATATATATAGTCTATTGGTTTTCTAATTGTCACTTATAACATAGTAACATATATGCCATTTATTTTATCTATCTTCAATTTGTCTACAATCTATAATTATTTATGTATCATCGTTTACCTATATGTTATCTACACATCACCTTTTGCCAAGTCATCTATCAACCATTTATCTATCATCTCCCTACTTTCCCCTCAACTATTCTGTCATCTATCATTTTTCTATGATTTTGTGTCATCTCAATGTCTGTCTATTATCTGTCTATCTTTATCTTTCAATCATCTATCTATCTTTTATCTAGCTGTAAACATCTATCTGTCATTTAGCTGTTATCTATAATCTATATTTATCATCTATCATCATCAATAACATAACAACCATATATTATCCCTCTATAATCTACCAATCAACTATTTGTCATATATACATGACTTATATATATAATGCATATATTAATTAATCTGTCTGTTTATCTATGAGACAAATTTGTTATTGTAAATCATATTGATATTCAGTTTGTTGATCAAAAAGATTAAAGGCAGTCTCAAAGCTTGGGACAAGCAAACTTTCTTTAAGAAACTACTGGTGGAATTATGTATCAAATCAGGACATAAAGTGATTTGAAGCCAAAGAGAATGTGGGAAGCAATCTTACTTGCCAAGAAATATTATTTTCAGAATGGCTTTAATGGGTAAAATATGATATAATTATATTTCAATTAAAGCATCTTAATATAATTTAATAGAGGGAAAATGGCTAAAATCCCAAGAATTTTATTAATATCCTAACCAGTGGGAGCTATTATGCTGTCTGAAGTTGTGAGACCATACAGGGGTCTCCAGAAGTATCACTTACAAAAAAGTAATCATTGTAAATACTGAAATTAAGAATATCCTTATTTTGTATATGTAATTTAATTGTTATGCTGTTATTACTATAGTTTCAATAATAAAATGATTGATTTATCCATAACACAGGTAAACAGTTGCTTGCATTTTATATTATATTACATTTTATTGATACTTTACTCAAGAACAATATTTTAATAACATAATGAATTCATGATAGATAAAAGATGACTCTAGTTATAGTTGCTAAAGATTTTTAACTCATTTTCTCACCAAAAATGGTAGTAAGTGAAATATAACAGACAAATGGCAAGAGATTAAAATTCTAAATTTAATTTGGAGAAAAGTTAAAAGAAAGGAAAAGAATAAGAAATTTGCTACAACAAATTTAAGCCCTCAGGTTGCCTATTGCTAGGCAATTCACTGTGAAATGCTTAACTTATTTAAAAGTATAGGGAAAGTCAATAATTTTTCTAATACCAAATTCTTCTGTTTATCAAATCACAAAGATTACCTTTCTGTGTTCATGCATCATCAAAAATGAGAATATAGGCAAGTCTGTTTTCCAAAACTCTATTAACCTGAGACTTTTACCTCTTAATGTGTGTGCATTTACAAGTCATTGTTGTATGAGAATGGAGATTTTGTTTCAGATGCATGTAGTACAATTCAGTCAATTTCAACTGATTGTTTCACATATCTTTGTATATTCAGACATGATGTATTAGAGATATAATGAGAAAATCTTTGCTGCTATATAATCTGCTGGGCTTCAAATCTGTGATCTATTGGTATGGTTGTATGCAACATGATGTAGACTCCACTGCTTAACAGAGATTTAGGTAGACTGGAGAGTCAATAAAGATTATGGATGGATTAACAATGTAATGGTGAGATAGAGAAATTGGGCTTTGGTTGGCAAACCATGATATTTGAGAAATAACAAGTTATTTCTTCTACTTTAACCAGGCAACCTTGTGTGAATCATGAAGGAGACTTGGCTTCTTTATCCTTAAAAAGAGACTGTTTTAGAATGGCCAAAGTTATCCCCTACAAACACAGTTTATACTTCTCAGAAAGACTAGTGCCAGAAGGCATTGTCTTAAAGTAGCCTACATTGAAGAAAAAAAATTTTATGTGAGATGCTACGAAGGAAAAAAACAGTTAATTGTTAAGTTATAGTCTATATGCTTAAGAAAAAAACTTTCTATTCATTTTTTTAAAAAAAGCATAAGATAATTCATATGAGAAAAAAATTTGTGTATTGTGTGTTTGGAAATAATATGATTTTTTTTCTTCTCGAAAAGTAATTCACAGTCAATCTTTCAGATTTGGAAATGCTTGGATCAGCTGCTATGCCTTTAGTCATGTTTCCTTTCATTTTGACTTGTCTAGGCTAAACCTTCTCTTAATCCAAAGTAGACCTTTTTGGCTCCTCATCTTTATAGAATCTATTTCCTTGTGTGAGAATAGTGTCCATCTCTGTTTAAGCTCATACTGAAAATGCCACTTTCTCTCAGAGGGTTTAGTTTGACTTTGCTATGTCAAATGACCATATTTTGAATTCGTTTGGCAAGAAGGTATCTTTCTGTAGTAGAAGACAAGGCTGGAATTCCATATCCCTATGTATTCACTTGCCAGTTTCATCTCCTCATTCTACTTTCTAACTTCTGAAGATAAAACCTAAGTTTTCAGCCTGGATATGTCCTATGTGCTCAGATATAGACTCTAGGACAAGCAAGAAAGTATAACAACACAGATGCATCTAACAAAGGAATGATAATATTTTCTATTTCCATTAGTTTTTTTTTTTTATCTTAATTCATTGTAAATGATACTTAGGGACTCAAGAGTTAAATATATGGCCCCTATGCTCTTGTGTCTTGTGATAGAGATTATGGAATGCTATGCCTTATCTATGCATATCACACTCTCTATTCAGCACCATTATTTCCTCAGTATTTATTATGAGAGTTGATAAAATCTTGCCTATACCCACAGGTTCCTTCTTCCCAGATAAATTCAAATTATGGATAACCTTCTTTTTAAATCTTTATTCTTTATTGGTTATTTTATTTATTTGTATTTCAAATGTTATCTTCCTTCCTGGTTTCACCTCAGGGAAATTCCCTATCCCATCCTCTTCCCTCTGCTTTATGAGGGAGCTCTCCCACCCACCCACTGACTCCTGCCTCACAGCCCTAGCATTGTCCTACACTGGGGCATCTAGCATTCACAGGACCAAGGGCCTCCCCTCCCATTGATGTCAGATAAGGTAATATTCTGCTACATATGCAGCTGGAGCCATGGGTCCCTCCATGTGTACTCTTTGGTTGGTGGTTTAGTCCTTGGGAGCTCTGCGGGGGTCTGGTTGGTTGATACGTCCTTCTTGTGGGGTTGCAAACTCCTTCAGCTCCTTCAGTCCTTCCCCTAACTCCTCCATTGGAGTCCTTGTGCTCAGTCCGATGGTTAGCTGTGAGCATCCATATCTGAATTGGTCAGACTCTGGCAGAGCCCCTCAGGGAACAGTCATACCAGGCTCCTCTCAGCAAGCACTTCTTGGCATCAGAAATAATGTCTGGGTTTGGTGTCTGCAGATGGAATGGATCCCTAGGTGGGGTGGTCTCTGGTTCCTTCAGTCTCTGCTCCACTAACTTTGTCCCTGTATTTCCTTTAAATAGGAACAATTCTGTGCATTATGGTAATTATAATCTACACACACCAATGATCCCCATTTTACAGACAATGAGCATTGCATAAGATGATGAAGGTGCTGAAAAGTCCATATCACATCTTATCTTAATTGTGCTTCTTTAACATTTCAAGATATTTATATGCATAAATGTTTGCAATTATACTGAAAATTCCCACAGCACTCTGTAACATGCTGTATAGACTACAATTTTACAACCCAGGAGACATAGGTGTCACTTTTTTAGTAAAGAGGTAGAAAAAGTCATAGCCATGTGCAGATTTAATTTGTCAGGAAGAGGAAGTTGGGAGTCCTGAAGAAAAAACTTCATGTTTTTAGGATGAAAGAACTTTTAGAATGGTCAGAAGTCATTCGCAGAATTTATCTTAGTACTTGAACAATCTTAATCTGTTAAGTGGTTTTAGATTCTCTGTATTTTCACACTTCTAAAATACTGCATGATAATAAGATGTTGTGATTAATAATGGAATATAAATGAGGTACTTGTTCAACAGTCTATCCAGAGGAATTACTATGTTTGACTGTACATTTTTAAATGATAAACATAAAATAAAGGAGACCTTCAATCTTAAACCAGTTTTAAGTCTCCTAATATTTTAGAATGACTGAGCATAGTTTCCTTCTCCTCTCTCTCTCTCTCTCTCTCTCTCTCTCTCTCTCTCTCTCTCTCTCTCTCTCTCTCTCTGTCTCTCTCTCTCTCTTTAATTGCCCATTCTAAGGAACAAATTTGAAATATTTTCCCTAGCACGACTCTGTTACTGTCTCTAGAGGAAGATTTGTTCTGTCTATTTGCTCAAGGTTATAACTGTCTCCTTATATTTTGACACTTATTTCCTGATGTACTCTTCAGTATAGGTGAATGCTTTCCCAATCTCAAATCATGTTCTACTATTTTTGTGTTTGCCACTTCAGATAATCAGTACACTTAGACCCATTCATGAATCTTAGAGTCTTGATGGAAAGAAGCGTTCAACACTATCATTTGACTTTCAGCAGCCAAGTGGGTGTGTTTGAATGTGTGTCTTCTTTTTGTTGTTGATGTTGTTGTTGTTGTTGTTGTTCTTCTTCTTCTTCTTCTTCTTCTCTTCTTCTCTTCTTCTTCTTCTTCTCTTCTTCTTCTTCTCTTCTTCTTCTCTTCTCCTTCTCCTTCTCCTCCTCCTCCTCCTCCTCTTCCTCCTTCTCTCCTCCTCCTCCTCCTTCTTCTTCTTCCCTTCTCTTATTCTCCCTCCTCCTTGTCTCTTCCTGTTCTTCCTCCTCCTCCTCCTCTCCTCCTCCTCCTCCTCTCTCCTCTCCTCCTCCTCCTCCTCCTCCTCCTTCTTCTTCTTCTTCTTCTTCTTCTTCTTCTTCTTCTTCTCTTCCCTTCTCTTATTCTCCCTCCTCCTTGTCTCTTCCTGTTCTTCCTCCTCCTTCTTGTTTTTCATTTTGTCTTTCAATTTTTTTCTTTTATTTTTTATTGATTATGTTATTTATTTACATTTTGAATGTTATCCTCCTCCCAGTTACCCCTCCACAAACGCCCTATGCCTACCCTCCTACCCACTGGTTCTATGAGGGTGCTCCCCCACCTACCCACCCACTCCAGCCTCACCTCTCTAGCATTTCCCTATGCTAGGGCATCAAGCATTCACAGGACCAAGGGCCTTCCTTCTCAGTCCTAGCTGAGTTTGCCAAGGAAGCAAACTAGGGGCAAAGATTTTCTGGGGAAACTTTGGAATAGCACCTACAAGGGACTAATAGAATAAATTTTTGCTCTTGGAACGATATGTTATGAGATAGGAAGAGTAAAAGCCAGCAAAGAAGCAGTTGATGCATTGGCTCTACCATCATATGGTGACTCCTTTTAAATTCATGTCATACATATTTATATTTTAGAAAGCTTCTACAGTAGTAGATTTAATTAAGTAGATCATCAAAATCACTCAGCACCAAACACTGCTACCTACAACTATGACCTGCCTACAAGATATACAATGCTACAGTGACACAAATGCTGTGGGATTAACCCATCACTTTTGATTGGACTTAAGGTTCACTCAATGAGGACTTAGGAAGAATCTATACTTAACACTGCTGGAGTGACTGATGGGGTGAGACAAGATAGTTTATGAGGCCTATTGCTATTACTCTGATAATGGAACACAGCAATAAAACAGCTATTTATCAACATATTGCTGTACGTGTAGATCAGTGACTTATTCAGCCTTCATCAGAGAAGCTTCTTCTTTCAGCAGATGATGATTAATACAATAGACCCACAACTGAACAATGAGCAGAGAGTGAAAGACTTTGGAACTCTATGCTGTAAAAGGTAAGTTTTTATCAAACATCTTCTGTCAAGGTACAGATATCTATTCATAAGAGGAAGTAGAACGAATGTAAGAGTCAGAAGTGATGGATGACTCCAAGGAATCAGTATCTTCCAGACACAAGAAGACTGATATACATATGAACTCACAGACACTATGGCAACAGTCATAAGACCTGAACACTTTTAAACAACATGAAATTCTGGCACTGAGAAGGAGAAGTAGACACAACGTCTTATCTTTAGCCAAAAAAATCTATTTGAAATTGATGTCTTCTGGGAAAGGAAAAGACATTTTCTCCAATGAAGTGACATTGGGTACATCAGCCATACTCCAGGTCAGGCCCCATTGTAGTCATGAAAAGATGGTAACTCAACAAGTAATCTATATTTTGTGTGTTTGATTGTGAGAATGTGGTGGGGGTGTTTCATTTCGTCTTGTTGTTCCTGTTGTAATTTTACTTAAAAGAGAGAAAGAAGGAGAGAGAGAAAAAAGAGAGAATAACTTTGCTTAGGTATGTAGGTGGAGAAGATCTTGGAGAAGTTGGAAGAGGGGAAAATATTATCAAAACTGTTATATTAAAAATAGTTTTAAAAGCCACAAAAACATCCCCAGTGCAGGCTGCTGAGAAACTACAATGGCCTTCAGAGATAGTCTAACTTAGAGCCAGCCAGCTCTGCTCTTGAATCCCATTAGAAACCTCTTGTTGAATGTGGGCTGTGCCTGGGAAAGGACAGATCGCAGGTAGCACAGTTCCTCTGAGCGGATGATTCATAATCAAGTCTCAGTCAAGATCCTTGAGTAGCCAATATTCCTGTAACCTGGGCAAGAGGAGTAATCCACATCTTCTCTAAATGTTCTCTAGCAAATTCATGGATTTATGTAGAAATTGAAACTGAAATACCTTTTGAATACTCAATAATAAGTACTCAAATCTAATTTATGGTGTTGACATTTGTATCAAGTTTATCAAGTTTCTCTCTCTCTCTCTCTCTTCCTCTTCTCTTCTCTCTCTCTCTTCTCTCTTCTCTCTCTCTCCTCTCTCTCTCTGCTCTTCTGTTGTGTGTTGTGTGTGTGTGTGTGTGTGTGTGTGTGTGTGTGTTGTGTTTTGTCCATGTGAGTACAGGTACCAAGAGAGACTAAAGTGTTTCTTTGATTCAGATGAACAGGAATTAAAGGCAACTGTGAGCTAACATGTGGGTTTGTGGATCCTGGAAATCAAATCTAGGTCCATACAAGAACAGTAAGTTCTTTTAACTACTGAACCATCTCTCCAGCTGCAGTTTATTTTTTAAAGATAATTTTTTGTTACATATTTCCAAGTCATATCATTTATAACTTAAAATTATGGGTTTTTTTCTTTTATTTTGTTTTTCTTACAGGGTGCTTTATCTTCACCCTGAGATGACTCATATTCAGTCTTATACTTGAGGTGGTCTGCTAACAAATTTATCTTTTTATTTTTTGATTTGAAAATAGATTTTTTTCACTTCCCATCTGATATCATACTTCCTCTTCACTGCATATACAAACTGAGTCACAAGCTTCCTGCTGTTGCTGTGAGGACACATATTTGACATATGCAGTATAATTCCAGGGCTACTGGTTCTGATTGGTTATGGTAAGAAACAGTCTTTCAAACTGTTACTGTTCTGTAAGTCACCTGTGTATTCTTCTGGTGACATCTTTATGTTTTGGTAGCATAATTTCCATTTGTCTGTGCATAGTGTCATCGATTTTGTTTCATATATCATGTCTGGTATTTATTGATTCTAAACTTTTAGATTCTGTAAGTTTAGTATACTTTTAGAGTTACTTCTCTAAATACAGTGTGGCCCTAATCTCTATCTCGGTTGAAGAATCTTATGCCTCTTTAGATTTTAGTTTTGTTTTGTTTGGCTGTTCCAAAGGTCCCAGTCTTCTTCAATTTTTATGAAGTTTATTCTCTGTTCTTGAGCTATGTGGTTTCTATTGATCTAACCTTAAGTTGACTGACATTTTCATCTGTCATATAGTCTGTTAGTGAGTACATCCACTGAATTCTGTGTTAAGGGTAGAACAGTTCTGATTTAAATTTTTCATTATGTTGCTTCTTTTATATTTCTATTGGCTGCAGTGTTCTTACCCTTTATTTGTTTCAATTGTCATAACAGATAGTTATAATAGAGTTCTTAACATTGTTTTCTGGTAGCTAAAACAGCAGGGTCATTTGTGGGTTAGGATTTGTTGGTTGTTTTGTTTCCTTAAAACATAAGATATTTCTGTGTCATTTGCTTTGGGTACTGTTTTTGTTCTTATAAATCTTTTGTTACATAGACTCTAGTTTCTCTTTTAATCTCCTTGGAAACATAGATGTTTTTATTTTATGAAGCACTTAGTTTTGTTACATATGGACTATAAGATGTGTCTTTTGATGAATGAAGGTTTAAATCTCAGGTCAGTTCCTTTAGCTTTTGCTGTAAATATATTTTTAATACACATTTCACTATAATCAAAGCAACTTGCTTTATACACTGTACTTTAAACGTGTGATTTTAAATTTTCCATAATAACTTTAACATAATAAACTTCAAGGGCTTCTTTTAAATTTAACTTTAAACGTTAAAATTAGCATTAACATAATCAAGTAATTCTACAATTACCAGTTTAAAATTGACATATGCCAACGAAAGAACTGGAATATACAAGTTTATAAGAGTCTTAGAACTTAGACTCACTTATTTAAATGACTTTCAAGAAAAACTCCTAAAGAAATAACCGAGAGCATAAAAAGTGAGGCTGAACATTGGCATTTTATGTGTTTGAGGGAAAGATGGAGTTATAAGTTTGTTTAATACCCTAGGCTTTCTCTTGGGTCTGAAGGTCTTATATCCTAAATGTCACTGAGAATGGGAATCATGCCAGATCTAATGCCTGATGCTTAGTTTAACAAAATATTGCTTTCCGTCTGATGAAGGTGATAAGCCCTAACTTAGTGGTAGCAGTAATATTCCTTACTGACAGGAAATGACATTAGTAAAAGCTTCCAAATGTTTGTATAAGATTTCAATTCTGTTCAATGTAGGTTATAATAAATAATACACCATCAACCGTAGCAGCAGCAGCAGCAAAATCAGCAACAATAAAAATAGGAATGAAACATGAGCATAACTTATATTAATCATGAATGTATTCAAGTTATAATTTATAACGTTTAATGTTTATATAATATATATATATAATATATATTGTATGTGCAAATGAAAAGAGTATGCTTTTCACAACTCTTGTATAAAAGCCAGAGGACAACTTTGGGAAGATGGTTCTTTCCTTCCCCTTTGACCTGGATTCCAGGGAAGAATTGTACTTAAGTGATGTGCCCTCTTGCTGAACCTGTAAACTATTGCCTTTAATAACTTCAATTGGCATGCTGATGACAAAGTGGACAATGTAGTAGAAAATAGAAAACTAAAGAAAAAAGAATGATATAAAAGTAAAGTAATTGTAAATGAAGTGGCAGTAGTTCAGGTCCTGGACTGGGAATGGTTCCATTGTTAGGGCACTGGCCATAAAAGTGTGCATATCAGGAGCTGAGTAGTTGGGTCATAAGGTCTGAAAAGATAACTGACTTTGTTCATAAGGCAGATAATTGGAAGGAAAATGCCCAGATAGAAGTGAGGAGTTTGTCAAGGTTGTAAACTGAGAATGGAAGTATATAATGAACACAAAATATATGTTTGAAGATATTCAATTGGGATCTTAGACATACAGAGAAACATGAATTTAGTAAAAAGGACAGATGAGATGGTTGTCACTGGTTGAGAAATAAATTGAATTTCAAGGTAGAAAATTAAGAATCTTAAAAAACCCAAGTAGTACAGACACAGAGAAAACACATAGAACTTTGTCATAAAAATTCCGTAAAAACAAGAGCATAAGACTTGGTGATTAAAAGAGCACTTGTTGCTTTTGCAGAGATTCAGTTGCCAGCACCTACATGTTGGCTCACAACATTCCACAAAATTCCAGGTCCAGGAGATCTAATGCTCTCTTGTCAGCACTTCAGGCACCAGTCACACACATGGTACACATATGTACACAAAATATGTAGACACATACAAAATAAAAAAACAAAAGAAAAATGATAAATCTTAAAAGCATCCAGATGTCTATCAGTGGTGGTCTATCAAGGTCAAAATTTTAGTTGTGTGTGTGTGTGTGTGTGTGTGTGTGTGTTTGCAGTGTGGGTGCATCAGTGTGGATTCAAGACTGAATGCTTCTATGGATGCTATGGGAGGCAACTAGGTATCCTGCTCTACCTGTCTTTGTATTATTCCTTGAAATGAAGTCTTTAGTCTTGCTGTTAAGATAGTCAGTGAGCTAGGCAAACAGCTGTCTTTATTTTCTTCATATACACATGATACTGGTATTATAAAAGTGCATGACCATGATTTGGATTTTTATAGGTGGAAGAGATTTGAACTTGGATAATCCCATTTATGCAGCATGGGTTTTTATCCACTAAGCTATCTCCCCAGCCCCACAGTGCTACTTTTAAATTGTATACAATTATTGTAATTTTTAAAATGAGTAATTTGAAGACACAGACATTATCCTAGTTTAAGGATTATTGTATAACTCTAATAATTAAAACTAAGCAGAGAATGATGGTTCATGCCTTTAACCCCAGTGATTGGGAGGCAGAGGCAGACAAATTTCTGTGGGTTTGGTTCCAGCCTGGTCTACAGAGTAGATCCAGGACAGTAAGAGCTAAACAAACAAACTCTATCTCAAAAACAAACACTGTAAGCATGTTTGACTAGGGAGCTGACCTGAAGCAATAGTGAGATTGAGAGGTGGTTTTTTTGTTTTTTGTTTTTTTTTTTATACAAATGTTTTAACATTCCTTATAAAATTACATATACATTTAAGAACATAGACATTTCATTCTTAGGTATTTACCTGAGACAAATAAAACTTTGCATAACTAATGAGGATGTTCACCACAGTCACACTGTAATAGCATGAAATGTGAAATGTATAAAATGCTACCAACATTTAATGTGATAAATGATTTATGAACTACTCATACAATGAAATAGTGATTGACAACAGAAGGGAAATAAAAAGTACTGATGTGTGACCTTTAAAGAGTGACTCAGAGACACAACACAGAACAAGATAAGCCAGGCATGAAAGAGATCCTGTGGTAGGGTTTCACCCATTTAGGTTGAAATATAGGACTTTAGTGGTAAAAAAAGATAGTACTGTGTTAGGTAGAATATTGTTTTACTGCTTTGGGGGATTGGTTCTAATGCCTTGATTTAATCTGTGTGTCTGTGTGTCCAAACGCTGAAGGACCTTGTTCCCAAATGGTTTTTGATTGATCAATAAAGATGCCACTGGACAATGGTTGGGCAAAGGGAGATGTGGCGGGACCTTTAGATATACACAGGCTAGGAACTAGAGAAAAGGAGATAGAGTATTGCCATGTGTTAGGCGAGAAGGATGAGATGTAGGAGCTGCAGGAGAGGAAGCCAGCCAGCCATGAGAGAATTTGGGTGAGTGACCACTGACCATTTTCCCAGTTGGTCTTGGAGTAGCAGGGGGAGGTTTAGGAGTGCCCAGTCTTTGAGCTAGCCAAGTCTTTGAAAACAAAAACAAAAAAACCAGCTAGTGTGTGTGTGTGTGTGTGTGTGTGTGTGTGTGTGTGTGTGTATGTTTCATTCATAGATCCAAAGAGTTCCTGGATAGGTCGCTGAAAGTATGGGACCCACCTGGAGCACAAAGCAGTGTAGTAAAACTAACCAGTACAGATGTCAGCCAACATGGTTGGCGAGAACTCATTTTTAAAATTATTTAGAGATTAAAGGATAAAATATACACGCACAATGATATAGTTTTGGAATAGGAAGAATTAGTTTCTAGTGAGCAGAATGAGTAACAAGCAAGCTGAGAAATTAGAACAAAGAAACAGCCAGCAACTAATCCGAGAAGCTGGAGCCCCTGCTGTGCAAAGAGGCTGGCTGGTTCCCTGTCTGGATGCAAGGAGAAAGGTTGTGAGAAGCAGACTGTAAAAGTTGCCTGCCTCTAACCACTAGATAAACAGGGATAATAAATTTTGATTTTATTGTTTTTAAAGGCAGAAGGATGTATAATGGTAATTGGTTAAATGTTCTTTAATATACAGAGACATTAAGCTCTACATAAGAGATAATTTAGGGAAATTTAATGAAAAAAATGCTTTAGAGAAATTTAAGAGTCAGTAGGTGTGATCAGTGTAAGTGCCTAGCTACTTTTGTTGGGTGCCATCTCAACCCAGGTTAAGCCAAGAGCAATCAGCTCTGGCTTTAATTGCCTACTGCCATCAGCAGAAGGTGATATTGAGTATGATCAGTGCCTAATTGTCCCATCCTAAAAGATACCTACAAAATACACAAAATCCAGGAAGCCAAGTAGATATATAAAATATTGAGGCTTTGATATTTAATTGTAGGTCAAAAAGCAGAAGATGGTGAAGAAGCACTATCTCTATGGTTAATATTTATTTAAGTTGCTTTAATTGCTTTGAATTGCTTTAATTATCAAGATAAGTGTGGTTATGATTTTGGTGTTTATATTAAAATTCCTCTGGGAGAGAGGTCAAGCTATATCTTTAATGATTTCTGATTATTGGACAAAGTACATGCTATTTTGGGAGAGAGGTTCTGTATTTGTATTGACTTGAAAGGAGAAAAGTCTTTGAACCCCTTCTAGAGTAATTTATATCAGATATGACAGGGAAAGACCCACCAGAAGGTCTCAAAACAATTGAGAAAATCAAATAGGACAGGTAACTTGATGTGCTAAGTCTTCGACATGGGAAGAGCCCACTAACTGGCTTAGAGATAAAAAATGTTTCTAGCCAAAACTTCCGTTAAAATGAGACAATAAATTTGTTTTTTAACGGATTCCTTAAGATTCTTTGTGCCCTCTTTCATACAGCATGAAAGAAGATTTATTACAATTGGTTATTAATAAAATTAACTCATAAAAAAATTGTCTTTTGTTTTCTCAAACAATGAGCAAAATTTCATTCTAACTTATCTGTGTACCCTGTACTAACCATATGAATATTTTAATGGATTAACTTTTTGGCTGTGAGATTCGTTATTACAGAATATACAGCTTTGACAAGATTCATCTTTAGAAATGATGAACTGACATGTTGCTCCAGCCCTTAGCTTCCTGATGATGTCCAGAGACTTGCTTCCAGAATAGCTTCAGGAATAGCTACTGATTCCAGATGTTACCACATCCAACCTTTCAGACAGATTCAGTCAGAACTTCAGTCAATCCCCAAGCCATCTAAGCATTCAGAGACTGGATAACAGATGCTGAAGTAGCTTTCTTAAGTATAACCAAATTTTCTAATTTTCCTACCCCTCTCTACCCCTTTAGGTTTAGGAGTACCCAAACTTTGAACTAGCCAAGGCATTTCAAAATTAAGCTAATGTATGTATGTCTTTCATTGGCAGATCCAGTGAGTTTCTGGTGGGTGGTTGGAAACGTGGACCCACCAGGAGTACAAAGACGTATAGCAAATTTCACAGCTACATACTGCATCAGAAGATCTATTGTACACAGGGAAAAAAGAATAATATTCATACTGAATCATGGTTTCAGAAATTTGAGGTGCATGATTGACTGACTCATCCCTTCTGTGCTTGTGAAGAGGAAGAGACAGAGCAATATTATGGTAGTGGGAAAGATGTACTAGAGGAGGAAGGTAGAAGAAAAGAATGAGAGAAACCCCACACACACACACACACACACAGAGGGGGGGTCTAGCTAATGTTCAACCTTATAAAGGTTTTATCACCTTCTGGAACATCTTCTATCAGCTGAGACCAAGTTTTCAACATATGAGAGTGTAAGAGGCATTATGCCCATCAAAGGCTCATGTCAGTCTTATAATGTAACACAGATTAAGTTTATTCTCAAGAGTCTCTGAAGTCTCAATAGTTCCCATATTATTCCTTTCCAACCTGGTGGCCTAAACACTTTGATGTTTAAAGGTGAATGTCTACAAAGCTCTGGCCTGGTAATTTTTCTCCTAGATATAGTTCAAAAAAGAAACATGTATAACAGAAGGTTGATCCAACTATTTTAATAGCATCATTTTAATGACAACAGCATTTCTAAATTCTTATAAAGCAATGAAAAGGACCTCAGCATTTAATATATGGAGAAATCATGAACAAAATAGTTAAAAGAAACTTAGACAACAAACAGTAAATGCCATGAGAGTCCATTATAATGATCCAAAAACAGATACCAATTTATCTGCCTTTTTGTAATTTATCTTCATTTTCAGAAAGTATATTGTGAATGAGAAAAGATGATGTGATGTTGTGGGATTGTTCTGGGATAAAGATAAAAAGGAAACAGAGGCAAAAAGTAAGGGATCTATGTTCCATTTCTGTAAACAAAAAAGTATAACATCTTCACATGTGTGTTGATTTAATCTTCACAGATTTTTTCTCTATATTCTCCCATAATAAAGTCACAACCCTTGCATCTCATGGGATCGTTTTGCTCTTCTTTTCTATATGGACTCTATACCTCACGTTTACTATTCTCTGGTGTAATTTTACCATGTTATCTGCTTCTACAACCCATCTGCCTCTCTGTTGTCTCTCAGATACTGCCCTTTCTTGTGGCTGAAGATTTTTGCATTTAAAGAAGAATATCAACTTTTATGACTACACCATTAAATTAGTGTGACTAATGTAGAGAGTTTTAAAATTAGGACATAAACATACTCTAAAAGATGTAATAATTTAACAGATTACTAATTTCCTACTTAATTAATGTCTAGCATTTTTCCTTAAGAAACTATATAGTGTCAGATTATTGCTGACATTCAATTATGTCTTACTGTGCTGTCTAATAACTATAGTGTGAATGATTGCTTTGTAATAAATGAATGAACTAAGTAAGAGGATAGATTAATTCATATTATATGACTTAAAACATTTTCTTTTGGAATTCTAGTACTTAAATATGGACAACATAGGATTTGGGAAGATCAAAGACTCCACAGTTCATAGATGTTCCATTTATTATATTTTCTTGGAAAATAGCTTCAGTCTTACCACTGTTATGAATGAAAATACAGTAAACAAATAAATAAAATATGTGTACTGGAAACAACTCTGCTATTATTTATTTGATATTTGTAATATTATGTTACTTCATGGACAGTTTTCTTACTGAATGTCATGTGATAGTAATTTTTCATTATTTACATCTATAGTAGATATTATTCTACATTGGAAACTGAATTTTAGTATGTAAAATCTTGAACAAGCATACATGTATGATTGCTTCATTTTTGTGGTACTTCTAGCTTGTTGCAAAAGTCTTCTTTAGACATTTATCTTCTCTTGACCCCAACTGTTGATTCAGAAATGGGGAAACAATCAATAATTCAGCAAGGTTGTTCAAAAGATTCTGATAGAGATGTGTTAAAGATATTTGCTAATAACTCCAACACTGAATAATAAAGACTAATGTACTTAGCATTCCACCACCTGACAGAGGTGAAAGTCAGTGAAAATGGTGGAAATTTATCACTACACAAAACAGTAGAGTCTCTCTTACCCATACCACCATCCTGTTTTCCTTTCCAATTTTTCTTATTTCTGACTTTTGTTACCATTTGATCTTTATTTAGACTTGCTAACTGCCTTATTCTACCTTTAAAACCAAATTAAGGGAGAGGCATCTGTACATTGTTTTTTGTCTGTTGATTAGCACTTTTTGAAGATTTTCAAATTGATGTCTATAGTATAATATTTTTGAAAATACAAAAAAGGTATAAGGTTTGTATTTCTTAACAGTGAAACAGGTGGCACAAGATAATGCATGAACTATTTATTTAAATAGCACAATTGAAACATCCCTGAAAACTTAGACATCATCAGAGATCTCCATCTGATATGTCAGCATATAACGGCTGAAAAGTTTGATCAAGGTTCCTTATGAAGTTCAGAGATTAAATTTTGCATCAATATATCCCTTGTCTTTATCCCATCAGGTTAAGTTAGAGTAACCAGAGTCAAGAGTCAGGTAGAAAATAATTCGCTCTATTGCAAAGCAAATACTTTCTTTACTGAATATGAGTCACCCAAAGCCAAAACTGCTTAAAGAAAATGGACAAAATAGAAAAATGTGAAATAAGGAGACATAAATGCTGAATGCCTAGATAATTCTTCAAAGAATGCGTGAATTATTCAGAGTCCTTCATTACCCCAGTGGTGCTATTACAATAAGTAGAACATGCCTGATTTGCATGTGATTTAGTGTGAGGGAAAAAGCCATGATTGGTAGAAACCCATCAAAGATAAATGATAAGGAAGAGTTAAAGTTCAAAAGTTTAAAGAAACTCTTTCAAGAATCAAGAGGTTTAGCTCCCAGTTGACAGTTGTCAGGAAAAATGCAAACAATAAGTTCTCAAGGCCTTTCCTACTTGATTTGGGAATATAAACAACCATAAAATATAAGGTAGCAAGAGGCCCAGAGCAGGAGAGGACATTCCTTGGCTTGTAGGTCAATTCTCCATTGTTCTTAAAAGCTGTTCTGGTAAATACACCATTGTAAATACTAATAATTTCAGATTTTTATGATATTTTAAAATGTCATAGCTTCTGTAAAAATGTATCACCTTAGAAAAGAGGTTGCCATTTCTCTGAAAAGAGCTACACAGTGAAAATTTTTGACTTGCTGTGTGTCCTTTCTAGCTTTTCAACTCTAGTTTAAAAAAATGAAAAGAAACCCTGAATTATGTACACTATAGAAAATCGTTCTAATGATTAAGTATCCAAGTCCTATGTGTTATTACTCTGAGTGTTATTTTGTGAGGCTGGTGACACTGGAGCTGAACCCTTGTTGGAGGAAGTGGGTCACAGGGGCAGGCATTGAAAGTTTTGCCTTGCTCCCAATTTATTCTATGTTCTCTGCTTCTTGTCCACCATAAGGTAAAAAAAGCCTTTTCTACTACATACTTCCTTGTGAGGGGACTAAACTACCATATGCTGAACACTATGAGTGTGAGCCAAATAAATCCTTCTTACTTTATGTTGTTACCTTGGGCTTTTAATCTCAGCAATAGAATCAATGCTAACTGCTTGAAGCTTTCTTACAAGCCAAGTCAAGAGAAATTTGACAAATCTTATCACCCAAATCACAAAACCTGCTTAGAACAAAGCTATTATCTTAAGAGAACTATGAGAATAACCAGTAGAAATATATAAACTATCACCAATAAAAAGCTGAAAGCTTTATCCAAGAGAACTATGGAAAACCATAAAATATAAAGAGTGGTGTATTACTATCTCTTTGAAAGTCATCAAAGAGGCAGATGGATGGCTTTGGCTTCTCAGAGGCAGAGGCCAGGATTTGGCTTCTCAGCCACTGATTACCAGCTCTTACAAAGAATGAATTGTCTTGGGCTATAACATTGTGGTAACTTAAAATTAAAGATCTGTAAGTTGTTGGCCATCTGCATATAAATTTCAAATTTTAAATATTATTTATTCCCATCCCAGTGCCTTGATGATCAAATGCAGAGAACTGGCTGTGTGCTGCTCAATGCCAAGCAAGGTCTAAGCAATAACTTTATAGTATCAATACCAGTTGAAATGCCTACATAAATAGATAATATTTCACATGATCTAATGCCTATTTAATGGATTCTAGGTACTTAAGGTCCGCTGAGAGAAAAATAACCAATATTTCTCAGGGACAAGTCCTGCAATAGATTATCCATTCTCAAACAGTCTACCCTAAACACATGCACATAACTACAACAATAAATGGCTTATTCAGGCTTATTTACGTATCAACATGTGTGTGTATGTAGGTGCAGTACACACACACACACACACACACACACACACACACATAATATATATATATATATATATAATTGTTTTATATATCATAAATTTGAGATGGAGTAGGGAGGACATGTGTGGAGTGGGGAGGGGACAGAAATGATATAAACAGAGTGTCATGAATGTACTCTGTGGCTACTCTTTTGTTGTTCTCTATAGAAACAGGTCCCATGTGAGTTCTTGTGGAAAGCAATACAATAGTTAAGATTCTTAGCTTTATCACTTGTTGGGAAGATGATTCTATATTCTCTCTGTGTCCAGTTCAGCCTCTTGATGTGACTTGATTGTGCCTTGAGTTCTTTTAACTTTATGGTCAATACAATACAAAATAGGGTTAAAAAGCATTTAGTGTAGCCTCTGGAGTGTTAAACTATTTGCTGAAGTACCGGCCCTGGCACCCACTAGATGCCATCATGGTGGCTAGATCAGCCAATCCACCATGCTGTCCATAATCTTTGACTGATAATACCCACTATGCCATGGTACCTGGTAGAATGAAGACTCTTAATACTAAATGGCTATTCAATATTTATATATTTGGGAATGTTCAATTAACAAGATGCCCATACAATTAGAATTGTTAACGCAATTAACTAACCTAGATATAAATAACTACCGGAGACTGCTAAAGACAAGTGAATATCTCCAGCCATCTTCTCTCCTTCCTCTATCTCCTTCATCTCCTCCCCTTCTTTCCTTCTCTCTCTTCTCTCCTCCCACATTAGCTCTTCCCTCATCAGCTCCACTGCAAACAATGTAGAAGCATCAGGAAACCATCCTGCTACAATTATCTTTGAGAATATACAGTTAGAGAGAGTCAAATCTGAAAAATATTAAGCTTTTCCCATAAGGAAGCATTTTGTCCTAAGGTATGTAACAACCATGTCACAGCCACACAAAACCAATACTCCAATAGACTAGAACTCAGTTTTTACATGTACACAAGTTGCCTTTGTAAGTTCACATGTGTTTAGATGGCCATTTTGTTGTACAGCATAAATACAGATGTGTATGCTTTCTCAGACCAAAGCAGGAAATAGCTTCAGATATATATGTTTTTATGCAAAAAACTCAATTTATATCTATAGAGGTAATAGGCATTTGTTTAAATACGATAATAGATTTTAAAAGCTATAGAAATGTTTTAGCCACATTGCCAATAACTGCTTGGGATGACCTTTTGGCAGCTGTTGTTATGTATATGGAAAACTCTTTGCCACTTTGTGCTTATTAAAGGTAACCATGGGAAGGTCTTAAAATGATTGCAATGACCTTAGGAGGTTACTTCACTGCTCTGAGCCTCAGTATTGTCTCTTTTTTAATACAAGTAAGTGTCTTAGCTCTTATTTTTCAGAACTATGGTAGCCTATGTTAGGGATGGGAGGAGGCTGTGGACATTTCATCAATAATGCATTATAGATTGTTGTGTATTGTTACATTACCACTGTTTTGTTACAACTTTATTGTTAAGTTCAAAATTAAATCTCAACATGATCTAGCTTTTTAGGAATGATTTTACCCTAGGGTACTGTTATAATGCTTTGCTTAAACAAGTCTGAAATTTTGGTGGCCTTTGCCAGCTATTTTGTTCTGTTAATGAATTGTGCAATCAGGGTGAAGGATGGGAGGACATCTCTGAAAGGTTAAGAACCACAAGTTGATCTATTTGTATCATAATAGTAAGGTTAAAAATAAATAGGCTACCATAATCCTGAATAATAGAGGTACAATTGCTGGAAAGTTCTGAGTTCATTACTTACCTTTTTTTTTTTTTTTTTTAAATAACATTTCACACATTATAGTGTTCTGCTGGGAACCCTAAAAAAAAGAAAACTAAGCTTTTTATGTCACAGCCTGAATTCTATTGGTGTGGTGTGTAGCAATCCTCCTCACAACAGCAAGACATTAGAGAGAGATAATGCAGAGAATGAATGGGGACAGCCTAGCAGCAGGGCACTCATGAAAATATGTTTGGGAAGAATTGTAAAGCTATCCTTCCCCCCCCCCCGCTTCCAGTACAAAGCATTCGATAGGAAGCAGGTGCTCTATGTATTTTATGGTTTCATAAGGGATCTCATTTCTCGTAAAGCTGAGGTCCAAATTGGTATTTTAGCCAGCACTATTGGCATTTCTTCCATCATTATCCTCGGTATGGTCATTTAATGAGGTTTGTCTCCCCACTCCATGTAGTGAATTACCAATAGAATTCCATTAAATGACCACTTAGCTCCTAGAACTATTGTTCTAAAGCATATACACACACACAAGTTGCCTAAGAATAAATTTATACTCTAGAGTGGGCCTGTAGCATCTGCACCTCAGGGGACCTCTATGCTAAGGGTCCTAAAATCACCCATTGAGCAGTGCTGACAATAGAAGGCTATGTGGATATGGATATTTTGTATTTATTGCACCTGAAAGTAGTTAGTAGCCATGGGTGTCTGCTAAACTCTTATAATGTGATTAGTATGATGAAATATTAAATTTTACAATGTATTACATTTAAATTTAAATAGCCATGTACACTTTGTATCTATCACACTGCTCAACCAGTCTGCTCTCCTCTTTAAACCTTTCCAAGGCTTTTCATTGTATTTGCTCCATGGCCCTCTGAAAGGCTCTGAAAGACTCTCCAAATGTAACTCTGAAAGATTTCTACTTTCCGCTCATCTCTTTGGTTTCTCACATCCTGCTGGGCTTCACCTAGTTGCTCTTACCTCCCATTGATTCTTTGACTTCAGCTGTAGGTACCTTCAGTCCTGGGGTTCTCCATGCTATTTTCCTTCTATCTTCAAAGCACCCCACTACATTTCCATTGCTTAATGAATTTTATGCTTTCAGCTCCTTTTCTAAGAATCCTTCTTTGGAATCTTGGCAAAATGATTTGTCTGTATTGCAGATTTCTCTCCTTTGGGCCTTTGCCCTTGTTGAGATTTTTTATTTATGTGTACAGTTATATATCTGCTAATATTTGTTAGGAGTAGGGACTATATATTTCTAATTAAAATTTTATTCTGAACAATGCACATAGGACATTGTACATAGTGACTGATGAATATTTACTTGTGGAATAACTACAATGTTGAATACACAGATACTCTTAAATAATTAGAAATGTCTACTAAGAAAAAAGTGTTTTGTTATTCCCTTTGATACTAGTGAGTTTATCTCCCCTCCTTGAAAATCCCTTTCCCTGGCCCCTTAGCAATTTCCTGACCACTACTGGCTTTCCACTTGAAACTCACATATCTGAAGGTTGAAAGCTAACCTCCACAGATGAGAGAAAATCAAGTGATGTTTGTCTTTCTGGACCCAGATTACTTCACCCAGAGTGATAGTTTCCAGCTCTATTCATTTCCTACAAATTTCATTTTTTTTAACAACCGAATAAATTGTGTAATTACAGGAATTCATCAGTTGATGAACATCTAGGCTGCTTCTAATTCCTGTTATTGTGAGTAGAGCAGCGGTGAACACAGATAAGCTGTATCTCTACAGTAGCAATGTGGAATCCTTGGTCTAGCTGGATCACATGGTAGATTGGATTTTGGTCTTTTGAGGACCCTCCACAAGAATGTAATCTCTGATAAGTCTAACACACTCCACCAGAAGACAACACACCCAGGAATTGGTTTTGTGGAATTAAAAAAATGCACACAACATGGGTAAGAAAGAAGGATTCATACTGGAAAGATCCTGAGATGGTGTTGAATATGATCAAAGTACATTGTAAAAAAACTCACAAGTCTTCAAGAATAAAAAAGTAATGATAAAAATTATAAATTATTTGTGACTAAAAGTTAATATCTATAAATATATGTCTATACATAATTAAAATTAAAATGTACAGGCTAATAATGTAAAAAATTATATTAAAACCTAGCAAATGACTGAAAATTAATGTTCTATGCATTCTATTCATTATTACAGAAACTGTTGGTGTGATACATGAATTTTTCAAAATAGATGATGCAATAAATTTTTAAATTAACAAAGAAAATGGATGATTACAAATCTGAAGCTAGTTCTTGTTATTAATTTCAATGAAACACAAATAATCGAAGAGTTATATGAAAAAGAGGGAAACATCCAGATTTAGAAAAGTACTGAGAAACCATCAATTACATTATCCAATTGGTGTTAAATGCAATGAGAAACTAGAAAAATATAACTCACAAAATCAGTTCAAAAAATGTAGTAGCCCACAACAAATACATAAACATTAAGTTAACTGAGTCAACTTTTGCTTATAACTTAAGAATAATTACTGGAATATAAAAATATAGTATTCTTCACGGTACAAAAATATTAAATGTATCAATATGGAACCAGTGGGATGGCTGAGCTGAGTCCTTGTCACAAAGCCTAATGGAATGAGTTCAGTCCCCCTACAAGCACTTCATGGTTTGCATAAGTATACCTGCACACGTACACAGGTGCACACACACACACACACACACACACAAAACACACACAGAGGAAACAGAGACATAAACACACAGATAGAGAGAATAATTATATAAAAAATAGAATTATGAAAAAGGGCCCTAGCTATGCTTTAAGACCCACAGATCATCAAATTGTTTACATGATGGAAAATCAGACAGTGCAAGAGGAGAAATGGCCAGAAGGAAGCATCAGAATGACTCACACTTACCAAAAGTCATGACACTACATGGAGGGATGAAATATAAGGTCTGAATGAGGTCAGTGCTAGACTAAAGAAAAGAATGGCCAACCTATTCAATGTGTAACAGATTCTAGATATCATTACCTCAGCAGAGTACCTAGATGCTAACATTCATCTTGAACAGAAGCTATGCATAAGTAAGCACTGTGAAGTTGACAGATGGTCTTATAAGAGAGTAAGGGATTATGAAAATAGTACTTCCAATGTGCAAGAAAATGTGAAATAAATGAAAGTTTGTCTCACCTCCTGAAATGTTCCACAATTCCATGTTTTATTTTTAACATGTTTCTGGACTGATGTTGATGTTTGCCATATGGGATGGGAAAGCTCTTTATTAGGAAGTCATATGCTAGGTATACTTTAAGGACAGGAGGGTCTTCAGTACAATAAGAGACCTATATATAGTTTTGAACATTAAAGGAGATGACCAGTGTTCACTCCAATATAATATATTTGAGCAGAACTAGAGCATACCTGAACCAAGGCTTGCTTTAGTAATTCATCTCTGTGTACTTTCACAAGGCAACCAGCCAGTCGACTCCTAGCACAATGAAATATGTGATATTGAAGTCCAGCTTGTACAGGATAAGAAGAAAACAGGATATTCTTGTGAATTTTAGAATTCTAATGTTAAAGCTAAAAATGTCATCATTAATAGCAGGCTTTTGAGTCGTGTTATAATATTGACAAGGTAAAAGTAACATGCCTAAGTTATAAAGAAATCACACTGGCTACCAAGGCTATTTGACTCCTGAATGAAAATCATGAGTACAGAGGCTGATACTTTCCTGATGGAGGTGTTGGGGGTGGTGGGACTGATGATGATAATGATGATGATGATGATGATGATGATGATGATGATGATGAAAGGAAAATGGGGTAGTGAAATAATGAGAAAACTTGCTAAAAGCAGATGCCTTGCGCATCTCATAATAGAAGCAGGATGGGGAAATGAAAGTTTCAATCTTATACATATTTGACTGTATATTTTTTATTGGATATTTTATTTACATTCCAGATGTTTTCCCCTTACCCTATTCCCCCCTCCCTCCCAGGAATCCCCTATCCCATTGCCCCTCAGCTGCTTCTATGAGGGTGTGCCCCCAGCTACCTCCCCACACCACACCTCCCCACCCTCGAATTCCTCCACACAACGACTTCCAGCCTTCATGGGACCAAGGATCTCTTTCCCACCTATACCTCCCTTACATATATATCTGGACCATGGGTCCCTCCCTAAGCACTCCCAGGCTGGTGGTTTAGACCCTGGGGGCTCTGGTTAGTTGGTATTGTTGCTTTCCTCATGGGGTTGCAAACCCTTCCAATTCCTTCAGTCTTCACTCTAACTCCTCCATTGAGAACCCCATGATCAGTTTAATGGTTAGCTGTGAGCATCTGCCTCTGAATATATCAGACTCTTGCAGACCTCTAAGGAGACAGCTATGTCAGGCTCCTGTCAGCATGCACCTCCTGACATCCACATCAGCATCTACCTTTGGTGACTGCACATGGAATGGATACCCATGTGGAATAGTCTGGAGATGGCCCCTCCTTCAGATTCTGTTCAGCACTTTGTCTCCATATTTGCTCCCTTAAGTATTTTGTTACTCCTTCTAAGAAGGACTGAAGCCCCCCTACTTGGT
The DNA here is from genome assembly GCA_021653895.1 of Mastomys natalensis. Lineage (NCBI taxonomy): Eukaryota > Metazoa > Chordata > Mammalia > Rodentia > Muridae > Mastomys > Mastomys natalensis. Next base: position 466,283 of record JAJTUV010001312.1, on the reverse strand, counting down.
CTTCATTCTTCATGAGCTTTATGGGGTTTGTGAGTTGAATCTTGGGTATTTCAAGCTTCTGGGCTAAAATACAATAATCAGTGAGTGAATACCATGTGTGTTCTTTTGTGATTGGGTTACTTAACTCAGGATGATATTTTCTAGTTCCATCCATTTACATAAGAATTTCTCAAATTCATTGATTTTAATAGCTGAGTAATATTCCATTGTGTAAATGTACCACATTTTTTGTATCCATTCCTCTGTTGAAGGGCATCTGGGTTCTTTCCAGCTTCTGGCTGTTATAAATAAAGCTGCTATGAACATAGTGGAGCATATGTCCTTGTTATATGTTAGAGCATCTTCTGGGTATATGCCAAGGAGTGGTATAGCTGGGTCCTCAGGTAATGATATGTCCAATTTTCTGAGAAACTACCAGACTGTTTTCCTTAGTGGAATAGTTTGAAAAGAATTAGTATTAGGTCTTCCTTGAAGGTCTGATAGAATTCTGCACTAAAACCATCTGGTCCTGGCCATTTTTTTGGTGGGGAGACTTTTGATGACTGCTGCTATTTCTTTAGGGGTTATGGGACTGTTTAGATGGTTTATTTGCTCCTGATTTGACTTTGCTACCTGGTATCTGTCTAGAAAATTGTCTATTTCGTTCAGATTTTCCAGTTTTGCTGATTATAGTCCTTTGTAGTAGGATCTGATGATGTTTTTGAATTTCCTCAGTTTCTGTTGTTATGTCTTCCTTTTCAGATCTGATTTTATTAATTTGGATACTGTCTCTGTGCCATCTGGTTAATCTGGCTAAGGGTTTATCTATCTTGTTGATTTTCTCAAAGAATCAACTACTGGTTTTGTTGATATTTTGTATAGTTCTTTCTATTTCTACTCGGTTGATTTCAGCCCTGAGTTTGATTATTTCCTACAGTCTACTCCACTTGGGTGTATTTGCTTCTTTTTGTTCTAGAGCTTTCAGGTGTGCTGTCAAGTTGTTAATGTATCCTCTGTCCAGTTTCTTTTTGTAGGTACTTACAGATATGATTTTTCCTCTTAGCACTGATTTCATGGAGTCCCACAAGTTTTGGTATGATATTTTCTCATTTTCATTGAATTATAAAATTCTTAATTATTTCTTTATTTCTTCCTTGACTAAGTCATCATTGAGTAGATCATTGTTCAGTTTCCACATGCATGTGGGTTTTCCATTGGTTTTGTCATTATTAAAGACCAGCCTTAGTCTCTGGTGATCTTATAGGATGCAAAGGATTATTTCAATCTTTTTGTATCTGTTGAGGCCCATTTTGTGACCAAGTATATTGTCTATTTGGAGAAGGTACCATGAGGTGATGAGAAAAAAATGTATATTCTTTTTTTTAGGATGAAATGTTTATAGATATCTGTTAAATCGATTTGGTTCATAACATCTGTTAATTTCAGTGTGTCTCTGTTTAGTTTCTGTTTCCATCATCCGTCCCTTGCAGAGAGTGGGGTATTAAAATTCCCCACTATTATTGTGTGAGGTGCAATGTGTGCTTTGAGCTTTAGTAAAGTTTCTTTTATGTATGTGGGTGCCCTTGCATTTGGAGCTTACATGTTCAGAATTGAGAGTTCTTCTTGGTAGATTTTTCCTTTGATGATTATGAAGTGTCCCTCCTTATCTTTTTGATTACTTTTGGTTGAAAGTCAATTTTATTTCATATTAGAATGATTTGATATTAGAATTCCAGCTTGTTTCTTGGGACCATTTGCTTGGAAAATTGTTTTCCATCCTTTTACTCTGAGGTCGTGTCTGTCTTTGTCACTGAGTTGCATTTCCTGTATGCAGCAATATTCTGGGTCCTGTTTCTGTATCCAGTCTTACAGTCTATGTCTTATTATTGGAGAATTGAGTCCATTGATGCTAAGAGATATTAAGGAAAAATGATTGTTGCTTCCTATTATTTTTGCTACTAGAGGTGGAATTATGTTTGTGTAGCTATCTTCTTTTGGGGTTGTTAGAAGATTATTTCCTTACTTTTTCTAGGTTGTAGTTTCCTTCCTTGTGTTGGTGTTTTTCATCAATTATCCTTTGAAGTGCTGTGTTTGTGGGAAGATATTGTGCAAAATTTGGTTTTGTCATGGAATATCTTGGTTTCTCCATCTATAGTGATTGAGAGTTTTGCTGGGTATAATAGTCTGCGCTGGCATTTGTGTTCCCTTAGGATCTGTATGATATCAGTCCAGGATCTTCTGGCTTTTACAGTCTCTGGTGAGAAGTCTGGTGTAATTCTTATAGGTCTGCCTTTATATGTCACTTGACCTTTTTCCCTTACTGCTTTTAGTATTTTTTCTTTGTTTTGTGCATTTGATGTTTTGATTATTATGTGATGGGGGGTATTTCTTTTCTGGAGTAGTCAGTTTGGTGTTCTGTATGCTTCTTGTATGTTTATGGGCATCTGTTCTTTAGGTTAGGGATAATTCCCCTATAATTTTGTTGAAGATATTTACTGGTCCTTTAAATTGGGAATCTTCATTCTCTTCTATACTTATTATCCTTAGGTTTGGTCTTCTCATTGTGTCTTGGATTTCCTGGATGTTCTGGGTTAGGAGCTTTTTCCATTTTGCATTTTCTTTGACAGTTGTGTCAATGTTTTCCATGGTATCTTCTTCACCTGAGGTTCTCTCTTCTATCTCTTGTATTCTCTTGGTGATGCTTGTGTCTATGACTCCTGATCTCTTTCCTAGGTTTTCTATCTCCAGGGTAGTTTCCCTTTGAGATTTCTTTATTGTTTCTATTTCCATTTTTGGATCCTGGATGGTTTTGTTCAATTCCTTCACTTGTTTGGTTGTGTTTACTTGCAATTCTTTAAGGGATTTTTGTGTTTCCTCTTTAAGGTCTTCTACCTGTTTACCTGTGTTCTCCTGTACTTCTTTAAGGGAGTTACTTATGTCCTTCTTAAAATCCTCTATCATCATCATGAGAAGTGATTTTAATTCTGAATCTTGTCTTTCCTGTGTGAAGTGGTATCCAGGGCTTGCTATGGTAGGAGAACTGGGTTCTGATGATGCCAAGTAATTTTGGTTTCTGTTGCTTGTGTTCTTGTGCTTGCCTTTCACCATCTGGTTGACTCTAGTGTTACCTGTGCTCACTGTGTCTCACTGTAGTTTGTCTTTCTAATTATCTTGCTTGTGTCAGAACTCCTCAGAGTCCAGATTTCTCTGTGTTCCTGTGATCCTAAGCTCCTGGGTAGAAGAACTCCTGGGACTCAGGCTGCCTCGGGGATCCTGAAATCCTGCTGCCCTGAGTGCAGCAGCTCCTCTAGGATGGCTCAGGATAAGGTGTCTCCACAGGAGCAGACCAGCTAGGTGTCCACTGCTGTCAGTGCAGTGGCTCCTCTAAGATGGCTCAGGATAAGGTGTCTCCACAGGAGTAGACCAGCTTGATGTCTTCCCCAGCCAGAAGGACCAGGCCTCTGCTTTGAGTGTAGTGGCTCCTCTAGGATGGCTCAGGATCAGGTGTTTCCACAGGAGCAGACCAGCTTGGTGTCTGCCCCAGCCAAAAGGACCAGGCTCAGGGTGGAAGGGAAGTGGTTTTTCAGAGGGGCGGGGTTTGAGTGCCTGATGTTTCCTGAGCAGCCCTGGCTCCCAGTTGTAACTCTGGGGCATGGGGTAGTGGGCAAGGTTTCTTACCCTCTGCTCTGAGTGTAGTGACTCCTCTAGGATGGCTCAGATCAGGTGTCTCCACAGGAGCAGACCAGCTATGTGTCTGCCACAGCCAAGTGGACCAGGCTTGGGGCAGAAGGGAAGTGGTATTGCAGAGGGGCAATGACTGTATTTTTCTGATTCAAAAAGTTTAATCTCTGGACTGGAGAGATGGCTCAGAGTTTAAGTGCACTGACTGTTCTTCCAGATTTCCTGAATTCAATTCCCAGTAATCACATGGTGGCTCACAACCATCTGTAATGGGATCTGGTGCCCTATTCTGATGTTTCTGAAGACAAATATGGTGTACTCATATAAAGAAAATAAATAAATCCTTTAAAAAAAGTTCAGTCTCAAAGAAAATGCATTTGTGTGTCAGAGGTGCAGGAATCTGAATTCCCTTGGTCCTGTTGATGTAGAAGTGTTCTCTATCTTAGTTGACTCAGCCCATTCAGTTACAGCATATCTATTAAGAGCCCATAGTCCCCTACTGGCATCCCACTGGAGCTACAGCCCCTGAATTTAAAATAACCCCTTAATCTTTATTAATATTGTAGGGTGGGAAAGCTGCTTAAAAGTCTGAATGTTTTGTTTCTTATCTTCCAATAGAAGTTGCTAATAATACCTATTTCAAAGAAACTGTGCTAAACAGTATATAAAATCTTGAACAAGTTGGACAGAATGTTAGTATTCTAGCTACCCTATTAATACAATTCATTTTGTGTGGTTTGTTTCTAATTCTGTGTTGTGAAAGTCTATAACTTTGTATAGACTATCAACTAGTGAACAGACGAAATAAAGCCATATCTAATAAGCATAAGTAATATCAGTTTGTGACAATAATAGTAATCATTAATTTAAAAGAATCCTAAGCCAACAAATGGACTGTACAAAGGTAAAATTAGTATTGTAGATGCTATGGTAAGAGAACAAGACTGTTAATATGGAAGAGAATTTTTCAACATAGATGTATTTACCTCGTGCAACAAGTCTCTGATAAAGTATTATTCTTCAATGCATTCTTAAGTTTAAGCAAGTAGTATGAAAGTCTAATTTCAGGTAGGTCTCAGAGAGTCTTGTATGGTGTTGTCTGTGGAGTATGATATAATGTACATCCCAAGAAGAGCAAAGAATCATTCAGGAGGTGTTGTTATGGTGAGAACACACTGGTAGATTGGAGTAAGAACAAGAGTTGTGCTAAGAACAGCATGAAGTTCTAAAGGAGACACTTAGGACAGTATGATAGTGAGTAAATGACATTCACAGAGGAAGTTCTACATGGAATGAATTTTGTGTTCCCTCAAATGCAGTTTGAAGCCCTAAGCCCCACTGTGATGGTAAATTAGAGTGTAGAGCCTCCGAGAGAAAGTTGTACAGTGAATCAAATTTATGCTCTTTTCTTAAAAGATACTAGAGAGCTTGGTTTCTCTTTGCTGTCTGTCATGTGAGAATATTAATCAGTGGCTAACTGTCAATCATGAAAAGGACCCTCACCAAAACCTGGCCGTGTTTTCACCATAATATTGACTTTAGCTTTTCAAAAGTATAACAACACGATTCTCTTTAAGCCATTATATAGTGGCATTGTCTACGGCAGTTTGTCATAGTATCTTGAACTAAGACGCCATTATAGAAATTATTACTTACATAGAAAACAATGGAAGAGTATTGAGAATGCTCTTAAAATTTATCTTAATGGAAAATGCCTAAACATAATGAGAAGGAAGGCCGTACAGAGATATTAACGATATTGTTTTAGAAATTAAATTTTATACAGGAATACAGTCATACAACAACAAATGTCTTGAGTTTGGAAAATGACTAATCTTATTTCCTTTTTGTTCAGTAATTTTCAAGAATATAAAATAAGTATTACATTTGTAGTTAGAAAATTGTGCATCATATCTAAAACGTAGGTCATAAAATGCAATTAGAAATATAATATTAATAAATATAAAACATTTATATATATGATGCTATGTGTGTGTTTTAAGTTTCTTGAAGCAGAGTATTCTAATATATCCCAGGCTAGTCTGGAACTCATGATATTCCTCCAGTCAGCTTTCCAAATGTTGAGATGAGATTATAGTGATGTACAAGCAGTAGTCTTATGTGTGTGTGTGTGTGTGTGTGCATATGGTTCCTGTGTGTGTACATATTAGTGTGTATGTGTGTATAGGGTGTGTGCATATGTATGTACAGTATGTGTGTGTTAATATATATGAGAATAATGGTGTGTATCTAGGTTTGTGTGAGTTGTATGTGTTTGAGTGTATTTGTGTCTGTGTAAACTTGGGTCTATATGTATGTCTTTAATCGTCACTAGGAAAAAAAATCGCCGAGTTCAATAATCTAATCAACTCTGAATTTGAAACAATCACTTCACATGAGATTGTGAATTTGACTTCAAATATGACATCAGAAAAGATCTATTTTCCACTCTATTGTCAGAAATTGTTTTGTGTCAAATTTAAGTAAAAATATTTGATTAAACTTGTTCATTGAAAGTTTACTATAGTTAAAATTTAAGGATTCTATTTGAATTACATAAGAGGTTTGGGAAAATAGTTCAAATATATAAAATATTATGCCTTGTAGGAAAATATTATAATTCTATTATACCTTTGAAATGTTAATTTCATGTTGAAGTTTGGATAAACTATAATTATGTCATAATGATATTCACTTTTACAAGAAAATTATACAAATAGGAGTTTTAAGTATCTATTTTGCATACACTTTTATAATTGTTCTCTTAAGCAATAAATTCTTTTATTCAGATTAGAAAGTAGATGAATCCTAATGTTCAGGGAAAAATTGTACTTGAAAAGAACATATTTTCTATTTCTCCATCATTTGAATTGAAATCAGGCTTCACATTGTTTCAAACCAAAATCTCTCTTGAGTCAGTGATAGACAACCTAGATAAGACAAAGAAGTGGAAATCATGCTTTTCTCAAAACTATGTAAGTGAATATATACGATTATGTCATGATGATATTCAGTTTGCACATATATGTGTGAAAGCCTTCAGGTGTCTTATTAACGCAATATGTATGGTGAGTCTCATTAGGTCAAATATTTAATTGAACTCAAACTACAGTGAGCAAGTGTATGGCGATACTCGTTCTTCTACAAAACTCGGTCCTGGTTGGGGATTTACTTCAGCCAGAAAAGTGCTAGCTTTGCAAATAATGAGCACGTTGGTTGGATTCATAGATCCCATATAAACGTGCATGCATGGTGGTGTGTCATTTTAATCCAAGAATCGAGGAGGTAGATATAGGACACATAGGTATTAGTGATAAACCAGTACTACAAACTGATGAACTTCAGGCTAGTGAAAGAAAGACTGTCAAAAGAGTGGGTGGGATTACTGAAGATAACACTTGAGGTTATCTTTTGGTCTCTGCATATGATTATTATACATGATAGACAGAGTATTAGACTTGGGCTCATCCCAGACTCCAGAAGATACACATGTGCATACTTTGCTTGTAATTGTAAAATGATCAGCCCTAGATCTCTTTTATAAATGATCTCTCATGGCAAATAAGAGAAAAATACAAATAATTGTTATAAATCATTTACCAAATAGTTACATGATATAAAAATTCTGTCCCTGGAAAGTATAGAGGCAATGCTTTATTAAGATCTTTGCTGTTTAAGGTTAACTGAACCAATAGGTCCAGAACATTTAGATACTTAGGATAGACTGTGATATTAACTCAAGTACAAACAACTCATCAGTGAAACAACATTTGTAACTCATGGCTGAAACTATTACTATTGCTTTTAATTTTGTAGTGTTGAAAATCACACTTGACTGAGTTTGTATGATCCTTCTGGAGGAATGTAGATATAAATTCTTGGTTTCCTTGTTTTTTTTTTTTTTTTTTTTTTTTTTTTATGTTCCCTTGGATTAATTTACTTTACAACATTTTCTACAATCCACAAAGGAAATTTAGGTTAAGTCATCATTAATTTGAGTGCCTTCGGGCTTAATTGGTGGGGGGGGGGAGTCAAAACTTTAACATGAGTTAAGTGTACTTTTATGTAGTGATTTGTAAATCACCACAGTAGATCATTGTAAATTACCGACCTTTGTTCTGCCTGATGGATAATGTGTTTGAGATGAGCAATTAGATATTAGTTATTCACAGCTGTAGCTTGTTCAACAAATAAAGTTTTCAGTCATATTTTTCTCTCCGCTTTTCTGGATAAATTGGCCACTTGCCTTGTACAGGTCTTTATGGTAATATTTTATGTCATTCCTATTGTAAAAATTATGCACAATTTCACCTTGAATTGTAATTCGAGTTTTTACAAACATATTTTATTTTATGTGTTTGGGTATTTTGCCTTCAAGTATAGCTGTGCATCTCCTGCATGCAGTGCTCACAAAAGCCAGAAGAGAGCAGCAGATACCATACATCAGGAATTGCAGATGGTTGTGAACTGCTTGTGGTTTCTGGGAACTAAATCTGGCCCTCTGCAGCAGCAGGATATCCTCCTAACCAATGAGACATCTCTCCACTACCCACCCCCCCCAATTTTTATTACACACTTAGCAATATTAGATAATCTATGCTTACTATTATTGATATTATTTATATTATTCATATATCTGAATGCATATATGCATACCTATGCTTGTGAATAGTAATGAGTATGCCTGTGATAGCCCAAGGTTAGTGTCAAATGTCTTTCTCAATTGCTTTCCATTTTATTTTTTGAGACAGTCACTGAAATTGAAGTTTATTGATTGACTAGATAATTTGGATAGCAATCCTTCTGTATCCACCTTTAGAGTACTAGGATTGCAAGCATGCATTGGTACACCTAGCTTCTTTAAGTGGGTGCTGGGGTGGGAGGAGAGTCAAATTCATGCTTCAATGACTAGTACATTCCTGAGTAAGCTATACCCCATTTCAACATAATTCACGATTTGTACATGTTTTTTTTTTAATCCTACAAATGAGTATACTCTTTGAAGGGTGTACCTTGTAAGTACAATCATTTATGCATGCTGCTTCATGACTTTATAAGTAATACTTGCCCACATATAACTACTGTGTTTGATATTTTGGTGACAATGACATTGACTAGAGTATCATTGGGTGGTGTTTCTTTGAAATAGGAATTATCAAACAGCACTGAAATTCTAGCCCTGGACTTATTTAATGTGAAGTGTGCTGCTTATGCATTTGGAAGGTTGCATGTCTCTCTAATTGGTCTCTCCTGTGTTCATTATAAATCATCTACACCCATTCCTCTCTAGAGTGTAACAATCACAAACACCCTTAACTTGTAAAGGTTCCATAGGAAGTGAAATCACACATCTCTATATTTACATGAAAGCTTTAGTCACATAATTGATACTTGATATTCTAGTCTGTATTTCCCACCCACCCCCCAAGAGAAACCAATAGGAAAGATAAAGATTCCTACATACATACACATGGCATTCAAATATTTTATATACATGAATGTGGAGACATTAAACAATCTAGGTTATACATTGTTGAGGGACATGTATTCTATATTAATATACCACCCTCAGGCTGAGGGGCAGGGAAGGTAGTGGTATAATTCAGTCTGAACTGAAGGACTCAAAACTTGGGACCCTTGTATCTGGAGGCAGAAGGAGATATCTATCTCAGAAAAAGATAATATGCCTCTTATTTACTAGATATTTTTCATTATTCTCATTGTACTGAGTGATGTACATGTTCGATGCTGAGACAAATAGCACATTTTTCTTTTTACTTCAGCTTATTCTCCTCTGAAAACCCCTCACAGACATATCTAGAATAATGTCTACATGCAAACAAGGCAAATACATACACACATGTATATGTATGTGTATGTATATGTGTATGTGTATATGATGTATATGTAGATGCAGATGGAGTTGTAGATGATGTAGATGTAGATCTATATACCTGTTATCCTATGAATGTTTGTGTGGAAATTTTGACTTAGCCTAATTTAAAAGATGACATTTTATAGTATACCTTAACATATGTTTAATTAGTATTATTTTAAATACCTTGAAATTTCATCACAGTACTCTAGCTGTAAGTATACAGCTTTACATTGTACATGCCAAGGTCACTCAGCAGTCCACTTTACTCAGCTTCCATGCCATATCTGTTCTTTACAGCAAGACCTTCATAGCTTCTAGAGTGACATGAACCTATGCCTATTATAGGAACATGACATAATTTTGAAAGCAATAATTAAATAAATGATTTAGCTACATCAAGAATATAAATAAGAAATAAATTGTATCTTGAACACTACTTGTTTGTGAAAAAATAATTTTCCATATATGAGTATATATATATATATATATACTCAAATATTATGAACATGTGAATAATAATGAATATAAGTATGAATATCTTAAACTCTTAAGTAAAAACTATAACTTTAATTCTAACTAAAATGGTCAGATAACACTTAGCATTTTCCTTTGATAATCATTCATTTTATTCTTTCTTATAGCTATATAATTAGACTTATACAAAAACACTACATCAAGCTCTGCTTCTCCTTTTCATTAAATTATAGAATCTTGGCATTAGCTGTTTCTCCATATTAAACACACATTCACATGAACAAAGTTTTTGGTAGACACTTGTTTGAACACACATGCACTCCATTTCTTTAACTATGAGTCAATTTTTAATGCAAATAATACAGCTTTCAGTTCAAAGAAAAAATCAGATTATATTACAGACAAATTTTAGTTATTATGGCCTGGGAAAATAGATTTAGGTTGCCCTAAAATCCATGTTTCAATGTAGACACAGCTTCATAAAGTTTTATTGTAACAGAACAAAGAAAGTCATAAGTCAAGTAACTTTCAGTTACATTGGTGGAAACATCAAAGAAATGTATACAAGATTTTAGAATCTCTCTAAAAGACCTCAGATGCTATCTGATAACATTCTTAGCATTTAGATTTGTGGATGGTAGTGGATAAAAGCTAGCAGTTTCTGAAGAGTGTGTATCTACTAGTCACAGAACTTTAGTTCTGATATAGAGATAAGGAATGGCTAAGGAAAACTTAAAACTTTTTCAAGGTAATTAGGCTCTGCACTTGCAACATTCCAATCTCTCCACATCATGCTGTTCTAATCTGTCATCTGTCTTTGCAAACACATTTCCTTTCTGGGTTGTCACATTCACATATGAAATTGTTTTCTCGTATTTTGTGCTGTACATAGTTTGGCTATAGATTTATTTACCAGTTTAAGAAAATTCTCTGAATGTATTTGCTCTGGGAATATAAACTTTGGGAGAAATTACTTTTAGAGAGTTTGTATATTGTTATATGAATGGCAGGACTCCCAGCCCAGAGCCTTGGAACTGAACAGGTCTCCCACTGCTCAGCCAGATCTGTTCACCTGTGGATCAGAACAAGAGTCCTAGATGGAGGAGACTGTAGAAAAAGATGGAGGAGACATGAGAGGAGATGGATGAGCTGGAACCATAAGTTTGAGTAGCTGTAAGAAGGTACTGTAGATCTACAACTCCACCTACAATAGTGAACCAGCACACAACTCCCGACCCCACACCAAAAGGCCTGTTACAACCCAGTCTGCTTACCTCCTGGGATACCTGTGTTAAACCAGGACACAGATGTGAGACCAATTTCAATATCCCTGCCTACTCGGACCCCAGCTCCATATTCTTTCAGGTCCACACCTCCATCTGGAATCTTGGGTAGGTATACCACTCCACAAAACCCACAGCTCTACTGCCAGAAGATCTGCTCCAACACAGGACACACAGCCAAAACCAGAGACAACCAGATGGCAAAAGACAAACACAAGATTCTAATCAACAGAAGCCAGTGCAATATGGCACCATCAGAACCCAGATCTCCTAGTACACAATTCCTGGGTATCCTAACACACCTGAAAAGCAAGACTGTGACCTTAAACCTCATCTCATGAATATGATAGATGCTGTTAAAGAAGATGTAAATAAATCCATTAAAGAAATACAGGAAAACATGATCAAACAGGTAGAAGCCCTTAAAGAGGAAACAAATCACTTAAAGAAATAGAGGAAATACAATCAAACAGGCAAAAGAAATGCATACAATAGTCCAAAACCTAAAAATGGAAATAGAAACAAAAAAGAAAACATAATAGAAGCAATATACCACAAGGTAATAACCAACATCAAATTAAATAGAGAGAAACTTGAAGAAATACCACTGAAGTCAGGGACAAGACAAAGCTGTCGACTCTGTCCCTATTCATTCAATATAGTATTTGAATTTCTAACTAGGGCAATAAGACAACAAAAGAAGATCAAGGAACTACAAATTAGAAAAGAAAATGTCATGATATCACTATTCATTGATGATATGACAGTATACATAAGCAATCCACAAAATTCTATGAGAGATCTCCTACAGCTGATAAACATCTTCAACAAAGTGGCAGGAGTTATAATTAACAGAAATAAATCAGTAGCTTTCCTTTGAATTACAATAAACAGGCTGAGAAAGAAATACATTCAAATAATACAAAGTATCATGGTGTAACTCTTACCAAGCAGGTGGAAGTCCTGTAAGACAAGAACTTCAAGTCCTTGAAGAAAGAAATTGAAGATCTCAGACGATGGAAAAATCTCCAATGCTCATGTATCAATAGGATTAACATAGTGAAAATAGACATCTTACAAAAAGAAATCTACAAATTCAATGCAATCCCATTAAAATTTCAACACAATTTTTTGCAGACCTTGTAATATCTATTCTTAACATCAACACAAAATGAAAAACCCAGGATATCTAAAACAATCTTGAACAATAAACAAACTTCTGGAGGAATCACCATCTTTGACCACAAGCTATTTTACATGTCTCTAGTGATAAAATACCAGATGGTACTGATACAGAAAAAGGACAGCTTGATCAATGGTATAGAATCAAATACTCAGAAATAACCCCCACCTCTGGACAACTAGGGATTTTTGGGAAAGAAGCCAAAATCATACAATGAAAAAAAAAAAGAAAGAAAAAGAAAGTTTCTTCAACAAATAGTACTGGTCTAACTGGATGTCTGTATGTAGAAGACTGCAAATAGATTCATATTTATCACCCTGCACAAAACTCGTCTAAATGGATCAAGGACCTCAACATAAAACCAGATACACTAAATCTAATAAGAGAGAAATTGGGTAATAGCTTTGAACACATAGTACAAGAGACAATTTCCAAACAGAACACCAATGTCTCCGGCTCTAAGATCAACAATTGGCAAATGGGACTCCTTGAAACTAAAATGCTTCTGTAAGGCAAATGACACTGACAATAGGACAAAAGACCAGCCTATAAATTGGGAAAAGATCTTTTCTAACTCTAGATCCAACAGAGGGCTTATAGCCAAAATATATTAAGAACTCAAGACGTTAGAATCCAACAAACCAAATAACCTGATTTTAATATGGGGTACAGAGCAAGCTAAACAGAGAATTCTCAACAGAGGAATATCGAAAGTGCTGAGAAGCACTTAGTATCCTTAGTCATCAGGGGAATGAAAATCCAAAGAACACTGAGATTCTCCATTACACCAATCAGAATGGCTAAGACCAGAAACTCAAGCGACAGCACATGCTGGCGAGAATGTGGAGAAAGGGAAATATGTTTCCATAGGACACCAATCCACCTACAAATGTTTTGACCCAGAATTTGCACTGTTTAAAAGAAATGCAAGGACAAAGATGGAGCAGAGATTCAGCATTGGCCAAACAATAACCAACCCAACTTTCCATGGTCAAGCACCAATCCTTGACACTATTAATGATACCTTGCTAAGCTTTCAGACAAGATCCTAGCATAACTGTCCTCTCAGAGGCTCTACCCAGCAGCTGACTGAGACAGATGCAGATACCCACAGTCAAACACTGGACTGAGTTTAGAGATTCTTTATGAAAGATTTTGGGAAAGGATTGAAGAGTATAGGAACTCTACAGGAAATCCAACATTCAACTAACCATTATCCCTGCGAACTCTCAGAGCTAACCAAGTAAAGAACATACATGGGCTGGACTGAGATCCCAGCACACATGTAGTAGATATGCAGCTCAGTGTTCATGTGGATCCTCCAATATTAGGCTGTTCCTAAACTGAAAGTTTCCCTGTAGCCTGTCTGTGATATTCATTCTCCAATATGTCTGCCTTTTCTTACTTCAGTGGAAGAGGATGAAGATACTGCAGAGACTAGATTGACCAGGGTCAGGGGATACCCGGGGATGCACCCTCTTTGAGGAGGAGAGGGAGATAGGGGAGGGACTCTGGGAGGGGAATTGGGAGGGGCAAATGTTTGGGATGTAAACAAACAACTAAATGAAAGAAAGTATATAAATGAAACAAAAGTCTAGATAAAAGAAACAAGAAAGTGTAACTGGTTTTTGTAGGCTTACTCTGCTAAATCTGAGTGTTGCAGTCAAAGGATGTCATTTTTTATAGAACATACCCGTTGAAAAGGGACCTAGAGAGTGAGAACAGTCTTAATATTTTAGTGGGTTGAACAATCTGCCCTGCCATATGAGCAAACCCACAGATTTTTTTTTTTCTAAAGATTTCTCAGTGCTATTTAATGTCGTACTAACGATGGCTTTATTTGTCCAATTTGAAGGCAAAAATTATACATATATTTAAGATATATACATATATATATAAAATATATGTATATATATATATACACACATATATATAATACGTATATGCATATACTAAATACAAATGTATAATAATATACAAAATAAATAAATACATATTAACATATATTGTTATATTATCCAAAATAATAATCCAGTATATTATTTTACAGTATTTGTATTCAGAACCTGTTACTAGGTAATACATAGGATAATGATTTTCATTAAATGTTAACCATGATGGAAAAATGCATTATAATCATACAAAGGTTTAAAGATATCAAACCCAGAGAGGGAAACAACTGCTTTTGTTATTTATAGGAATTTAAAAATTTACAAACTTTTAAATTCTTTGATAATGCCATGTATAAATATGGTATTTACATCTCTGCTTCCTGCTTTCTCTCATCCAGCTTCCCCTCCCATTCTCTTATAAATTCATGTCTCATTTTTCTTTAATAATTTTTGTTACATATAATTGGAGAAAACTGATTCTCCAGCTCTCAGCAGCCATTGTTGCCTGTAGCTCTTCATCTAGGGATAAGACTATGTGAAATTCTCCCATCCACACTGGTTTGTCAAATGGCATTGTCATTATGGTGATTTATTTAAAAACCACATTGTTGAAATTGAATTGATACTTCTCAAATCCAAAAGCATATTCCACCAGGGGAATCTATGTAGTATGATTTATTTTGGAGAGTTAAATAAGAGAATGATCTGTAATAGAACATAATATTAAAACTCAGTGTCTAACATCAGATAAATTGTTAGCTAGCTGCTAAGGTGCTGAACCTAGTAACAATAACCACCTATTCAAAATGTTTAATGATACTCCATGAAATAATGACAGTAATATATTTTGTACAGTGTGTTATTAGGAAAATACAAACATAAAAACATTCATTACATAAAACACTATTTTGTGTCACTTTATATTGCAATTTCTCATGTTTAAAAATAATTTTCTGGAATACAAATTTATGTTAACAAATTTGAGGTTTGGAGTAGCAAGATACTATACATATAAAATTAGAGGAAAAATGAAAATATTGGTTGTGACCTTATACATAACTTTTAATCACTGTTTTCCTATGTTTAGCATTGACTTTGGAGCCATGAAGAAAGAAAGACTAACATTAATTTCCTTCTTACCTAGGTTTTCTTTCCTTTTGTTTACTACCTTAAGTTGTAAAACTGGGGCTATTATGATTGCAGTAAGAAAGAGAAACAGTTGTTGAAATATCTTAGTTCATTCTATTGCTATAACAGAATACTGTAGCCTGGGTAATTCATCAAAAATGTAAATTTACTTCCCACAGTTCTACAGATTGGGAAATCCTGCACAAAAGTGTTGTAGATTTTTGTGGCTGGCAAATGTAGCTGTCTTCTTCCGAAATGATGGCTTTTATGTGTGTCTTCACGTATAAAGCAGGGAAGAATTCTGGTAGGACCAAAATTATCTTACTAAACGCTTTATTCTCACTTGAGAGAAGGTGGGAATGTCAAAGTTTTCTCACTCTTCTGTGAAAATACTAGACCCACAAGATTTCCTGCCTCAAAAAATCACAGTAAAGCTGCCACCTTGGAGGTCTGCCTTGTTGGTTGTTATGACTTAATATATTCATTCTGAGACTAACATACTCAGATCAATAAGAGACACTTACCCTGTGGTCCACACATGTAGACTGACAGAGGAATACATTGAATATATGAATATTACTTTATACCTCCCTTTAAGTCATTTTCTTTTCCTATTAATTTTATTTTTTACTTAGATTTCTGTTTTTTTCACTGGTATATTAACATTATAAAATATATAATATGTATATTAATATATGACCATATTATATGATGATTAAACCAGGCTAAATGTGTATCTCTTTCTTTTTTTTTTTTTATTGGAAATCTTATTTACATTTCAGATGTTCTCTCCTTACCACATTTACCCCCCTCCTTCCCAGGAACTCACTATCCCTTCCCCCCTCCTCCTGCCTCCACATTGGTGTACCCCAACCCATCCTCCCCCTACCTCACCTCCCACCCTTGAATGTCCCCCCACACGCGATGTCCAGCTTCATGGGACCAAGGATCTCTTCTCCCACTTATATATAGCTCCCTTGCATATATAGCTGGAGCCATGGATCCCTCCCTAAGCACTCCCAGGCTGGTGGTTTAGACCCTGGGGGCTCTGGTTGGTTGGTATTGTTGCTTTCCTCATGGTGTCACGAATCCTTTCAACTCCTTCAGCCTTCACTCTATCTTCTCCATTGGGAACCCCATGATCATTTTGATGGTTGGCTGTGAGCATCTGCCTCTGAGTATGTCAGACTCTTGTAGACCTCTAAGGAGACAGCTATATCAGGCTCCTGTCAGCATGTACACCCTTTGACATCCACATCAACATCTACCTTTGGTGACTGCACATGGGATGGATATCCAGGTGGAATGCTCTGTAGAAGGACCCTCCTTCAGTTTCTGTCCTGCACTGTGTCTCCATATTTGCTCCCTTGAGTATTTTGTTACTCCTTCTAAGAAGGACCGAAGCCCCCCCTACTTGGTCGTCATTTTTCATGAGCTTTATGTGGTCTGTGAGTTAAATCTTGGGTATTTCAAGCTTCTGGGCTAAAATCCAGTGATCAGTGAGTGAATACCGTGTATGTTTTTTTGTGATTGAGTTACTTCACTCAGGATAATATTTTCTAGTTCCATCCATTTACATAAGAATTTATCAAATTCATTGTTTTTAATAGCTGAGTAATATTCCATTGTGTAAATGTACCACATTTTTTGTATCCATTCCTCTGTTGAAGGGCATCTGGGTTCTTTCCAGTTTCTGGCTATTATAAATAAAACTGCTATGAACATAGTGGAGCATATGTCCTTGTATGTGTTAGAGCATCTTCTGGGTATATACCTAGGAGTGGTATAGCTGGGTCCTCAGGTATTGAGTGATATGTCAAATTTTCTGAGGAACCGCCAGACTGTTTTCCATAGTGGTTGCACCATCTTGCAATCCCACCAACAATGGAGGAGTGTTCCTCTTTCTCCACATCCTCACCAGCATCTAATATCACCTGAGTTTTTGATCTTAGCCATTCTGACTGGTGTGAGGTAGAATCTCAGGGTTGTTTTCATTTGCATTTCCCTAATTACCAAGGATGCTGAACATTTCTTTAGGTGCTTCTCGGCCATTCGCATTTCCTCAGTTGAGAATTCTTTGTTTAGCTCAATACCCCATTTTTTAATAGGGTTATTTGGTTGTCTAGAGTCTAATTTCTTGAATTCTTTGTATATATTGGATATTAGTCCTCTATCGGATTGGCAAAGATCTTTTCCCAATTTGTTGGTTGCCGTTTGGTCCTATTGACAGTGTCCTTTGCCTTACAGAAACTTTGCAATAATTGTGGGAGACTTCAATACCCCACTCTCAGCACTGGACAGATCAGGAAACGAAACTAGACAGAAGTACAGTGAAACTAACAGAAGTTTAAACCAATATGGACTTAACAGATATCTATAGAACATTTCACCAAAAACAAAAGAATATACCTTTTTCTCTGCACTCATGGTACCTTCTCCAAAATAGACCATATTATTGGTCACAAGACAGGCCTCAACAGATATAAAAAATCGAAATAATCCCATGCATCCTATCAGATCACCATGGTCTAAAGCTGGTCTTCAATAACAACAAAGACAATGGAAAGCCCACACTCACATGGAAACTGAACAATACTCTACTCGTTGATAATGGGGTCAGGGAAGAAATAAAGAAAGAAATTAAAGACTTTTTAGAATTTAATGATAAATGAAGACACATCATACCAAAACCTATGGGACACACTGAAGGCAGTGCTAAGCGGAAAGCTTATAGCTCTAAGTGCATACAAAAAGAAACTGGAGAGAGACACACTAGCAGCTTGACAACACACCTGAAAGCTCTAGAACAAAAAGAAGCAAAAACACCCAAGAGGAGTAGACGGCAGGAAATAATTAAACTCAGGGCTGAAATCAACCAAATAGAAACAAAGAAAACTATACAAAGAATCAATAAAACCAGGAGCTGGTTCTTTGAGAAAATCAACGAAACTTTGCAATTTTATGAAGTCCCGTTTGTCAATTCTTGATCTTAGAGCATAGGCCATTGGTGTTCTGTTCAGGAACTTTTCCCCTGTGCCTAGGTATTCAAGAGTCTTCCCCAACTTCTTTTCTATTAGTTTCAGTGTGTCTGGTTTTATGTGAACGTCCTATATCCACTTGGACTTGAGCTTTGTACAAGGAGTTAAGAATGGATCGATTTGCATTCTTCTGCATGCTGTCCTCCAGTTGAATTAGCACCATTTGTTGAAAATGTTGTCCTTGTTCCACCGGATGGTTTTAGCTCCTTTGTCAAAGATTAAATGACCATAGTTGTATGGGTTCATTTCTGGGTCTTCAACTCTATTCCACTGATCTTCCTGTCTGTCTCTGTACCAATACCAGACAATTTTTATCACTATTGCTCTGTAGTACAGCTTGAGGTCAGGGATGGCGATTCCTCCAGAAGTGCTTTATTGTTGAGAATGGTTTTCGCTATCCTGAGTTTTTTGTTGTTCCAAATAAATTTGAGAATTTCTCTTTCTAGCTCTGTAAAGAATTGAGTTGGTATTTTAATGAGGATTGCATTGAATCTGTAGATTTCTTTTGCAAGATGGCCATTTTTACTATATTAATCCTGCTGATCCACAAGCATGGGAGATCTTTCCATTTCCTGAGTCTTCTTCAGTTTCTTTCTTCAGAGACTTGAAGTTCTTGACATACAGATCTTTCCCTTGCTTGGTTAGATTCACACCGAGGTATTTTATATTATTTGTGACTATTGTGAAGGGTGTCATTTCCCTAATTTCTTTTTCAGGCTGTTTATCTTTCATGTAGAGGAAGGCTACTGATTTGTTCGAGTTGATTTTATAACCTGCCACCTTGCTGAAGTTGTTTATCAGGTTTAGGAGTTCTCTGGTGGAAGTTCTGGGGTCACTTAAGTATATTATCATATCATCTGCAAATAGTGATATTTTGACTTCTTCTTTTCCTATTTGTATTCCTTTGACTTCTTTTTGTTGTCTAATTGCTCTGTCTAGGACTTCCAGTACTATATTGAATAGGTAGGGAGATATTGGGCAGCCTTGTCTAGTCCCTGATCTTAGTGGGAATGCTTCAAGTTTCTCTCCATTTAGTTTGATGTTGGCTACTGGTTTGCTGTATATTGCTTTTACTATGTTTAGGTATGGGCCTTGAATTCCTGATCTTTCCAAGACTTTTACCATGAAGGGATGTTGAATTTTGTCAAATGCTTTCTCAGCATCTAGTGAGATGATCATGTGGGTTCTTTTTTTGAGTTTGTTTATATAGTGGATTACATTGATGGATTTCTGAATATTGAACCATCCCTGCATTCCTGGAATAAAGCCCACTTGATCATAATGGATGATTGTTTTGATGTGTTCTTGAATTCAGTTTGCTAGAATTTATTGAGTATTTTTGCATCGATATTCATAAGAAAGATTGGTCTGAAGTTCTCTTTCTTTGTTGGGTCTTTGTGAGGTTTAGGTATGAGTGTGATTGTATCTTCATAGAACGAATTGGTAGTGTTCCTTTTGTTTCTATTTTGTGGAATAGTTTAAAGAGAATTGGTATTAGGTCTAAGATACCATGGAAAACATTGACACAACTGTCAAAGAAAATGCAAAATGGAAAAAGCTCCTAACCCAGAACATCCAGGAAATCCAAGACACAATGAGAAGACCAAACCTAAGGATAATAGGTATAGATGAGAGTGAAGATTCCCAATCTAAAGGGTCAGTAATTATCTTCAACAAAATTATAGAGGAAAATTTCCCCAACCTAAAGAATGAGATACCCATAAACATACAAAATCCTACAGAACACCAAACTGACTAGACCAGAAAAGAAATAACTCCCGTCACATAATAATCAAAACACCAAATGCACAAAACAAAGAAAAAATACTAAAAGCAGTAAGGGAAAAAGGTCAAGTAATATATAAAGGCAGACCTATAAGAATTACACCAGACTTTTCACCAGAGACTATAAAAGCCTGAAGATCCTGGTCTGATATCATACAGACCCTAAGGGAACACAAATGCCAGCCCAGACTGCTATAACCAGCAAAACTCTCAATCACTATAGATGGAGAAACCAAGATATTCCATGACAAAACCAAATTCGCACAATATCTTCCCACAAACCCAGCATCTCAAAGGATAACTGATGGAAAACGCCAACACAAGGAAGGAAACTACAACCGAGAAAAAGCATGGAAGTAATCTTCCAACAACCCCCCCAAAAAGATAACTATACAAACATAATTCCACCTCTAATAACAAAAATAATAGGAAACAACAATCATTTTTCCTTAATATCCCTCAATATCAATGGACTCAATTCTCCAATAAAAGACGTAGACTATCAGACTGGATATATAAACAGGACCCAGAATTTTGCTGCATAAAAGAAACGTACCTCAGTGACAAAGACAGACACTATCTCAGAGTAAAAGGCTGGAAAACAATTTTCCAAGCAAATGGACCCAAGAAACAAACTGGAGTAGCCATTCTAATATGAAATAAAATCGACTTTCAACCAAAAGTAATCAAAAAAGATAAGGAAGGACACTTCATAATCATCAAAGGAAAAATCTACCAAGAAGAACTCTCAATTCTGAACATCTACGCTCCAAATGAAGGGCACCCACATACATAAAGAAACTTTATTAAAGCTCAAAGACACATTGCACCTCACACAATTATAGTGGGGGATTTTAATACCCTGCTCTCTCCAATGGACAGATCATGGAAACAGAAACTAAACAAAGACACATTGAAATTAACAGAAGTTATGAACCAAATGATTTAACAGATATCTATAGAACATTTCGTCCTAAAGCAAAAGAACATAACTTCTTCTCAGCACCTTATTGTACCTTCTCCAAAATAGACCATATTAATTGGTCACCAAACAGTCCTCAACAGATACAAAAAGATTGAAATAATCCCTTGCATCCTATCACATCACCACGGACTAAGGCTGGTCTTCAATAATGACAAAACCAAGGGAAATCCCACATGCATGTGGAAACTGAACAATGCTCTACTCAATGATGACTTTGTCAAGGAAGAAATAAAGAAAGAAATTAAAGACTTATGAGGAAACATCATACCAGAACTTGTGGTACTCCATGAAAGCAGTGCTAAGAGAAAAACTCATAGCTCTAAGTGCCTACAAAAAGAAATTGGAGAGAGCACACATTAACAACTTGACAGCACACCTGAAAGCTCTAGAACAAACAGAAGCAAATACACCCAAGAGGAGTAGGCGTCAGGAAATAATCAAATTCAGGGCTGAAATCAACCAAGTAGAAACAGAAAGAACTATACAAAATATCAACAAAACCAGGAGTTGGTTCTTTGAGAAAATCAACAAGATAGATAAACCCTTAGCCAGATTAAACAGAGGGCACAGGGACAGTAAATGTGTATCTCTTAAAATATTTATTTCCTGGTAACAATATATTCAAAAGCCCCTTCTCTAGTTTTAGGAAACGCACAGACTAGTGTCACCATCTGCAGTCAATTCACTAAGGGAGCACACCAGAAGTGACACTTAATGCCCTCTGATAATCTTTTGCTGCCCTTTCCTCCTTCCCTTGCCCCATCCTGTGTCCAACCTCATTCTGCCTTCAATGTGCATATGACAACTCTTCTATATTCTATGCATCATTCAAACTATGCAGTTCTCCTTTCTGTGCCAGGTTTATTTCACTTAAATATGTTCTGATTTTTATTTTCTTCCTATTTCTTCTTAAAATTTCTTTAGCTGCTATGTCTTTATACCTCTTTAGTTCAAATACTCCACCATCATGACAACCACACACATAGACAAAGGCAAACTATGTTAGCATTGTCCTAGAAGGGAGTTAGATAATACAGTTTCCTTTCTTCTCTTTGCTCTCCTTTGTTAGTTGTTTACAGTTTATATTAACTAGAACAAGTAGTTTATCTTCAAATTTCCCCTAAGAGAAAAATCCCTTGTAACCATAGCAGCATCACCATCCCATCTCCTGAATCCACAACAAAATGTTACTCAAAATTCTCAACCCAGCCTCTGAAGGCAAACATTGCTGTGTTGAGTGACACACTAAAACAATAGGAACCATGCCCGTTGCCATGGAAACAGACCTTCCCTTCTGAACAGTTCCAACCCAGGATTCACAACCCAAAGCTCTGCAAAGGTATGCAGGTCTCAACTCCCCTACTGGTTAGCACTCACTACTAGACTAACCCTGCTGGGAAAACAGAAAAGAGAAAACAATGGGAGCTTCCAATCTTTGCCATAGTAACACAGGTTTCCAGTAATTTGCATTGATGGGAATTTAAAAAGACCTGTGAGGCAGATGTTGACCAAAATCAAGTGACTCTTAAAGAGAAAAAATACGATCAGTTCTATGGAACTTAAATATATGTCTTATTTAGTACCAACAATAGCCAAGTTTTCTTTTATATAATGAGTGAATTCTCCACAATACTTTAGTAAATCACAATTTAGATCATGAAACACAGCAACAATATATAAACATTGTCATTTTGAATAGAGATTTACAAAAAAATTTAAGATTTTATTTTAAGTGTAACAGAAAGTATTGATTGCTTTTAAAACTGATTTCTTTGGGAGTCCTTTGGAGGAGTAGAATTTGAGAACACAAGACAGAAATCTGAGAATAATGAGCAGACTTAAGTGTGTCTAACATCATATCTGAAGGGCATTTCATAAGCAAATGACTAATCAAATATTAAGCTTTTGTAAAGTTATAATGAGCATGTAAAATGTTTAGGTTTATTTTACGTTTTAAAATTTAATTCTTTGAGAATTTCACACTGTATATTGTAATCATATCCTCTCAACTTCTCTCAGACTCCGTATTCCTTGCTCACTCAATTTCATGGTTTTTTTTCTCTCACTTAAAAGATGCAACAAAACAACATAGAGTCTGATTTGTGTGAACCGTCAACTCCTGAGCATGGGGCCTGCCCTGAAGTGTCTTTAATATACCTAATACCTATTTAAATTAAAGGGAGACATTGATTTTAAAAAGTAGAAAATGCCCAAGTATAATCTCCAATGTTAGCCAATGGTTTGATCTGGGAAGCAGACATTTTAACTATTCCCATTCACTAGACAAGTGAATGGTACCTGTGGGTAATGGCAGTTACTGTGTCACAGGGTCACTGTTCCTTAAGCAACCCATGTGAAATGACTTACTTGGTAATGGGAATATTGAGCCACTGAACTCAAATGGCCTATCTCTGCAGCTTTCTGGTTTCTTTTACCATCTTGTTGCAATCAGTACTATTATATGTACTTATTAAAATCTTTCAAGAGATTTAACCAGTGTGTACTTTTGGTCTATATTAAATGCTCTGTTCTCCTTAGATGCAATCATCCATAGGGACCTTCTTGTTAGCTTCCCTCTATGGTGTGCTTTGTGGACAATTTTTCCTGGAACTAATAATCTGGCTGTAGGTAAGGAAGCTAACTTATTGACAACTTGTAAAATAGGATAATAGTGACTGGCCTACAGTAAGGACTCATTTAAAAGTTTGTGTCACATTAATTAATTTGTCCTTGAAAGAAAGGTCAAAGTGGAATGCATCACATGTTTTCTCCTTAGTGACAGAGAAAGCCAATAGAAACATCTCTCACAAGAGAAGGATTTAGTAAGACATGGTTTAAATGGGAAAAGAAAGATTTCTCTATGTCCAGATTTCGCTTTGTATAGGATGTCAGTATTTTAGACTATGGCTGTTATTCAAAGTATTTTGTTGATAGATGTGAGTAGAAAGCAAACAATATCAATTTGTGAAAATTAAACATTCATTGAAGCATCCTTGACTTTTCCTTCTACAACAACAAATTTCCTTGCAGAGGATGTAAGAACTGTCAGTCTTTTAAACGTTAGAAACACACACTGTGTATAAAAGGGAACCTTACTTTCAACGAAATTATATGTTGGCTGACATAATGTCGAAAAGGCTATTTACAAAGAATGAGGTTTAGTTTTATCTAGATTACTATGAATGAATTGTTATTGACAGCTTGCTCTATGCACACTACCTTCAGATTTAATTTTTCATGTATTCTGACAGTGATGGTTTTCTGTTACTTCCCGACATTAAACTATTTGAAGTCACAAGATCCCTAGAATTTATACTGTCTTAAAAGTAGACTAAGAATACTCTACCTAGGAACCTTTGAAGGAAAGATAATGGAATTTAAAATGCAGAAAAGTAGTAATTAGAAGCTTTAATAACATCATCAGTTTTAAAATAGAAACTTGAATGTGGTTTGATTTGGTCTGTGTTAGCTACTATAACAAAACTCCAGAAGCAAATTAGCTTATTAAGAACATATATTCATTCATCATAGCTCTGAAGATGGTAAGTCCAAGATCAAAACACCAGCTGATTTCGTGTGAAATTAGCATCCCTATTCCCTTACGCATGGTAAGCACCTTTTCTCTGTGTCTTCACATAGAAGAAGAGTAGACCAGCCCTCTACAGTCTCTTATAAAGAAACTAATTACATTTATATAGGTTTTCTTTAAAGTTATTTTCCAAAGAACTGAACTTTTAGTACTGCCATAATTCTGCTGATGTTTCACCACATACATTTTGAACGGAATAAATAGCAAGATGTCTCATTAGAACATACTTATCCAAGGTTCTTGCCTTTTGGGGAGGATTTCTACAGTTTGTTTTAAAATAGATTGTGCTCCGTGGGAAGCTGGCACATCACTCTGTCTTTTCAATCTGCTATAATGCAGCTCTGCTTTATTGATTAGAAGGTGAAAACGGAGTAAGTCTGAAAATGTAAATAAAAAGAAATAAAATGCTTCTTGTTGTTTTGTACTTCTTGGCTTTCCATGTTCCCTCTTTGCTACTGGTGTCCTAGCATGAATTTGAAAATAAGTTCATAACATGTTTTCATCAGCAAGCTCAAAGTGATTTTTGGTACTTTTAATTAAAGAAGTCATTAGCACATGAATGGAGTTGGTGTCTTTCACATCAAAATTATCTTGCCAAAAATAAAATAGAGATTTGGGCTTCATTTTTTGGACATTATAAAAGGATATTAAAGAAAAATAACTCTCTTTTATTTTAGAGGATGGGCTTCTTTAGTGGGAAAATATGGTCACTCTAACTAGACTTCCTAGAGTTATAGAATTAATTGGGGTTCTATTCTTAGAAAACAGGTGTTTCTATGGCCAGCTTCCTTTTGCTGAACTGAATAATAACAGTAGGAAGGAAACATAATATCTTTTTTTCCTATTGCTTGATAGAAGTATATTTCCTGTTTGTGTGATTAGCACAGTAATTCTTTAAAGGCAAAATTACAGTATTAATATTTTACCTTTAATGCAGTCAGTATCTGCAGATGCCTTGAAAGACTGATATTGGGGTGGGATGGCTTTTCAGACCTGCATGACTTTCTTCTCTGTTTTCTGTACCACCTTTCTCTCATTTCATATAGCTCTGGGAGGCATTCCAACTCCAGGCACTCTATTTAGTTTGCTCAGAAAGCCCAGACGCCCATCCTCTATCTCCTGTTGTACTGTCTAGGCTTTCTATGCCCTAGTGTGGCAACTTTACCTCAAATAGTGAGATGACACTTTTTTCCTCTAGATATGCTTATGGCAAATACATTCCACTGTGTACAATAAACCTAAGGGAAATAATACTACCCTACTCTTAACAGCAGAAATCAGGGGTGTCTCTGACGCTTTTGCCTGTTCTTGGAATGCTTTTTCTCCTACTGTGTTGCCTAGTCCAGCCTTGATATGAGGGTTTGTGCCTAGTCTTTATTGAATCATGTTATGCTGGGTTTGGTTGATATTCTTGGGATACCTGCTCTTTTCTGAACAGAAGCTGAAGAAGAGTGGATCCAGGACAGGGGAGGTGCACATAACGACTGAGAGAGTGCAGAAGGTAGAAGTGTAATGTTTGAGAGAATAAAAGTATTTAAAAGAATACTCTTCCATTAAAATACATGCTAATCCATGACCTCAATTAATATTGAGTGGGTAGACAGATAATCTAAATCATCTGTTGGTATGCTGAGAATTTCTTCAGTGTTTTTCAGTTACTCTGAAGTACAAAAATTTTTGTATTTAGACTTCAACTGTTACTGCAAGTCTTTCTCAGCATGGCAGAGGGAATGTGTCCACTAAGCCAATGTCTTAATTTTTATTGATTACTTATTTTGACTAAGATATTGACAAATACAAAGGAACAACAACAACAACAACAAATGCCAACAAAATACAACAAACAACCAACAATGGCACTATATTCTAACTTGAGTTTTAAGACATGCCCTCAATAGAGTTCTATCAAATGATTCAGAATATTTGAAAAATGTTTGATAACATTTTTGGATGATTCCTTTTTATTTTTAAAATTCATTTTTACAAGTACTCAGTATATAAACATTTATTTCATTTATTTACATTTACCTATTAAAAACTGTCTCATGAGCACTAATTTGAACTGGTCACACAAGAATAAACATCTAATACACAAGCATTCATTGTTCTAGGTTTTTAAATATTGGGATAATAATTAAACATGTCTAAAGAAAGAACTGCAATCTTCTGTGTAATGACTGTAGAGGATTGTGTAGGGGGTACATGTATGTGTATATATCTGATTTTTTTTTGTCTCCTTTTGGAGTGGGGAAGGGGCTCTATCTTGGAACCAAATTTGCAGCCTTAGTTTTAATTTCAATATATCTGACTACATGACTTTTTTGCATAAACATTTTCATTGTTCCTAGTTCTATTTTTTCTTTTTTTATGGTTATTTTATTGATTTATATTTGAAATGTTATCCTACATCTACCTTAACCCCCCATCCATTTCCCTGCCCCCTTGCTTCTGTGAGTGTGATGCCCTTCCCACCCACCAACTCCCACCTCAATGCCCTAGCATTCCTTACACTGGGTCATTGAGCCATTAAGTTGTCCCTTGAAATGAGCTTTAACATTGCAGAGAAACATTTCATGTTACCTAATTTTTAGGAGAATTTTGGTGCTGCCTATAAGTATAGAATAATAATGTTTATGTATCTATCACTTAAATCCAATAATCAGCAAACAATAGCTAATGTTTCTGTATAATTTATCTACTTCTACAATATTTATAATATTTAACTTAAATTTGAGACATATGTATTTCTACTATATGTATGTATTTGTTCAGTTGTGTTTCTTTTAACATTCACAACATATGTCAAACATATTGGGATTCCATTTCTGGTAATGATGAAATAGGGTTATATCAAAATTACCATCATCTAAAATGATAAACTATATACTTAACATATGGGAAACAATTAGTTGAACACAACAGGGAGACAACAAAAGCAGAGACATGCAGGAAAAAAAATAGAGTCCTTTAACTGAAAAGAGTGAGTTGAAAAAAAATGCCCGAGACAGCTCCCCAGCTGCTGTGAGCATACATGAATTGAAAGAGACAGGCAGAATAATTCATCTGACTAAAAAGTCAAATATCAGAGAATGAATAAGCAGGAGAGAGGGAATGTAGAGAAGAAAACACTTAAAATAAATGTACAAAGAGTAATAGGCCTCCCTAGACCATTGTCTATTTAGTTGATAACCCACAAAACTACCTGATCAGTACGAATAAATGTTTTTTCACAGATTGAAGGGATTAAACAATGATATAAATATGTGTCAGAAGACAGCATACTCAGAGAATAATAATGCATTACTATAAAGGTCACTTCTACTTTCTAAAATAATATAATATAAAGATTACTATAACTGTGAAAAATTGAAAAATGCCATCCATTGAAGAGAAGTAAGACACAATAATAGAAGATTCATTTTGCATTTGGAAAGACTTTAAGTAACAATTACTGAAGGTATCTTAGAAGTTAGAATGACTAAGGGGACAAGAATTGGAGGGGAGAAAGAAGTGTGATTTATAAGATAACTTAATTGAATTCTCTTTAAAAATTTTTATTAGATTTTTTTATGATGGTTAAGAAATGATTTTTTATTTATTAGTATCATATATCTGTTATAGATATCTTACATTTATTATATAAGTTAACAACTTATGTTAATATGGTAAGTTTTCATTGGATTTTAAAATTTACATTTCAAATGTTATCCTGTTCCCGGTTTCCCCCTGGAAACCCTCTATACCATTCCTCCTCCCCTGCTTGTATGAAGGTGTTCCCCCACCCATCCAAGCACTCCTGCCTCCCCAACCTCACATTACTCTACACTGGGGCATCCAGCCTTCACAGGACAAAGGGCTTCTTCTCCCATTGATGCCCTACAAGGCTATCCTCTACTACATATAAGGCCTAAAAGGTATCCTCTGCTACATATAAGGCCTAAAAGGCTATCCTCTGCTACATATAAGGCCTAAAAGGCTATCCTCTGCTACATATAAGGCCGGAGCCATGGGTTCCTCCATGTGTACTCCTTGATTGGTGGTTTCGTCCCTGGGAGATCTGGTTGGATAATATTGTTGTTCTTCCTATGTGGTTGCAAACCACTTCAGCTCCTTCAGTCCTTTCTCTAAATCCTCCATTGAGAGTGCTCAGTCCAAGATTGGTTGTGAGCATACACCTCTGTATTTGTCATCTATGGCAGAGCCTCTCAGGAGATTGCTTATCAGGCTCCTGTCAGCATGCACATCTTGGCATCCACAATAGTGTCTGCGTTTGGTGACTGTATATGGGATGTATCCCCAGGTGGGCAGTCTCTGGATGACCTTTCCTACAGTCTCTGTTCCACACTTTGTCTCCATATTTGTTCCCATGAGTATTTTATTCTCCCTTCTAAGAAGGACTGAAGAAGCCACATTTTGGTCTTCCTTCTTCTTGAGTTCATGTGGTCTGTGAATTGTATCTTGGGAATTCTGAGCATTTGGGCTAATATCACTTATCAGTGAGTGCATACCATATGTTTTCTTTTGCAATTGGGTTACCTCACTCCGATATTTTCTAGTTACATCCATTTGCCTAAGAATTTCATGATTCATTGTTTTTAATAGCTGAGTAGTATTTCATTGTGTAAATGTATCACATTTTCTGTTTCCATTCCTCTGTTGAAGGACATCTGGATTCTTTCCAGCTTCTGGCTATTATAAATAAGGTTGCTATGAACATAGTGGAGCATGTGTCCTTGTTAAAAGTTGGAGCATCTTTTGGGTATATGCCCAGGAATGATATAGCTGGGTCTCAGGTAATACTATGCCCAATTTCTGAGGAACCACCAGACTGATATTCCAGAGTGTTTGTACCAGCTTGCAATCTCACCAACAAAAAAGGAGTGCTCCTCTTTCTCCACATCCTCACCAGCATCTGTTGTTATCTGAGTTTTTGATCTTAGCAATTCTGACTTGTGAGAGGTGGAATCTCAGGGTTATTTTGATGAGCATTTTCCTAAAGACTAAGGATGTTGAAAATTTCTTTAAGTGCTTCTCAGCCATTAGATATTCCTCAGTTGAGAATTCTTTGTTTAGTTCTGCACCCCATTTTAAATAGGGTTATTTGATTCTCTGAAGTCTAACTTCTTGAGTTCTTTGTATATATTGAATATAAGCCCTCTATCGAATATAGGACTGGTAAAAATCTTTTCCCAATCTGTTGGTTGCCATTTTGTCCTATTGACAGTGTCCTTTGCCTTACAGAAGTTTGCAATTTTATGAGGTCCCATTTGTCAATTCTTAGAGCATAAGTCATTGGTGTTCTGTTCAGGAACTTTTCCCCTGTGCAATGTGTTCAAGGCTCTTTCCCACTTTCTATTCTATTAGTTCAGTGTATCTGGTTTTATATGGAGGTCCTTGATCCACTTGGACTTGAGCTTTGTATAAGGATATAAGAAAGGTCAACTTTTGTGGGACTGGTAAGGGTATCCTGGTTCTTGGTTGGGCATGGGCCTAGAACCCCGAGACTCCAAGGGAGAAACGGCAGGAGTTTCTAGGCCACGTTCCTAGAAAAGCAGTCTAATCTCCATGGACCTACATTGTTCAGTCACATAGGCCATTACAGTCCCTCCCAAAGTGCACAGGTAGAGGATGTGACTGCAGGCCTCAGGCCCTAGAGATTTACATACTAATGAAGGTCAGAGGGCAGAGCCAATTAAGCATTCCTCCCCAGACCCTTCCCACTTCTCCTCCCTATTTAACTCAGGTCTGCCCTGAGTTTGGGGGGTGTACATCCAGATCCATCCACCATCTACCATGACAATAAACCCTTCTGGAACCAAGGACTTCCTCGTGTCATTGGGGCCTGCTGGGCCTGCCGTCGCCGAAGCTTCCAGCCTCCTGGAACTTCAGACTTTCTCCACTTCGCCCAACTCCCCAGGCAGCCTCCACTGCACTGGTCCCCGGCTGCTGCCACGTGGGTCCAGGACTCCTCCGCTGCGGCCCGATTTCCCACAAACTTTCATTCTTCTACATGCTGACCTCCAAGAAGCTCGACTCCAGATGCTCCAACATTCCCAGGATTATAGGTGAGGAGGCCACAGTCTGCCCCAACACCTGGAGTAACTGGGACCTGCAGGATCCAGGGATGCAGGAAACCCTGCCTGCCCAGTGGTCTGAACTGGTGTCCTGAGCAGACCTTGGTCGCTAAGTTTCTCAACTAGTCCCAAAGCACCCAGAGGAAGCTGGACTCCCAGGTGCTCTAATACACTCAGAATTATAGGATTACAGGTGCTCTAACACACCCAGGATCGCAGGATCTTAGGAGTTTAACAGCAGGAATTCAGGATCCCAGAAGCAGCTTGACTCCCAGGAGCTCTGACACACCCAGGGTCTTAGAACCACAGGATCCCAGAACCACAGAATCACAGAGACAGCTGTAGGCTGAGGAGTTTTATTAGATTTTAATTGAAATACACTCCAAATGTCTCCCACCCTCTTTAGACCATGGCCTCTTTTTTAAAAATTACATATACATGTAGGTAAATGTATCAATATATAAGTGCTATGTGCTGGGTCTATTTAGTTTTCCTTGTATGGATGCAATTTTAGGGCTGATCACTTGGTATTTGCTATCCACTTAAGGGGCTCATCCCTGGAGAATATTAATTCTCCTTCTCTTGACAATCCTTACTTGACCTTAGATCTTTAGCTAGAGGTAGAGCCCTGATGGATATCTACCATCCGAGTTTGTATGTTAGTTGGTGTTGCCATTGTTCAGGAAACTATATTGTTGAGATTTCGTGGCTATGGCTTAGCTTCCCTGTCATATCTAGAGAATAACATCTCACAGCAGACTTTATAGTCCTCTGATGTAATTATGACATTCAGTATGAAAAAGCAATGAATTAAAAAAAAGAGTTAAAAGAAAATTGATTAGGTGATTGACATTATAACTCTAAACCATATATTTAAAATACTCAGCAAGTATAGAAATAATAATTAATGATGGAATATACAAAACAACAACATTGGACTCTGAAGGTTATATTGATATATGTGTGTCTGTGTGTGGACATGCACATATAATCATAATCATAGTATATATAATTGTCATCATATTTAATTAATTTTAATTGATTAAATTTATTTAATCAAATTAAATTAATTAAAAATCATTATATAATTTTTTCAAAGAAAATGAGGCTTACAACTGGGAAGTAATGGGAATAAATGGTACCTGGAAGGAGCTGAGGGAGAAAAGAAAGTGAGTAGTGATATAAATATTTCAATTGAAAACCTTAAATAAATAAATATGGTAAAGCACATTTGTGCCCAATGATTATAAAATATAGAATTATTAAATCTATATATTAATATTAGCTCATATTAAAAAACAGTGACAAAAATAGTGTTTATGTCCTAAAATTTTATAGTTTTATGATAAATTTTATATCAAATAATTTCAAAATCTAAGATATCATCTATTTCTCCATTCTCTGTCTTGCCAATAAACAATATACCCAATTTCCATCACACATAAATCTCATTACCCATCCCTCTCTTGACATCCTCACCAAGCATATCAGCAAGCCCAATTCTGTACAATTTCTGTTTACTCTTCATCTTTTTGTCTTATGAAACATTTATATTCCTTTGTGATGATTTGAATAGTAATGTTCCCCATAGGCTGGCATATTTGAATACTTGATTGGTGACGCTTTTGTGTGAGGTGATCTTTAGAAGTTAGGCCTTGGAAGTATTCTTTGATATTTTACAGTGTTCTCCCACTTCTAGGTCACCTTCTATGTCATACTTGCAGGTTAGGAGCCCTTAGCTTCCTACTTTGCCCTCCTGCTGCCATTCCTTTCCTTGTAATTAGAGACTCTAGCCCACTGGAGCCACAAGTGAAAATAATTACCACTTTTTATGTTGGTTTTGTTCGTTGTGTGTTGTCATAGAAATAGAAAAGTATCAAATACATTCTCCAAGTAAAGTTACTTAACTTCAATAGAAGTATTGATTACATGAACAGATGAAATTACAAGTGGTAATGTGAAAATAGAGCAAGTTATATTCTTGGTTTTTATTACTTGATTATTTAAATAAATTTTCTTTTGCATTATCTTCATTAAATTCAAACATTTTTTAGACAAAAATATTTACTTTTTTCTTTTTACTAAATAAATAATAGAAAATGAAGATCTCATCCTATCCTCATGGGTTTTAGAAACTCTGAAGGACTGAAATTTATCTTGCAACTGATGTTGGTTACTTATCAAATCCTATAGTATCTCTTTTCTGCAATCAAGATTAGTTTGTTTGCTGAAATGGAGCATTAACATTCATGACTCTGAGAAACTTTTCAGGTCCCTCCAGTGTTAGTCAATCATTAGATTGTTTTTCAAACAAAGTTTTCATTTCCTGACAAGAAGACAGAAATGAGAAAGATAAGTCCATTTTTGTCCTTTCTACTTTTGAATATTATTGTGATGCTTAATGGTCTCAGCTATGAGGCAATGAGTCTTACACAAATAAAACTAAACCTAAAAAACAACATAAGAAAACCAAACACATGACCCATAGCTAAATGAAGAAATCCTGAGTTATCGATGGCTTTATTAAACTTTTATACATAGCTTAAACTTTCTGGTTTTTGGATACTTTATCAGTAAAATAACTTCATTCTAGTCTTTGTAATCT
This sequence comes from Mastomys natalensis, assembly GCA_021653895.1. Taxonomy (NCBI): domain Eukaryota; kingdom Metazoa; phylum Chordata; class Mammalia; order Rodentia; family Muridae; genus Mastomys; species Mastomys natalensis. Next base: position 432,709 of record JAJTUV010001312.1, on the reverse strand, counting down.
TTGACTTTTCTTTATTTCTTGAAAAAGAATCCCTAAACAACAGAGCTTATCTACAAGAAAAAAATTAAGAATGAAGCAGGAAAGTACATCCATGATTAGGTTACCAAAAATGATTATCACTACAGTTAAGGGTGGTTTAATTTGATAATTTATTACATTTTATGTCTGAAAAAAATGTGTGACTTTTAAATTAAGGGCCAAAAGTTGTACTGATTCTAATAACCTTCCCAGCTGAAAAAATATCTTCAGTACAGTAAAACAAAACAAAAAACAAACAAAAAAAAATTTTTTTTAATCCTCTAATGCTATGGTTCACATTTCTGGCTTCTGAAACTTTGTGCATTCAAATCATTTTTGTTTTTCTTGTCCATGATGGTGGAGAAAAATAATTATCCTAAATACTTTTATTTTCAAAGTTTGTGCACTGTCGCAAGATCTTCTGAGCCATATCTTTCTACTTGTTGAACTTTTTCTATAGATCTCTGCTGAGTTGCCTACGACTTTGTTGAACTGAACTGGTGACAGGGAATTGAAAACAGTACATTTACCTTCTAGCACTATTTGACTGACAGACATTCATTCGTCTTCTTGAGTAGAAATATGCACAGTAGTGTTTTCTTATTGATCTAAGTCTTGTCTTGAAAATTACCTAGGAAAAGAGTTAAACACAGTTATTAGTCACTTTCGACACATTTTCCAATTTATTCTAAAGATGTTTTAACTGACTAATGAAAATGTCATGTGTTTATCGTTTTTATACATATAATCAAAAGGTAATGTTTCAGTCAGGGTAAATATACCTATCTCCTCAAATATTTATCATTTTTATGATGAAATTATTCAAAATCCTTTCTTCTGAGTTAATATATAATATAATAAATATAATAATATATATTAAACTATCACAATTTATTATCTTTCTGTTGTTCAGTAGAGTAGTAGTATCAGAAGGTTTTTATTCCTATTTCAATAAGTTAATCAACCATTCTCCAGTCTTCCCTTCATTCTACTATCTAGACATAGGGATTCAACATTCTTCTACTATTTTACCAAATTTTATGATAGACTTTATTCTTTTCTTTCTCTTCTTTCTCTTCCTTTCCTTCCTTCCTTCTCTTCCTTCCTTCCTTCCTTCCTTCCTTCTTTCTTTCATTCTTTTTTTCTTTCTTACTATTTTACCAAATTTTATGACAATGTTTATCTTCTTTCTTCTTTCTTTCTTTCTTTCTTTCTTTCTTTTTCTTCTCTTCTTCCTTTTTAAATGCTGTGAATGAGTGAGATTATGTAGACATTTCTATGGTTGGCTTATTTTATTTAACATAATGGCATCCATTCTTTCACCTCATGTTCTGAAGAAAAGGTTTATAACAGCTTAGATTTTTTAAAATTAAATCTTTAGCCATTTGTGGGTTATCTTCAATTTTCCCATGTTAAATCAACCATCACCTACCCAATGATGTCCTTAAAGTAACACTTATGTCTCTCAAATAGCTCTTATTTTTCCTAGCAGTAATAAAATGAAATGTTGTCATTTACTTGATAACCCGGCTATATTTTGATAATAAGATTTATACTAAATCTTAAAAGTCCATGTTTAGCCTCCTGATGAGGATAATATATAGTGGAAAAATTTGAGTGATTTTCTACACATAGTTGTTTGTCATACTTTTCTAGTTTCTGTCCTGTAACCAAGATTGTTTGTTTCTTTCTTTCTTTCTTTCTTTCTTTCTTTCTTTCTTTTTCTTTCTTTTTCTTTCTTTCTTTCTTCTCTCTTCTTCTTCTCTTCTTCTTCTTTCTTTCTCTTCTTTCTTTCTTTTTTCTCCTTCTCCTTTACCTTCTGGCAATAATAATATAAAATAAAATGTGCAACAATTCTGACTTTTCACCTTAAATGTTTTTATAGTTTAACAAATGGAAGATCTCTTCTTTGTGCTTAGAAAGTAGCTTTTTACTTTCTATATTGAGGTATTTGTTCTTTGAAATAACATTGTCTTGAATTTAAAATTAGAAAGGCAAGCTGGAGAGACGACTTAACAGTTAAGAGCAGCATACTAATTTTGCAGAAGACTCAAGTTTAATTCTCAGCACCCAGTAGGATACTCACAAGCATTTAGGACTCCAGCTACAGCAGTTCTGATATTCTCTTCTAGTTTACATGGACACTTCACACATGTGCACAAACAAGCTAACAGACAGATACATAATGCGCTTCAATAAAGATAAAAATAAAATCTTAAAAAATTAGAAGGATACATATGATAAATATTCCTACCTCTGTTTTATTACATTAATATAATAAATCCTCAATGAGACAGAGGATATGTATTTTAATAATATGTGTAGTGTGTAGTGTGTGTGTGTGTGTGTGTGTGTGTGTGTGTGTGTGTGTGAATATGTGTGAGAAACCTCGCAGGCGGGGCCACAGCCCCGAGCCTGGTCTTTCACGGTCGCGAGGAGCCAGGGCCCATGGGCCTTGTTCAATAGAGTCCCACGGCCCATGGCCTGGGGTCAGAAGCCGCTGTGGTTCCCACATGGATGAGATGGTCACAGAGTTGTGGAAGTTGGAAGTAGGCCCAAGAAGACACGTGGTCTGAGTTTCTAAGAAGCGGCTTTATTGATAAGAAAGTTGGATCTGGTGAACTCCCCGCCAAAAGCCTAAATCTGTTCCCTTATATTTGGAGTGGACGAGGGGAGGGGCTAGAGAAGACTTAATGAGCTATGTCCCCCGGCCTCATTAATATACAAATCTCAAGGCAGGGCTCTTAGTCACGCCCCTACCCGTGTAAATGGAGCAGGACCCGGGTTTTGGGGGCGTGGACAAACACCTGCAATCTCAGGGTTCTAGGCCTATGGGCCTTCCCGTGGCCCAACAAATATGCATGCATTCACCTTGTGAATATCACATATGTTCACATAAATGAATACATTATAATACATAATTTATTGCTATGTAAATATATAAGTAACAGGAATCTTGGTGGCATTTAGTTTCCAGCTGCTTTTTTTAATTATATAAAAGCAATTAAATATATTTTTTAGGAAACACTTTTCAAATAAATATCACAGAATAATTTCAGTGCTGTATAAGTGAAAATTTACTGTCTCGATATGAATAATATGCAGTAACTCAAAGAAAATCAATAATAAATCTATAAAGATTAATGAGTTAGTAAAGTAAGCTGTTTTAATGAATAATTTTACATGGCAGTTACAATATGCACTTTCTAATATTACTTTTAATTAATATACAAAATAAGAATTACGCTATTAGTCAGGTACCACATAATGGTTAGATTCTCATGGTAATTGCATAATGCTTAAATCAGGTTAGACACATTTATCACCTCAAATATTTGTTATTACTTTATGGTAAAAGCTTTAAAAATTCTTTTAGCCTTTTTAAATATAGAAATATAGAGTATGTAATTAACTAAAGTCATCTTATTCTGTGATAGCACACCTGTGCCCACTTGTATAAAAGCTATCTATTCCTAAACTATCCATTCCTAAAGCTATGACAACCATTCCAACTTACCCTTCCCTCCTCTTTGATATCCACCATTCAATTTTCAACTTTTAGAAAATAGTGTTTAATTAAAATTGGTTCGCATTAAAATTTTATTTTACTATGTATGTGTATGGATCTTAAATATATGTGTGTATCTGTGTCTGTGTGAGAGTAGAAATGCAAATGCAGGCACTCAGGAGTCCAGAAGAGGGCAGTGGATTGTCTGTAGCTAAAGTTACAGGAGTTGTGAGCTGCCTTATGTGGGAAGAAACCCTGAATCCTCTGTAAGAGCATCAAATGGTGTTAACTGCTAAGCAATCTCTCTAGTCCTGGGTGCTGTATTTGAGAGATCATTAACTTTTATTTTTCCATGCTCAATTTCTTATTATTAATATAACACCCATATTGCAGCAGATAGCAGTACTTCATTACTCTTATACCATTCAATAATGAGGGAGGGGCAGGGACAGAGACAGAAATAGAGACAGAGATGAATGTATATGAGTATGTTGTGTTCATATGAACTTAGGTCTATCATTCCCCACATTATGGACTGAGGCACTTTTCTCTAAATTCTGCTTAATGTTTTGGCTAATCTGACCAGGTGGCTACCTAGGATTTCCTGTTTCTTCTTCTCATACTAGATAACATGGCACCTGCCTAGAATATACTTGGAATTCTGTACCCCAAGGGCTGGTCTTCAATCTGTGCAACAATAAATTTACTCATTGAGTTGCCTTTCTAGGCTTATTTTTCCTTCTTCTTTGGACAGTATCTTATCCTTTATTCATGATGGTCTAAACTCAGTCCATTGACTTAGAATGGACAGTGAAGGTGGTTGCCTCTTGCCTGCTGTGGAGAGCTTTGCAATGGACATGGGAGTACAGATTTCTGTTTGACATGCTTATTTATTTCAGTTAGAACACCAAGAAGGGATTCTTTGGTCCATCATTTTAAATTGCATGAGAAAACTACATACCCTTTTGTATATGGGTATACTAATTTATAGCTCAAATGATATTCTACAATGTGTCCTATTTTTATTTATTATTAATATATGTGCAATGTGAAGAATAATATATTTCAATTAGGACCCATTTTTGTGCCTATGAATAATTTACCTTATCATATTCACCCTCCTTTCTGCCTTTCTCATGTCCCCTCATATGTTCACCAGAGTAGGTTATTTTACATATTGTGATACCTGCTAGTCTTACCATTAGTCAGGTACCACATAATGGTTAGATTCTCATGGTAATTGCATAATGCTTAAATAAGGTTAGACACATTTATTGCCTCAAATATTTGTTATTATTATTCAATTTCCCATACATGTGTTGAAAGGACTGCCCCTTTCCCAGCATATATTCTCACTAAATGTGTCAAAGCCTTTTGGCTATCATTCAGCTGTCAATGATTTTGTTTGCCTTTGGAATCTCCATTCCATTCAATTGCCTGAACCTGTTTTTAATGTCAGTATCAAGATATCTATTAAAGCTTAGTGGTATGTATGTTTTGAAGTCAAATGGTGTAATGCCATAAGCTTTGTTCACTTGAGACATTACTTCTCTTTTTATGTAAGCACTTGTGTATGCATTTGTGCCCCCCTCTGTGTGTGTTTTGTTGGTGTAGATGTATGTACAGTTTGTGCAGTTCTATGTAAATTTTTGAATGTTTTTACCAGATTTTGTAGGGAATTTTATTGTATCTTGATAGCCATTATATTAGATTATAGTACATCCATAAAAAATCTTTGTGTTATATGAATCTTTTAATAGTATCACATTGTCCACCCATGAACATAAGATGTCTTTGCACTCTTCAATTTGACACTCTTGTTTTGTTTGTTACTGTTACATTATTTTCATTGTGGGCATTCATTTTGCATTTGTAGTTTAATTTTTTTTTTATAGCTGGTGTAAAGGGGTAGAGATTAGATGTTTTTATTTGTGCCATTTATAAGTGAGATTTGTTTTGATTTCAGTGTTACTTAATTCACTGTTGACAACCAGCAACAGTTTCTAAGTTTTATTTGATTGCTCCACAGCCTTCTCTTCAGAGTTTATTATCTGTGGGTTTTATGTGGAGATTTTCATTTGTTTTGTTTTGCTGTCTGTGGAATTATGCCATGTGCAAAGAATGTCAGTTGAATTCTTTCAATTTTAATTTGGTTGTGCTTTAATTCTTCGTCTTACCAGATTCTTCTTAAAAGAATATCCGAACTATGTAGAGAGTAAGAGTAAAGGAAGACTGTCTCTGTTCTACAGATAATTTTCTTTATTAGTAAACTGTAGCTGTTTGTTGACGCCTGGCCCCATCTATGATAGAAACTAAAGTATTTGTTCCCTGTTTCTTTTATGACTTTTTTGTGCTTGTCTTTTTCAGAAAGCCTAATCTGGTTTTATTTCTTGAAGTTTAGGCACTGTTTCATTTCTAAATAACCACATCTTTTGAAAAGTATCATTTCTATGTCATTTCTCCCATGTTGAGATAATCTATATGTTCTGTTAATTGTCACTTTTGCTCAGGGGTCATCTGAATACTTGGTTATACTATTTCCAGAATGATCTAGAAAGTGCCTGGTAATATCAATTTAACTTCCAGCTTCCCCTAAAAGATGGGGTAGACCTGGTTAACTTATCATGTTCTCCAAGAGTCTAATCCATTCTAGTCACTGCATGGAGAGTACTCTAAGTACCTCTGTTTCATCATGGCAAATCTAACGTTAGGTTACAAGTCTAATGCTGGTCTTAACACTCCCCTTTCTCTCTATGGACTCATTTATCATCCTCATTCTTCAGTTTTCTAAGTATGGTGGTCTTTGTGTGTCTTATTTTGATATCTGAAAAACCAAACTATAGTATTTTACCTAATCCCTTGAAACTTCTGAAGTCAGATAATAGCATAAATGACTCTTCTTTCATGCCTTGGGCAGACAGTCCCTGGTGCTTTTACTCAGCCACCATTTTTCTCTCCTTTCACAACTATATTTTTAGCACAGAGAATAAGAAGTCTGTACAAATAAAAAAATTGATTCATAATTGCAACTCAAGTATACATTTTATTAGATATTGCCAGTGTCCAGCCAGCACCGGTTCTTTAAGGAAGGCAGCAATGAGGTATGGATTCAGTAGCAAGACCAAAGTTTATACATCTTTGCCAATGCTTCTGTCTATAACTCTTTGTTAGTTTAAAAGCCACTGTCTTCTGGTAATAAACTCTGTTAGCATTGGGAGATTAAAAACAATAAAGCTTAATTGTTAGAGTTCCCTTTTATCTACCTCAAGGACCTCAGACCTGCCAGGTGAGAGGCTTGGAACTCATTAACTCTTTGTGAATCAGAGAAAATAGGAAAAAGGAAGTAAATTATTTATAAGACAAGATATACATAACACACTTTCTCATACACACACACACACACACACACACACACCAATGCACACACACTCTGGTCAGGCATGACCACCTGTCTTATCAACTTTACAAGTGTCCATGCATACTTACATACAACACATATACCTACAACATTTTTATAGACAAACAGACATATACAAATATACATTTGGTCAATGGGACAGAGCCCTCCGAGCCACACCAAACATCTTGACAAATGAAGCAGTCTCCCAAGCCACACACACACACTGTTTCTAGATGTAGTAGACATGACTACACTAAATTTTATTATTGATTTCAACTTTTTATAACTTTTAGACAAAATGTCATGTATGAAAGAAAGAATTTGGTTATAGATAAAATGTTACATAAAATGAGTTACAGAAGGATGTCAATAAGTTCAAAGTAATGTATTTATTCTATAAGCTCATTGTAAGTTCAAAGCAACAGTTTCACATGGCCTTGCTTTATCATAGTACACACCTGTGACTTCGTCCTTGGACTGACCTATAACAATTTTTTTTTTCCTTGATTACAAATTTGTCCCCACCCTATTTCACTTTTTAGCTTAATTGTGAAGGCTCATTTTATTCCGATTTATATAGCCTTTACTTATTATTCTATGAGGAGTAGATATATTCAATTCTTGATTCTTAATTTATTATACCTTTTTGGCAAAATAACTAAAACAATCTCCTAAAAACTTTCTTTCTAAAATTATTTGAATCAAATCAGGAATTTATAAAGCCATTAATTCATCTAAACAACATCAACTCAGGAAAGTTCACCTTATGTGAATCTGTAGGAAATTTGCTCAGTGGGGTGGGCAGATGCTCAGGAATCATTAACTATGCAAACGTGTTAGGAAAAGGCATATTAGCAGAAGAAGCAATCCTGGGATGAAGTCTCTTGTGACCTTGCCTTTCAGAGCTCACCCATCATAGACCACATGAAAGACAGTAGACCATCTCCAGAAAACTTACTTATTTCCCTTTAGCCTTTCCTATATGGCTCCTGACAAGATACAATTATTTTCAGCGACAATTATTTAGATAATCAAGTAATAAGAACTTAAGTCAATTGCTTATTCATACCACTTTATTCTTTAAAGTCTTCATCTTCTCATGTATTATATAAAATATTACTAATAACCAAATTAATAGAGATAAAATATTTAGTTTGAGATTATACTATATGGTTTAGCTCCAAATTCTACTCCTTTTATGTAAATCTACTATATGATATAAACAACAATTATTTAGACACTCAAGTAATAAGAACTTTAATCAATTGCTTCTTCATTACACTCATTCTTCAGTCTTCATCTTCTTAAGTATTTAATGAAATATTGTTAACAAAATATACATAAGTACTGTCTATGAAAAATAACTTTATTTTGAAAAATTATGTATGTAGTTTGTCACCAAAACACAGAATCACTCAATATTTATCATGGTTGATGTTAAAAAAATAAGCTGTTAGCTTCAATTGGCTAGTGAGATAATACCACCTTTTCCTATTGGCACTTTCTGACAACGCCACAGGGGAATTTTCTGGATGAATCTTTTTTATTGTCTTTCAATCTTGTTTCACAGTTCTAAATCCTCCATTTAATCAATTTCATAGTAGCATTCTCTGTGTTTGTGAGAAAGACATCTTTCTCCTCTGTTTTCATTTCCCTTCTGTGTTTAAGTGAGGGTTCTGGCAGTTTTATTAAAGAAGAGTTATTCAGTTCTGCTTTCTCCTACCAAATTACTGTTTGTGATAATGTGGGGTACACACAATTGCTTTTACAACTTGGATGTATGAATCATGTATAAGATCATAATAAGTGTATTAAGTCATCTACATGGTGTTCTAATGACTGAAATGTAGTACTTCAAGAAGTTAAAAATTAGTGTACGATTAAAATTTGTCTCCCACTTGAAAAGATTTTAGAAAGTTGTAAATAAAATAATCTGTGCTCTGAAAATCTCAAGATATATTGATAGATTTTTTTGTTGTTGAATCAGAACTTGTTAAGTAAATATGTAAACTGTTGATTTGGTAATAACAGAAAAAATCATGTTTCATTCATTTTTTTCCTCTTTTTTGATAAAGTCATCAAAGTGTCAGGTCCACATAATAATTTAAATCCCAGATGTAGGTGCTAGAAACTACAACAATGACATGTCTGATAAGATATACCCAGTGATACAATAGTTTTATTAATACTATTGAATTAATCAACTTTTTGTTTGGATATTATATCCACTTACTGAGATGAAGCCCATGCCTGGCAATGATGTGTGTGTGGTGGGGGGAGGGGTGATCAAGAATCTGTGCTTAATTGGTCATAGGTCCTTGGGGATACTCCTATACTAGTATTCTACTAAGAGAACATGGCATTAAAATAATTCCCAATGAATTATTGCTATACCCATAGATTAGAGCATATGTCAACCTTCACCAAAGAATTTTGTTTCTTTCTCCTTTCAAGGTGGTGATTAATACAGAAAACCTTAACTGGTCAGTTTGTAGAGAATAAGAGACTCTGGAGTGCACTTCCTTGTGGTGGTTTGAATAAGAACAGTCCCTTGGAAGCTCTTGCATTTGGATGCATGGTGCCTTGTTGGTAGAAATGTTTGTGAATGGTTATGTAGGAGGAATGGTCTTATTGGATGAGGTATGTCAAAGAAGGCAGGGTGTAAGGTTTCAGAAGACCTCCACCATATCCAATCTCTGTGCTGCAACTACCCATGGATCAAGTTGTAAGCTCTCCAGCACCATTCCTGTCTGCCTGTTGCCATACCCCTATCATAATGGTCTTGACTTTATGCCTCTGAAACTGTAAGGTTCAAATGAACTACCTTCTTTTATAAATTGCCTTAGTTCCATCCATTTGTCTACAAAATTAGGATGTCCTTGTTTTTAATAGCTGAGTAGTATTCCATGTGTGAATGAACCACATTTTCTGCAATCATTCTTCTTTTGTGGGACATTTGTGTTGTTTCCAGCTTCTGGCCATCACAAACAAGGCCACTATGAACATAGTGGAACATGTGCCCCTGTGACATGGTGGGCGTCTTTTGAGTATATGCTCAAGAGTGATATAGCTAGATCTTCAGGTAAATCTATTTCCAATTTTCTGAGGAATCTTCAGATTTATTTCCAGAGTAGCTTTACCAGTTTGCAATCCCAATAGCAATGAAGGACTTTTCTTTCTCCACATCCTTGCCAACACATGTTGTCACCTGAGGTTTTGATCTTAGCCATTCTGATTGGTGTAAGGTGGAATCTCAGGGTCGTTTTGATTTGCATTTCCCTGATCACTAAGGACTTTGAACATTTCTTTAAGTGCTTCTCAGCCATTTGAGATTCCTATGTTGTGAATACTCTGTTTAGTTCTATATCCCATTTTTTGATTGTGTTGTTTAGTTTTTTGGTGGTTAGTTTCTTGGTTTCTTTATATATTTTGGATATTACCATCTATCAGATGTGGAATGAGTAAAGATTTTTTCCCAGTTGGTAGTTTTGTAGGCAAATGAATGGAACTAGAAAATATTATCTCATGTGAGGTAACTCAGACTCAAAAGGACATGCATGGTATGTACTCACTAATAAATGGATATTAGGAAAAAAGAAAAAGTAAAACAGAATACCCAGCATACAGTCCACAGAACTCAAAAAGGTTAACAAACAGAAAGGCCCAAGTGAGGATGGCTAAAACCCACTTGGGAGGGAGAAGAAAGCAATCACAGGGGTTGGGAGAGAGAGAGTGTCCTGGGTGAGAAGGAGGACAGGGAGGGGAAGAGGGAAACATGATCATATATTGGGTGGGGGAAAAGGACTGAAGCCCTGAGGGACAGCAGAAAGAATGGAAATAGGCAACCTCAGGAGGCAGGCGGTGGGGGATCCTCCGTGATGTACCAGCAACCTGGAGGTGAGAAACTCTCAAGACTCAAAGGGAGGGATCTTAGATAAAATGCCCTACAGTGGGGAGAGGGAACTTCTAGAGCCCACGTCCAGCAGAAAGACAGGGCCTCAAGTAAGCGATGATGTTGCCATCCTACAGTCAAAAACTCTGATCCAGAGTTGTTTTTGTCTGAAAGAATTGCAGGGACAAAAATAAAGAAGGGACTGAGGAAAAGTAGGGGGAGCAATAGGTCCCAAGTTTTATCCAGCTCAAGGGGAGACCCCAAGGCTTGACACTACTACTACTGAGGTTATAGAGTGCTCACAAAAAGGGGCCTATCATGATTGCCTTCAGAAAGACCCAATAAGCAGCTAAAAGAGTCAGATGCAGATATGTACACCACCAATGGACAGAATTTGTGACCCTGTGGTTGAATTAGGGAAAAGCTGAAGAAGCTGAGGAGGAGTGAGATCTGAGAAGACCAGCACTATCAATTACTGAACCCAAAATCTCTCAGACACTGGACCACCAACCAGGCAGCAACACTAGTGATGATACCCCAACATATACAGCAGTGGACTGATGGTCTGGTCAGTCAGAGAAGATGCACCTAACCTCAACAGATTGTAGTCCGAGGGAGTAGGGACTGCTGGTGGGGTGGGGGTGGGACATTCTATGGAGATGGGTGAGAGGAGGTATGGATGGAACAGTCAGAGGGTGGACCAGGAGGGATAAAATTGGAGTGTAAATAAAAAATAAAATTAAAAAATTGCCTTAGTCATAATCTTTATCATACAATAGAAAACTAAGTGTTGTAAATATGTCATAATACCATATCCCATACACAAATCATAGAGATCTTCATGGAAGAGCAGAAAAAAATTAAGAGTCAGAAGATTGGATAATATTATAGAAACAGTTTTCCCCAGGCATAGGCTGACTGCACACAGATATACACAGAGATTGTGCTAGAATGCATAAACATGTGCAAATTCAAGCCATATAAAATTCCTGCATAGAGCAACAGTGAGCATGACATCTCACCACTTGCTGACAATTTTTTAGAAATAACAATTAAATATAACCTTAAAAATTGAACAGACCCGAAGAGTTAACTAATCGTTTCAAAAGCTTAAAGCCCTATCCATGTAGATTGATTAAACGTGACTCTCCACCTTCACAATTCAATGCAACACATTCCTTACTTTGGACCTAGCTTTGGTGAGTGTTGTCATATAGAGCCTCACTCCTGTCTATTACACATACTTTTAGAAGAACAGACATTGATCTCCCATTCTTCCCTGTTGATGACAGAGAATAAATGGACTGTGTCATGTCATCATAACAAAGAGTTAGCTGTTTTTCTGGCTAACCCCAACAACGGGCCCTTAGAACTTGCTGATTAAATTATGAAAGTGAAAAAGAAAAACAAAGTGGGGAAGTAGACAGTACACAAACATTTTGTTATTTAATTTTAGTGGACAAATGAAGACATGAGTGCTATTTATTTGAGAGCCCTTTGGTGCGTCCAGAACAGAGCACCAAAATTTTACTCTGTTCATTTCTTGGGTTTTTATTTCTCTAGTATTTTGAGACCCAGTACAAGGGAAAATATAAAACTCTACTATTTCTTGGAAGGTTTACTGTGGGACTGTGAAAGGATAACTTTGTTCCTGGTCAAGCACAGGCCTGGAACCCTGGACCCTAATGGGAAGATGGTAGATTTTGGCCATGCCCCAGACCCCAGGCTCCTGACACTTTGCCAAAGACCTCCATTGATCAGCACCTTTCAGTCACGAAAGGCAACACCCCTATCAGCCCCTCCACAGGTAGAGTGCATGACTACAGCCCTCAGGCCCTCAAGAGATTTCTATATTATGAGATACCTGAAGACCAGAGGGCATAGCCAATTAAGTATTCCTTCCCAGACTCTCCTCCCTCCCTATTTAAGTCAGGCCCACCCTGACAAATGTGAGAGTGCAGCCAGATTCATCTACTTTCAGCTATGACAATAAATCTTGTAAAACCATGGACTTCATCCTGTCTTTGGGGTCAGAACTGTGGAGGGAACCTCCGAATATCATGCCGCGCCTAATCTCCCATAGAGGGCTTCTCTGTGTCCAGCCACGGAGGTGACCAATTCAAGCAAGTTAGTAGAGCCAGCCAAGCGAGTACAGTAACAAATTGTCTCTGACTCACGGGGTGCTATTGGGGCCTTTCTCTCCCTCTCAGTTCTGCCTTGGCTCTCGGCGGCACCTGGGAGCCCCTGGACTAACCACCCCACAGTTTATATCTTTCTAAACCTCATTTGAAAAACGTATTCCCCGCTCTGTTACTGCAAGTGGACAAACCAGTCCTTGCTATATTGTACATCTGACCACACCTTCATGCTTAAAAACTTGGCCTCCAGAATGTGAACAAATGGAATTTCCTTTTTTTCATTAATTTTCATCTTCAATTATTTTATATCACCATAACTATACACTAACCCACCCCTGTAAATGTACTAGGTATCAAGACTCAACAAACACAGGTGACTAATATAGAATCCTTAAATAGGCTGACTAACTTTGTGATACAACAGATAGATAATTTGGTAACAAAACCTATTCAGATACATAATATAGAATCCTTAAGTGGCGAAGTCTAGCTAGATCCAAATGTACAGAGTCTTGGGGGATAGCTGAGCATGGCTGGACATGTGTGGCATTCATGTACTTCAGATTCTGACAAGAGTACTCAAAACTCATGGTCAGCCTGGATAGTACAGGGGTAACCTGCTTTTAACACAGAAAGTAATGGAAAAACATTAACTCCAGTGACCTAGTGTTTTTTTTAAATCAGTTATCTGAAAATAAAAAAAGAATTTTTTTTTTTAATTTGCTGTTTCTGTAGACACATCTAGAGTCCCAATTTGTCTTGTTTTCTGATGAGGCTTGGAAGAAAGTATCTCAACAAATTTATTTAATCTGCATGAGTAATTCTTTGAAATTTTAGAGTTTTATGTATTATTATAAAAGGATCATGTCAATGTTTGTCTTATTAGTTTATTTAAGACAATAGACAAAGTAAGATATTAGGGACATTACTTGGGGTAGGTTGCAGAGGGGGCAGTCCTAAGATGATCAGATCCCCAGAGGAGATATGAAGTCAGCAGAGAGGAGTGACTCAGCACAGGGGTGGGGGAATCTTGAAGCCAGGCTGACTGGCAGTCGGAGTGCTTCTTTATTTATATAGAACTCAGTAGGCAGGGATAGATGCATGTTGTTCCAACACATAGATCATATCACTTTTGTCCCCAGATATGTGTTTTAATTTTCTCTTGGTCATAAGTTTAGTCATCATTGATAAACCATGATAGAACAGAGTTTCTTTTTACAATAATTTTCCACCATGAACCCTATAACCCAGTATTTGATAATATTATGGTTTCAAGGGCATCAGACAGAAATAAAATCTCCAAGCTGGTCTGGACAGATTGCCATGTCCCAAGCAGTGTGTTATCAACTTTAATGGTCAAAATGCTAATTGTTATTAGGCCTGAGAAAAATTTTCAGGTCAAATAAGCTGGAATTATTATTCAATTTCTGCCCTAATACGTTTTTATATCTTGGTCGAATTTATTTCCATGTCTAATCTTGGTACTCTTTTGTTCCTTGATGATACAATACCAGAGTGGCTCTGCATGAGCTAACATTTCTAAGCAAAGAGGTTTTAATACTTCATTCTTTTATCATTTATTCACACAATTCTTTGTCCATCCGTATAATCCCTCGTGTAGGGCAAAGGTAACTCTAGCCCATATAACTTTGTTGATGTATCTTTTCCTTGAGGAACATACCATATGTGGCCCCCAGTCTTATATGCCCAGTAATTGCCTGGGTGTATAGTAAGAAGAGGCTTTTAATTTAACCTGCCCTCAACTCTTATAGGCACTGAATCTTATTTAATCTTTTAAGTTTACTTTGTTCTGATTATCTTGTTTCTGAGTAAATGCAGTGGCAGATTTCTAAGAATTTCTTTGAGTCAGAGCCTCATAGAGGGATCTCTGTTGTCTTTCTTTGAGTCATAACCTCCAGTGCATAAGGAAGACCTTCAAATAGGCCAGAAAAGGATATCTTCCTAAAAGTGGGAGGGATAATATGCTCAGAACATTTTTGGATTAAGTTTAGATACATACTCCTGGGAAAATGTATAAATGATACACCGGAAATTTATATCAATCCAATATCCCCAAATTGTACAACTATGAAAAGCCCCAAAGCAAGCAGCACATGGAGATAAAGATCAAGAGTGAAAGAATGCACAAAGTGAGTTGCCCTTTGCTGGAACTTTGTCAAGCAACTTCTGGCTATGTACTTTTGCTGCACACACTAGATATGGCTGTGTGAGTAGAGATCACCAACTTAGGCATTATTCTAAAGGAAAGGTATATGCAATACAAAATTCATCCTTAAGAAAGTGATACAAGCTTAGAGATTTCTTTGTTGATTTTTCATTTGGATGACTTAACTAGAGATTAGAGTGAGGATTTGAAATAACTCATTATCACTATAAAAGGAAACCCTGAGTATTTTCACCTTTCTTTCATTTGTTTTCTGTACTTTGCCTCTCTGTCTGTGGATGTCTTTACCAATAAAGTATGTTCTTGGGATAATAGAAAATCTGACTTGTTTTTAATCCAGCCAGGCAACCTGTGTCTCTTGAGTGGAGGATAAGACCATTTGTGTTAGGGTTGCTATTGAGTGATGCTTTACTAATTTCTCTAATTTTGTTGGTTGGCTTCTGGCTTCTGGCTGGTTGTAGTAAGGTAAGGGTTTTTATTTATTTGTTCATTTGTTTTTGTTTTTAACTGTCTAATCTAAAGTTTCAGGGATTTTCTGGTTTATTGTTTTGAATACAGTAGACACCTTCCTATCTTTTGCTCAGCCAGCCTGTTCTCTCCTGGGATTTCATCGTTGGTTGCTTTTGTTATTGAGATTCTATTTATTATCTGTGAGAGTCATTGATGACAGATCTGATATTATTCTACCTTTGTAGGTGAATTGGCATTTTGCCTTTACAGCTTTTACTATTAATTTGTGTACTTAACATCTTCACTATAATGTATCATAGAGCACATCTTCTGTATTCATATTCATTGGAAGTTTTCTTATGCATGAATTTCTACTTTTATCCTCTAGATTTTAGGACAATTTTTGTTGTGTCCATGTGCTTTTGTATTACAGTTATTTTCTGCATTAATTCTGGTTGCAATAATTCGTAAGCTTTTTCCTCAACCTAAAATATCCTTCTTTTCTGATTGAGTTACTCTTTATATTGGAATAGCAAGTTTGAAGTTTGACCTAGAAAGTTGAGAATTATGCAAAATTCAATGTCTCTCTCATTCTTTGCATAGGAAGGAATTTTAATGTACTCTTCCTCATACAAACTTCCTCTTTTCTCTGAACCCTTTTAGTCTATGTTATCTGTTACAGAGAACTTTGCTTATAGAAATTTAAAATACTGGAATCTAGGGATAATAATGTTTGCATTGACAGCACATATACTTTATTTGCAGCAAAACAGAGAAGATTAGCAATAATCCCAGTGAAGGTCAACACACATGCTACCAAAGCATTCAGATTTTTATCAAAGTTACTGGCAAGTAAATATTACCAAAAAGACCATAAAGCAATTTTAATGAAATGTTTAGAAAGAAAATAAATAAATTATAGTTTTGCATATTACCCAGGGTATATGACCCAGAATTTTATAGATCTTCAAGAACTGGACTCAGAAAATTTTCTGTGTTCAATTCTATTCTTGCTTATCTTTTGAGACTTGAAGTTCTATATAGTGTCTCTAAGCACAACCTTGATCACTGAGAGTAGAGTGAAAGGATTGATTCAGAGCCTTTATTAGAGTTTAGCATAGGACATGTAACATAGTACTCAATAAATGTTAATAATTATAAAATAAATAATATGATATTAATCATGAGGAAATCAAGTTGCTTAAAATATCACAAAAATATATACCTTACAAAAAATAAGTATATAACATTTTTTGATCATTTATGAATTAAGGTACCTTGTAATGAAAGGATTTATAATTAGACTGATAGTAATTCACAACTTCCAACTTGAGAAATTAAGGTCTCTGCAAGACAGAAGATGGATTTGTGAAGTGAGAATGTCTTGGAAAATGCAGAATTAATGAGACATTCAGGAGTAAGATGGATGAAAATGCATTGCATCAATGCATAAAAACAGCAGGGGTAATATTGAGCGTCCTGCTCAAATAAACTAAGCACACCAACTTGCAAACTTTATGTTTTAAAAATGATAGTGTGTTTTTGTTTGGTGGTAGAGATGGGTGGAGCTGTGTGAATTCCAGACTGTCCAGAGATACATAGTAAGACCCCATCTGTAAATAAATAGCATGAATAAATAAAATAAATATGATAGTATGTATTCTGTCATATTTTCTACAGAATTAATTTTGCAAAACGTTTTAGTGAAATGCTAATCAGAAGATTTCACACATTTCAGGTGAGAAAGAGAAAATTTGTCACTGGCATCCAGCAGCTGGCCTGATATGATCCCCCAGCAAAATCTTGGCATTTTTTTTCTGCTGGTTATGGTCTCTGTCAGGACTTGATTTTCTCATCATGGACTTAAGCCTTCTCATAGCACCTCTGCATTATGTACTCATGGCAAAGAAAGATAATAGAAAAGACCAGTCCAACACTATACATAATAGTGTCCAAGTTGCCAAGCATTTCCCTTTCCTATCCAGTGGGTGTGCCTGTTGCTTCCCTGCACAACACAACATTAGATCTAGCCTTCTCATCTTTAGATGAGAGGAATGGTGGGTGACTCAGTGGTAGTTGAGGTCTCTTGATGCTCTAGTCGAAGATCTGGGTTCCAGTGCCTTGTACCCACATGGTAGCTAACAACCATATGTAGTTAAGTTCCATTGAATCTTATGGCCCTCCAGGAGCACTGCACACATGTTGTACACAGATAAACATGCAGACAAACCACCATACACTGAAATTTAATTTAAAAATACTTAACATAATAAGAAAAATATCCCCCCCAAAAAAAAAATTATCCCAACTTCCTGAGAATATTCAACCCTCAGCAAAGCCTTGCCTCCTGAAATTCTCCCCAAAGTCACATAACTGTAGTTGTAACATGTTCCTTCCAATGTTTTCTTAACTGGTATGAGTTAGAAAACAAACTCTTTTTTATCTGGAGAAGTGTTCCTCATGGGTTTGCATAGTTAAAGAGAGTGGAGTGTTTTGGTTTGGGATGTTCCACAAATATTATATTTGATTATTCTGGTTTGATGTCATTTACAGTAATGCAAAGTTTAATGAGAGACACCTAATGGGATCTTCCTATTATGGATGTATATACTTGAGGACATTGGTCTCCACTCCCATTCCATGCCTACTGCTTGCTCATGACTACTTGATGAAGCTTTGCTACATCATACACTCCAGTCATTTGATATCCACTCCACTAGAGACAAATTAAGGCTGTTTCTGGAGCATAGATTAAAATTTCTGAAGTATAACATAACGTACCTTTACTCATGTTATTTTTAGAATATTTGATAAGGTCACTAACATAAAATGGTGGGTCAGGGTAGGATGGATAAACAACTCTCTTGATAATATTAACACACTATTCAACATTTCTGACTAGACATCTCTTCAGGCAGATTTGTCAAATATAAAGGCAGATTTATACAACAGTGAAGGCAGTTAAAGATTGTGATGTCACCAAGGATTATTATTCTTGCAAGTCACTCTGGGACAGTCCTTTAAATAACAAAGTCAGTCTGTGCCTTCTACAGTGTGATTGATAATCAGAAATTTGATTTAGGTAAATCTTTTCTTGAAAACATTGAAAGCAGGATACATCTGTAAAGGGAAATATTATGATGCCTTGGTCTAGACAATAATTTGATTTGCATTCATGCTTTTGTGCCTAAGTTCACTGCTCTAAACTTAATTAAATCCAACTGGGGAAAATCATTTAAAGGAAGGATAGTTCTTAAGGGCTCATGTGAACATGATAGCATTTCTGTTTTGTTTTGTTTTGTTTTCCAGATAATTTTTTTTTTTAGCTTGAGGATAGAGAGAGAAAACATATCGTTCTATATTACCAGGAGAATAGATTGGTTCAAAATATTTCAGTAAATCAATTTTCAATGATAATTCTTTATTTTCTTATCTATCTTCTGCACCATGCTTCCAAATATTGCTTGACACACATAGCAGATACCTTGGATGAAACTGGTTTTACTTGAAAGGCTTTACTAGGTCTCATTCAGCAGAAATCTTGTCAGATTATGTACACATTTGTTTTTAATTTGGATATAGATGAATCACTAATAGCAGAATTCATCTACATTTTGGGCATTTTATTCTGTTACTGAAGACCAGCAAGCAGAAGTAGCCATGATATCTCCTTTCTGCTAGCAAGAACCACGTATGATATTTATTTTCATAGAACATTTATATTGCTTAGTCTCTCCATATATTGTAGAAGTAAGGCACTGCATATTTACAAACAAATTCTGTGTAAACATGGTATTTGAAATCTTAAGCTGAGTGCTGACCATAAATAATAAGATGATATCATGCTATAACTTGAAATGAAAATGGCAAAGTGAAACGCGAAGTCTGTCTTTAGGGTGATCCAGAAAAGTTTGGGCTCAAAGAGGGTGGGTGGTATAGTGATTCCCCAAGTACATCTAAAATGGCTGGTGGGAAAACACAAGAACTTCATGGAGGAAGGCAGTGCATAGTGTAATGGTATCTAGTAGAAAGCACATAGGCTTAGATTGTCATTAAACTTTCTGCATGTCCCTGGTCCTAACCTTTTCTATGTAAAAGAGACCTTTATTTATGTTTGTTTGTTTCTGGAAGTTAAGGCAGTCATTTTAGAATATCTGGATCTTATTGTTTTCAATTCCTTTATTTCACCTTAAGATAATGATTTTATTTTTTTCATCAAAAAATAAATATGTGAAATATGTGGGTCCATTAAGGAATGGATACATTGATTAATGATGGTTTATACATTCTTTTGAAACTTCTTATGAATCTGTTCTCATTAAACATCAGTCAGTTGACCAACATATAGTGTCAATTTCTTTACGGTGTAGGGTAGGGTCATATAAAACTCTTGATGCCCCAGTATTCTTGTCCACACTCATTCCCTTCTCCAAAATTTAATCTCTCCTCTGGGTAGTTCTCTATACATCTTAAAAGATCACAGTGTTTGGGGGAACATCCTGAGAAAAATTTAGAGATTATGAGGTGCACAAAGATAGACGTTCTATTGCTGCTATAGTTTGGATCTGGAATCTTTCCCCAAAGGGCCTTGTATGAAAGTTTTGGCCACAATGTTACTAGGAGGTGGTGGAAACTTTAAAATGTGGGAGCTAGTCAATGGTCTTGTCATTTGTATGACTTCAAAGAGAATTGTAGGATGCTCATCTTTTGGGCTGGCTTTGGCCTCTGTCCTTGTGTCTTAGTCAGTGAACTATTACTGTAAAGAGACAACATGATCACAACTCTTATAAAGGAGAACATTTAATTTGGACTGGCTTACAGTATTAGTTTAGACTCTTATCCTTATTGCAGTGAGCATGAAAGTATGCAGGCTGACATATTGGCTGAGAGTTCTATATCCACACCCATAGGCATCAGGAAGAAAGCTCACAATTTCTGAGTTTGGCTTTGGCTTCTGAAGCCTCAAAGCCTAACCTCAGTGACATAATTTTCTTGAACAAAGCCATACCTGTCATTATAAAGGCACAATTCCTAATCCTATGAAAAGTACCACTTATGAGTGACCAAGGATTCAAATCTATGAGCCTGTGGGAGCCATTTCTATTCAAACTACTGCATTTCACTCTCTGGTCCCCATAGGCTTACAGCTATAACATAATACAAAAATTCATTCATCCAAATTCAAAAGGCCCCGTAGTCTATCATAGTCTCAAAACTATTTTAAAGTCCAAAATTCAAAGTCTTTTGGAGGCTTAAGGCAATCTCTTAATGGTAAGCCTATAAAATCAAAATCAAAAAGCCTATCACATACTATCAATACACAATGGCATAGATATACATTACCATTCCAAAAGGGCAGAAATAAGGCATAGTAAGGAATAAATATTCAACCAAAGAATGTCCTAAAACTATCAGGACAAATGTCAAACTCTGCATCTCTATGTCTCATATCAAGTGCTTTTCAATCCAATTCCTTTCAGTTTTTTTGACTACAACACACTTCTCTCATTTTGACTGCTTCCTCTCTCTGGTGAAAGCTTTCCTCAACAGGTATCCCTCACTCTGACATATCCAACACCTTGAGGTTTCCAAGACAATCCAGACTTCACCTTGACAACTTAAAAAAAACAAAAAAAAAAAAATCTTCTCTGTGTCTTCATTCAGGGACACCTGTGACATATGGTTGGTCTCTGCAGATTTTCTTAGTTAAGAAGGAATAGTTCATAAGCCTTGACTTGTATCTTTGACTCTAAAGCAAGAATCACAGGGACTAAAGCTATCAAGTTTTACTGCTTGTTGGGGAGAAACAGGGCTCCCTTGTTCAATTGTATCTGGATCAGATTTTTGTTGTTGATCATTTCATATACTGCCTATACTTTCCTTTAATTCTTTTTCACAATTTGAAGGTTATTTGTTAGAGTCTTGCCCAGAATCCATCACCTCCTTAATTCCATGAGCATAAGCCTTTTCTTCAAACTCTTTAACAATTTGGCACTGGACTTAGCCCTGTTACACTTCCTGGTGCTCTTTCCTCCTTAAATTCCATATTTTGTATTTTAACTTGCTCAGCTTACTACTTTTCATTATAATCTGCATAAGTAGCCACTAATAACCAAGCAATACAGTTAATACTTGGCTGTCTTAGAATCTTCTCTGCCACTGCTGTTAATCCAAAACTCTTAAATTTAGCTTCAGGAAGATTTTTGGAACAATGGCAGAAAGCAGCCATATTTTCACCCAAGTATTACAAGAAAGACCTTAGAGTAATTACTAATGTTTTTCTCCTCTGAAACATCTTGAGCCAGGCTATCATACTCTCTGTGGCTCTCAGTACCACTGTCTTCAATTATTGTATTAATCTGGTCCATTTTCTACAACCTACCTAGAGCCATCTACTGGTTTTCTAACCCAAAGTCTTAAAATTTACCTTCCATCAACAAGCAGCATGGTCAGGTCTGTCATCACAATATCCTGCTCCTTGGTACCAACTTCTATATTACTTAGTGCTTCATTGCTGTGAAGATACTTTATGACCGTGAAAACTCTTATATAAAAGGAAGCATTTAATTGTGTGTGTGGGGGGAGGTTAATTTGCTTATAGTTTTATAGGTTTAATCCATTATCTCATGACAGGAAGCATGGCAACATACTGGCCAATATACTAGCCATGAGTTCAACATCCAGATCTTCTAGCAGCAGGAAAAGAGTAAGCTTCAGAGCCTCCCTTGAGCTTCTGAATCCTTAAAGGTATCCTCCAGTGATATACTTTTCCAACAAGGCAAAATAGATCTCAAGAAATCAACACCTTGTTACCCTTTCAAATAGTGCCATTTTGAGTGTTGGTGGCCAAACATTCAAAGTTATGAGCCTTTGGGGTGGGGGGAATTCTTATTCAAACCAGCATACCAAGTCTCAGTCATTATATATCAATTCTTTTGCCTGGAAGTAATAGGGTCTAGTCAGTCATGACTGAAGCCTCTAGAATCTATTCTAAAGTATATTTTTAAATTATAAGCTGATCTACCCTAGGTTTTCTGTTATAGTAATAAGAGTGACCAATGCAATTTTTTCAAAGTTTTTGTTTTTAAACATCCTAGCACAGTTAATTTTTGTTAGCTGTTACAACATTTGTATCTAATCATTTATGTTGTGGATAACCTCAGCCTTGTATTTTGATCCTAGTTCCCAGTGGATAGCCTCAGCCTTGTATTTTGATCCTAGTTCCACCCTCCTGGGAGGGGCTGCAGAGGAGGATTGAATCAATGTTGTGGATAGCCCCAGCCTTGTATTTTGATCCCAGTTCTACCCTTCTGGGAGGGGCTGCAGAGGATGATTGAATCTGTACACAGGTGACATCTTGTAAACCTTCTGTCCAATTAAAACCTGTAAAATAAAGGCTAGAGCCAGAGATTGGGCAGTAGAAGGGGAGGTGGAGAAAAAGGCTTAGGGGAGGAGACAGTGAGAGGAATTCGATGAAAAAGGAGGCAGAAGAAGAGAGAAGAGAAGCAGGGGAGAAGCAGGAGGAAGCAGGCAGAAGGAAGCCGTGGTAGAAGGAAGCCGATGGAGGAGGAGCTGGAGCTCAGAGGACAAGGATGTGGCCTGGGATAACTGCAAGTTATAAGGAATCTCATAGCCAGGGTTTAGAGTAGTGTAGTGGTAAATCTGCCCAATCTAGGCGTGCTATTTATACCATAATTATTGAGTTGTGTCTTCCTTTACTGATCTCCTTCGGGTAGGAGATTTTACAGCAGCAAATTTGGGGGTTAAATAATAACTTCTACTACAAATTGGCACCCAATGTGGGGCCGATTTAAATAACTTGATCTACTACAAATTTAAGCATTGTGCTACTTTTAAAAAGTGAAGTTCATGCTACAGGAATTGGAAAGTTTTAGAGAAGAAACAAAGATCAGGATAGGAAAAGAATCATGAGTCATAATGGCTTGCATCTTGTTCTGTAATCCTTCTGTCAGATCCTCCTCAGTGCTTTGATATTGGTTTTCTGTAGACACTCACAAATGCATCCAACAATAGCAGGCCACTTGAAAGTATCCACCTTGCTGAAGAGGCTTTGATCTGGGAGCATCAAGCAGGTTGTGATTTCAGAAAACTGAGAACATCATATAATATTTAGAAAATAAATTATAAAGAAAACTATCTGCTTACATGGTCATCTTGTTCTCAGAGTTTAAGTTTCCTTTTTCTTTCTTTTTTTTTTTTCTAGAGAATATCTTCTGGGAGAACAATCAACATTCTTTAAGTCGTTATATTACTTTTTATGTCTTACAATAAAGTTTTCTTATTTATCTTTGTCTTTCTTGTTCTGTGATTGTATTCCTATTCACCTGCCCCATAAGTCCCAGCATTAATATCTCTCTTGTTCACTGCTGTATAGTTAGCAAACAGCTAAGTTTTTCTTTGATACATAAAAAGAAAGAAAACTTGAACTATAACAATAGTTTAAAACACTTATCTGATTCAGAGAACATTCACAAATTAAGAGTCAAAAGAGCACATTAGGTCAGGAACAAAGCTCCAGAGGAAACAATTTTCAGGACAGATAAGAAATAGAGAGGTCAAGGTGACTGTTTATATTTATAAATTTGCCATTACAGATTTACTGGAAAGTCTTCAGTCACATAATGACAACTGTATTATTGGTTGCTTATCCTTGATGGTTTTAAACTTTGTTTTTGTCTATCAAAGCTTTACCAAAAATGACACAAACTAACTTTGCTTATGTTTGGAACTTTAGTGCAATTAAGGCTACATTTATTGTCTAATTATTTTTTGTGCTCAGAAAAATTTCAAGGCTGCTCTCGATTTTAACTTTGCTTTATCATACAATAGGGGCTCCCTCTGTAGTTATTAAATAAATAGTTGTATACATTAATAGTAAATAAATATTTCCAATGATGCATGCCATATTTTCATATGAATTAATTCCAAAGATAATGTTTCTAAATATTATATGTATTATCCTTCATGTTCCTCCAATTACTGCATGACTTATATGTATTTGAGCATTATGCTTACATGTTCACATTTTATGTATGTATGTATGTATATATATGTATGTATATATGTGTGGGGGTGTGTACAGGTGCAGGTATATACAAGGGTCTGTCTAAACAGAGGTTGGCATAGGATAATGTTGTCAATCACCCTAGATCTTATAAATTGAGACAGAGTCTCCCAGTTGAAACCAGAGCTCCCTGATTTGTCTGCCTGCCTAAAGAATCCCTGGAGGGTTGAGATTATAGGCAGGATTGTATGCCTGAGTGCCCTTTAACATGGACAGGCACTAAGGGATCTGAACTGAGCTTTGACAATTAGTGCTCTACCCACAGGCCCATCTTATCTAGCCATCTCCTGGGATGACATCTTTATGTGCACTTGTAAATCTTATATTTAGTCATAGATCCCATAAACAAACATCACAAGGGCACATTCAGCCAATGCTACTCCAGCGTTGCTTGAACGTTGGACTCATTTCACCAGCTTCCCTTACCTTTTTTCGATAGCTTTGAATTCCAAATGGCTCAGTGACTTCCATTTTAGATCTAATCTTTGGCTTTCTCTCCAACTGCTAGAAAATATTTGACAGGTTTATGAGAGATAGACAGACAGACAGACAGACAGAACACACACACACACACACACACACACACAACACAGAGAGAGAGAGAGAGGAGAGAGAGAGAGAGAGAGAGAGAAGAGAGAGAGAGATATTAAACCATGAAGGTAGAATGCTTATATCTTTTTATGTAGTTATGAGTTTGAAAACAGTAATCACACCAGATTGCTGACTCATGCTGAACCATCTCAGAATGTTCTAATCAATTGGTCAATAACTTAACCTCCCCTTTTTTGAAAATCTGCTTGGACAGCTTTATGGTATAGGTAACTGAATATATTTTAAAAATTCAAATTTATTACACACACACAGAGAGAGACAGAGACAGAGACAGAGAAAGAGACAGAGACACAGAGAGCATGATGTCTATTAATTATTTTAAAATTTATCCTGCAAACCAGTTAATTAATTATTTAAAGTAACATCAGTGCTATTTGTTGTAAATGAAAAGTGAGCAGTCGTTGTGAGCTGGAGTATGCAGGTAGATTTAGTGGAAGTATTCACGTTTAACCTTAACTTAGAGACAAGTAATGTTTGGAGAAATGATAATTTTTCTTTTCTTTTTTTTTTTAATACTCTAGAAACTTCAAAAAATTAATTATAAGTTTGTAAACTCAAGAGATTTTATGCAATCTATTATTTTTTTCATTTTATTTGTATATTTTGGACTTCTTTTAATTGGATATTTTATTTATTTACATTTCAAAGTTATCCCCTTTCCCAGTTTCCCTTCTACAAACCCCCTATCACTTACCCACCCCGTTACTCTGTTTCTATGAGGATGCTCCCCCACCCACCCACACCACTCCCACCTCACCACCCTAGCATACCTCTACACTGGGCACCAAGCCTTCAAGGAGCAAGGGCTCCCCTTCCATTGATGTCAGATAAGGCCCTTCAGCTCCTTCAGTCTTTCCCCTAACTTCTCCATTATGGTCCCTGTGTTCAGTATGTTAGTTGGCCTCGAGCTTCTGGATCTGTATTGGTCAGAATCTGGCAGAGCCTCTCAGGAGACAGGTATATCAGGCTCCTGTCAGTAGGCACTTCTTGGCATTCCCAATAGTGTCTGGATTTGGTGTCTGCATGTGGGAATGGATCCCCAGGTTGGGCAATCACTGGATGGCCTTTCCTCATTCTCTGCTCAGCTCTTTGTCCCTGTATTTCCTATAGACAAGAGAAATTGTGGATTAAAATTTTGGAGATGGGTAGGTGGTCCCTCCCTCAACCAGGGGATCATGCCTAAGCTTTAGTTCTCCCTCCCCTTTGTTGGGTATTTCAGCTAGTGTCATCCCCATGGGGTCCTGGGAGGCTCTTGCTTTCCTGGCATCTGGGATTTTCTGGTTGCTACCCCAAGTTCCCCATCCCCCATTACCACACACCACTTTCAATTTCCTCACCCTATACTCTTCAAATTATTCCACAAAATACAAACAGAAGGAGATAATTTTTCTTAAGCTGGTGAGAATGAGAGTGTTTTGTGTACAAAGGATGAGATGTTGAAAGACAAGGTACAAATAGGTTTAGTTGATGTGGTGAAGAATGCATTCTGGAGCATAGGGAAATGAAATGGTGTCTTCAGGGAAAAAACAGTTCACTGAAAATCCTACCTGTAGTTTTCTGCAGTATTTACTTGGAAGCTAGCATTGTCTTTGTCAGGGATGTGAGGCAGATATAGTTCTAGAAAACCTAAGCTAGCAGCAAACTGCTAAATTATTTTTAAAAGAAAAAAAATGGAGTTAAGTAGAGGAAAATAAAGATATATTTTAGCTCTACATTTCATAGTTTCTAGCTTTTAAAAAACAATTTCTTGGTGTTGGGAAGATAGTTCAGTCAATAAAGGGTCACCATGCAGGGCCTTTATTCCCAGCATCTATGTAGACACCAGTGTATGGTAGCACATATCCTCTAATCCATCACTCAGGAGACAGGGAACTACGTATGTCTCTGGGGCTCCATGGCCAGCCAGCCTACTACAGTCAGCAAGCCTTAGATCTAATGAGAGACTATGTCTAAAGCAAATGAAGTGAATGGCTCCCAAGCAACAACAGCTGAGGTTGACCTCTGGTCTCTCTATTAACATGCATGCACATGCAACACTGCAGACAAATATGAACTCACATCTATACACATACTCACAGATACACATAGGAAAAACAGTCAATGTCTTTAGTCATTCAAAAAAACTTCCTGACAAGAAAGTACATGAATTAGTCAGACCTCAAATGAGAAAAGTTAAACATGAAACAAATCCTAAATTACAGACAAGATACTTTTCTTGTTGATTGTGTATGTTTAGTGTTTCTTCCTCCACTGTCATATTAAAACAAAACACTTACAGACATCTTAGTGACAGTTGCACATAGATGAAATGTTTTCATTAGATTCAGGATATAAGCTAAGCCCAGAATAAATCCATGAAGAATGTCTGTAACACTAGAAAATTTAATGGGATTGAAATGTGTAATGATACTGCAGTAACATTCAACTAATTGGTGACTGATTTCCATTGATCTATTTCATACACTCATGTAACAGATGCTCTCTCTTAATACTTCCTAACATGTACTTTAGGCTCAAATACATAATCCAGTGTTTGCAAAAGACTAGAGATTCAAAATATTTCCAGGGTTGACAAAAGGCTGACTAACAGTATCTGTGGCTGTGTCAGGAAGGAAGCCAGTACATTTACATTAGATATGAGTCCATGATTTGTGTTTTTACTTGAAGGGCATACACTTGTGCCATAGCACTCACAAGAAGATCCACAGACACTTTTCAATTGTTTTGCAACATCAACCTTGTTGAACAGGGGTGAGTTGTTTCTGATGTTGTGCTATGTACCTCAATATAACAAGAGTGTATCTTTATCATAATATGTTATTAAATAAGCCTGCATATATAAACACATATATATGTATACAAAATTATACATGTATGCATATATTTATATTGTCCTTCTATTCTGTGGCTAAGGTGATTTTATTATGTTTTTAGTTGAGCCAACCAATAATTCCAGGGTCATTTTTATGCATTCTTTATTAATATAACCTTCTGTCTCCATTAACAAGTTCTATGGTTCAGGCCTTATTGAATAAGCTATTGAAACAGTCTATCCTGCATGGATGGTCCATAAGCAACAAGATAAGGAACTCAAAATAGATGCAGGAAGTCCCTGAAATTGATCAGACTCACTAGGTTACTTCTTCCCAGACTAAACAAGCCAACCTGGTGATAGTAACTCTCAGACAAGGAAAGATCTGTAAAGAACTTTCAGAGGAGTCAAGCTGCAAGGAAGACTAAGATCAGACTAGCTGACTGGAAAAAACAGAGCCAGCAGAGCTCTCTAGGCAAGGTTTAGATCAACTGAATTACTTACAAATAATACTCTTAGACCTGTTGAACTGCCTCTAGTCTATGTAGTTTGTCCTGGGTTCCCAGTTTTGTTATCTTTCACCCATGCTTTGATGACACAGCTGTCTTTGAGTCTGTTATGTTCCAATAAATAACTCCTCACCTTTAGGTAACCCACAAAAACTTATTGGTTCACCAAGCTAGACTTTGGTGGTATTCATACTTTGTTCTGTTATGGACTCCCTGTCTGGGTTGAGTAGATATGTGTGTTGTGCCTCTTCTGGAAATGTTTTGTCAACTATGGACACTTCCAAGCCCTGGTATCAGTCAGGTCCTCATCATCTTCATTTACATTACCTGGTCCTGGAGGGTACCCTCTCTATACAGAACTGTCATTTTGTGATTTTTTATATCCTAGCTTTAATCTATAACTTTATCCATACAATAGCTTTTCTATAAATCTATCCACCATTATATCAAAATAATTCCATAATGTTTCTATTTATACTGACCAATTCTACATGTAACAATGGCTTAAACCTCCCCTCTGTCTTCCATAGACTCACATTTCTTCCCCTCTAAATCCTTCCATGTAGCCAATACTCTCACCATCATATGGTTCTGAGAACATGATGTTATATTAGAATAGCCTTCTGTTTTTATAGTTAACTATTTATTCCTTCATTATCAGGTTCAACTGTGTTACCCTAAAAAGTTTCATTTGGGGAATTATTACATGAAAATCACATTCTTACATGGTGCTTAAGGCTCATGCTTCTTCAATTCAGAAGAATAAACTAATAAACTAATGAGTTATGAGATTTTCATCCTGAGCGTATTTATTCTTTTATCTACTCAACTATATTATACAATCCAACAGTCTACAAAAGATGAAGTCATAGCTTTCTTCCTTTTCCCCTTTAAGTCTAAAAAAAAAATTACACAATGGTTGTATATGGTAAATATTCAGCATGATTTTACTCCTGTCTATAACTGGTATTTCCAAGACTCAATAAAAAATTCAACTTTTCACATCTATCTATTATCTATCTATCGTATTATATATCTATCATCTATGTATTATCAGTGACTAATTCCCATTCCTCTTGACATATATTTCTCAGGAAGTACCTCCCCAAGGTAAACATACAGAGAGACTGATTTATGAATTTCCCAAGACAACAGAAGACCATACATATGTTCCTCCAGAAAGATTCGTTTAAGAATGCTCTAGCAGAATTACCATAAAAGACAAATTCAGAAAAACATATACTTATGTGAAGAAGAGAACAAATAAACCATGGTGTTTATGCCATTATTTTGAAGTACTACCTACAATGAAAACAAATGCATAAATGCAATACTAAAACAAACAAACAAAGCAAGAGTAACAAAAGAAAACTCAGAAGAATCTCACAAAAATGTTTAGTGAGATAAATCAGATACAAATACTACATTTTTCACTCATATAAATTTAAAAGTTATAACAACTCAAGACAATAGTCATTCTCTTAGCACTGCTTTCATGGAGTCCCACAAGTTCTGGTATGATGTGTCCTCATTTTCATTAAATTCTAAGAAGTCTTTAATTTCTTTCTTTATTTCTTCCTTGACTAAGTCATCATTGAGTAGAGCATTGTTCAGTCTCCACATGCATGTGGGGTTTTCCATTGTTTTTTTCATTATTAAAGACCAGTCCTTAGACCATGGTGATATGGTAGGATGCAAGGGACTATTTCAATCTTTTTGTATCTGTTGAGGACTGTTTTGTGACCAATTATATGGTCTATTTTGGAGAAGGTACCATGAGGTGCTGAGAAAAAGGTATAATCTTTTGCTTTAGGATGAAATGTTCTATAGATATCTGTTAAATTCATTTGTTCAAAACTTCTGTTATTTCATGTGTCTTTGTTTAGTTTCTGTTTCCATGATCTGTCCATTGGAGAGAGCGGGTGTTAAAATCCCCCACTATTATTGTGTTAGGTGCAATGTGTCTTTGAGCTTTAGTAAAGTTTCATTTATGTATGTGGGTGCCCTTGCATTTGGAGTGTAGATGTTCAGAATTGAGAGTTCATCTTGGTAGATTTTTCCTTTGATGAGTATGAAGTGTCCTTCTTATCTTTTTTGATTACTTTTGGTTGAAAGTCAATTTTATTTGATATTAGAATGGCTACTCCAGCTTGTTTCTTGGGACCATTTGCTTGGAAAATTGTTTTCCATCCTTTTACTCTGAGGTAGTGTCTGTCTTTGTCACTGAGGTGCTTTTCTTGCATGCAGCAAAATTCTGTGTCCTGTTTATGTATCCAGTTTGATAGTCTATGTATTTTTATTGGAGAATTGAGCCCATTGATGTTAAGAGATATTAAGGAAAAATGATTGTTACTTCCTATATTTTTTGTTATTGGAGGTGGAATTATGTTTGTGTAGCTATCTTCTTTTGGGGTTGTTGGAAGATTACTTCCATGTTTTTTCTAGGTTGTAGTTTCCTTCTTTGTGTTGGCTTTTCCATCAATTATTCTTTAAAGTGTTGGGTTTGTGGGAAGATATTGTGCAAATTTGGTTTTGTCATGGAATATCTTGGTTTCTCCTCTATAGTGATTGAGAGTTTTGCTGGGTATAGCAGTCTGGACTGGCATTTGTGTTCCCTTAGGGTCTGTATGATATCAGACCAGTATCTTCTGGCTTTTATAGTCTCTGGTGAAAAGTCTGGTGTAATCTTATAGGTCTGCCTTTAACAGTGCTAAGAGGAAAACTCATAGCTCTAAGTGCCTACTAAAAAAGAAATTGGAGAGAGCACACATTAACAACTTGACAACACACCTGAAAGCTCTAGAACAAAAAGAAGCAAATATACCAAGTGGAGTAGACTGTGGGAAATAAATCAAACTCAGGGCTGAAATCAACCAAGTAGAAACAGAAAGAACTTACAAAATATCAACAAAACCAGTTGGTTCTTTGAGAAAATCAACAAGATAGATAAATCCTTTAGCCAGATTAACCAGAGGGCACAAAGACAGTATCCAAATTAATAAAATCAGATCTGAAAAGGGAGACATAACAACAGAAACTGAGGAAATTCAAAAATCATCAGATCCTACTACAAAGGCCTATACTCAACAAAACTGGAAAATCTAGATGAAATGGACAATTTTCTAGACAGATACCAGGTACCAAATTAAATGAGGAAAAATACACCATCTAAACACTCCTATAACTCCTAAAGAAATATCAGTAGTCATTAAAATTCTCCCCACACAAAAAAAAAAAACAAAAACAAAAACAAAAAAACAAAAAAAAAAAACAAACAGGACCAGATGGTTTTAGTGCAGAATTCTATCAGACCTTCAAGAAGACCTAATACCAATTCTCTTCAAACTATTCCACAAATAGAAACAGAAGGAACACTCCCAATTCGATCTATGAAGCTGCAATCACACTCCTACATAAACCTCACAAAGACCCAACAAAGAAAGAGAACTTCAGACCAATCACTCTTATGAATATCGATGCAAAAATACTCAATAAAATTCTAGCAAACCGAATCAAAGAACACATCAAAACAATCATCCATCATGATCAAGTGGGCTTTATCCTAGGAATGTAGGGATGTTCAATATTAGGAAATCCATCAATCTAATCCACTATATAAACAAACTCAAAAAAAAAAAAAAAAACAACAATGATCATCTCACTAGATGCTGAGAATGCATTTGACAAAATTCAACATTCCTTCAGTGGTAAAAGTCTTGGAAAGATCAGGGATTCAAGGCCCATACCTAAACATAGTAAAAGAATATAAGCAAACCAGTAGCCAACATCAAACTAAATGGAGAGAAACTTGAAGCAATTCTACTAAATCAGGGACTAGACAAGGCTGCCCACTATCTCCCTACCTATTCAATATAGTACTGGAAGTCCTAGCCAGAGCAATTAGATAAAAAAAGAAGTCAAGGGAATACAAATAGGAAAGGAAGAAGTCAAAATATCACTATTTGCAGATGATATGATAGTATACTTAAGTGACCCCAGAACTTCCACCAGAGAACTCCTAAACCTGATAAACAAATTCAGCAAAGTGGCAGGTTATAAAATCAACTCAAACAAATCAATAGCCTTCCTCTATGTGAAAGATAAACAGGCTTAAACAGAAATTAGGGAAACGACACCTTCACAATAGTCACAAATAATATAAAATATCTTGGCGTGAATCTAACCAAGCAAGTGAAAGATCTGTATGACAATATCTTCAAGTCTCTGAAGAAAGAAATTGATGAAGATCTCAGGAAATGGAAAGATCTCCCATGCTCAGGGATCAGAGGATTAATATATAAAATTGGTCATCTTGCCAAAAGCAATCTACAGATTCAATGCAATCCCCATTAAAAATACCAACTCAATTCTTACAGAGCTAGAAAGAGAAATTCTCAAATTTATTTGGAATAACAAAAACCCAGTATAGCGAAAACCATTCTCAACAATAAAAGAACTTCTGGAGGAATCACAATCCCTGACCTCAAGCTGTACTACAGAGCAATAGTGATAAAAACTGCCTGGTATTGGTACAGAGACAGGCAGGAAGATCAGTGGAATAGAGTTGAAGACCCAGAAATGAACCCACACACCTATGGTCATTTGATCTTTGACAAAGGAGCTAAAACCATCCAGTGGAACAAGGACAGCATTTTCAACAAATGGTGCTGGTTCAACTGAAGGACAACATGCAGAAGAATGCAAATCGATTCATTCTGAACTCCTTGTACAAAGCTCAAGTCCAAGTGGATAAAGGACCTTCACATAAAACCAGACACACTGAAACTAATAGAAGAGAAGTTGGGGAAGACCCTGAGTACTTAGGCCCAGGGGAAAAGTTCCTGAAGAGAACACCAATGGCCTATCAAGAATTGACAAATGGGACTTCATAAAATTGCAAAGTTTCTGTAAGGTAAAAGACACTGTCAATAGGACAAAATGGCAACCAACTGATTGGGAAAAGATCTTTACCAATCCCACATCTGATAGAGGACTAATATTCAATATATACAAAGAACTCAAGAAATTAGACTCTAGACAACCAAATAACCCTATTAAAAAATGGGGTACTGAGCCTAAGAAAGAATTTTTTTTTTTTAATCTCCTAATATCTTTATTGTTCCTTAGTTAACTGAATAGTACAAAGTTGCTCCTCTTTGACTTATTTATTTTCTTTAAAAAATGATCTTTCCACATGGCTGCCCTTGGGGAGTGTCTTCCTGCAGGAAACTGAAGTTTCCCAAGATGCATCACTCCCATCCATGGTTACACGATTCAGATAACTTGACAAGAGAAGAATTTCACTGGGTTATTACCAACCTGAACTTGACAATGTCTCCTTTAAGGGAAAACACTGATTTATTTTTTCTTTTTAGAAACAGAAACCATCCACTTTATCAATCCAAATTACAGCTTTGCATGACAACATTCATTGCATAAATTGAACACACGGAGTTACCAACTTGGGGATAACAGACTGACACCTCA
This sequence comes from Mastomys natalensis, assembly GCA_021653895.1. Classification (NCBI taxonomy): domain Eukaryota; kingdom Metazoa; phylum Chordata; class Mammalia; order Rodentia; family Muridae; genus Mastomys; species Mastomys natalensis. Next base: position 398,613 of record JAJTUV010001312.1, on the reverse strand, counting down.
CTATCTAGCTACAGCGTATGCAAGTTCAACAATGTGGGTACAGCAACTTCACTCTAAGCACACCCACCATCTCTTCGGGAAAGTACTAGACACAGGTCCATGAGCTACCGGTAGCCTCGGCACAGTTAATCTAAGAGACAACAGCACAGTCAAGAAAAAGGCAGCTGGGATACGTGTGGGCCGAAGCAGCCTACACTGAGTGCCACAGGGGCTGGGAGGCTCAGGGTGGGGAGAATGGCCATCACATCATCTAGCTGGACACAACCTAAGGAAATGACCATGCAATCCTAACAGTGCGTTGTTCTTGGGTGAGAGGGGACAAAGTCATTGCCTTGCTTCTTTGAGTTATTGGACCAGAGAGGGATGGGGGTGGGATGGGGACAGCCAAGGAGCCTTGGGCTGCAGTTCCATCCACATACATGGTGGCTTCTTCTGAAATCTGTTGTTAACTGAGGAAATATGAGAGGCCGAGAAGCACCTAAAGAATGTTCAGCATCCTTAGTCATAGGGAAACACAAATCAAAACAACCTTGAGATTCCACCTCACACCAGTCAGAATGGCTAAGATCAAAAACTCAGGTGATAGCAGATGCTGGCGAGGATGTGGAGAAAGAGGAACACTCCTCCATTGTGGTGGGATTGCAAGATGGTGCAACCACTATGGAAAAATAGTCTGCGGGTCCTCAAGAAATTGGACATATCACTACCTGAGGCCCCAGCTATGCCACTCCTGGGCATTATACCCAGAAGATGCTCTAACATATAACAAGGACTATATGCTCCACTATGTTCATAGCAGCTTTATTTATAATAGCCAGAAACTGGAAAGAACCCAGATGTCCTTCAACAGAGGAATGGATACAAAAATGTGGTACATTTATACAATGGAATATTACTCAGCTATTAAAAACAATGAATTTGATAAATTCTTATGTAAATGGATGGAACTAGAAAATATCATCCTGAGTGAAGTAACCCAATCACAAAAGAACACACATGGTATTCACTCACTGATTATTGGACTTTAGCCCAGAAGCTTGAAATACCCAAGATTCATCTCACAGACCATATAAAGCTCATGAAGAATGAAGACTTAGTTGGGGGAAGGGGGCTTCAGTCCTTCTTAGAAGGAGTAACAACATACTCAAGGGAGCAAATATGGATACAAAGTGCAGGACAGAAACTGAAGGAGGGGCAGTTTGCAGACCATTCCACCTGGGTATCCATCATGTGCAGTCACCAAAGGTAGACATTGATGTGGATTCAGGAAGTAATGCTGACAGGAGCCTGATATAGCTGTCTCCTTAGGGTTCTGCAAGAGTCTGACATATTCAGAGGCAGATGCTCACAGCTAACCATAAACTGATCATGGGGTTTCTAATAGAGGAGTTAGAGCGAAGACTGAAGGAGTTGAAAGGATTCGTGACACCATGAGGAAAACAACAATACCAATCAACCAGAGCCCCCAGGGTCTAAATCACCAGCCTGGGAGAGCTTAGGGAGTGACCCATGGCTCCAGCTATATATGAAAGGGAGCTATATATAAGTGGGAGAAGAGTTCCTTGGTCCCATGACAGCTGGACATCCTGCGTGGGTATTCGAGGGTGGGGAGGTGAGGTATGAGGGTGGGTAGGTGGGGGTACACCATCATAGAAGCAGGAGGAGGGGGTAAGGGATAAGGAGTTCCCGGGAGGGAGGGGGGAAATGAGGTAAGGGGAGAACATCTGAAATGTAAATAAAATTTCCAATAAAAAATAACCATTCTCTTAATTTTAGGTAGGAAAATATGATAAATATGATACTAGGTACAATTGTGGTCCTAGGTAGGTATTGTAGTTAAATAGGAATAAATATTCACACCAATAAAAAAAGCAAAATATTCCAGTGAACTGAACACTACTTCTCAAGCTGATAATTCTTTGTATATCTTTGATGGATTTTAAAAAATGTTCCAGTTTAAATTATATGACTTTAGGTAATGCATACTCTTTATATGATGTGTAAATAAGTCAAAATCCATTGTGTACAGTGTGTCAGCCTACTCACAAACATGTTTTAGAATACAGTATAAGACTTGTAGGCTGATGCTCTTGGGAAAACGAGTGGTTTCAGTCTGTTTAATAATATTTTGAATAATTTAGATTTGGTTTCATTGTCATTATTTTAAAATGATCATTGATGTGTTAAATGTGTTAATATATGCATATTTTTGCTGTTAAAGGTATAAGCTATATTTTTCACTGTCTTATAGCCAGATATTGGTTAACTCCAAAAGAATAAATAATAGTCAATGAATACTTCTATTCCAGATGCCAGAACAAAATCTTTAAAAAAAAAGTTTCAGTTAGCATACAAAGTATTGGGTTTCACTATGGCATTTTCTAACATTGTTTGAAAATATGTTCTCATCTACTCTTCCCTCCCAACCCTCTCCTTGTACAACTTAGACCCATTAGCTTTAGGATCACACATATTTTGTTAGTTTCTCCTCCTTTCCTTAACTTTTCTATTATCTCTCCTGGTCTCCCTTCTAGTTTAATATCCTATACACCTCCTCTCTCAATTTCTCTTCTCTCTCTCTCTCTCTCTCTCTCTCTCTCTCTCTCTCTCTCTCTCAGGTGTGTGTGTGTGTGTGTATGTGTGTGTATGTGTGTGTATGTGGTGTGTGTATGTGTGTGTATGTGTGTGTATGTGTGTGTATGTGTGTGGTGTTTCTGAGTCTGAGTTACCTCATCAAATGATATTTTCTAGGTCCATCAATTTTTCAAAACATTTGACAATTCCATTTTTTCTTTACTAGAGAATAAAATTATGTTGCATTAGAAACTACATTTATATTATCAATTCAATTTGTTGATGAACACTTTTCTTAGTTCCATTTCTTCTCTTTGTGAACAGAGTAGTCATACGTGAGGATGTGCACACATCTCTGTAGTAGGATAAAGAGCCTTTGGATACATAAAAGGAGTTGTAGAGCTGGGTCACATGGGTACCATACAGTATCTTGTCTACCTGCTCAATAGCCACATATTATAATTAACTGTTATTATAGTCATTTTAAAATGCAGGGGGTACACAGGAAAATATTAATATTTTTAAGATGGAAATGAATAAGTAATCTATCTTTAGAGCAAGAATTTGATTTAATTCCATATTCTAGTCGTCTCCTCTTAATTTTTAATTTGTTTCTCTATGAAGAGAGTAAATGAACTCACTAATATTTTAAAATCAAATTTTAACTTAAGAGTTTTACATAATTATGTTTATTACAGACTTTATAACATTGTGTGAGTTATAGTTATTATGTTAGAAGTGTTTCCATAAAAGACTATATATAAAATTAACATTACAGAAGTGAACTGGTTTAACTTCTTTAATTCAATGCACTCATGTGGTCAGAATCAGACAGCTAAAGCTTCAAAAGTATAGGCAAAGACAAAACAAACTCAAAGATTTATCTTGTTAATGCTACTATATTCTATAAGCATTTTTCAAAGTTATACTATTAGAAAAATGATTGCATATAATTTACCAAACTTGCATATTTCTATAACCTGTTATAAAATTAATAGCCTTGCAGTCACAGAAAATGCTTTAAGTCTCTAAATGTTCTCATTATACAAACTTTAGTATGGCCCCTCCAGATAGCATTTACTATTTCTTTCTGAAGGGAAATGGAGGAGTGAGTGGATTTGGGAAAGAAGGGAAGTAGAAGGTGGCAGGACCTAGGAGGAGAGGAGAAAGGAGAGACTAGGTGGATTCTAATGTATGAGAGAATAAAAACAAAATGAAACAAAGCAAAGCAAAAATAAATAAACAAACAAATAAATAAATAAGTAATACCAGTGTAGAAGTAGCTACAGTCACTACCCTTGCAGTTATTGAAAAAAAGACATTTATGTGAGGTAAATAAATAAAATTTTATTTTGGTTTTCCTCTGATTTTTTATTGATCTCAGATCTCAGTCAGTATGTTCCCATGAGTTTAATGCATGCTGAGTAACCATGCTAGGAATTGGCATATTTCTATCATAGTCTCTAAGAGCTAAATTGGGCTCATCATGACTTCATTACTATATTTTTGCTGCACTTATAGCCTTGAGTCCTAGGTTTTTGTGTAAGAACATACATGTTTCTGTCTGTTTGTCTGTCTGTCTATCTGTCTGTTTGTCTGTCTATCCATTTATCTGCCTCTCACTCTGTGAGCAGATACACAGACACACACACATAGAGAGACACATGTGCACACAGCTGTAAGTCCACATTTGTGCATGTACTCGTGGAAGTCTTGGTTTAACTTCAGGTGTTTTCACTTCCCCAGAACTGGCACTAAAAATGTGTTCCACTCTATACAGCCTTCATCACACAGTCATATGCTCACAGATGCAGCCTTATAGCCTTGCCAGTCCTATCATAATAGACCATAGCACTCTGAAAACATGAGCTAAAATAAGCCTTTCTTCTCTCAAGTGCAACCTATGGGTATTTTGTCACAGACATTACTGATGTAACTAATAAACAAAACCTTGTTTATTTTTGTTTAAGTGTATTTCTGGTATGGTTGTTTATCAAGAAATATGTTACTCAGACTCTGTGCCAAAACAAAGTTTCAATGACATTATTTCTCCTTTCATGTAAGTCTTTTACCCCGTAGCTGATAATGCTTGCTGACAGGTAAATATATGCTAAGCACCATGAGTTAAGTGAGCAAAATAAAAGCTTTGAGAACTCCTGAGTGCAAATTGCAAAAATAGTTATAATTCTCAGGAAGGATGACTAGTTAGTTATTGCTCTGTCTAGAAGGAAACAAAACAAAGAGGAAAGCTGTCCATTTTTCCTTACTGTAAATATTGTTTTCTAGAAACAGCAAGGCTTGCTATTTGAACTAGTATCTAATCTTAATGGTAACACAAAATGTTTTATCACTGACTTACTTCACTCAAACAATTTACACTAAGGCAAGAAGCTACACATGTTTTTCACTCTTTTGTCATATAGTTTCTGATAAAAGCTTAATGGTGTGTGTGTGTTGTGTGTGTGTGTGTGTGTGTGTGTGTGTGTGTGTTGAAAAAAGGGTTTAGTAGAGATTTCCTACAGAGATACATTCTGGGTCTGACTGTTCCTGTTACACCATTGAATAAGTTCAACCCACTGGAGTTGATCTTAATGGACCATTCCTATTTGCTCTTACCTAGAGAACCCTGAATAATTTTTGCTCCTGCTTGTAAACTTTTAGCCATACCCACACCTCTTCTTATTTTTTGGCTAGACCTTGGGATCCCTATGGTATGCATCTAGTTCTCATTCATTTGATGGCTCTTGGACAATGGGAGTTGCTCTCCTGGAAGAGGACCAGGAGCGGGATTGTGACTTGCAGCCAATGACTAAGGAGTATCAGAATTCCAAGGCACAGCTACTTCCCTGAAGACTGTAGCAAGGATTTTCACAGCAGGTTGTACTACTCCACTTTTGTGGGTTCAGAATGAAGTTCCATATAAAATCATTTTCTTAGTCTGGATTTCCATAGGGTCCCCCCATAATGAATTTTTCAGTTAACACCCTCATCTTATGCTTCACTTTCATGCACTCTGACCTAAACAACAACAAAATTTTTTTGCTTGCTTGAAACAGCAAATATCCTTTGCCATCACATCTTTAATTGAACTTTCAGAAGGAATAACCTTCTCTCTGAAATCTGTTCATCCCTTAGACTATTTATTAGTATTTACCAGAAACTATACCTATTAATAATGTGGTTATTCTCTACTGGAGTGCATTTGCCTTGAGTCAGGAAATAGTTACTATCATATGCCTCCTTGCCATCTTTTTGACTTCATCCTACATATGTCTATCTTTTTAACCTTCACCTCTCTTCTTTGCTTCTATTCCCCCTTCTACTGGAGGCCTAAATAAGGACATTGGAAGAAGGAAGATTTACTCTTTTTCAACTGCTTGCTCTTACTTGCCAGCACATTTGTTAGAACCTATTTCTACAGAAGATCAGCTGAAACAACTAGCCTCCTGGGACTGAGTGACTACTCAGATTCTTGGACTTCCCATCCACAGCTGCCCATTGTTGGGTTAGTTGGATTGTAGGTCATCACAATAAATTCACTCAGTGTAGAGACATTCCATAAGTTCTGTGACTCTAGAGAACTATATTCTTAAAGGTATGTCTGTTTTAGTTAGGAATTCCATTGCTATGAATTGCCACTATGACCAAGACAACTCTTATAAAGTTTAGCATTTAATTGGGGATGTCATACAGTTTCAGTGGTTTAGTCCATGATCATCATAGCAGGAAGCATGACAGCATGCAGGCAGACATGGTACTGGAGATGAAGCTGAGATTTCTGCATCTTGATCTAACTGCAGTCAGGAGTAACTGACACTTCCACAATGGATAGAACTTTGAAACACACTCCCACAGTGACACACTTCCTCCAAGGCCACACCTACTCCAACAAGGCCACACCTCCTAATAGTGCCACTCCATGGGCCAAGCATATTGAAACCACCACATTCCTTGACCTGCAAAGACTTGTTCAAACACATAAGACTATGGCTGACATACTTAGGATAGCATAATGCAAAATAAATTTAGTCCAACTTGAAAAGTTCCATAGTCTATAACAGTCTCAGTGTTGTCAAAAATTAAAAGTTCAAAGATGCTCCTGAGCTTCATGTAATCCTTAAATGGAATCCCTTAAGAAATCAAAATAAAAAGCAAGTCACATATCTCCACCATCATGCAGGTTATACATTACCATTCCAAAATGGCATGGTGAGGAAGTACTGAATCAAAGCAAGACACAAAACCTGCTGGGCAAACTCCAAACTCTGCGTCTCTGTGTCTGATGTCAAAGCACTTTTCATATCTCCAACTCCTTTCATTCTTGTTGATTGCTGTGGGTAGATCTGACATTCAGCAGCAACAAAGATTGTTTTCTTGGGCTGCTTCCACTACCTGATAGCAGCTTTCCTCAGCAGATATCCCACAGTTCAGACATCTCTAACATTTTATGGTATCTAATGGAACATCAACTTTACAGCTTCTTGTTCAAAGGTCTGGGTTCTGCACATGATCTTCTGGACTCTTCTAAACATCTTGACTCACATCTTCAGCTCTGCTCTCTGTAGAACTCTAAGCTTCTGTTGACGTTGCTTCACTGCTGCTACTGTTCTGGGTCTACTGGCAGCTCCAATTTGTTGCACTCGTTCACTGCAACTAAGATTCACCAATAGCATCACTTAGCTTTCTTTCATGGTGCCAAACCTCAGCTTCTTTGCATCACTGCTTCAGTCCTGGGCCATCAACTCAACTGGGGCTAAACCTTTACTAATGGCTTTCCCTGCCCTCTAACAGTGCCAAGCCTCATATTCTCCATGACCCCTTCATGCCTTCAAAACCAGTACTACCTTAATGATTCTTAGATATTACCAATTCCAGCTGTATCACAAGGTAGGACCTTGGCTGTCTTGAGCACAGCATCTTTATGTTCTCAGAAAACACTTCCCAAAAGATTTCACATCAGAGATGCTGGACTCTTCTTAATTACTGCAAATTTCTTAACTCCGCCTAACCAGTATCAATTGTTCCAGTAGTCCCTTCTATTCTTGACTCTAGAGCCAGAGCCAAATGGCTGAAGCTGCCAAGTTCGGCTACTTACTAGAGCTGGAACCTGGGCTCCTTCTTCTATTATCACTATCTTTGTTTTCAAACTCCTTCATTGCCTAAGCTTGGCTGTCCTGGAATTTGCTTTGTAAACTGACCTTGAACTCTGAGATTTCCATTCCTGTCTCCTGAGTTCTGGGATTAAAGACATGGACTTTAGCCTTTCTCTACTTAGAAGTTGCTCTGTATCAGGATGGGTTTGAACACAGAGATCTGCTTTACTCTGTCTCCTGGGATTAAAGGTATATACTACCATGCCTAGACCTAAGCTTTTCATTATAGATCTTAGTCAAGTTGACAACTGAGAATAGCCATTCCAATCCATACCTTATCAATTTGACATAATCATATCTCCTTATGTTCAAATTTGACATAATCATATCTCCTTATGTTCAAATTTAAACAATAACTAGGTCATAATAGTACCGAATATGATATAACTCCCTTTGTCCAGCAGTGAATGCATAAGTTTAGCTGGGTGAGATCTTGCCCCAAGGTTGCCACTCCCTTAATTCCATTTAATATCCTTGAACACAGGATTTAGTTTTATTTTACTTCCTGGTACTCCTTTATTCTTTGAACCACACATTTTGTATTTTTCTTCTCTAAGCTTGCTGTGATTGATCAAAACCCTCTTCATGAGAGTAAACCACAGCACAGATTCTCAACTTGGTTGATTTGAGACTTCCTTTGTCAAAGCAATTAATTTGATGAATCTCTTCACCTTAGCCTCAGGCAGACTCTTCAAAGACAAAGGCAAAGAACAACAACATTCTTCACCAAAATATCACAAGAAGAGTTTCTAGGCAATATGCTAAAATTTGTCTCTGAAACTTCTTGAGAGAGTCCCCCACAGTTCTAATCATCCTCAGCATGAATATCTTCAATATTCCTACTTGGATGACCCATTCAGCCCAACTTAAAGCATTCTACTGCTTCCCCAAGTCCCCAGTCAACATTACTCCAAGCAAAAGCATAGTCAGGTATATTACTACAATACTCCAATACCTAGTGTCTGAGAGTTCTACCTCTTGATTTCACTGCATCCAGGGGAAAATGGCTCTTCAATGTTCAAGCACAGCTTCAAAGCTCACCCCCCACAGTGACATACTTCCTCCATCAAGGTCACACCTACTCCAACAAGGCCACCTGTTTAATGCCATACTTGGCCCAACTGTAGTCAATCCTCCACAGGTACATATTAACCACAGACAAATATTTGGCTTTTTGGCATTTTTAATCTGCAGTTAATTGAACTGCCAATGCTGAAGTTTTAAATATGGAGGGTAGACAGTATATAGAAGCTGGTATATAATTGTAATATTTAGCTAGTAAAGTTAAGGCCAGACCATCACCTGCTATTGGCATTGTGAGAGCAAAATGAGGCTTCAGTTGTCTCTCATTATCCTACTCAGCCTACTCTCAGTCAAACCTGGTTATTTGTGAGAAATATGTGTATTTCCTTTTGATTCAGAGGATGATTTCATAAATAGTCATGTGTTATAATTTACAACAACAATGAACCATGATCAGGAGCTCAGTGAAGCTGGTACTAATGAGAGAGAAAGTAAACAAACAAAAGTCTTTGCTTATAAGTGATGTTTCATATATTAATTTTAATTAGTCTGATAGCACTTGATGTGTGGTACACTGGTCTCTAAGTTTCATTTTATGTTTTGAGAACAATGGTAACCAGAATGGAGATAGCTAGCAAGTGCCTATCCCAGAATTAGTCTAAGAATGTGTGAGTTCTTTCCCAGTTCTCAAGGGATATAATACACAAGTAGGAATATTTTAGTACTTTGAGCTGATGTTAGAGATGTACATATATGGAACTGGGGGTGCACCTGAGGGACCACTGGTTAGTTGCATAGTTCATTTTGAGGTTCTCTTTAAGAAAGCATACATAATGATGTATGCCTCAAGTTTTTGTGGTAAATTAATGAGTGACTATGGAGAAAAGTACTGAAAATATAGTACCAGAGCAATGAGTACAGGAAGCAAAGTGATAAACATGCATGGTTGTCTCTTTAAGGGGAAAGATATGTAACATGTCTTTCATCAAGAAGGCTGGGTATAGAGTTGATGTCTGCATTATCCTTATGGCCAGGCAAAACTGCTCTCCCAGATCCTTCTGTTTATAATCTATAGCATTATCCTCTGTGAAATATGTATCCCAAGCATTGTTTGCCTTGAGTTCTCTTCATCAGTTAATCTATATAACCTATGTTTATAGAAAATGTCACTTGTAGTTTACAAGTGTTCTGATATAATCATGTTTTAAACATTGTTGTACATATAGGGATGAGTTAATCATCACCAGGAAACTTTATTTCCGATTTACTCTGTGTTTAACTATGCCTAAAATAAACTACACAGTCTCAGACTCTCAAGGACTGAACCAAAGCCAATTACTGAGAAGTGTTGAATTGGACTTCCTTCTTGGCTTTCATGGGTCCACACTCACTGATCATAGTGTTTGCAGAGCATGCCCTCCCCTAGCACATACACACACACACACACACACACACACACACACACACACACACACACAAGTGATCAGACCTCTAAGAGATCTTACCTCATCCTTGTATCATATCAATGAGTATACATATAGTTGGATGTTTTCTTTCTGAAAGAACAGAAAACCTTCTATTTGAAGTAAGGGTAGTTTTAAATGTTCACATGGCTGGGGATTTGTTTTACTTAGAATTCATTCCTTTATTTATAGCTAATTGAATTCATTTTACTGTCTTTAATGAAGATGATTTCAGAGCTCCAGTCTATCCTTAGCTCTTGCTGAATCATATTTCACCTACTTGATAAAAAGAAAGTACAATTGCCATAAATTTCAGCCATACAACTATCAAGAATGTAGACTTTATGAGAAAACTTATCTAAATGCAGAGAACTGATCTTGGGAAAGTCAGGCTCAATGAGTGCATCTACAATACAATTCCTTCTTCCAAGGCTGAGGGAACACTACATAAAAGGGGGATAAAGATTAGTAAAAGCCAAAAGATCATAAAACCTACTATGAGAGTGTATTCCTAGAAATGACAGAAGAGCTTCAATCATGATATCTCTCCAATATGGTTTCCTAAACAAGACCTGAACAAGGATAGCATCAATAAACATAGTCATATGGAAGACATAAAAAAAAAATCACTAAAGGCTCCAAACCTAGACAAAGAACTATATGTAACTAAGTAATAATGAGAGCAGATGAAGTAGTCTTCCCCAGGGATAAATCTAAAATTGGTTGAGTAACACTAAATGGACTGAGAAGGTTATATTTATATATTTACACACACACACACACACACACACACACACACACACACACACACACACATGGGTGCATATACAAAGACACAGACAGAGACACACACATACACAAACACATGCAATCAATCAAAGAAAAAGAGGCTATGATTTCTAGAGGGAGCATGGGGAAGGTACATGAGGAGACTGGGAGAAGGTAATGGAATGAAAGAAAAAGGATATAATTATATTTTAATTTTAAAAATGACTACTAACAAGAATCTAGCATTTATGAGATTGACTGTAGACATGAATGAAAAACCAATAAACAACTTACGAACAGAAGATTCAACGTATATATTCTGAATAAATGTTGATATAAGACTAATCCTATATGAAATGATATGTTTAGAAAGGTCTAATTTAGGGAATATTCATCCTTTTAAAACCCTTCCCACTACCTTTCCCCTAAGATTTAAGCTACAATGTATGTTGATTAAATGTCACAGAATGTAACTTACATCACATAATCTTACATAGAGTTTGCAGGCCAATGGCCTAGGATCTCGATGGCATTGTTCTAGGATTCTGTAACTACTGAGAAATTCACATGGGAACTTAGAAGAAATGTTATTAGTTCTGTTCTCTCCATCTGGAGCTAGCCTAAAGGTTGACTACATTTGAATATTTTAGCATAATATTAAATTGGCACAAATCACTTTGATTGGAAGTTTTACTATCCTGGCAGCTATTATTTACTTCTAACAGATTTCATTCTTAGTTACGTTCTTTAACACTAGAAAGATGCAAAAGACTTTCACCATACACTATAAAAATAGCTGCATCGTCAACAGTAATCCTTTTTTATCCATTCGGTATTGTATGTGTGTGTGTGCGCGCGCGCATGCATAAGTGCATGTGGGTGTTGCATGTGGATGGAGGAGATAGCTAGGTACCTTCTTTTATACCTGTCCTTTTTCTTTCCTTGAGCTTGAATTTTTTGGCTTGGCTGATTCCCCAAATTTCGATGATCCTTCTCTTTCCACACCCATCCCCTGCACCAGCACTGAGGTTATAAGCATATCTGGATTTGTTGGAGCTAAGGATCCAAACTTAGGTCTTCATGCTTGTTCAATAAGCAATTTACATACAGCAGCATCACTCTAACCCAGCCCTGGTTATTTTTCAAAAAGTGTTCCAGTGTGTTCTTTGTTGTCTACTTTCATCACAGCTCTGTCTTCTCTCCTGATACATAACCCAGTTTGTCTTTATATTGTAGTTTCTCAGTAAGGCAAATCTACTTACAAATTAAAAGACAACTTATTAAAGCAAGCTCTTTCTTTTTTTAAGTACTCCTTGGCAGAACAAATTTAAATCCAATACTCATGTACTGAAACATTTCTAGACTCTTATGGTTTAGAGTATCTTCACTAAAGAGTACATTTCTTTGACTTATCTAACATAGAATCTATAAATATCTCTTCTCTCTTTATGTGTGATGAAACCATATGGACTATGGTGATATTGGTACTTCCCAGTCTCAAAATTTTTTGCAGGATCTTAAAAACATTATCAGACATGTGTGGCCATTACAAACAGGTACACAATTAGTGTGCAAGCCTATTACAAGCCAGATAACAATGTTGTCTCATAAGTATGAAAAAGATCTTGAACTTGACTCACATTGGCCTAGGTGATTTAACTACAATCTCTATTATTTGAATCACTGGAAATCTTCCAGCATCCAAAACAAAATCATTATCTTGCAAACTATTATGACTTTCCTACTTAATTACATAGGATTCCTGTAAGTTAACCACAAATTTTAGGTCCCTAAATCTATAACTAGATAAAAACTCACTCAATAAAAGGTTGTACCGAGGTCTACAGTATATTGAGAGTATCAGGAGCACATGTACCTTACATAATTCTTTTTTCCTGTAATACTCTGTTTTTGTATTTACTCTGTTACAAATGTATTTTAATGTAAGTGAACATTATTTTTCTAGGGTTTGTGTCCAGATTTTCATGCCACTTACGTGCTCTGCCTGCCACTGAGCTATATCACTAAACTTGAGGTATTGGTTGTTGAAAGCAATTTAGATTTTCCTGTGACTTCTTTCCTGTAACTCTGGAGAAGCTGTCAGTTTATATTTATAGACATCAGATTTCAGCTCTGTTAATTAATCTCCTTAAATATATTCTCTGTTATCAAATCAACAAAGAAATTTTGGAATTAAAAGATTACTTGAGAAAAAATTAATGTGTTATACATCTTTTCCTTCTTCTTTTAAAAATATTTTCCAGATACACATTCTTCTATCATTCACATGTAGATTCTTAATAGTTTCTTTGTACCTGGTAGATATATATCGACTGTATATACTTGTATCAAGTCCAAAAAGGATAATTTTATAAATATGTTGTGGTTGGTTTGGTATACTGTGTTTTCTATCATTTTATGTCTTCTATTTTATCTAGGACCTCTCCTTTGAGTTATATTTTCTTTTACATTTTACTATGCCAGGAATCAAATGCAAGACTGCGGTATACACTTAGGTGTATACCTAAGTACACCACTGTGCTATAACCACAGACACAAAAATTGCTTTTAACTAAGGGTTGGTTTTCTATGTAGAAACACTGCAACTGGTGAAATGATACCAGAAAAAAGTATGTTATCTTTTGAAATATTGAATTATAAAAGCTGGAAAAATTAATGTTTTTCTAGAGTGTCTAAGCAATGTGTACTTCTTTATTTTTCATACACACACACACACACACACAAATCAGGACACTCAAATACTTCTTTCTCTAAGCACCTGTCAAAAGTCAATGGAAAAAAGGGAGGCTATAAAAACAGATGGCTGGCTCCTATTTATAGTCTTAATGACTTTGATGGGTTGCTAAAACTATCCTCCTTTATGTAAAGATTGACAGAGAAGAGAGTTCCAGATGCTGACACATGGAAGGCCTATAGAAAAGTTATTTATTTTTTTTAAAGACAAAATTCTCGGTATAGAAACTCTTGCCTTTTCAATACATAGTACCTAATAAGGAGATCTATAGCCTATGGTTCACCATTAAAAAATGGATATAGATTTTGTCTTCTTATCCTTGGGAGAGGTGAAGTGAGGGCTGATGGCTTCCAATCACTCTATACTGCATGCTCAGATGGAATGATATATTGTGTTGATGGAAGAAAGGAAATACAACAGCAATCATTGTACAGATATGCACTGTCTTTTATAAATCATCCTTAGTTGTTTTTTTTTTTTTTTTTCATTGCTATCAGAAAAAGAGCTTATACTGGTCAATGTACTTATTATATGATAGCACCAAAATTATCAGTAGGAAGCAGGGATATGAGAAATATGAATAAATCTACTCCATTGCTCTTACTGTTCTCTCCAATACAGAATACAAATTAATAAGCCCTGCAAAATTTTAAGGGCTGTGAGATGCATATTCTCACATTTTTTAGGTATGTATATAAGCAAAAGGAAGATTAGATATTTAAATAAAGTTCACCTAGGTAGATGTTGAATTAAAAGCAGAATTATATTATATTTCACTCTTGGCTTAGTGTTTATTTTTGTGGCACTGCCTCTTAGAACACATAAACTGACATCTCTCTGGATAAATCTGAAACTGATAAAAAACAATCACAGGAAATGGTTTTCAAATGCATAACAATCATTAGCCGATGTGAATATTGGCAAACCAGAATCCTTTTCTGTTTAAACATTTAGAAGGGGATTTTCACCACATTGAACTAATAGAATTCAGATTTTCGTTCATAGGATTCTGATTTCATTTATGTTTCTAAAAGCATGGTGAGCTTTGCACAAAACAATTTTCCATCTTTTAAGTCTTGCTAATCCACTTTAAGCCAGGCCAAAGTTACACATCATCTCAGCTGCTGTAAGCACATACAGACTTCCTCTGCTAATCTCTTCAACGGGGATTTTTCTTCAGCCAGGAAGACTGCACAGTGTGGACTAACAGTTAGAATCCAGCTGACTTTCTGAGGTTCATTTATAATTCAGCTGTTATTCTAAGACTATAGCAGAGAAGGCCTCATCGAAACTATTCCTGATCCTTTTCTGGCTCCCTCTAGTTTTCTCTGTAGCTCTTTAATAACTGATGAAGGTGAGGATGCCATTCTTACAGCAAGGATTAACTGGGATGTACATGTACTTGCAAAAGCATATATATCAATAAATGAGGTAAAATCATCAAAATATACAATATAACCATTGAACAAGGAATCACTTATGTGAGAAAATTTTTAAAAATATTTGTTTTTTGTTCTAAAAGTAAAATACTTATATTTCTCCTTTTATTGAAAATAGGTTTTTTGCTCACATAATATATCCTGATTGCAATTTCCCCTCCCTCTACTCTTCCCAGTTCTTCGTGGAACCCCCAACTCCCATCTTGAACCTCTGGCTTGCTGTCTTTCATTAAAAAACCAAACATGCATATAAAGAACAATAATAAAATATAACAAAGTAAAATATTATAAGATAAATTGGAATCCATATATATGCCACCACTGCTGCAGCATATTTGGCAGGCAGTACACCCTTGTAGTTCAAACTGTTTGTGGCTGTCTTAATATATATGTTTTCTTTTGGTAACCTGCAGAATATCTTCCTGAATTGATTCTAGAACATAAGGGTGAAGGCCCTATGTAGGCACCAGCTTGATTTATCTATGTTCAATAAGTTGCGTGGGTGTATTCAACAATGAGGCCTTGCTCTCAGTTTGTGTAGAATAACCTATAGTCTTGGCAGTGGTCTCACTTGTTTGGGGATTCCCATGGGACTCATTTGACCAACAACTCAATTAGATGTTCCCAGTCCTCAGACTGGAAACCTCATTTGGTGGCATGAGATGACCATTTGAAGCTGTCTCCTCTATTATTTGTTGATGTCAACACAATTTCCTTCATGTAGGTATATATTTTAGGGAATTTCTACTGTATTAAGTTTGTATACTTCCCCTCAAATGGCCCTTATTTATGTTAGCCTATCCCTGTATTCTCTTTCTCATCCCTCTCTTCTCTTCATGGTCCCCACTGTTCCAGTTACCCATCCATTCATATCCATCTATTTTATTTTCTTTCCTAAGGATATCTATCTATAACCAAGAACTCATTACTCTATACATAACCCGTGTTGTTCTTCTGATGGTAGCTTAATTATCATTAACTTAAATAATTATTTCCTTCTATAAGTGAATACATGCAATATCTATCTTTCTAAGTCTAGGATATATCACTAAGGATGGTTCTTTCTAGTTTTAATTACCTGCAAATTTCATGAGGTCATTCTTTTTTAACAGTTGTGTAATACTTCATTGTGTAAATATAACACATTTTCTTTATCCATCCTTCTGTTGAGTGACATCTAGGTTGTTTCCAATACCTGGCTATTTTGAACAGAGCAACTATGAACATGGTTGAGCAAGTGTCTTTGGAGTGATATGAAGCATCTTTAGGTTATATGCCCAAGAGTGTTAAAGCTGGACTTTTGAGGTAGATTGATCTGTAGCAGCTTTCTGAGAAACTGCCACATTGATTTCCATTGTGACTATATGACCAGCAGTGTAGGAATATTATTCTTACTCCACATCTTGGCCTGCATGAGTTGTCACTTGTGTCATTGACCCTAGTCATTCTAGCAGTTGCATTTCAAAGTATCTTATTTCTCTGATGACTAGGGATGTTAAACATTTCTTTAAGTTTTTCTCAGCCACTTGAGTGTTCACTATTGAGAATTCTATGTTTAATTATGTGCCCTAATTTTTAATTGGGTTATTTGTCTTCACATTTCATGTTTTCAGGTATGCATATAATTTAGTCATTAGTCCTCTAACAGATATGGAGTTGGTAAACACCATTCTCATTCTATAGGGTGATGCTTTCTCTGATAGTATCTTTTGCTATACAGAAGCTTTTCAGTTTCATGAGGTCCCATTTATTAATTGTTGATCTTAGTGCCTGTGCTATCAAAATTCAATTCAGAAATTTGTTTCTGTGCCAGTGAGTTCAAGGCTATTCCCCACTTTCTTTTCTGTCAGATTCACTGTATATGGTTCTATGTTGAGCTTTTTGAACCATTTAGAATTGAGTTTTGTGCATCATGTTAAGTATGGATCTGTTTGCATTCTCTTACAAGCAGCCATCCAGTTTATCTTGGGATAACTTTAACATAAAGAAGTAAAAGATTTGTATGATATAAACATCAAGTAACTGAAGAAAATATGAAGAAGTTATCAGCAGGTGGAAAGATCTCCCAAAATCATGAGTAGGTAGGATTAATATAATAAAAAACTGTCACATTGCTAAAAGCAATCTACAGACCCAATGCAATGTCTGTCAAAATTCCAATACAATTTTCACAGATATTTAAAGAATCATTTTCAGCTTCATGTATTAACACACATATACACACAAAAGAAAAACTAACAGGATTGCTAAAACAACCTGAATAACAAAGGAACTACAGGAGTTATCACTCTTTATGAGTTCAAGTTATACTACAAAGCTATATTAATAACAGAAGTATAGCATTGTCACACAAAACAAGCATGTTGATCAATAGAATCAAATTGAAGACCCAGACATATTCTTGACACCTAGTTTCTTGTAAAGAAACCAGAAACATGCAGAAAAAATAAAATCAATAAACCAAGCAAGCAAACAAACAAAAACTAAAACAAACTCACAGCATTTTCTTCCTCTTCCTTCTTTAAATAAAATTAAACAGAAAATATATTAGCAAGGTAGATAAGTTTATATAAAAATGAAGACTGGAAAAGATATATCCATCTTTTCTGGCTATATTGTTTGAACCTAGCATGTCCATTATAGCATTTGCCAAGATTTCACTCCTTTTATGAATGAGTATTATAGACAGCATACTTATACATAACCTATTTTGAATGCAGTAATGGTGAGCTGTACTTCAGTTCACAATATACTGCTTATTTGAACTATGTGTTCATAACATTTGCTTAAGCATCCATTTTCAATTACTTAGCCATACACCTAAAAGTAGGAATCCTTGATTATATGATAGTTCCATATTTATTTTTGAAGACCCACTTAACTCTTGTCCATAATATCTGATTACTTTCTGTACCTGTCATCAAATTGCTATCTTTATTTATAGCTACCTTTCTTGTCTGTCTTTTTATTATAGCAATTCTAATAAGGAGAAAGTAGTAGTATTTTTATTTTATTGTCATTATTCTCAAAATAAACTTAATCACCTATCCTTCTGTCCATCCTCTCCTTTTTTTTTTTATTTTTTTTTTGTATCTTAACTTTCTGAGGTATTTTTAATCCAGATAGAAAGATAGTAAACACAGATTTATAGACCAATGCGCATATAATATCATATGAGTACTCATCACTCATATGATTGATTGATTGATTGATTGATTGATTGATTGACTATTACCAAGAATGTAGTTTTTAAATTATATTTTAAAAATACTTCTATTCCATGGTGCATACTATAAAATAATTTTAGGAGCTTAATATGTCTCTTAAGAAAAGCTCATGGAAAAATTATTTCAGACTTGGTAAAGGCCATAGATTGTCACATACACATACATATACACATATATAGTATATATATTATAAGCAAGTCACCACTTGCTTATAATAATCTCAGGCCTTATATGTCATCCTGTGAAGTGTAAATCTAATTAATGCATTGTGAAGAAAATTAGTGCAGAAAACACAAACGTTGTTAGAAGATAAGAAACCATCTGTGATGAATAGGCACCTTCAGATATATTTGTAAAAATTATTATAAAATGAGAATACAGTTTTGCATATATACCTATAAATATTTGCTAAAATGCTGTAGCAAGCACTTGCAAATTAGAGTGCAGTCAAAATCAAGTTTAAAAGTAAAAGTCATGAAAAATATATGTGCATACATCCTAAATTTCATATGGGAATAGAGAAAGTGATAATACATAAGATGGAGTTGGAGTGGATGGGGCTGCTATTTGGAATTGTTTGTGCAGCACAAATTTTAAGGCTGGAGGAATTTGGGCTTTGGATGTCATTTTCCTGAATCAATTCCTCAAGATTTGTTTACTGAATTTATTTACTGAATGAATTCATCAAGACTTCCCTGATTTATCAACCTATCTTAAGAGTTCTTAACTAGTACTCTACACAACATCAAAAACTGCATGAAAAATGTGCGTGCCTAAATGTAGATTTATTATTAAATAGGGTCAATTATTTTTATGTTGTTTCTTGGAAGGCTCTAGGCACATGGAAAGATCCATGGGAAGTTCATAGGATTTACTCAGGGTTGGCATTTAGGAGGGAGACCCGAGCAGTGAGTTACCGAGCACAATTTGAAGAATGATGAACTGCTAAGGGAGAGAGATTGTAGTGTGTCTCAAAGATGCCTGAGATGAAGGAGAAGATAGAATGGAAATCATACATTTCCACAGCTCTCATAGCCTCAGAGAAGGGAACACTGAGTATCTTTTGCTCAGTTTTCAACAAATAGGATGTCAGAAAATTGAAATAATGTATTCAGATGTTATAGTTCTTTTAGACTGTTCCAGACCCAGTCTATGAAAGTAGAAACAGTTATCCACATATGATATTGGGTGGATAAAGTGTGGGTAGGGCCATATATAAAAAAGGATAATAATTTTTATATTTACTGTATACCAAGAATATGGCAAATACATTATATTTAAGCCTTATTTTTATGCTTATGAAAGCTTAGTAAAAATTCATAGTCTAAACATGGTTATCATTATATGTTAGTAAATTGCAATTATAAAGAAATGAGCAAAGATCCTGTTCTGGCACTGGACAGATGACTTACGTAGAAAGAGAATTGGTTGCTCTTTGATGAAACATGAGTTTTATTCCCCACACCCACATGGTGGTTAACAACCATCTCTAACTACACCGTATTTGACACCTCCATGATTTCCTTGGACTCTTGACACATGTTGTAGTCAAGGTTCTCTAGAGTAACAAAATTTATAGCATGGATCTCTCTCATGTATGTACACACAGACATGCACAACACAACACACACACACACACACACACACACACACACAACATAGGATATATTAGAGTGATTTACAGGCTGTATTCCAACAATGGCTGCCTATGAACAGAAGGTTCAAGAATGCAGTAGTTGTTGTTCAGTCCATGATAGTATATGTCTTTGCAGGTTTCAGTATATGCTGGAATAAGGGCAAGCAGGCAAAAAGCCAGGATTTCTTCTTCCATGATCTTTATATAGGCTTCAAGTAGTTGTGGCCTACATTAGACGTGGGTCATTCCTCCTCAAAAAAAAACATGATTAAAAATGCATCCTTCCACTTCAAATGATTTAATTAAGCAGAAATCCCTTACAGGCATTCCCCAGATATGCCTAAATAAATAAAAACTTTATTTCAAAGAAGCCAGACCTGCTTGAGGAGCAATAGTGAACTCAAGCTATGAAACAGAGATATTCAAAAGATGGTGGTAGAGACTGAGGCCAGGCAGAAAAAGTGTAGCATGTTTTAGCGGATTGTCAAAACCAAGCAGATTCAGTTTCTAGCTTTGCATACAATGGGCTTCAGTAGGAGACTTTCAGAAGAGGAGTAGACCAATGTTTCAAGTACTGTGTGTCAATTGGCCAGGCTGGTGTTTTCTGGGAAGGTAAAGGTAAAAGAAGAGAAGAGGTTATCATTCAAAAATAATACTATAGATACTGGGAAAGGGTTATATTCATATGGCATGCATGAATCAGTAGAAAATACTCATAAACTTTTGGGTTTAAGACAAAGTGTGGAGAACTGAGGTTACTAGCAAATCTTCATGGAAAAATAATATAGTCTTTATTTCTTGGTCTGCTTACACACATATTTGAGCTCAATTCTCTCTCGGTTTTATTTTTTAATGCAAGATCTGAGTTATTTATATGTTACTTAAACAAGCTTAAGCCTTTCCGTGGAAAACAACTATCCTATGGAGTTAGGGCTTTGCATATTTGATTATCAAATATACATTTCCTGTTCAGTATCTTTCTGGAAATTCTATTTTCTACGAAATCTCAGATGGATGGTAATAATAAATGTTTGTTCAGTGACAGCTGGTCCCATATTATTATCCTGTCGCCAACATATTTCATGTTTTCATCTTCATCTTTTAAATTCTCTTTGGTAGCCTTTCATTTCTTTCCTTTAATCTATGCATGTAAATTAAAACTGTGTGACTCTTAATCTGTTCACTTGCAAGTTTCTTTCCCCAAATTAATACAATTATATTTATACAAAACCCCCCCACAACATGCTGTGTACCATTACTGACTTAAATAAAAACCTAAGGAATGAGGAAAAGATCGTTCTAACACACACAACACCATGGCCAATGCTCCTCTTTATAAGGTGTCCTTTTTGGGAGACTGTGTTCTGCATTGAGATGTTGCTTTTAAACAATAATTAAACTGTACTAGGTTTGAATGGGATAAAGGAGGGCTAGAAGGAAAAATCCCTCCACACAAACTACAGCAATGGAGTTGTTCTCATTTCCATTTAAAAAAACATGGAGTGTCCTGTTTTGTTTATAATCCTTCCAACTGGGTGATACCTCTGACTTATAATCACATTATGTAGCTGTTTTGAATCAGGATTAATACAAAATATTTGAAGAGAGGCCATGTATTCTCATGCCTATATTATTTGCAGATTATTTTTTCATCTATATTATTCTAATCCTAGTATGAATTACTCAGTTGGCAAATCCTTTAGAAAATACCACTGAAAATAAAATTAAAATCTATAGAGCTGTTTTTAATGTGGAATGCTTGCCTTGAAAAACACTATTAGGCAGTTGGTAAAGCTTTGGTCTTTGGTAGCAGATCTGAAATCTGATCTCTGCTGTTTGATTTTGCAACTTTGGAACTTTGTCAATATACTTAATATTTCTAAACTTAGGTTTTCTTAATTTGAAGGAAAGAAAATTTCATTAAAGTGTTGACATGCATCTAAATGAAAACACTGTCTGCATTAGCTTTCAATTGCTATTAACAGATTATCACAATCTTAAGTCTTATTTTACTACTGTACAGTTTGCAAGTCAGAAGTCCAGAAGGACCCCATGGAGCTAAAATAGAAGGTGTCAGGTGCTAGCCTCATCTTAACTTTTTCAGAACTACTTACTAACTTAGGTATTTATTTATTTATCATTTATTTATAACTTTATACATGTCCATCTGTGTAAATTTAGGTGTGTGTGTTCTAGTGCTTGTGAGTGGAGCCCAGAAGATGGTTTGAGGGTGTTATTTTTTAACACTCTTGGTCAGTTCCTTTGAATCAGGGCCTCTTTCTGCACCTGGGGTTCACATCTTCTGAAATAGGCTGGACACCAACAAGACACAAAGACTTTTGTTGTTGTTGTGTCTCCCTTTGTGGACCTGTGATCGTAGACATTTTGAGACCTCTGAGTTATTGTGGTTGGTTTTTGTTTTGTTTCTTTTATGTATGAGTATTTTGCTTGCATGTATGCCTGTGTACCATATATGTATGCTGTGCTCAAACAGACCTGAAGTGAGCATCAGATCCTCTCTTTGTGATGTATCCTTGCATTTCTGCTTATATTCCACAATTATATTGGCTCATATCTGGATTAGGCTTTTTTTTTTGGGGGGGGAGTCAACTTTATAGAAGGGAAGGCGGAGTTATCTGAGATGAAGCAACAATGATTAAGAAAATGCTCCCATACCATTAGCCTATAGGCGAACTTAATAGACATGTTTTAATTAATAATTGATGTGAGAGGGCTAGCCCATTGTTGGTAATGTTAAACCTGGGAAGGTGATCTTTATGTGAATAAAAGAAGGAGGCTGAGAAAACTATGGAGAACAAGCTAGTATGCCTAGGTATTAATCCATGCTTATGGGTTTCTGCCTTTGTTTTCTGACCTGATTACCTTGGATGGTGGACTAGAAACTGTAAGGTGAAATAAAGTCCTCTCCTCCCCAGGTTGCTCTTTGTCAAGGTGTTTTATCACATAAATAGAAACCCCAAGACAGTTCAACTGAATAATGTCTTGCTATATTCAGAATAGTAATGTGTTTCAGTGCTAAATTTGTACCTAAAACTGAAGACTAAATATCAGCAAATGGGTTGTGTATTTTTCCATCTTTTCTGGTCATCTGCAAGGATCAATGACTAGACAGCTTTCTGCTTTCTGTTGAGGAAAGTTAGGTTTCTAAAGGTAGGCATGAGGTGAGCAACCACTGAATAAATATGACAGGAGACATTGGTATGGTGACATCATATAGCTCTATATAGCAATGAGAAATAGTGGAAGATTATGGCTCTTTCATTCCATAGTGAAGGATACTCCAAGGATGCTGGTTGAAGAGAGGTTAAAAAAGGAGACAAAGCTAGCTCTATACAAGGTGAAAGAAAGTTATGGTAATAATGGTGGACACGTTTTCATAAATACCTGGGCATTTGATGCTATTTGAACTTTGAAAACAGCAGTGCTTGGAAGTAAATGAAAGAAAAGCATAAAGTATTGTAAATATGCTACTAAAGGCCTGTTTATGATTACTTTATTATTCTCTACCTCTTCTACCACACATTCTCAACCTTAGGAAAGGGAATTGACCTTTTGCACAGAATACATCTTTGTTGAAGGAGTATGACTTTCCAGTGTATTGCATGATGTTTAGCATTGTCTCTCATCTCTATCCATAAGATGTCAGTAGTATTACACACCCATCACCCTCCAGTTATAACGTGCATTAGTGCCTCAATTCTGTCAAAGACTGTCTGTGGATAAACTTGTTCCAGCTTGAGAGCAAAATCCTAAGTGAGCTGATTCCCATGAGCTGGTTGCAATGCACATCATTGCAGCCCAACACTAAAATGTTGCAAGTTGGGTGATGCATGTGAATATGCATTCCTAATACTTTTTTAGATGATGCTGACGCTTTGGGCATCTAGTAATAGAAGGAACACACGATGCCATGTAATTGCTAAGAAATATCCTACAGGGCAAAGGTTAAGCCCTATAGCAAAAAAAAAAAAAAAGAAAAAAGAAAAAAGAAAGAAAACAAAGAGAGAGAGAGAGAGAGAGAGAGAGAGAGAGAGAGAGAGAGAGAGAGAGAGAGAGAAAGGAAGAAAGAAAGAAAGAAGAAGAAAGAAGAAGAAAGAAAGAAAGAAAGAAAGAAAGAAAGAAAGAAAGAAAAGAAGAAGAAAGAAGAGAAAAAGGGAGGGAGGTGTCTGGTTCCAGTTATCATAAGTGCTGCATTAAGAAGCTATAGGATAGGTCTAAGGATTGAAGGAAAGTACACACTCACAGATTCCAGGTGTTCTTAAATGGAAGCCTGGGATTTGAGCTCAGAGTTTGTTAAAGGGTAGAAATCATGCTATTCATCCATTACAGAAAGCAAGGACATTTTTGCTTTTATATTTTTTGCTTGATGTATATATTGGACTATTTCTAGTTTATGTTGCTGTTGTTGTTGTTGTGTCTGTTTGATTTTTATCTAATAAAAACTTTGGCCTTCTTAAATGGTTTTCCAAAACTATATGTTTAGATTTTAATGGAAAGACTTTGTAAAGAAAATAACGCAGTTAAGGTTCTAATTGTTTGTTTGATTTTTGTTTTTAATAGTCTGGATTATTTTCTCTCTGTGGTAAGAAGGGATCTGACACGTGTATAGAAAGACAATCATGTTAATAAATAATACAACTACATGTATCAGGAGTGTTTTATAAGACAGATGGAGTGAAAGGCATATTTTAAAAGAAATAAATTATTTGAGACAGCAGATTGAATTGACATTATGTAGTTGAATTTGTTATTTATGGATAACTGTCTTCCTTTTTATATATTCTTGTCACTGTGATTCAAAGATACTTCTAGATACTTGACACATACATAATTCTCAGTGTAATTTCTGTTGTACATAAATGTGTATATGGCATATGTTTATGGGCTCACATGTATGTGTAGGCTAATGGTTAATATTGGAAATTTAGGTAAGGTCTCTTGGCCATCCATGAGCTTGTTGGTTTTCTACTAGATTAATTAACCAGCATTTTGGTGGGTTCTCTGTTTCCAAGTCACATGCTGAGGATCTAAACCTGCATCTTCATGCTTGTGTGACAGCATTTTACCTTCATACTCTCACCTCTGCTCCACAGCATTATGTTTAAAACATTTATGATTACTAATAAACACGATAGCATGTTATCATGATGAAAAATTGATTGATAAATTTGCACAAAACATTATTGATTGCCTCCACCTCCCATGTTCTGGGATTAAAGATAAGTGGGAAACAGAAAAGAATTACTATAGAGTGAAAAGTATAGTTTTAGTAATATCAATATTCTAGAGAAAATTAACTTGTCTGATGGTCATTTGTTTGAAGGGGCAAAAATTTTTAAAAATCAAAAAAAAAAAGAGATACAGTAAAAAGAAAAGAAAGAAGGAACTTACATATATTCTCTAACATCCTGACTTCTCAAATTTTTTTTATATAAGTGAAGAACCTCAATTTTTGAACTTGATAATATATTACAATGTAGTGTACCTTAAAAAATCTAAGATTTCCATTTTAATAATCAAGATGACTTCTAGGGTTAACCGATTGTTTTTGGTTCCAATCATTTATTTCTCAGCAGTCTGGCATCAGTAATTGAAGAGGTAAAAATTGATTTAAGCTTTCTACTTTCACTTGCTGTAAACTACAACAGGCTAAAAGCAACAGATGAGTTTCATTTGTATTTATTTACTCAAGGAAGGCACATATTGATATAAATATATATCAAAATAGGCTATTTATTTGGCTGTGTTTCAACTATTTTTTATAATAATCAATCATAATACAATCACTTTTAAAATCACAGATTAATTCTGCTGACAGATGTTACATACCTTTTCCAGAGAGTAGAAAACGAACTAGGTTATAATGTGCATATAAACACAATAGAAAGCAAGACAGAGCAAGGAGAGAGGGTAATGTGCATAAAGGAGGTGAGGGTGGTTTAGTATATTGAATTAGAAAGCATTAAGGAAACACTTCTATAAGTTCATTGTTATGAATTTAATTAGTTATTAAATATGAATGTCACTCCATCAAAATGTCACACTTTGGTTGTTTGTAGATAAACTAAAATAAAATGATTCTGTACCCAATGCCATCTTAGTTCTCTGGGTGAATAACATTAACTAAGGCTTTGATTTATTAATTAAAGAGAAAGAAAGGATTTAAAAACTGAATAAATTAAACAAATAGTATTTCATGTGTAACTTATCTTCGATTAGTTTCTGGTTAGTAAAATAACAATGGATAATGCTTTTAAAATCCCAAATTTAAATATCAAAAGAAAATAAAAACATTCTTAGAGGCAAACAAAATACCCTAAATATTTTATTTTAAGCATGACATTTTGTTGTTTACTCTTCTTTATCCTGAATAAGATGGATACATATCTGAAGACAGGTTGAACAGGGCTTTCTCTAAAATTGCTTGAAACCAAGAACTCAAATGAATAGAACCTAGGCCTGCCATTGGAAGCCTGGCCTAGCTATAAGCGATGGCTATTTGAGAATCCATACCCCTCATTGCTAGTAGTCCTCATTAGGATCATCTTCATAGATTCCAGGAAGTTCGCACTGCACTAAATTCCCCAGATGCACCAATTGCCTCATGTGCCCAAATTCCAGCTGTCTTTCCCTGAACTCTCTTCCTCCACCCCATATTTCACCTACCTAATCCCCTGCTCCATTTCCCATCTACTTCCAGTCTGCCCATAGAATCTATTCTATTTCTTGACCTTATAACTGAATACATATTCTTTATCCATTCTTCTGTTGAGAGACATATAGATTGTTTCTAGTTCCTGGCTATTATGAATAATGCTACACTGAAGATAGTTAACAAAGTATTCTAGTGGTATGTTGAGGCATCATATTTCTGTATATGTCTCAGAGTGGTATAGCATGGTCTGGAGGTAAAGTGTCATATTGCTTTCCATAGTTGCTGTACAAGTTTACCCTCTCATCAGCAATGGAGAAGACTTCCCCTTGCTCCACATCTTCACCAGCATGAATTATAATATATTATTTATATTATCTATTCTGACCCATGTAAAATGGAATCTCAATATAGTTTTGATTTGTATTTCTCTTATGGATAAGGATATTGAATATTTCTTTGTTTTCTCAGCCATTTGAGATTCCTCTATTGAAAATTTGGTTTAGATATGTACCCCATTTTTAATTGTACTATTTGTTTTTTTGGCTTTTGTATTTTGTTTGCTTTGTTGTTGTTGTTGTTGTTTTGATATTTACTTACATGGAAAACCTCAATCAACCAGGCTGTTGTTATAACAATAGGCTATTCTCTGTAAAATTACATTTGTTGCCTTAGACAACATCTACATAACCCATTAAACATGGGAAAGTATAGACAGTGACTACATGGAGCCATCACCCCTGTGTTTTATTGTTTTGGGTAGAGGAAGTTACCAAAACAGAAAAGTAAAAATCAAGCAACCCACAAACTCTTTGACCTGCAATCTGTCTTACCTGTATAATATGCTAGAGTGGTAATGGCACAGAACTTGTGGAAATAACCAACCAATGTCTTAATTGAACAAAGGCCAGGCCCACTCCAGAAAAGGAACCCACACCCAATACTGATTGGGTAACCAAGAACTAATGACTAGATAGACCAGAAACCTAGGGTAAAAGCAAATACTACTAGTCTAAAAAAATCAATACAATGATTCCTATCTGTTATACTCATAGATGAGTCCCTTATTCAATCATTATTAGAAGAGCTTCCTCTGGCAACAGATGGGTACAGATGCAGTGACCCACAACCAGAAATTACATGGCAAGGAGTTGAAATTGGAGGTCTCCATCTATCCCTCCCCTCAGAGATTGTGGATTCTCATGGAAGTGGAGGCTGGAAGAGTATAAGAACCAGAAGTAATAGAAGACCCCAGAAGAACAAAGCCTTCTGAATTAAATAGGCACAGCTTATAGAGCTCACAGAGACTGAAGCACAGGTTCTACATGGATCTTTATTAGGTCCTCTGCATATATACTATATCTATTAGTTTATTATTTTTATGGAATTCATGTCTGTGAGAATGAGTGGGTTTCAGACTCTTGTGTCTGCTCTTGGAACTCTTTTCCCCCTATTGGTTTGCTGTGTCCAAATTCAATATGACAGTTTCTGCTTCATCTTATTATATTTTACTTTTACATGTTTGGTTGTTATCTCTTAGAAGCCTGTTCTTTTCTAATGAGAGACTGAAAGGTACTGGATCTGGAGGGAAGTGAGGGAGAGGGAAGGAGAAACTTGGAAAACAGAGAGGGAACTATATTCAGAATATATTGTATGAGAAAAGAAACTATTTCCAAGAAAGGAAAAATACAAAATATTAATTAATTTATTAATTAATTACCGAAAACAGAAAGATAATGATCATAATTACAGTGGTGGAAAATCTCTAACTCAAAGTTGTTTTCTTTTTAGATGATTATATAACCAAGTTAAGGAGGTAAAGTTCAGAAATGCAACAGAGGATGGAATTGAAATACTTTCTTGGAGCTTAGAATGACAATTAAAAAAGAAATCAAAGCAGAAATAATTTATGTTCTTTTGCCATTAGCTGAGTTTAGCTTGCAGGTGTGGCCATAACCTTCTTTATTACATTTTCCAGGACACTTTATTAATAATATGGCTCTACCTACACTAGACTTTTCAAAAGAAATGGAACACAATCCCATTTGAAAACTTATATTCTTCTGTGAATGTGGGAACATCATTGTACACATATGGTGTTTAGTATGACTGTTTAGATTTGAGGTAAGATTTATCTTCAAGCATCTATGATAGTTGAGAATCAGCCTACTGCTCAACAGAGCATTCCTATTTGAAAATTTTATGAAAATATATTTATTGTATGATTCCATGAGGAATAAGTATCTTCTGATTTTTATCTCTCCAGAGGGTAAAACATGTAGAGGGCTATGCTATGTCAGCAAGAGTGAACTAAATATAATTGTATTAGGAGGCAACTGTATATTAACAAGAATTCAGTACGACTAATAAACAGGGCTATACTGACTATACTTAAGACCATGTTTTAGGTACTGTAATAAAGTACATAAGCACTAAGTATAAGCACGATGAGTGTCTATCTCCATCATCTATCAGCAGCTGTCAGTGGTGGAACCACTTCACTTGGTGCAGTGCTAACAGGTACAATAGTGTGAAAGTCTGTAGGAGCATGTGAAAATGATGTGTGCACTCATAGTTACATTTCCTAAATAGATATAGTTATTGCTGGTTTTGTCATTTGTGAAACTATATTTAATGAAGCTGTAGCCATTACTAAAGCATGTCTGAATAGGTTGCTATGCATTATTTTAATTATTTCATCTCAAGATACCATAGCAAAAAGATAATAAATAATAAAGAGGCTGAGAGATCATGGAGAGGCAAATGATTATGGATAATACTAAGAACACGGAGCTATGTTTTGGACATGAGGTCATTTTAGGTCAATCTCCTGTCTCTAGAAACCAGAGTCTTTACTTAAAAAAGATTCATTTACATATGAGTGAGTGTACTTAGCCAGTAAATTGGCTAAAATGAAATCTGGTAAGACTCTTTTTATGATTTTCCACTATCATAATAACAATCAAATAATATAAACAGTCTTGGTCTTCCAGATCTGAGTATTCAGAGAATTGTAACACAGTTCACCACTTTGCTTTTATGCCTTGCCCATTTCTTGTTTAAGGCTGAAATAAGAGTAAAAATTGGATACCTCGAGCCAAATTTCTGATGCTATTGTTTCGTGCAGGGAGGCTAGGAGACTGAGATAAAAGTATAAACCATTCTTTCACATCTAAAGCCTGAAACACATTTTCCATGTAAAAGCATAGACGCTTCTGGCTACTGGATGTCATGCAGCTGCCTTTGTATGTCTATCCTTTGGCTATAGAAAGAAAAGAGACAGAGAGCGAGAATAAAAGAATGAGCCAGATAATGTGATTACATTTCCCTTTTGATTTTATGCTTCTGGGGTCAAGAGGATGAATGAGTGTCTAAGTTAGTATTTGGACTGTACTTTATTTCCATATCAAAAGAAAAAAGGAAAAGAAAACTCAAATTGTTTTTGGTTAATCAAGTAAGTTTTTGATAAATAGTGAGAAAAAATGTTTTTAATTATGCAATTTTCTTTCACTCTGTACAAGACACAGAGGCCATTGCCTATGTGATCAGAGGCTAAACAGCCAAATGGCTGATAATTATTTTGAAAAAACAAGGTCTTCTCAATCCTTATAACTTCACTTGCTTTTTCTAACCTTTCTCCCAACTATGGAAGCATTTCTAATTGTTCAACTGCAAAGAAAAAGGCATTTGATTCTGAGAGACAAAACTAAAGTGTTGAAATGAAAACCACCATTATTACACCTGTTAAGGTGTAATGTGGATCAAACAAATGTTTTGGCAACTCCCCAAAGATACAAGAGTTTAGGTGAACAGATTTTCTGGGGAAAAGAGAAAACTTCATTGATCTATGTTTAAGTATGCTAACCTCGTTCCAGACAATTCAGGGCAGAAACATTTAGTTTGAACCTGAAGAAAGTTAACTGCTGTTGTAATTTGAAAGGAGATTGCAAAGGTTAGTAGTTTCTCTTTGTAGTTGAAACTATCATGATTAGAACAGGCTTCGCTGACCAGGGTACATTGCATGCTACACATAATTAGTTCGTGCATGTTTTAGAGCCACTAAGAAGGTACAGTGAAGCTAGTCCTGCTAAACTTTGTTCTACTGCTGATATAGTCATTTAACACACAATGTATGTGCTTTTGACTTTCTATAACATGGTGTTTTTTGTAATAATATTGAGTAAATAAATAGTTATCTTCTAGACCTATATGCTATCTTAAACAATCTATGTACTTATTGATTTTTTTTCCTGTAATAAGAAAGTTAATAGCTGAAATTGCATGTAGTTGCTATAGAAACATTAAGAAATCTGGTTCACTTGAAGGGGAAGTATGATTAATCTGTTTTGTAACATATTTTGTTATAGGAATGTCTATGGAATGTAATAACCATCTAGAGTCCTAACACATTTAAGCTTTCTGTTACACTTCAACTGTCTAAATAATCCTTTTAGATTTTCAAAAATGTTAATTAGTAGAAATGTTTTGAACTTGAAAAAGAAATATATATATATATATATATATATATATATATTCTGAGATTTATATTATATATATAATATAAAATTTCTAAAATATTCAGAATCCTTTGTGTTGCTTTATATTTTACTGCATTCTTTAGGGTTGTATCCAAACACACTTAAAATATAGAAATCTTTTTTTTATTTTATTACTTTTCATAATGATTTTATTTTAAATGAAAATAACATTCAACTTAAGGTGGTAAGTGTACCATTGCTCCAGAATATATTAACATATTTTATTTTTACAGCATGTGTTATTTGTCTTAAATTTGTATGTCAGTATCCATCTCTCCATCTACAGTGCTAAAAAAAAAAAAAAAAAAAAAAAAAAAAAAAAGACTG
Source organism: Mastomys natalensis (assembly GCA_021653895.1). Taxonomy (NCBI): domain Eukaryota; kingdom Metazoa; phylum Chordata; class Mammalia; order Rodentia; family Muridae; genus Mastomys; species Mastomys natalensis. The sequence continues at coordinate 367,037 of JAJTUV010001312.1, read as the reverse complement.
TTTCTAGTCTTCATCAATCATCCATTGCCAGCTCTTGGAGAACACACACATACATATATAAAATTGATTGCTCAATCTTAATTCTTTGTTTTTATTTTATTTATTTATTTATTTATTTATTTTGGTTTTTTCGAGACAGGGTTTCTCTGTGTAGTCCTGGCTGTCCTGGAACTCACTCTGTAGACCAGGCTGGCCTCGAACTCAGAAATCCGCCTGCCTCTGCCTCCCAAGTGCTAGGATTAAAGGCGTGTGCCACCACTGCCCAGCAATTCTTGGTTTCTAATTTTAAGTGTGTGTGTGTGTTTTGTGTGTGCACGTGTGTAGGTATGGTCATGTCATTATATTGCCCACAAGGCCAAACAAGGTTGTCAAATCCCTGGTTCAGGAGTTATAGGTGACTGTGAGCTGCCATTATATGCTGGGACTTGCACCTAGATTGCAATAGCAGCAATCACTCTTAATTGCTATGAAATTTCTCCAATACAATTTATATTTTTAAAAAATATTTTGATTGTATGTATTTCTGTGTGTGAGTATGGGCTTTTATACACAATTACAGTACTCATAGAGAACAGAAGAGTGCATTGAGTCCCCGGTAACTAGAATTACAGGTGGTTATGAGCTGCCAGATGTGGATACTGGGAGCTGAACTTAGCTCCTCTAGAAGAGCAAGTAGGTAGTCTAAGCTATCTATTCAGTCTCACTTTCTTTGATTCTTAAAAGAGAAGCCAGAATTATCAATATTGTTGTAAGATCTGTCTGCATGATGAAATATCTTAGGAAGTCAAAATAATTAAATGTGTATATGTTGAGGTTACTTTTTGGTGCATGTTCTGGTTTAGTGTGTGTGTGTGTGTGCAGGCACAGGTGAGCATGCATGTATAGCATGTGAAGTCCAGAAACATTTCAGGCCTTCCTTAATGGTTCTCAGGTTTTTTCGTTTGTTTTTTGTTTTTCTTTTGGTTTTAATTTTATTTTATTTTTTTGAGCTGAACCTGAAATGTGCCAAATTGGTTAGGCTGGCTGCCGAGCAGGTTTCAGTGATATTGCATTTGCCTCCTATTTTATTATTATTTTATTTATTTATATTCCAAATGTTGTCCCCCTTCCTGGCCCCCTCTCCCAGAGTTCTTCACTCCATCTACCCTCCTATTTACTTTGAGAAGGTGACCCCCCAACCATCCACATACCCATCCAGCTCACCCTCTCATCCCCTTACCTCACTTTCCCAGCATCCTCCTTCCCTGGGGCATCATCTCCAGGATTTAGGCACATCCTCCTCACTGAGGCCGACAAGGCAGTCCTCTGCTACATATGTGCCAGGGACTACACACCAGCCTATGTAAGGCTTCGGTTGGTGGCTTAAAATCTGGGAGGTCTGAGAGGTCCAGGTTAGTAAATATGTTGGTTTTCTTAAGGGGTTACCATCCCCTTCAACTCCTTCAACTCTTTCAGTCCTTTCTCTAACTCTTCCGTAGGTGTACTCAGTCCAGTGGTTAGTTGTACCTGCATCTGTCCATCAGTGCAGGTAGAGCCTATCAGAAGACAGCCATGCTAGGCTCTTGTCTGCAAGCACAACATGGCATCAGTAATAGTGTCAGGGTTTTGTGCCTCCATATGGGATGGTTCTCAAGTTTGGCTAGTCACTGCATAGCCTTTCTTCAGTCTATGTTCCATTTTTGTCCCTGCATCTCCTTTAGACAGGAACAAAGGACCCAAGTAAGACGCTTTAATCCAACCTAAAAGGGGGAGCAAAATAATCACGGGAGGCAGATAGAGGGAGGAATATGGATGGGAGAGGAATGAGAAAAGGGGGGCAGGATCAGATATGGGGGGACAGGAGAGAAGCCCAAAAGTCCAGGAGAATGAATGGAAATAAGCAGCTGTGGGGCGTGGGGGCGGGGGGAAACCTCTAAAAGGTCCCAGAGACCTGGGATATGAGAAGCTTCTGGGACTCAATGGGAATGACCTTAGCTGAAGTGTCCAACAGTGGGAAGATGGAACCCGAAGAGACCACATCCTATAGATAGGCAGGGCCCCCACTGGAGGGATAGGGCCACCCACCTACTTTCAAAATTTCTGATCCAGAGTTGTACTATTTTCTGCCTTTTAAATGCTGGGAGTACAGTGTGCTCCTGGTGTATACTGAAGATCCAGTGCAGGTCCTTGTGATTGTGTGGCAATCACTATAACAAATTATGCATCTTTTCAGCCCAGTATCTTTATTTTCAAAGCAGAAGGCTCAGAATCAGCTGTGGTACTTACCTACTCTGTTAGGTGCTGTTTTGTTTAAATTATGTACTTCAAAGCACATCTTCAAGCCGGGGAACAGAAAATCATGAGATATTAATGTTTATTGATCCAGTTGAATAGAATATTATGGGTGTTTTTATTTTCTAGTTGCAAGAACCAAGATTTGACTGTTTAATGTATTTTCATTGTAAATCAGATAGTCTCAAAAGAATGAATACCCTCTCTCTATCTTAATGTAACTTATGATCATAGATCCCGTGATTAAAATTTCATATTAAATGAATGGACGTCCCAGAGGGAAAAAGTCATTGAACTATAATAAAATGGTTCTGACTTGGGCTCTAGGGGAATTTGGTTTAATTATGCAAAGACATCTCTGTGTAGAAGACAGGGTAGAGAATCACTGTAAAGGAGAAATGAGAGGACGGAATCAGACAGGAGGCTAAGATGGAAACTAGTCTGAAGGAGAGTTGGATAAAACAAATACAAAATTTTGACAATATTAGTTAAGAGTAACTACTTCTGAGCATCTTATACCACCTTCAATAATGTCGATGCTTTATAACTCATAGCCACTAGTGATGGGTGCATGGTAGTATGTGTTCATCTACTCATGTTGTGAACTCATAATAGAACATGTTGAAATTCTCTGCCTGAAAAAAACAGAAGCATCCTAACATTGCTCACTCACGCAATCACTTTTGAGTTATGTATGTGCAATGGAATCATCATGCTTCTATTGCTTCATTAAATAAGACACTGTTCAGAAGCATGCTTAAAAATGAGAAAATGAGCAAAGCTAGACATTTGTCCTAACTACTGTTTAAAAGGTAAAAGGAGAAAATATAATCGACAGAGAGGGAATATATGTCACATTCCCCAAGAGTCTGTCCAGGTTCTGAATGTAGGTGACATCTACTTTTATCCATCTTGTTTTGTTTCAAGTTCACATGACTTTAAAACCATGGACCTTCAACCTACTCTGTAACTTGTGGTTTTCTTACCTTTAAAGATGGCTGACTACCTTACTCTCCTTCACAGGACAGACATGGTAATACTTAAATTTAAGGAAGAGTATAAGTTGGTGCCTCTATTCATCTGCACAATTGAGCTTGCCAAAAGTCAAGACTGAAGTCTTCATTAAACAACATCTTAAAGTAACCTTATTCCCATTTTGGGAGGCATGCTAAAACCTGATAGCTATAGAAAAGTTTGATGAGTCACTATCTTTGTTCTATACAAACTAAGTAGTTGGCATTAACATCACTCCATATACTGTTCTTTTTACCATAAGCATGTTTCTGGGATGTATGGATAGTGAGCTTCTTGTGTCATTTATAAACTTCTTATTAGACAGTTGCTTTCTTATTCTTCAATAAATAATGTCTACTCATAAAAAAGATGTATTGTATAATCTAAAGTACTTTATAATAGAATGGTATAATTCAACATTAATTTAGGATTTTTTGAGAAAATAAAAGGTTCAATAGGAAACTTAATTCACTACAAAAAATTTACTATGAAAATAATAGGCCATGAATATGTGAATTTGTACATGTATAAAATAATAGCCAGCCAATTAATTACTGAAGGTGAAATGAAGCAACATCACTTTAAAATAGTAAATACATTTGAAGAAACTTTCTTATACATGTTTATGAAAACTCAATTATGTTATTACTAAAAACAATTATAAGTTTTTAAAAAAGACTTAAATTAGAATTTATGATATGGAAAGCATACAACCTAGTATGCAGAACTATCATGTATGTTTGTCGCAGCAGTTTCAAATGTTATTCTATATAATCCTCAAATTATGTATAACAATGAATTAATAATGATTTCACACAAATAATTTTCATAGCTTTCAGATTTCTTCCATTGTCCTACACACACACACACACACACACACACACACACACAAACACCTATTTTTTTCTGGTCCAGGACTCAATTGCTGTGTGTCATACTTCCTTAGTCACTTTCTCTTTTAAGCCATTTGTTGATTATTTGTAGTAAGTATGTGTCTGTGGATTACTAGGATTTGCTTGAGGTCTTCCTGGCTTAACTACCAAGAATAGCACAGAAGTGCATATTGTATCCTGTGTCCTTCCAGGTCCATTACATCAGGATGGATAGGACAGTTGCTTTCTTTACCATTGATATTTAAGTTCCTGTGTCTTGGTTAAACTAATTTTCTATTTTTAATGAAATAAAATAAATAATAAAAGTGATTGTCTCACGTTTTCTTTTCAAAATTTTTCTTAGGGGTTCAGATATGCCTCCTAAGTTAGGGACCCCATGGGTCTTCAAGAAATCCAAGTTTGGTTTCCAGCACTCACACTAAGTGGGTTACAATCATCTTCAATTCCAGGGGACCCAAATCTGATGGCCTCTATTGCACCTGAAGTCCTGTGCAAATGAATATATGTAGACACACACATACTCCTATGCATAATTTTTTTTTTTTTTGGTTTTTCGAGACAGGGTTTCTCTGAATAGCCCTGGCTGTCCTGGAACTCACTCTGTAGACCAGGCTGGTCTCGAACTCAGAAATCCGCCTGCCTCTGCCTCCCAAGTGCTGGGATTAAGGGCATGTGCCACCACTGCCTGGCGCATAATTTAAAATAACAAATGCATTATATGCATGAATATATAAATATACTCATTGTTCATAAGTCTTATAATGAAATACAGTATGTGATTGAGCCAATTGCAAGATATAAAATTAATTATCCTTCTTAAACTTCTGATAAATCATTGAAATTGCAATAGTATAAAATAGCAAGGTCTACTGCTACTCTGACTTTCTTCTGTTGCTATTTTTCATTTGGAAATGGGATAAAGTTCCATTCATTTTTATCATCTTTATTATCAAAAAGAAGTCTAACAATAGTTGCTATGATTCAATGTAGAGTGATTAAAAGACTACCATACCTATGGAAAATCTACACAGACACGTCCTTGCTGTTCCATGAGGTACTTTGAACTAGAACATCCATTCTGTTGCTTCAGTGTCAGTTACAAGAAGTAATATATTGGATAAATCAAATGGATAAAAATTAACTGACATTTTCTACTAAAATCTGTGATAATGTTCCCTCACATCAGAGGCGAAATCAGATATGCTGTATGACATTTGAAGAGTAACTTCTGAACATGTTTCCTGTGGTTCTATTACATGACTATTTATAGACGGGTTAGGGCTATGTGCAGATTCCTAGGGAGCACATCCTCTTCTTTTTTCAACAAGAGGAATACCATCAGGGAAAATAAAATATAAGGCTTTATTTTCACAAAATTATTCTATCTGGTCATTTTAGGATACTTACACAAAAATAGCGGATGAACAATACAGACATGTTGATAAAGGAAATCGAAGACAGACTTTTAATTTTATTTTGTCTTGCTTTGTTTTATTTTCCTTTTCTTTTTTCTCTTCTTTTCTTTTTTCCTTTTTGATTTTAAAATAAAGCTCTCAGAGTTAGCCAGATAGAGTTAACTAGTGTGATAGGTTGTCTTGACTGACTGCATAATGTGGTTTAGCATCACTTCAGAGAGGCACCTTTTCAATTATCTGTGAGTATTTCCAGAGAGTAGCTAAAGGAAGAAGGCCCTCAGTCAAAGTAAATACCACCTTTCAGAGAGCAGCCCAGAGAGAGGTCGGAGGAAGCAGTGGGCCTGACAACCTTCATATTTCCCATGCTGGTATGAATATTACTGCTTTTGACAGACATTGCTAACATTACACCAATTCTTTGGCCTCTCATGGGGATAGAATACCTATCAGTCTCCAGGTATCTTATAGCCCTTCAGCTCTGCACTGGGACTGGTAAAACACCCATATATTGAGACTAAGCAACTGCCAGTCCCTCTGCCTCTCAACTGTGCAGCCATTATATAACTCAGTCTAATAAATCTCCCATATGTGTATGTGTGTATCTAATTTTATATTAGAAATAATCTAAAAATTATATAACTATATATGATTTTTATATATAAGTGCCTATTTGATGGTGCATGTTAGTAAAGATTACATATACATACACATGCTTATACATATATATGTGGTATGCAGTGTACTAGGATCTTGGGGACAAACTAAACAGTTACCCAGGGCTTTGTGTCCCTTTTTAAAGAACTTTCACATAATCAGATCAAGAATTCAATCATATTATTTCTATGGAAGAGTGGAACACACTACATTTGATAGGAGGGAACTGAATACAGAGTTTTAGTGGGAAAGAGAGCGAATTCAAATTTCAAAATGATTTAACAGAAATTCGTGATTATTGAACCTAGATCTTCAATCTAACATTTCTGTCATTACAACCTGTTTTGAGTGTAGGTGTCACTGTCACTTTATAAATGCTCTGAAAGCTCAGCCCTCTTTAAACAATATTATTGTAAAAATAGATACCTGCAGGTCAATTTAGAATGTTGATTCACAGAGCATTCACATTTTTCTATCTACCATTCAGAACTCTCTGTACAGTTACCTGCTAGCCTTTTGATTTCTTCACCCCCAGGTTTCAAATGTACCTTAAAATATATGTGTCTGGGTGCCATTAATACTAATCTAAATCCTATTAAATGCTGGAGTATGTCCCCTTCTCAACAACAGTGCCATTACTAACTCTAGTATGAACTCAAGAAACAAGGAATAAAATTGGCTTCTATCCTTTGTCACTATATGTATTGCTTAGAGTTTTGGGAAAGATAGACAGATCATGAAAATATTGACAATCTAGACCTTTATAATTTTTATTTAGACAGTCCTATGCCTACACCTCCATGCTTCTAGTGTGTACCACTCATACACACTGCTGAGACTCTGGCCACAGCATACTGTTGGAATGCAAGCACCTGTTCTGGCTTTTATCCAAGAAATTTCCATTATGTGGATGGAGGATTTTTTAATGCAAATTTGATCATGCTTAAAACACTCCATTGGCTTTTCATTAGCAGTTGGATCAAAACCAAATCCCTTAATACGGTTTATAAACCCTAAGCTGGTTGTCACCTGCTGAGTTTTCGCACATCACTCATAGTGGTCCCAAACTGGTCACTATCCTTCAGCCTCCCTGGCTTTCTCTTTCCTTGATCTAGTCAGTCTCCACATTGCCTCAGGACATCATTAAAATCTCTTCTGGTCAGCCTGACCCTCTGACTTGAATCTTAGTGTACTCATCATTTTTGTAACAGAGCCTTTTGTGGCCTCCAATCTTCTCTAATTTTTTGATGGACCAGGGCCGTGTTCCATTGTTCCTAGTTGCAATTACCATTCCTATGCAGAAAACATTGTTCAGGTCTGATTTGATCACATAACAGGAGAAAAGATGGTACTTTTGCATTTCTGACTCTCTCATCCAACCTGAGCTCAAGTCACACTTGAGGAAAGAACGTATATATGAATAACTGTTTTCAAAGATCTTCACTATGGGCCAATCAATGTTTCAGTGCAGGCTAGAACACTACTGTTGCACCAGTAAGTCATGACTCTTTAAGTCATGAATAAAAAGGAAAGTCTGTCTAACTCTGTATGAACTGACAAGTTGCAAATCAGAAAATTACCAAATATTTATTGATGACTAAGACAAGGCCACTAATAAGCTGAACTAGGAGTTTTAACATCCAGAAGGCTTTCTGTTTGGATTGAGGAGTTCACTACTAGTCTATGTGATCAGTCTTCTTTAACCACATGTTAGAGTTTAAATGATTTTATTTTTGTTTTTATGTATATTTGGCATACATACATGCATGTACCTCACATATGGTGACTGATGACCATGGATGTCAGAATGGTCATCAAATTACCTGGAACTCTGTTTACCAGACTACCACGTGACTCTGGTTTTACCATTCCGGCACTATAAACATCTATTATAATTCTGATACCTCTTCAAGAGCATCCAGTACTCTCAACAGCCTGGTTATCTCTCTAGCCCTACAGACTTTCATTTTCCTATAATTGTTTGTTTATTTTAAAGTATTATCCTCTTGGTATTTTCTTTAAAGAACACATATTGCAGATTGCTTTGAAAAATAAATATACTAAAACAGACAAAAAAGATGAGACTATCTCCTTCAGGTTTTTAACCTTAAATTAAATAATGCAGTTATAAAATATCAGTGGTATTTATGCATCCTGTATGCTGCCTCTTCTTCCTTAGACAACCTGCTTCTGGACCTTTCTGGAAAGCATCCTTTAGTTTTTCCTTGTGCATCAATTTTTTTACAAAGATGCTTTTACCTAATAGCATGGAATCTATCTATCTATCTATCTAATCTCTATCTATCTATCTATCATCTATCATCAATCAATGTATCTATTTATCATCTGTCCATCTATCATACAAACATCTATTTCTACATATTTATCTATTTAGTATATATGTAACATCTGTATCTATGTATCTAATGTCTATCCATGTATCATGCAACTATCTAGATCTATCTATCTATCTATCTATCTATCTATCTATAAATTTATCTATATTTTATCCATCTCAAATCATACAACTATATCTATCTATTATCCATCTATATACATATAGATATACATATTTACTGTTTATCTGACTATCATATACCTATTCCATGTCTATATCTCTATGTTTAGAATACATACTATTAATTTACCTTACTTAAAGTATATTATACCTTTTAAAGTTATAAGAAGGTCAAATCATTGAATGAAAAATATATTAATATTTGCATGACTAGTTTTTATTACTATCCCAGCTTAAATAACCAATGAAAATAAACCCAGGTTAAAAGTATAAACTAGAACTCAATACAATATGAAGGTTTATTTCTATTTCTTCATAGATATGTATATGAATTTGTTATGTCTCTAGAGATAGAGAATTTTCTTTCATAAAAATGATGAACTAAATTTAAATTTTTATGATGACTACACATATTTTATAACTTAAATCAAATTTTGTTCAATAACCTATTTACAAATATTGAGAAAACTGTTTTGACACTTTAAAAGAATTAATTTAAAGAAAGAAGTCAATCCCCTTTATAATGCTCTGTGGCTCAAGAGGAAAGGAGGCTGAGCTTGGAGGCATCCCCAGGAGCTAAGACAATGCCACAGACCATGTGGAAAATTGAATTCCCTTTTGTTTTAAATACTTTTTTCAAGTTAATGATGGGACTTCCAAATAATTCCATTTACTTATCAATCATTCGTGGTCTTCTTTTCCAAAAGTCATCTTTATAGTCCCTTATTTTATTTTCTCCTTTACTGTAGATGTCATTTTCAATTCCAGAGATTTTCATAGAAGCGAGAAAGAGTATGGAGAACAAAGTGTTGCCCTCATTCTAGCAGATGACCCATATTAATAGGCATTTGAAAAGAACAGTAAAACAGGAATTGCTGGTTTTGAATAATGCTATCTTGTCTTAGAGACAAAGACTCTCAGGAATTTCAGATGAATTCAATGTACAGCAGTGCCTCTGCATTAGGAAACCTGTATCATTGTCCTTTGTGGGGGGAAAAAATCTCAGAATTTTTACCTAAGTCTTCAGCAGTGAAACTTGTGACTGTTGGGTAATTTGTCTAAAATTGATTAATGAATGCTAGTATCAGTCTGTGCTTCTTTTTATTAGTAAAGTCCATTTTTTCTTGAAGATTTTAGAAATCCTATCTATATGCAGCATTTTTGGATGCTGCTGTAATAATGACTTGGAGAGTGTCTAAGTTGTCAGTATTCAGAATTTTAATTCAACACCAAGAACTGCACGTGATCCATCTAATATGGTTCATTAGATAGCAAGGAAGAATCACTTATTCCATGCACAGTAAGGGAAAATTCAGCAGACTAAAAATGAGAACACTGACTCATATGGTCTTGGATCTTTTCTTCTTGCAACTATTAATGTTCTATTTTTCTTTTATCATAGAATTGTATATTTAATATTATCAGCAAGACCCCAGCAGGCCCCAGGAGAAACACTCTCACATAGTTGCATTCAAATATTAGAAGAGAGTGTTCCATTGGCAATCACTACTCAAAATTACTTTTAGTGAAATAAAATAAGAAAGTTCAGACTTATCTTAGCAAGTCTCTTTTATGTCTCACTGGTCAGAATTGAATCCTATCTATTCGATAATTTCTATATATATTTATTAACAAAGATGATAAAAATACTGATTTGGATCAGTTAAAATCCACCCTCTGATGTTGAAAAATGACTCAATTTTGATTGAACGAACTGTCTTAGCTTACTCTTTCACATGGTTGGCTGGGAATTTAGTGAAGTGTCTCTTAACAACTAAGTAAACACTACTTCTGAGAATGTCCATGTTGTTACTCCCTGATTCTGGAAAAAAAAAATTAACAGTAAAGGAAGGCTGTAGAATAAATTTTCTTAGACAACCAGAAATCTATATAACATTAAAATTTCAGAAAACCTGGACAGGGTGAAGTGAATAATAGGCTGCAAAGTATCCATCCCATAATGGGGTATGGAGCATGAGATTCCACTCCAGAACTAGTGAAAATATTAGCTACTCAGAGAGGAAGGATCAATTTCTTGTAATAGTGTAGTAACTTGTCACTCAACCATGCTTCCGAAGATGAAAATACTTCCAAGATTATTTGATCAGCACAACTCACTTTGGTGAGTAGGGAATATACAAAGTTGTGTGGGAACAGAAAGGAACAGGAGAAAATTTGAAAGTGAGAGGATAAATATGATCAAAAGAGATTACATAAAATTCTCAAAGTAAAATTAAATGATTATGTTTAAAAAGCTGTGAGTATAAGACCTTAAGACATTTTTATATAGTATTTAAGATTATAAAATCCTTCTGCTTGTATTCTCAGTCTGAGGTAGGAGAATGGCTAGTACAAAGCATTCCTCTAGTACAGAGTGAGTTCAAGGCCCGTTTGTCTAGTGAGACACTTTTCAACATCAAAAGTGGAAAGAGACCTAGAGATATAACCTATGGTATGAATGCTTGTGAAAGTGGTAGGGGTTTGCATGTTCAAGGCGTCTAAGTTGAGTTCTCTATACTGTAAAATTAAATTAATAATTTATATAATCTTTTGAGATGAATATTCATGACTTGCTAAGTATGTCAGGAAATTATAAAATAATCTGGATAGAATTTAATGAAGAATCATTAAATGAACAATTATAAAATAAAGTCTCTTTTCCATTGGAATGTATCAAGTAGTAAAGTAAGAGAAAGAGATATTTCTTTTCTTTTTTTTTTTTTTCCTCTCAATTTTGTGATGCTGAGAATCAAATCTGGGGCCTGATGCTTTCTAGAATGATCTGTTCTAAGGTTAAGCTCATAACCCTGAAATGGATTTCTTAGTTTGCTTAACTTCAGTTAATTTCAGTAGTCAATGTCATGTAACCATCTCTAAGTCACACTTAAAAAATAAAAGAATTTTTTAATTAATGCATATATTATGAAACTAAAGTGATACAGATATGTACTAGCAACTTGTGAACTTTCTATTTTTTGTGCAAGTATAACAGCTGAGCTGGAGAGATGACTCAGAGGTTAAAACCACTTGTTACTCTTAAAGAAGACCCAGTTTGTTTTCTAGTACCAATAGAGTAGCTCACCACCATCTGCTCAAGACCCAGAGAATCTAATGTTCTCTTCTGTTCTCAGAGGGCACTAGACAGGCATGTGATCACATTATATATACGGATATATACACACAAAGCACCCATATACATAAAATAATAAAACAAATTTAAAAATTCATAGATATAATAAGTATTCCTGTCTGCCACTCTTACATTTTAGTCCACTGTCATATTTTTTCTCTTAACACATATCATGGTAAAGCCACACCTATTTCTATAGTAATCTCTTGTTAGCTAATACTAGGTAATAAATTCACATAGCTGCCAACAGTCAACCCCATTATAATTTTCAGAAAATCACAACTGTTAAGAGGAGAAATTGAAAGGGAATTTCCATCCAGAGAAACAACTGAATCTAAATAGTATATTAGCAGCTTCATTTTCCACAGACAATGATATGGATGTCTGCTGAATCCCCATACCTTGCAGAGAAAGAGAGCACTTTGCACATAATTAAGCTCTTGTCTTCACTTTGCTTTGTGCAATCTTGATGTGTGGATTTTTTTTTCACTTCTAGGAGGCATTAACTTCAATGTGCCTACAATAAATGCTGGTCCATGAAATTCATATGGGGTAGACCTGAAGCCATATGTTGTGCTTTCAGTCATCTAGCTTCTCAGAAGAACTTTGTGTACATTTAATCCTTTTCCTAAGGGATCAGAGTTTTCTACTGAGATGTAGCTGTTAGATTGTTAGTGTGTGTGTGTATATATATATATGTGTGTGGTGTGTGTGTGTGTGTGTGTGTGTGTGTCTATAAATTTATGCATGTGAATTGGCTGGTTAAAGTCACTGTATAAAAACAAGGTTATAATTTTATCTGAAATATAAATGTCAAATTCTTTGATATTTAAAAAATATTACAAATAAAAACATAGACCTAATAGCTATTCTCAAATTTCTAAGAACTACTAAGGAAAATATAAGAACCTTAAGCTTCAAATATACACAGTTGAATTATCCATGTATTTTTCTAAGTACCATGCTAATCATCCAAATTATCACTAACTGTGTTAAATAAAATTCTAATATCATCTTATCAGTAAAGTTGTAGAAAGCCAGAGGCCGTTGTGTTCACAGATAAGCACAAGAGAGCCAGGAATTTTAACAAGCAGGGTTGTTTCTTCAAAGAAAAGATGTATAACCTGTTTTCTGTCCAGAAGACTAGGAATGAATACAGTTAATAGCCTGGTGACCTCTACTATATTTGAATATCCAGAACACGTCAGACTTCCTTCTACTCTTATGTTTATCTCAGTCATCCTTCCTAGACTCTTGAGTATTGTTTCTTAGTCACTAGAAACCATCTTTATGGATGATGTCACAAGTTCTTTGAAAAGAGTTTCAATGCATTCATGTCTTAAGCTGACTTCTACACACAGAATTGAGTTATCACCAGGAAACATTTTTCCCATAAAATTGTTCTGTACTTAGTATGCCTAAAATAAACATCTGGTGTTATACTCTACATGTTTGAATCAACACTGGCTCCTGGGTCTTGTTTAAGAAGACTTCCTTCTTGCTTACATGGATTGACATTCCAAGGCAGTGGTGTTTGCAGAGATCCTCACATGAAGTTATTGAGATTCAGTGAGAAATGAGTCCCACCTGTTGAAAAAATTTCTGAGAGCTAGAAATTTGAAAGTGAGAAATACTTTTTTCATTATTTAAGAAAGCTAGGAAAAAGCTAAGACATGCAATTTAGTTTTCTAGAGATGGCCCACTGTTTTGCATGGCCTGCGATGGGTGAACTCTGAGATTCAATGTCACCAAAGCCTTCATCACAGAGTTGCTTCTTTCTTCTGGCATGCCTTTCCTGTCACTATTAGATAACCTAATCATTCCTGAGCATTAGACCACCCTATTGGGCAAGTTTCCTATAGGTTAACATGAAGACACACTCACATGTAGTAATCCTATACAGTTGAATTGATGATTTCACCGTTTCTGAGGGTGTTTTTTTGTTGTTGTTTTTTTTTTTGTTTGGTTGTTTGTTTTTTTCGAGACAGGGTTTCTCTCTGTAGCCCGGGCTGTCCTGGAACTCACTCTGTAGATCAGGCTGGCCTCGAACTCAGAAATCTGCCTGCCTCTGCCTCCCAAGTGCTGGGATTAAAGGCATGCACCACCACCACCTGGCCTGAGGGTGTTTTTATAGAACTCTTTAATTAATACAAGTAATCTCAAGCCCCTCCCCATAGAATCAAGATAGAGCAAATAGAGCTCTGTAAACCTTCATGTGTCACAGACTAATTGCACTAGGATAAAAAGGCAGGCTTGAAACACATTTGTCATCATGTAAAAACGTTCATTCTTGGTCAAGTCCAAGGATGAATCCACATGTGTACACTACAATAAAGCAAGGCCATGTAAAACTGTTGCTTTGAGCATATAATGAGTTTATAGAATAAAACACTGCTTTGAACTTTCTATGGACATTCTTCTGTAATTTCACTTCTGTGTAACAGTTTATCTATAAGGTAATTAATTCTACAGAGAACTTCTGTCTAAGAAGGTATAGATTGCTAGAGAGAAGAAATAAAGTGTATCATCTGGGGCTGTGCCCCATCCACCAAATGTATAAATGAGGCTTTTCAGGCTCTGCTCCATCCACCAAATGAATATATGTATGTGTGTATCTGTTTATCTATATGTATGGTATGTACATACATATGTGTGTAGGTATATGTGTATTATGTAAGTATGCATAAACACTTGTGGAATTATTGAGACAGGTGATGGGTCCCGACCAAAGTTTATGTGTCTGTATATGTCTATGTGCTTGCTCTGAATTCTCATTCCTCCGCCCCCTTTTCTCTCTCTGTCTTAAGAAGAGTTAATGAAACTCCAAGCCTCTCACATGGACAGCAAGGGGGCCTTGAGCTGGAAGGAAACTAAGCCCTTTCTCTTAAATCCACTGCTACCATTAGTGGTAATAAAATTACTAGAAGTCAGTGGCTTTTTGGCCACATAATAGCAAAGATTTAAAAACAGAATAATTGCCAAAGATTTGGCCCCAATTGCTGACCCTATACCCCTTCACTGCCTTCCTGAGGAAACTGGGTGCCAGGTTAAGACCCAGGCATTGTACATAACATGGGAATAGATTTCTAAATACTTATAGAATGCCAGAAGTTAGGATGTGTTTGTTAGTGTAGCCAAGGACTGTATGAATTAAAAGTACTGAGGTAGTAAGATGTTCACTCCCCAAATTCCACAAAATGAGAATATATGTCAAGACAAGTAATCATGAAGAAGAAAAAAATGATCTCATATTCTTGGCAGAATATTTAACATGAATATGTTTGATAGTTATCAGATTTTGTTTCTGTCTTTCATTTAAATAATCTAATTATATTCCTGGGATAAATTTAACTATACACTTTGTTGAGCATTCTAGATTTATTCAACTTTTAATGAATTACTAACCCCAATTGGGAGCAGTGGCATTGGATAAATCTTTACTCTGAGAAAGGGCAAATACACTGGGAAGATTGATATTGGACATCTATTTGCTCCTGGCAGCTGTTGATGGGTTCTTCCTTTCATGCATTGTATTTTTCTTAATTTTCTTTAAGATGTTATAGTTTCTAAAATGGAAAACAAGTCCCATTTTTATTTTATAATTTTGGAGTTAATCACTATAATTTATTGAGTTTATGTGTGTGTGATATACATGCACAGGTGAACATATGTGTGTTCAATGTATTTGGCTGTGCATTCGCATGTGCATATAGAGGTCAGAGGTCAATGTTTTGAGTCTTTGTCTATTGCTTACTCTCTTTGTTATTTTTTGAGATGAAGTCTCTCACTGAATTTTTAAGTTTACACATTTAGAAAGACTGTTTGGCCAATGAGTTCTACTTGTTTCCACTTCCCTAAAGCAAAATTACAGGCCATTTTTAGCTTTTATGGGAGTAGTTTAGAGCCATACTCAGATACTTATGCCTATGCAGGAAGCCACTTACTACTGAGCCATAATGTAAGGAGACAGCCCCAGACATTACTTATTAAGCCTGGAATGTTCAATATGTTTATTCTGTCCTTTTTTCTTATTCAGGTTTACCAAGTGGCAACTCTAGTTTCACACCAGAATGATAGCTACAGGATCACAGCATCTATCTGATCAAGACATTCTCTATTCTCTTATTTGTTTTGGATGGATTATTGTGCTGCTTCATGACTAAAATATGCCTTCTACATTGATTACATTCCTGATGGTCTTAATGGTCTGAGCAGTACTCTATTTTGAACTCAGGTCATTAGAATATGTGTCTCTTATAGTAGACTCTAATCTCTAGACTGGCCCCTATATAAGCCTGTAAAGCTATATGAGCAAGGAAGAGACATTGCACCATTCACCAAGTGTAGTGGTAATTATTTAAACCATCAAATTTGTTGCTGTAAGATCTCCTACCCAAATGAGACCAATCAAAGGAAAACGCAACTCAATAATTATTGTATAAATTGCATGCCTAGATTGGGCAGATTTACCACTATATTACTCTAATCCCTGGCTATGAGATCCCTTATAACTTGCGGTTTATCCAGGCCACATGGTTGTCCTTCCGGCTCTGGCTCCTCCGTAGTCGGCTTCCTTCTAACACCGGCTTCCTTCTGCTTCTACTTCGTCCTGTTTCTCCCTCTGCTCTACCTTTTATATAGAATTCCTCTCACTCTCTCTTCCCCTAAGCCTTTTTCTCTACCTCCCCTTGTACTGCCCAATCTCTGGCTCTAGCCTTTATTTTACAGGTTTTAATTGGACAGAAGGTTTACAAGACAATACCTGTGTACAGATTCAATCTGCAGCCCCTTTCAGGAATGTGAAACAAGGATCAAATACAATGCTGGGGCTATCCACTGGGAACTAGGATCAAAATACAAGGCTGAGGCTATACACAACAACCAAGTGATTTAAATCCCATATAAAACATGTATAGTGATACTGCCAAATATGATTATGTTATGAAAGAATATATGGCTTAGGTTTAGTAATCATCCAGGATTCATTGGCATTAGGTGCTTTTGACGTAGACATTTACAAATCTCTTTAGAAACCACTGTGGTATGTTTGGTATACCTAGCTTGCATAGCGTTTATTTTGTCCATCCAACTCCATGATGTTGGTAAGGATTTCAAAAGATACCTCTGAAGTAACAGTGTACAGATAGTATGACAGCAACCACTGCATGGGGGAACAGATAAGTGTGGAAAAACAGAGGTTGCACAAGACAATAGGAGATTCAGTGACTATCTCTTCCAGGACTAAAAGAAAACTTACATACCCACATAAAAAGACATTGTTTTATTCTTTTAATTTTACTTGTTCTTAATTGTAAAATATTTTTATTATACAGAAAACAACTCAAAACTCACAAGAAATGATCTGAAAATGATTCTGAATTTTCTTTAGGCAATACCACTTACCAAGCAAAGAAAGACATTTTCAATTCCACAAATGTCCTCTAATACATATTGGATCTAGTATGTACTTCCAAGACCCATTTGGTTTTCATTGTTGTTGTTGTTTTGTTTTGTTTTTCATTTATTTGTTTTTGTTTTTGTTTTATGGATGAAAGAAAATTACTTTTTTAAAAAAAATTATTAATCATTTTATTCGTTTACATTTCAAATGATATTCCCTTTCCCAGTTATCCCGTCACCAAACCCCCCATCCCATGACCCCTCTCCCCCTCCTCTTTGCCTCTGCCTCTCCACCATTCACCCACTCCTGCCTCACCCTCTAGTACACTCCTATGCTGAGGCATCAAGCCTCCTTCCCCTCCCATTAATGTCACATAAGGCCATTTTCTGCTACATATGTATCTGGAGTCCTGGCTCCCTCCATGTATATTGTTTGGGTAGTAGTTTTAGTTCCTGGAAGCTCTGGGGGGGTCCAGTTAGTTGATAATGTTCTACTTATGATGATACAATTCTTTTCAACTCCTTCAGTCCTTCCTCTAGCTCTTCTATTGGGGTCTACAGGCTCAGTCTTATGGTTGGCTGTAAGTATCTGCATCTTTATTGATCAGGTGCTGGTAGAACCTCTCAGGGAACAGTCATAATCAGGCTCCTGTCAGCAAGCACCACCTGTTATCACCAATAGTTTGGGGGTTTGGTGTCTGCAGGCGGGATGGATGCCTAGGTAGGGCAGTCTCTGGATGGTCTTTCCTTCAGTTTCTGTTCTATTTTTGTCCTGTCTTTCCTTTGGACAGGAAGATCTCTGGGTTAAAAATTTTGAGATGGGTGGGTGGCCCCATCCCTCTACTGGGGGCCATGCCTGTCTACTGGAAGTGGTCTCTACAGGTTGTATCTTCCCTTTGTTGGGCATTTCTGCTAGAGTCATTGTTGTTGGCTCCTAGGAACCTCTTGCATCCCTGGAGTCTGGGACTTTCTAGAGGCTACCCCCAATTCCCCTTTCCCCTCTGCTACACGATTCTATTAAATTTCCTGATCCTTTGTACTTCTCTCCTGTCCCTTCTAATATCTGTTCCTGTCTTCTTTTTTCCCCTTCCCTTCCTCTCTCAGTCCCAGATTCTGCCCCCCTCTCTAGCTCCTGTGATTATTTTATTAGCCATTCTATATAGGATTGAAGCATCTGCATTTTGGAACCAAATAACCCTATTTAAAAATGGGATATACTGCTAGAAAAAAGAATTCTCAACTAAGGAATGTCAAATGACTAAGAAACACTTAAAGAAATGTTCAACATCTTTAGGCATCTGGTAAATGCAAATCAAAATAACCATGGGATTCCACATCATACTAATCAGAATGGCAAACATAAAAAAAAAAATCACAGGTGACAGCAGATCCTTGTGGGGATGTGGAGAAAAAGAAAAGTCCCGTCATTGCTGGTGAGATTGCAAATTGGTAAAACCACTTTGGAAATACATCTGGTGTTTCCTCAGAAAATTGGAAGTAGTTCTACCTGAAGACACAGTATGCCACTACTGGGCATATACCCAAAATATGTTCCAACATAAAACAAGGACATATGCTCCACTATGTTTATAGTAGCCTTATTTATAATAGCCAGAAGCTAGAAACAACCCAGATGTCCCTCAACAGAAGAATGAATATAGAAAATCTAGTACATTTACACAATGGACTACTCAGCTATTAAAGCAATGACTTCATGAAATTTTCAGACAAATGGATGGAACTAGAAAATATCATCCTGAGTCAGGTAACCCAGTCACAAAAGAACACACAGGTATGCACTCACTGATAAGTAGATTTTAGCCCAAAAGCTCAGAATACCCACTATACAACCCACAAATCATACACAGCTAAAGAAGAAGGAAGACCAAGACCCATTTGTTAATGCTTCGATCTTATCGTCAACTTGACAAAAATGGCAGTCACCTGGGAAGACATTCTTGATTGAAGAATTCTCTCTATCGCAATTGCCTGTGGCACTGTCTGTGAGAAGCTGTTCAAGATGGCTAACTGATATAGGAGACTTAAGGCCATTGTGGACAGTATCATCTTTAGTCAGCAAATTACGTGTTTTTAAATCTAGCTGAGTTTTATCTGGAGAACAAGCTTGTCAATAAGTAAGTAGTGTTCTCCTTTAGTTTCAGCTTCAGTCCCTGCTGGAGTCCTTGGGCTCCTTTCCTCATTTTCCTCTAGGATGATGGACTGTGACTTGGAGAGATAAGTCAAATAAACCAATTCCTCTTCCAAGCTGCATTGGGTCAGTGTTTAGTCATAACAATAGAGAAGAAAACTAATAGAGAAATCAGTGCCACAGAGTGAGTGTTACTGTGACGTTCCTGACCAAATGGCTTTGCTGCCTTGGACTGTTTTTTTGTTTTTTTGCTTTGTTTTGTTTTGTTTTGTTTTTTCAGGAAGGTGGAGAATTTAGGCTGGAAAAGGCACTAAGAGCTCAAAGTTTAGTAAACAGTTGTGCTTCCAAATTAACTAGGAAGATAATGTTGAGTTCTATGTGGACAATATATGGATTATAAAGTTCAGAGGGAAGCAATTACTCTATTGGGGTCATTTGCGCAATACCTTTAATTAAGCATTTGTTGTCTCTGATCAGCTTGGGCTAAAGAATTGGATGTGATTAAAAAGGGACCAATATCATTAAGGTAAAAGCTACTGGGAAGTGTTTTCTCTGGGTCAGCACATGGAAGCTGTGAGCCCAGGGGTGGAGCAAGGCTACGTCTCAAGCTGACAGTACAACTTGATAAATAATCTGCAAGAGTATCCCACAAGATAATGTTTCGAAGGCATCACGGTGTCATGGAGGGCAGCTGTGGTTTGGCACTGTATGTTAGGGTCGACGTCTCTCTGAAGAGAGGGAGGAAGAGGACATTGATGAAGATACAACTTTATTTGCAGTGGAGACCTTGGATTTCAAGAAGTCTGGAAGATCAGCTGACATTTGGCACGATGTTTACTGGCTTGCTTCCAGGATCATCTCCAAATATCTTTCTTATACAATCTGGACCCATCTTTTCATGCATGAGACTATTCACAGTTGGATGAACCTATGTGTATTAGCAATCCATCAAGAAAATGCCCCTCCCCACCACATACATGGCCACAGGATAACTGATGAACACAATCCCTCAGTTGATGTTTTCCTTTACTTTTTCTCATTGATCTATGTTTCAATACTGCCTTTAGGTCCCTGCCTTGGCTTAACTTGATGCTGTACTGTAACCTGTACCATATAAATTATTTTCTCACTCACTCCCAAGCTACTATTAGTCCGTGTTCATGATAATACAGGAGAGAAGCAAACACAGTAAGAATGCATTATGGGGAGGTAGTGACACATTCTCAGGCGTGGGACCCAATGTAGAGGTTTAGGACATCAGGAGTGTGGCATTTTAAAGGGGACTGTGGGAATCAGCTCTTCTTTGTTTTTGATCTTTAGCTATTATAAAGTGAGTTACCACAAACCCAAAAGCAACAGAGACCCACTGAGCAAATTCTGAAACTTTTGAAAGCCAGGCTAGAAATTTTCTATTTGTAAGTTTTCTCATGTATATTGTTGAATTATTAAAAGTTCATCAATAATCGTCCTTAGTATGAAGTTATATAGTATTTACATTTAACTCCTAACAATAAACTTTTCTGTACTAAGAAGCCACTACTATTCCTTCAATAGAAATTATTTTCTAGCTCCTGCTCTTTACTTTCTTGGACATTATGCTTACCTAAATAAACGAACTCGTGTTTTTCTAGTTCATGAATAAAACTGAAATGATTAATATGGTTTTATTCTTTTGAAAAACACATCATTTCTGGAATATAGCCAATTTTCTCTGACATTGTTGGATCTGATCTGCCTGGGTTGTTAGCATGAGGAATTGTCTGTTTGTTCAAAGCCAATGCTGTCTCAAATAATAAGTTGTTACAATATGAACCCTGACCTTATCCATTTACTTTTCCTTGCTCCACCTCACTTCTTTACAGTGTGATATACGATTTCATAAGTGAGCAAAGTACAAACTGTATAGTTTCAGTATTTTGTTGGGCATTTGAGCTATACCATTTGATTCTAGCACATGTTATAAGTGATACTGAATTTCTTGCATCTGTGTCTTAGCACAAATGTACAGAAATTTCTAGAGGTTATGTATCTATGACTGTTCCTTGCTATAATATATTAGCTACCTTACTAACTAATTATTTTTCAAAATCAAATTTATATTCAACATGTTCAAAGTGGCCTTGTTAGTCACTTTTATATTTAGCCAAACTGATGAGTATAATTCTGGTTATCTTATTACACTGTCAATATTTTATTTTGATGTGATAATAAGGTATCACATAATATGATCATATTTAAAGATTTAATGTATTTCAAATCATGTGAATGCATATGAATATGTGTACAATGAGTGCTGGTACCTAAGTGAAGCCAGAAGAGATGAAATACCCTACAAAGGAGAGAGGGAGCTTGTAGAATCCACCTCCAGTAGAAAGACAGGGCATCAAGTAGAGAGATGGGACTGCCATCCCACAGTCAAACTCTGATCCAGAACTGTTCCTGTCTGAAAGAACTGCAGGGACAAAAATGGAGAAGAGCCTGAGGGAAATGAGGTCCATTGACAGGCCCAAATTGGGATCCAGCTTAAGGGGAGCCTCCAGGCCTGACACTACTATTGAGGCTATGGTGTGCTTACAAACAGGAGCCTACCATGACTGCCTTTCAAATGACCCAACAAGCAGCTGAAAAAGTCAGATGCAGATACTTAAACTCAACCAATGGACAGAAGCTGGGGAGCCCTGTGGTTAAATTAGAGAAAAACTGAAAGAAGTTGAGGAGGAGGGCAACCCTAAAGAAGGACCAGCATTCTCAACTAACACAGATGCCTGAGTTCTCTCAGACACTGAGCCACTAACCAGGCAGCATACACCAGCTGATATGAGGCCACCAACACATACACTGTAGTGGAGTGCTGTGTCTGGTCTCAATGAGAGAAGATGCACCTAACCTGCAAGAGACTTGAGGCCTCAGGGAGTGGAGAGGTCTGGTGGGGTGGGAGTAGGGGGGGTGGGAAACATCCCCTTGGAGATGGGGTGGGGAAGGAGGTACGAAATGAGGAACAGTCAGAGGGCAGACTGGCAGGGACATAAAGATTGAACTGTAAAAAAGAGACTAAAGAATAAAGAATTACATGTTAATCATTTGAGTTTTCCTTTTTTTATACAGTGTTCAATGACTTTGTCAAATTTTAAAGTTATGATGCTTTTATTTTTTTTCCTTGTTTTCCTGGAGAATATGCTGAATGGAACTTCTTTGTTTATGGTTACAAATACATTCTTCTGTGTGATATGTCTTTTTACTCCTGATTTTAGTTAGCATCTCAATGAAAAAACATTGGAGCGAGCAGGCATCTGTGGCTGCATGCATTAGTTTTCTCTACTTATAGAAATGTTATTTTTATTTGTAAATAGTTACACACCTAAGAATCAGTCTTTGTGCAGGACAGTTCTTGGCTTAATAATCTTCATAAACAATGAGTATGACTTGGTGGGGAAACCTATTTAAATAATCTCTTGTTATATTCCACAGGTTAATTTCAGTTTACTTCTCTGGAAACCAATACATATGTAACTGCTTATGAAGAAATTAAAAGTTTACATGTCTGTGTGTTTCATCTTGTTAATTTACTCAGAAGGACAGCTATGATCTACTGTGCTAAATCCATGTATTGAATCATTATTTGGTCCCATTTTTCTCTGTTTACTGAAAGGGAGTAAATGAGCCCTTGCAATTGGTTGAGGAAGGAGATTAACTGGTGTAGATTTCACTGGGATTCTAGATTCACTGAATCACAGGATGCATTGGGAATGTATCCTGACATTTGCAAGGGGAAGTTCTGGCATCCCCCAGGGTTGATTAGCACTCCTTTCCAGTGCCCTATGGGTCCTCAAGGGAGTGATTAGCTGCTCACAATTGACCTGTACATTACAGAGTTCCCTGCCACTTCAAAACCTTATTTACTGTCTACTTTTGTAAGAGTACACTAAGGACAACAGTTGAAAATTTATTAGTAGAATTTAAGAGAAGCAATTCTCTTTTGTGATTACAATAATAAATAAAAAATTCACATCTTCACTGATCCACTATAAAACGTGGTTTTACATAATTGTCCCTGATGTTGTCTGTGGGATTAGACAAACAAAGCCCAAGAAAGGTGACAGATATCAAGCAAGGAATGCAGTGATCACAAATAACAAAGATAATAACAAAACTTAAGCAAACCACCCCAACACAAATAAAGATGAATAAATAGGTCTCCTGAATTCTTTTGGATACTGATGATATATGGCATAATTGGGTAATATCACCCATCCAGGGAATAATAATCTGATGCAAGCTGAGAGCAAAGATGTAGATGGAAATTGATTCATGACTTAATGACTAAGACATTTTGCAAAATCCACTTTGTTGAATGAGAGGTAATGGCCCAGCTACTCACCTGAGACTAAGACCTAGTAGAGTATCCGCCTTGTAGACGACAAACAGCACAATGTGGCAGCAGTTAATTACATGTTTTCTTGAGATTAAAAAATTGATTTCCTCCCCAATTATTTATTTTGGCTGAAGCTCAAGCAGAGATGAGAAAACTCTGGGGACTTTGAAAGGTGGTATTAGCCTGCCAACTGGTCCCCTTCAAGGAGTGTGTTTCTCTCAAGCCTGGACTCCAGTTCAGCTGAGGTTATAAAGGGATACACATCATGAGTGTTGATCTTTATTGACAAATGACAGAGAATTCTGAAGTGACAATCAGGAACAATTACCATTTACTCAGTGAATTATGGATAGTAGTTTTGTATAAAATGCTTAGAATCCTGTTTGAGAATCACTTGATTTTGCATCTACCTCGGAATTTGAAAGGAGTGCTAATTAATAATGATGATTCTGTTGCATAGTGTTGTAGGCTAATATTATTACTTGATGTACTTCAATTGCTCTATAGCAAAACTCAAACATTTTAAAGGTTTTCTTATTGTATATTTATTTCTACAATTACAGCATATTCATCATTTCTATCTGCCCCCTCTTATTTTAATTTTCCTGTATACTTTTTGATTCATTAAATGGTTTAATACAGGATTTATATGTATAAAACAATATATCTGTCTTTTAAATATTAAGACAAATTAGAAAAATATACTTTATTAATCACCTGAAAATGAATATTTTTTCTTTTGTCTTTTGTGCATTTCAATTTTTCATAATTGTGATCAAATAGCATATTAAATATGCTGATTAAACTATTTGTTTATCTTGATTATAAATAAATATTTGTTTACCATAAGTGATTTTGAAAAATTTTTTATTGGATATTTTATTTATTTACAATACAAATGTCATTCCCTTTCCCCATTTCCCCTCCCTAGAATCCCCTATCCCATTTTTATACCATTTTGATTACCTGTTCTGTATACTTTCATATAGATCATCCTGCCTTCTTTTCATCAAAGCCACAAAAGAAAGGCATTTTCTACTGCTCAATTCTTCCTTCACTTCTGCTAGCCACACACTCAGCTATCATTTCAATGCCTTTTATATAATAAAGGTTCTTTAAGGAGTGTTTAAAATGAACAGAAACCCGAGGGGCCTTTAAGTTATTCATATATCTAAGTTTGTCAGAGAAAGAAGTTGGGAGTACACTATTAGTACAGCCTATGAAGACAAACCCTAGGGTAATTGTTTTTATTTTATTTTGTTCTGTAGACTGTTACATGTCTGTGAATCCGCTGGAAAGGAGTGTGTTAGTGCTCACTATTCTGATTTAACTTGTGTTTGTAAAATGTGGAAACGAAAGACAATGGAGTTTGAAGATAGGGTGTCTGTGAGGGGATATAGACTCTGCCCCTTACTGAATGCTACGACCATTTTCATTTGTATTTATACATTGAGTAACACTGCTTTTGTGCCTATTTTACATAGCTACTGTGAGGACCAACAAGATTCACCTGAGGAACCTGATGGAAGACTACCACATTTCTTGTTCTCTGTCTCTGAAGCATTCTGTGGTTTAGCCTATCCAGAAATACATCCTTTGGTCAACATTCAAAAAAAATTCTTGTATTTATGATAGAAGAATTCCAAGGCATTTGGCAATCACAATGGCCCAAATTGATGGTTAATGAACTTGTTTGTTATACAGGAATGGGGTCTGTAATATGCTTTCTATGCTTACAGTTTTACCAACATCTGAAAAGCTGCCTTCATAGAGAAGAAAGCAAGTGTATAGTATTAAATAACTTGTCATTTTTCACCAAGACAAGAATCTGGTCCTAAATTCAACGTGTCTGTCTCCAAAAGCCAGAAGCTGTTAATCATAGAAATATTAAAAATACATTTCCATATTTATGCACAGACAGAAAGATTTGGTATGTCTGAAAGTTTTGGTGTCCTTGACAATGAACTGAAAGTCCTCCCCTTCTCTCATCATTTAAGAAAATATTGAATTAAACCAACTTTTGTAGCCACATTTATATAATTTGCTAGGTATGGTGGTTAATGCCTATAATTTTATCAATCTAGTGGCTGAAGCAAGGAAATTACCTTTAGTCTGGTG
Organism: Mastomys natalensis; assembly: GCA_021653895.1. Classification (NCBI taxonomy): domain Eukaryota; kingdom Metazoa; phylum Chordata; class Mammalia; order Rodentia; family Muridae; genus Mastomys; species Mastomys natalensis. The sequence continues at coordinate 341,103 of JAJTUV010001312.1, read as the reverse complement.
CCAGCGTGAGGGCTACCTATTGAGTTTTAGGACAGCTTGACCTACACAAATGCAGGGAAGACTAAACAAAGCACAAATAGTTTCTTCACTCTCATTTCTACCTGTAAGTATGTTATGAACTATCCATGACAAATGTTTACATTTCAGTTGAGTTTTATTCTTTCCATAGTAATTTAGTAGCAGATGAAGTTATTAGAACTTTGAACTACTCTCAAATTCACAAATTCAGTTATTTTGATTTAAATACTTTTTTCTTTCATGTTCACTAAACACACTGCTATTTGTGACACTAGCTGTTGTGATTGTACAGGTAATTAGTAAGGTTTATAAAAGACTTTAAATCAGTTCAGGAGGGAAATGGGGGTGCAAGCCTTCTATAGTATTTGGTAGCATTTACATAACTGGATGAGGCTATTTTCCTTTTTGAAATGGAAAAAGGCAAGTGTGACTTATTTGGAAGAATTTTACCATTTGACTTGCTCAGGCTCCTTCTCTATTTGTATTCCTTTCTCTTTTTAAAACTAAAGAAGAAAATCTCAGAGAAAAGCTATTTCCTGGGATATTATTTTGGAGATTGGTTTCTTTCTCTAGAGAAGTAAAACTCCATTGCCATCTTTCATGGGATAATTTTTTTTTTTTTTGGAATATAAGCAGAAAACTCTAAATTTATTGACTTGCTGCTTTGTTTGGCTTTGGATAAAAAAAAATGTTGGCTGGTATTAACTGAAAATAAGTATGAAATGAGTTATATTTTTGGAGATGGGATGAATTTCTAAGTATGGCATGCATATGCAATGTCCAGTTTTGTACATATAGAAACCTACTGACATTTGGTGGTATGCATACACTCATGTTGGAGGTATGCATTGTTATGTAATTTACTGAGAAAGCCTTTTAGACAGACCAATGAAGGAGCTGTCAAGGACAAATGAGAATTTAAAGAAATTCTTTTGGAATTTGGGAAAATAGATTTTGCAGTTTTATGACAGAGTGAAAATATCAACATGCATATTAATATTGAAGTTATGGGGGTTTTGTTTTTTATTTTCTGCTTTGTTTTTTTTTGTGTGTGTGTGTGTGTGTGTGTGTGTGTATGTGTCCTTTCTGCCTAAAAGCTATAGCATGTAAAATAAAATAAACAAAGGATATAAACTCAAATAAAAACAGTTTAGGGGTTGAAACTCACATGTGTAAGTTTTTTCAGGAAGATAAATAATGATCAGTATCAAGCCAGGGGTTTTCTTATTTTGGTCTGCTAATGGATTTGTCCATGGCAAAGATTGTTTAGTTGTAAAGTGTGACTGGCTCATTGTAGGCAATTTAAAAATAATGTAAAACTCTATGGATGAATGATGGGAAAAATAAGTGGATGGAAGAGAATGCTATCTGGAAAAGAACTTTATTATGTTTGGCAGTTTGTTTTTTTATGGTGGGTTGAGGTTTATCTTCTGTAGTCAGGATGCCAGCTCAGAAGACTGATCATTTACACTTTAGTTTCGTCCTATACGAAAAATCTTACAAAAGGAATACAAGTTGATGAAATAGTGTAATATTATCATATCAAGAAGAAAAAATGAAAGTTTTTTCCTCCTCTTATAGGTTTATATCATTCATGCAATAATAAAGTAATATGAATATTTTAGGTAAGATAGGTGGGTGGGTGCTATCAAAATGGAAATTCTATGCCATTTCAACAGTGCTAGTATTTCCTTGCTAAACATACACTTTTCAGCCTAAAATTGACAAAATATTGCTCAATAAAGGGAGCTCTTTGAAGCCCTGTTGAAATGTGAAGTACTAACTGGAACACTATCATCCTGAGTGGTGTTTCAGGCCTTTATAAATGCCTCCCTTCTTTGATTCCCTCATTTTAGCTTCCACAAAACAGAAATAATTTGAAGCTTGAGAAATTTAAGCAGTTGCTTTTAAATTACCTCAGCATCTTTCAGTTCTGACATACTTTTGAATTGGTAAACCGTAAATTAACTTGAATGAGATGCGTGATCACTTGAGATAAAATTGATTTTATTATTCATGAATATTTTAATAGGAACAGTTTAGAACCTACAATTCTTCATTATATTAACTTATGGTATAGCATAAAGCTGTCAGATGTTTGGTCCCTACAGGGTTTCTGTGTGCTTTTCTCCTGGATTTTCCCTCTTCTATCCATAAATCCAACTGTAGTTAATATCTTTCTCCTGATATTCTTAAATCTTGATTCACTGCCTCTGCCCTTGGGTTTCGTGTCAGGAACTGCTAATGTCTGAGAAACAACATTTTCTATAATAACACTGAGATTAAATAATGGGTGGTAGACTAAGTTGATAAATTCTTAGGATTGTAATAGCTTGGAGGATCAGCCCAATGTGGTATCTTCTTTAAGCACTGTGACCTTTGTAAAGGCAAATGTCTTCTATTCTAGCATCCAGGGAATGTAGTTGCCACAGTCTGGTGTACTCTTTCTCCACAGCCCCAAGCCTCCCTCATGATTTACTTTAATTCTTTGTCCTCAACTTGTGACCCTACCTTGAATGCTGTGTAGCCTGTAAGAGATGGAATAGTTCATAGAAGTAGGTCAGTAGGTGTAAACCTTGAAGGATCCTACAGCTCTGTATAGCCATAGGCTCTGCTTCCTAGTCAAGACAATGTGAAAAAGCTTCACACTCTTAGACATATGCCTAGCCAGTCCACCGGATCCATGGCTACCAGGCCTTTGCCAACATGATGGACTGAAATCACTTGGTCAAGAGCCCAATAAGTCTCTTCTCCCATGATGTATTTTGGTCACTGTGGTATAAATGTAGCAAGTGCATCTTTACTTGCAGAACTTAGGTTTTGAGGAACTCTACTGGCTCTGAGGATAGCTTTGAAATGAGGCAGAACTCTTCTCTGTTTCTAGCTGTGTAGACCTTCAGACCTTCTGGGCTTCCTTACCTGAAAACGTAGATTTTATATCGCACAATGTTACTGAGACTGTGTAATGTGATTCATGTAAAACATACACTACCATCCTAGCACACTATGTTTATTTAAAGTGCACAGGTTGGATGCTGAGCTGAGGTAACCACTTTATCTTTCCTCTCTAGAATACCTAGTTCTGTTCATATAAACAAAAATCCAAAGGGTTTTGTGGAGGGATCACTATAACTACAGGATGTCAGGATTATTGCCAATATCCTGTATCTGTAGAATCAACTGTAGAATGTGTCTGTGTCTTACCACTTTATTAAAGGCACTCAAAGAACAAATCCCTTCTTCCAGGACATTATAAACCATACCCACTCATGATCCCGTTTTGCCTGAGAAGATTTAAATCAGTGTGTTTGCATATTAAATATGAATACAATCCATTAGTTTATAATATGTTTACTACTTATTCAGGATAAAAGTAAATTTACTCATGAATGAGATGGATGCGCTTGTTTCATTTTACATAAAAGATTGACTCTTAGATGAATATCTGGTACTTGAGGTATAGCACCTTCAAGAATTTTCAGAGTTAATAGCTATTTTTGATTTCATAATTGTCAACACTAATCATTCATCATTGCATAAATATGTAGTACCAAATGGCAGAAGTCTATTTAGGGCATCATGAAAGTTGTTGGAAATTTTTTTTCTAACTCCAAGATAAATCCATTTTCTATCAGGAACCCCATAGTCACCACCCGGCTGGTTCCCAAGGTTGGCTACCTGTGCCTTCTTTCCCCTCTTCTTCCATGTTCTTGCTAAGATTCTCTTAGACCTGCCGTTGCTTCCCACGTCAACCTTCTCATTCAACTCTCACTCTCTTAGTTCTTGCCCTACTAGAGTAGATCTAAGGTTGCTGTAGTTCATCCCTAATGCCTCCCACAGTCACTCCTCCTAGCTTATCTCTATTCCTTTGTGACTCCCTGTCAACTCCCAGAATGCACCTTTCACCAACAACCTCCCAGCACTAAATTTTGGATCCATCTAGCCTCCCAGCTCCCCCCTTGCCCAATTCATGTACCTACTGCACACCTTACTTCCTCCTCCCAGCACATGTCTATCCCTTTCAATCACTGCCATTTGTGACTCAACACAAGATAGCCCTATTTCACTTCTACAACCATTTTTGGAGCCATACACCAAGTCTTACTAAAGGACATCACGCAGTCAGTCTCCTTTCCAACACACTAGCTTATCATGCACCTTACCCCTCTGCACCCATCAGGAATTACTCTGAACCCAGAGTTCCAAATAGAACTTTAGAAGTAAGACTAGTAGGAACTTGAACCCTAAAACTAGAATTGCCCCAAGACTGAAAAACTGCCATTATTCTTCTCGTCTAGCTTGTCAGACTAGGGAATATAAATGAAATAATTGATCACTGACCTGACAGATATCAATTTTACATTTCTTCCAGTTTTATAAGTAGGATAGTGGGAGATATACCTGAAGTGTTAAGAATACAGAAATATCTTTTATTTTTCACCCAAGATCTCACACAATGCTGTTTTGTAAAATTATAACATGTCTAGGTGTATCTCAAAATACATCTCCACTCAGATTACTCAGATGTCCTTGCTTTTCTTGAACCTCTCTCTGCATATGTGACTCTGAGTGTTTGCTTATCTTTGTTAGTTTCTATATTCGTTATCATAGTCAGGATGCTCACAGTTCTCCTATGCAGACCCCCTGTTCTTCCTTCTGGCTTCCTGAACTCTAACTTTCCCAAACCCTAGTTGCTACTTCCTGCCCTAAAATTTTGCCATTTCAAACATGTCATGAAGTATGTTTGCACAAAAAACACATCACTTTAGTAACTTGTGAGTCATCATCCAAGGTGCTTTGGATCAATAGTGTTTCTTTGATGACCCATAGTGCTTCATGGTGTGTACTTACTACAGTTTATTAACTACATCCCACTTAAAAAAATCGGAGTTGACATGAAGATTGAGCTGTTATTGTAAACTTCTATGAACATTCTTCTATTAGTTATAATGTAAATCTAACTTTCTGTCTTTTTTCTTACTTTCTTTTTTGAGGGCAGTGTATGGGTAGCAACAATGCAGGAGTAGAACTAATGAGTCATGGGATTGTTGAATTATTTAAATATATAAGAAATTGTTATTCACTTGATATCCACAAAAGCTGTTTCCATAGAGACTTTGAAAAGAACCAGTGATTATTAGAATCTGGCCAGAGTGAGTAGTGGGAAGGGATAGAGAAATTCTGGGACATGGATAATTACAGATAGGTCAGAGAAATAACTTCTCACATCCTTATGTACAGCAGGATAACTAGAGAGGACAGTGATGTAGTATTTTCAAAAACTAGAAGACAGGATTTGTAATGTTTTCACCATAAAGAGTAGATAAATGTTTAAGGAACTAGAGATTTTTATTATAAATTGACATTATATAATGTACACAGTAATTAGCATCATATGACACTCCATAAATATTTATAGTTTTATGTTAATTTAAATAGAGAACAATTAAAACCACTAAAGTGCTTTTCAAAATGTCTGTATTTTTTCATATTCCAAAAATACAGTATGTGGCTAGTCCAGTTTTATTGCATGTTTGATTAAAATCATTAACAGATGCATGATGATATTCCTCTACAATTTTAATTTACATTTCTTTGGTAACTAATAATGTTGAATATATGTTCATATGTTCATTTTTGACATTTGCATCTCTTTGGTATGCAGGCTCTTTGCTCTTTTCATAGTGCATTGACCCATTCTGTTGAGTTGTGAAAGGTCTCAAAATATAAGAAGTTTACCAGATTTCTTGCCTTTTTTGATTCCTTCCTTATAATTCTGGTCACTTTCTCCTTATGATAATTTCAACAGAACAAATGTCTTTAGCTTTCATAAAAGATGTCATTTTATGCATCATCATCTTAACTAAGAACAAGATTGAAGCATTAGCTATGCCTAGAACTTCAAGTGGCCTGCTATAATGTTCTTTCTATAGGTGTTTCAACTTGCTTTATACTTAGGACTCACTCATTAGTTCATCATCTTGCTACCTTTTGTAGTAGACCTGGGATTTTAATGTGCTTGGTTCTTCCTTCCTTCCTTCCTTCCTTCCTTCCTTCCTTCCTTCCTTCTTTCCTTCCTTCCTTCCTTCCTTCCATCCTTTCTTTCTTTCTTCCTTTCTTTCCTTCTCTTCTTTCCATTTTTCTTCTAATGAATATTGGTGAATTGACTGTGTGTAGGTCTGTGTGAGGGAGTCAGATTCCCTGGAACAGGAGTTACAGACAATTGAATTGTCTGTAACTTTGTATTTAATATACTTTGGTTTCTATTTTTCCTTCCAGATATCCAACATTATGCTGAATAATAGATCGGGAATGCACATCTTTTCTCCCGTGCTCAATCTTAGAAGGGAGACCACTGAATTTTTCACAATGAAGCCTAGCGTTAGCTGTAGGCTTTTTGTAGAATCTATTCATCACATTGAGGAATATTTTCCTTTAATTCTGTCTTTCAGAAGCTTTTCATCCTGAGTGGATGTCACATTTGGATATATCTTGTTTTTGAGTCAACTGCAATGAAAATATGGTACTGTTCTGTTCAAATTATTGACAAGGTAGGTTTCAATGAGGTTTAAAAAATATAAAACAGCTTTTCATATTTACAATAAATGCCATCTGACCTATCTATATAATTCATGTTATGCTTGTTTGAGTTTCTAATATATCATTGAGGAGTTTATAATCTAAGTTCACTGGAGTTACTCTTTGTCATTTTATTTTACTATTTTTTTAAAAAATTATTATTTTCTGGTTTGATCTAAAAAATAATGTTGGCCTCTTGCAATGGACTGCTAATTTCCCTCTCTTCTCTGGATAAAATTGCATACAATTTTTGTTAATTCTTTAAATAATAATAAAATTTCCAGGAAGAAGGCATAGACCTTGGTATTTCTTTAGGAGGACCCTTTTAAGTATGATTCCAGTGTTTCTGCAAATTATACAACTATTCTAATAGCCTAGTCATCTTAGTTGTGTTTGAGAGTTTTGTGATTTCTGAGACACTGGCCCTTTCTTATAAATTTTCAAAATCAAGAGTTTATTGTTACCAAAATGGTTTTAAAGAAGAATTCTATCAGACATTCCAAGAAGACTTAATACCAATTCTCTATAAACTATTCAACAAAATAGAAACAGAAGGAACACTACCCAATTCGTTCTCTGAAGGCACAATTATTCTCATATGTAAAGCACACAAAAGCACAACAAAGAAAGAGAACTTCAGACCAATCTCCCTTATAAATATTGACACAAAAACAGTCAATAAAATGATCTAATATGAATCCAAGAACACATCTAAACAGTCGTCCATCATGATCAAGTAGGCCTTATCCCAGGATTGCAGGGATAGTTCAATATATGGAAATCCATCAATGTAATCCACTATATAAACAAACACAAAGGAAAAAAAAAAAACACATGAGAAAGCATTTGACAAAATTCAACACCCCTTCATGGAAAAAGTCTTGGTAAAAACAGGAATTCAAGGCCCATACCTAAACATAGTAAAAGCAATATATAGCAAAACAGTACCCAACATCAAACATAATGGAGAGGAACTTGAAACAATCCCTCTAAAATCAGGGACTAGACAAGGCTGCCCACCCTCTCCCTACTTATTCAATATAGTACTGGAAATCCTAGTCCGTGCAATTAGAAAACAAAAGGAGGTCAAAGGATTACAAATGGGAAAGGAAGAAGTCAAAATATCACTATTTGTAGATGATATGATTGTATACTTAAATAACCCCAAAACTTCCACCAGAGAACTCCTAAACCTGATAAACAACTTCAAAAGGGTGACTTGATATAAAATTAACTCAAACAAATCAGTAGCCTTCCTCTACTCAAAGGATAAACAGGCTGAGAAACAAATTAGGGAAATAACACACTTCACAATAGTCACAAATAATATAAAATACCTTGGTGTGAATCTAACCAAGCAAGTGATAAGTCTATATGCCAAGTACTTCAAGTCCCTGAAGAAAGAAATCAAGGAAGATCTCAGAAGATGGAAAGATCTCCCATGCTCATGGATTGGCAGGATTAATATAGTAAAAATGGCCATCTTGCCAAAAGCAGTCTACAGATTCAATGCAATCCCCGTTAAAATTCCAACTCAATTCTTCATAGAGTTAGAAAGAAGAATTTACAAATTCATTTGGAATAACAAAAAACCCAGGATAGTGAAAACTATTCTCAACAATAGAAGAAATTCAGGGGAAATCATCATCAGGATCTCAAGCTGTACTACAAAGCAATAATAATAAAAACTGCATGGTATTGGTACAGAGGCAAACAGAAAGATCGATGGAATAGAATTGAAGATGCAGAAATGAACTCAAACACCTGTAGTCACTTGATCTTTGACAAAGCAGCTAAAATTATCCACTGGAAAAAAGACATTTTCAACAAATAGTGCTCTTTCAACTGGAGGTCAGCATGTAGAAGAATGAAAATCAATCCATTCTTGTTTCCTTGTACAAGCTCAAATCCAAGTGGATAAAGGACCTTCACATAAAACCAGATACACTAAAACTAATAGAAGAGAAAGTGGGGAAGAGCCTAGAACCCATGAGCACAAGGGAAAAGTTCCTAAACAGAACATCAATGTCTTATGCTCTAAGATCAAGAATTGATAAATGGGACCTCATAAAATTACAAAGCTTCTGTAAGGCAAAGGACACTGTCAATAGGACAAAACAGCAATCAACAGATTGGGAAAAGATCTTTACCAATCCTACATCCAATAGAGGCTAATATCCAAAATATATAAAGAACTCAAGAAATTAGACTCCAGACAATCAAATAACCCTATTAAAAAATGGGGTACAGAGCTCAACAAAGAATTTTCAACTGAGGAATATAGAATGGGTGAGAAGCACCTAAAGAAATGTTTAACATCTTTAATCATCAGGTAAATACATGTCAAAACAACCCTGAGATTCCACCTCACACCAGTCAGAATGACCAAGATCAAAAACTCAGGTGATAGTAGATGCTGGCAAGGATGTGGAGAAAGAGGAACACTCCTGATTGTTGGTTGGATTGTAAGCTGGTACCACCACTCTGTCTGGAAATCTGTCTGGAGATTCCTCAGCAAATTGGACATAGTATTACCTGAGGACCCAGCTATACCACTCCTGGGCATATACCCAGAAGATGTTCCAACATATTAACAAGTTCACATGCTCCACTATGTTCGAAACAGCCTTATTTATAATAGCCAGAAGCTGGAAAGAACCCAGATATCCTTCAACCAAGAAATGGATACAGAAAATGTAATACATTTACATAATGGAGTACTATTCAGCTATTAAAAACAATGAATTCATGAAATTTTTAGGCAAATGGATGGAACTAGAAAATATCATCCTGAGTGAGGTATCCCAATCACAAAGAACATACATGGCATGCACTCACGGATAAATGGATATTAGCCCAAAAGCTCAACAATACCCAAGTTACAAATCACAGACCACGGAAAGTTCAAGAAGAAGAAAGACCAAAGTGTGGGTGCTTCTGTCCTTCTTAGAAGGAGTAACAAAATACTCATGGGAGCAAATATGGAGACAAAGTGTGGAATAGAGCCTGGAGGAGGAACTGTCCAGAGACTGTACCACCTGGGGATGTATTCCATGTGCAGTCACCAAATTCAAACACTGTTGTGGATGCCAGGAAGTGCATGCTAACAGGAGCCTGATATACTTGTCTCCTGAGAGGATCTGCCAGTGCCTGACATAAACAGAGGAGGGTGCTCAAGGATAATTATTGAACTGATCACAGGGTCACCAATGGAGGAGTTAGAGAGAAGACTAAATGAGTTGAATGGGCTTGTGGCAATGAGTAGAGCAACAATACCAACCAACCATAGCTCCCAGAGTGTAAACAGCCAGTCTGGTAACACACATGGTGGAACCCACAGCTCCATCTGTATATGTAGTGGAGGATGGCTTTGTCAGGCATCCGTGGGAGAGGAGGGTCTTGGTCCAATGAAGTCTGGATGCCCCAGTGTGAGGTAATTCAAGGGCAGGGAGGCTGGAGTGGGTGGAGGGTGGGGGCATACCCTCATAGAAACAGAAGGAAGGAGTTTGGAATAAGGGGTTTCTAGGTGGGGGAATGGAGAAAGAGGATAACATCTGAAATGTAGATAAATATATTATCCAATAAATAATAATAATAATAATAATAATAATAATAATAATAATAAACAGGTAATGGAATTAGCTCTTGCAGTCGAGCATTCAATATTTTTGTCAACAATTTAATATTACCTATATTACTGGGATTCCTTATCATCCTCAGGAACAAGGGACTGTGGAAGGGGCCCATGGAACTTTAAAACTATATCTTCATAAAATAAAAAAGGGAGAGTTATATCCCCATAAACCACAAATATATTTAGATCATGTTCTTTATATTTTAAATTTTTGTAAAAATTTGGATGCCAAGGAACTTTCTGCAGACTATTCATGGCACCCTACAACTAGGTATATTTATGCCTAGGTAAAAGGGAAGGATCCACTTACTGGCATAGTGCATGATCCTGATGAGGTATTTAATATGGGGAAGAGGGTATGTTTGTGTTTTTCTCTGTATGATGCTGAAGGAGCATAGTGGCTGCTAGAATGACAGGTGAGATATACTGATGCCCGGGCAAAGAATGATGCTGACTTGTGAGCTTGCTGACTGCTTTGACAACGGTGACTAGGAAGTTGTATTGAACATATGTTCCCAACCCACCTTTGCTTGCCTATATTCCAGATGGAACAAGCTGCCTTGCCTCAAGGTTTTAGACCTTGTGGAACAGAGACTCGAAAGAGAAGTTATAATGACACTTGCATTTATCTTAAATGTGACCAGTTATTTGTACTCAATCATAGACTGGTCTAGAGATCAATTCAATATTGGAAATAACACTCTTCATTTGGAAGGCTGTTTCTAGACATTTTCAGAGACATATTTGTAAGTTAGCTGCAGTTCTCTATGATGTTATGATAGCAAGAGATAAAGTTGGGCCAGGATCTGGATTTCAAACAAGTGTTAGTGCATGTGTTAAGATTCCTTTAATTGTCAAGTTAAAATACTTTTGTTTCTTCTACAGTATTTAATGTAAATTACATTGATTGTAATGTTTTTAATTGTTAGTTTGTTGAAACCTGGCATGTCTGTTATGTAGTTCTATCAACCAGCTTTTGTTTTATTGCCCTGAGTATTACAGAACCTTGGTATTCTGAAAAAAGCTTGCAAGTACTGAAAGAAGTGAGTCAAGCTTTAAGCAGAAACAAGAGGGTAGTGAGCTTGATTATTGCTTGTATAACAGCTTTAATTACATTAATTGCTAGCACCATGGTTTTTGCAATTGCTTTGACACAAGAAGTTAAGGCAGCTACATAAAAAATGTTACTAATGTGTTGCGTATGCAAGTGGATTTAGATAGGCATTTGGAACAATGGATTAATCCTCTTTATCCTATTCAAATTACTGGAAAGGAGGTTCAGAATTTAAGAGTAAGAAGCCATCTCAAGTGTCATGCCAAATACCATTGCATTTGTGTTACTTCTAAAACTTACAATGATAGTCATTATAATTAGGAAAAAGTTTAAAGACACTTGCATTGTATTTAGCATAAGCTTATGAATTTCAAGAATGGTGCTCTGCTGAGCATTGATATGGCTGATACTGCTGATAAAATTATCCATGGCCTAAGGTCAGTATTTCCATTTTGGTCAAGCTTCAAGAATGGCATATATAGTTTGATTATGCTAGCCCTTTGTGTCCTGGGAATACTTTTATTCCTGCCCATCATGTTAAAGCTTGTCTTTAACAACATCAACATGCTGGCAGCCAAAGTTCATGGCTTGAAAGTGAAAATGAACCCCCAGACAGAGTTATTAAATTATAAAATAAAGACTGGGGAGAGGTGGAAGTTTTGGGGGCTGATTGGCAAGAATCTGACATGGGCCTAGGACAAGGAAGTGGGCTTCAATCAGAAATCTGACATTAGGCTAGAACAAAGAAATAATTTCAGGCAGGAATCTAAATCTTATGCTAGAACAAAGAATTAGTCTTCAGAAATGAAAATGACTGTGCTAGGACAAGGAAGTAGGCTCAGATATTTTGGTCATCCTGATAAGCCCTTCAAAATAGTGATCATGGGAGTGATCATGGAACTTTGTTTATTGCCTTGCTTGATCTTTGACTATTTGTGTTTATTGTCTTGTTTGTTCCTTGACTATTTATATCTATTGTATTACTAGTTTCTCAACCTAGAACTGACCTTAATACTTGCATGTAATTAAAATGGTATTAAAGCAAAAAGGAGGAAGTGGAATGGGATGAGGGTTTTTTCAGGAGAGGGATGGAGAAAGGGGATGCATTTGAAATGTAAATAAATTAAGCATCCAATTTAAAAAAAGATTTTATTGTTGGTGATATTCCATTACTGTCATTTCAGCAGCTGCTTTCCCTTTAGCAATGTGATTCTCCATTTGCATTTCTGATATTGATGATTGTGTTTTGCCTATTTTAATATTTCTTACAAGATGTGCTTCTCTTTTATTAATATTTTTTTAATGAAACAGCATTTTACTTCCTTGGAATTCTCTGTTTGCTTTAAATTTTGTTTTAAATTTCAATGACTTCTGATGTTATTATCTTTATTATTTTCTTTCTATTTGCTTTACATTACTTTAAATTATCTTTTTGATTTCCTCAGGTAGGAACTTATGCAATCAATTTGAAGTTTTTACTCATTCCCAAAATATCTAACACTATAAATTTCCCCACGAACACTGCTTTAACTGGATGCCCCAATGTGTGAGTTATTTATCCTCTTCATATTTCAATATCATTGTCTCGGTTTCATATGCATACTTTCCTTCAAAATTATTATGATGTATAAAACTCATGATAAAATATGTTAGTTGTAACTACAGTTATATATCTGTTTATCCCTTTACTTTCTTGTTGTTCTAAGTTGCTTTTGGTGTTTGCTTTGTGTTTGAAGAACTTTCTCCCACCAGTATTAAATTGCAAATAACAGATTGTCTTAATCTTCCAGTATATGAGAGCGATTTTGTTTCCCTTCACCATTAAGTAAAAGTTTCAACAAATATGCAGTTGATTATTGAATGGTTTATTAATTCAACAATTATCAGATAATGTGCCAGTTCTAATAATGAAAATTGACTACATATGAAAATTCATTTGTATTGAGTTTGAGGGTGTCTATAGGTAGTATAGTAACTCTCTGGCTGCTTTTAAGATATTTTTCAAATATCTATCTTTTAAAAGTTTATGTACAGCACATTTTAGTTTATTTGTCTTATTTGACCCTCACTGGGCATTATGCAGCTCCTTAGATGTGGAAGTTACATTACCAACTTTGTAAACTTTCTAGCTCCTATTTTTTAGATGATTTTTCTCAGCACAACACTCTTTCTTTCCTTTTATTTGGCTAGGTTGATGATTTAAATTTTGGATTTTAAGTTACTGTAATACTTTTTCTTTCTGCTTTTAAAGTTAATTTACTTATCCTTTCTATCTCATCATCACATATTGCTGTTCCAACATATTAAGTAACATATTAACCAATGATGAATCAATGAAGTATACTTTTCAGTGAAATAAATAAGTTATTTACTATAAGAATGTGTATACATCCATCTGTCAAAATTGCTAATGGAGATATTCTAAGTTGCTTAGATGGTTAATGCCCTTCACTCATTTCTCTATTACAAAATTCAGTGTGATCGGAACTCAAATGCTGGTTTATGGGAATATACTTTTAAGCAATTCATTTTAATCTTCTGGTTGAGATTGACTTCACATTTTTTCTCCCTTACTGAAACAGCTAACCCCTGAGGGTTACTTTCAGACCAAGTTGAATCACTTTTCCCCTACAGGAAATAACCTGAACTTTAAGCAAAGTGTATTATAAGATACTGCTGAACGTCTTCTGGCAAAGTCTCTGAATTAAGGTTCTTAACACTCAACTTGTAATTTGGGACTAATTCAATTATTTTCCTGTACTGAATAACATGTATTTTTTTTATAATGTTCTACTGATGTGACATGTACTTTGGGACATCTTACTTTATTGCAGACATGTCATCAGCAAAGTTTCATCTATTTATTTTTCCATCCAGGCACAAAACTATTGTTTATGCTTTGGTAATAAATGTTTCTTCTGATAAAAAGAAAAAGAAATGAGATAACCAAACTAATTAAAAGAATACATATTTCTATATTTTAATCTAATTTAATTATATAAAAATAACAATTTTATATTTTCTTTCCCAGAAAGAAACTTAGTCCAGAAGAATTCTAGAAAGAAGCCAGAGGAAGAGGAGAAGGAAAAGGAGAGGGAGAGGGAGAGGGAGAGGGAGAGGAGAGGGAGAGGGAGGAGGGAGAGGGAGAGGGAGAGGGAGAGGGAGAGAGGGAGAGGGAGAGGGAGAGGAGGGAGAGGAGAGGAGGGAGAGGGAGAGGGAGAGGGAGAGGGAGAGGGAGGAGAAGTGGCCAAATGTACAATCCCAGGATCTCCAACTTTGTCAAAGAAAACATGCCCTTCTTAAAGAAGTAATTCACCTCACTGCAGGGATCAAAACTTGGGAAATCAGAAGTGCCACTTAATAGTTTCATCACAAGTTAAGTGCAAAACAGTGGCCTTCAGAGAGGAAGAGTAATTTAAATATTGGATTCAATGAAGCATTAAAAACAAATTAGGCCACTGCTGTTAATTCCCATTTATTTTGATTTTATTTTTTTTTTCTTTAGTAATTTGTAGTCAAACAATCAGTGTAGATATAAGTTAACAAATACTCAGGAATCCTTTAAAGCCATAAACAAATGTTACTTTTTAACAGCTAAGAATTATTTTTTTAATTTTCATTTCCAATGTTTTCCCCTTCCTGTTCTCCACTCTGCCAACTCCCCACCCCACAAATGTTCCCTTTAAGACATCTAAAGGCATCAATTTGAAGAAGACTTAAAAGGTAACATAGGATGTCAAGGGAATACCTTTAAGTTCAAGAATAACAAGGGACTAAAAATCACATTTTCAGAGCAAATTACAGAGACATATTCATTGAACCATTGATTAAAGTTAAATATTACTGTTCAAAGCATACCATCCACATGTTTGCTGAGGAAATGTTCTTTACTAGGTTTCAACTATTTCTATGATATAAGAATTCCCTGAGTAAATTATAATTAGAGAATTGGGCACAGAAAATACCCAGGATTTACAGAATTCATGAAGCTACTCAAATGGATTGGTAATTATAAAAATTCAAATAAAATATTGTTAAACCTTAAACATTAATCAAATAGGTAGGGTAGGAATGAAGAAGGAAAGAGGACTTAGGAAATAATATACATTATTTTATTCAAATGATATGTAAGTCAGATGACTCGAATGATTTATCTTTATTTTTAACTAGATTAAATTTAGAATCACCTGTGACATAAAGAAACAAAGGTGTCTATGTCTTCATACACCTTTCCAGAGGATTAACTAAGATACAAGAGTCACTCTGAAAGTAAGTATCACTGTTGAGTGGGCTGGGAGCCTTGATAAAAATAGAAGGCTGGGAGAAAGTACTGGCTACCTTCTCCTATCTCTGCTTCCTCTACCAATCGTCTATCAATACCCTTTCAAACCTTGCTTTCTTCATAATGTTAGATCTAAGCCCCTAGAACAATGAGCTCAATAAATTCATCCTCCCTAAAGCTGTCAGTGTCAAGTACTTTAGATATAGTGATAAAAATAACCAAAACCAAGTTCAGAGATCCATTGAATGTCTGTGGGTTAGTTTATATATATGAATCTTGTTTATTGTGTAATGAGCAGGTAGTAAATATATTGATTATAGCATAGAACAAAGCAAATTAAATGCTTCATTTGGAATTCCTAGGAGGCAGAACATAAAACAATTATGAATTTTTGTATACACATATGTACATGAAAAAGGGAGGATCATGGGAACCTGAGTAATTGGAAGGCAGAAACTAGTAAATAATTAATAATAATAATAATAATAATAATAACAATAGCCTTACCATTTCAATATTCAGTCCCTGAAAGGTCACTCTCTGGGGAAACTTGAAGGCTGGCCTAGGATACTCTGAGATCAAGAAATAACAGAGCTGGAGAATTACAAAAGTCTGTTAGTCATTCCTTGAGGATATGTCTTGTGTGAGAAGAAACTTCTTGTGCATATGCTGAAGGTCAGGAAAAGCCATTTGGAATATACAGATACATACTGACATTAACAAAGAGAGGATACGGTTAAGGTCTATAATCAGTCTAAAGTGGCAGATAATTAAATTCATAGCTAAAGAAGGAGTAACATTCTGAGAAGGATTATTAGTGAGAAAATGGGAATCATAAAATGTTCTCTGAAACAATCTCATGAAAAAAAATGTTATATAGAGGAAAAATAAACAGGACATTTGGATGAGAAAACAGCACTAGAAAAGGGGACAGAAAGTGACAAAAATCAAAAAAAGAGGCTTTCAGGGAGGAACCCATGACTAGCTATGAAATGAGGAATACATATTTTGTCTTTTCCTTTATTTTTCTTTCATACAATAGATCACTATAGCTTCCCCTTCCTCCACACCTTTCAGTCACTTCTCAACCTCCTATCTTCCCCAGATCTATTGCTCATCCTTTTTCCTGCAGAAAAGAACAGCCCTCCCAGGGCATCAACCAAACTTTGCATAACAAAATGCAGTATGACTAGGCACAAACCCTCAAATCAAGGCTGGGTGAGACAGAGGAATAGTAGGGCAGGGTCCTAAAAGTTGGCAAAAGCATCAGATACAGCCCTTGCTCCCACTGTTATGAGTCCCATAAAATCACCAAGTCACACATCCATAGTATATATAGAAAGAAGATCTAGGTCAGATCCATAAAGGCTCCTTGGTTGTTGCTCCAGTTTCTGTGAGCTCTTATGAGCCCTGGTTAGTTACTTCTGTGGGCCATGTTCTTGTGGTTTTCTTGATGCCTATAGCTACTATAATTCTTCCTTACCCCACTTCCAAGGCGATACCTAGAACCTTTATTAATATTGGACATGGGTGATGGAAGGGGATGTCTCAGTGGGCCCATGACAAGGCATCTGTTCCCCTGAGGGACCAGTCACACACCAATATAACAGAAAATAGAGTTTATTCAGGGCATGGGGAGAGGAGCCAGGAGGGTAGTAGAGGCAGAGAGAGAGAGAGAGAGAGAGAGAGAGAGAGAGAGAGCAGAGAGTTAGAGGCTGTCCATGACCTTGTGGAGAGAGGGGGGAGGGAAGGGGGAGGGGCAGAGAGAAGCAACAGGCAAGAGATCTAAACAGCAAGAGAGAGCAAGAGGGTATGAGAGCGAATAGGGGGCAAGCAGCCCCTTTTATAGTGGGCAGGCCTACGTGGCTGTTGCCTGGTAACTGTGGAGGTGGAGTTTAGACAGAATACTAACATTCTCCCGTTTTGGTTTAAATAAAAAAGAAATATTAGAAAGAGGTGATGGCGAAGCAGGAATAGGGTCATCGTGATATCTGGCTACTTCCTGCTGGCATTGGGGGCGACGTGTCTTTAGGGAGAACCTAGAAGAATGGGTATGGGGGATGTTTGTCGAGTCTTATGAGAGTTGGCTGTTTCCTGCTGTCCAGGGTCTATGGAGCCATCTGTGGATAGGCCAGAAGGAACAGGTCCAGTAGGAGCAGCTGTGTGTATGACAGGAGATAGGCATCTGGAGGTTGCTTCTCTGGAACTGTTCTAGATGTGCCTGGACTTAACAAGATGTAGGGAATAAGATTAAGTACATTTGGGAGAAAGAAAATTTTTCTAAGATGTACATTTGAAACCCAGAGGCATTCCACCCTTTGTAATAGGTAGTAAGTGGGAACTTTAGGCAGATGTACTTATCTGGATAGCATCTATTTGGTCATGAGAGGTAGATATAAATGGGTTTCCTGTAGCTTATAAGTTTGCAAAACAGATAACAGCATGAGTTAACAATAAGAGCAGTGTTTAAGATGAGCCTTTGTTGGATCGTATAGTGGAATGTTTTATTAGAATTAGGCAAGTTTATAGGAACTCAGATGATTTAGGACACTGGGATAGCAAGAAGAGGAAATAAGAAGCATTTAATTGATCACAACTGAGTTTAGGTGATGAGGTAACAGATAATATCTGTGAAAGCTTAGCTGTCAATGTAATCAGAAGTCTGAGAAAAGGTGAACAATAATCTACTAGCTATATATTATTTTTAAAAATGACAGAGTCCACTAGTCAGCAGTTCCTGTGGTCTCTATACTCTCTTGGGTGAAGTCAGTTTGGCTTCTAAGCACAGAAGATGCAGGGCTTTTTCTCTGTGGAATGGATATGCATGACATGAGAAATGACTTACCTTGGTTTGACTTAGCTAAGTCATTTGACTCAGAGCATCCAGTTTAGTCCACTGCGTTAGTGACTATATCATCGCATACAATCCAGGTTGTAGCTTCTAGGAATCCAAGTCTTCTGAAACCATCTTGGATCAACTGTTAGAGGCTTTAGGAATTCTGTTGGCCATAAACTTATACTATTAGCAGACTTCTGACAAGATTGAGAGCCATAAGGATTGGTTGTAACTGAATAGAATTTAATAGCAGTAGTAAAAATCTATTGAGACAGAGTCTTTCCTATCCTGTCTTAAGTAACTTTGGCGGGTTGTGTAGGTAGAGAAAAACACATTTTTGTATTAGCAAAGAAACATTTGGCTAGGACCAGAATAAGAAAGCTGGATCATACGGCTGGCATGTTGGGGCCGTGGACCATGGGTGCTGCTGTCAGGTCTACAGTGGCAGGACAGGGTGGGACTTCTATTAGCAGCCAGAAGTCATTACCCAGTGCTTCTGGTGGCTGGATTTTGCAGTGGGCAAGGAAAAACAAGCATGTCCCATATCACAGCAAAGTTCATGCTAGCTGTTCTTGTGGCTGAAGGCACTGCTAGCACTCACTTTACAGGTCCCAGGCAGAGAGGGAGGGAGAGAGAGCCTCCCTCACATGCGCAGGCAGCCAAGCCCTTTGTGCAGGTGGTTGCACATATGGGAAAGCAAGTCTCAGAGAGGGTCCCTGGCAGGATGCAAGGAGTAGAACCAGAGCAGAGCTAAGAACCACAGAGGGGAAGGGACCAAGCCAGGTCCCCGGATCCGCTGCTTCAGGCAAACTGGATGACTGGCCACAGAGGAGGCAAAGGGGGGGGAGGGAGCAAGCAGGTTCCTGGACCTCTGCTTTTCAGGCAAACCAGATGGCCACAAATGATGGAAGAGGAGGAGGGGGAGTCCTAGAATGAGGGTCATGGAAGCACAAGGTTAGCTCTGAGCTCAAGAAAGCTTTCTTGGGACCATGTGGACAGTTACTCTGACCAGTGGGGAATGGGGGAACAGGCAGGGCAGAACACATAGAGGTATTAGAGTGAAGTTAGATGAATGATTGGATGTAGGGGACCTCTTACCATTTACCAGAATGCTGGCAGTATGTGTTAAGACCTTTTAAAATAATCGGGTCTAGCATGCCATTAAGTGTCTACTTAAGTGCATTATCTAGAGGATATTGAACCCAGACCTTATTGCAGAGGTGTATCAATTTGGAAGGCCTCAAATCAGGTGTTAATTTTAGATATTTGAAGTTTTTCAGGAGACAACCCAGTGGGGTATCTGTGGGTGCAGTCAAAGACAATGTGGTGCCCATTGGGTGATGGGGGCTGTTACCAGAGCTATTCTATCGGCATCCCAAAAGAAAAGCCAGCAACGAAATCAGGCAAACAGCCTAGATATAAGGTCGTCACGAGAATATCTAGGGGCCTCTGCTGCAATGAACCCAGAGAACACTGGAAAGTAGCTCAACCTAGTAATAGGATTTCCGGCTGCTACAAGAGCTTGGGGGAGGTGTGATCTGCTTTTGAGGAGGGGAATTACCCAATGGCCAGTGTCCTAAGTTGTAGGTCAGCTAGAGACCAGTCATATGGGCTGGGGCAATGAAAAGTCAACCCCTTAGCCCAGGAAAGGCTGGCCAGGCCATATCTGGGCATCCAGGATCCCTCCCACCAATTGGAAGCTCCTTACTAATTAATACAACAGTGTATGTGTTTCCAGGCTTGTGCATTCTAGTATCAGGAAAGGTGGAACTGTGAGGTCTGTGTCACTGTCTGGCTACCTAGCCCATGTGACAGAGCACCACGTGGGGGCTGCAGTGGCACAGCTCCCATGGTGGAAGCTTAGTGAGCCTGGAAATGGTGGATGGAGTTGTTCTGCAGCAGCTGTGGAAATTTACATGGTTGGTGAGCAGCAGATGGTGGCAGGGTGGCTGCAGTGGCGGCAGTAGCAGCGACAGTCAAACCACCTGGCTTCGGTCTTGCATAGGGTCACAACAGCTGGTGGCTGGCAGGAGCTGCTGCGGTACCCGAAGTATTTGGTCTCGGCCCAAATGCACCAGTGTTAGACTTTGGTGCTCAGCTCAGAACAGACAACACCAGACCAAATGGTTCCAGAGGGGGAGTTATTCAGGACAGAGGGCAAAGGTGCAGAAAGAAATGGGTGGAGATGGCGGAGAAACAGAAAGAGAGAGAGGAGAGAAGGGGAGACTGGAGACCGGCCATGACCACGTGGAGAGAGGAGGAAGGGAAGGAGGGAAGGGCGAGGAGACAGAGGGAAGCTAAAGGCAAGAGAGTGAGAGAGCAAGAGGGTAAGAAAGGGAGGAGGGGGCAAGCAGCCCCTTTTATAGTGGGCCAGCTTACCTGGCTGTTGCCAGGTAACTGTGGGGAAGAGCATACTTGGCTGTTACCAGATAACAGTGGAGGTAGAGTTTAGACAGAATACTAACAATGGGTCTCTGCATTTCTTCTCCTGTCATTGAGTATAACAAAATAATTATAGCAGGGGGCAGTAGTGTTTGATTCTACTCTAGGTTTCTGAATTATCCAGCTTCTAGTTTCTGGAGATCTAGGCAGTTCAAGCACAGGTTTTCTCTCTTGAATCCTTTATATATTTTGGATATTTGCTTTCTGTTGAATATGGAGTTGGTGAAAAAATTTTCCCATTCTGTAGGCTGCCACTGTGTCTTATTGATGGTGTCCTTTTCCTTACAAAAGTTTTTTAGTTTCATGAGATCCCATTTATTTATCATGAGTTTTGCTGTTTGTGCTATCAGTGTTCTGTTTAGGATGTTATCTCCTGTGACAATGTGTTCAAGCATATTCCCTACTTTCTCTTCTATCACGTTCAGTGAATGTGGTTTTGTGTTGAGGTCTTTGTACCACTTGGACTTGAGTTTTGTTCAGGGTAGTAACTATAGATCTATTTGCATTCATCTATATGCAAAAATCCAGGTAGACCAGCACCATTTATTGAAGATACTTTGCTCCTCATCCTCCTCTTTTTCTTCTCCTCCTCCTCCTTTTCTTCTTCTTCTTTCCTCCTCCTCCTCCTCCTCCTCTCCTCCTCCTCCCTCCTCCTCCTCCTCCCTCCTCCTCCTCCTCCTCTCCTTCTTCTTCTTCTTCTTCTTCTTCTCTTCTTCTTCTTCTTCTATTTTTCATTGTATATTTCTGGCTTCTTTATAAATAATCAGGTGTATAAAGGTATCCATATTCATGCCTGGAACATGATTTTACTTTATTGATCAGCCTGTTTGGTGTTTTAGATTACAGTTTTATTAATATATGGTAAAAATTTCAATGGCATATTCTTGTGATCATGGTGAACTGTCTATTTTTATGCCTGTACTATATGCAGTTTTTATTACTGTAGCTCTGTTATATACCTTGAAAGTTTAGTATAGTGATTTCTCCAGAAGTTCTTTTATTGTTCAGGATTGTTTTAGTGATCCTGAGACTTTTTTTCCATATGAAGTTGAAAATTATTCTATCAAAGTCTGAAAGAATTGTGTTGAGAGTTTGATAAAGAGTGTGTTGAATCTGTAGATTGATTTGGTTAATGGCTATTTTTACCATGTTAATTTTATCAATCTATGATCATGGGAAATCATTTCACCTACTGATATTTTCTTCAATTTATTTCTTCAAAGACTTGAAGTTTTTAATCATACAAACCTTTTAGTTGCTTAGTTTGCATAACCCAAGATATTTTATATTATTGTAGCTATTTTGAAGGGTATTTTTCTCTTATTTCTTTCTCAATTTGTCATTTGTATACTTCAAGCATATTTCTCAGAAATTTGTAAAATAACTAACATTTCAAGAAAGACATGTAGATTAGATGTAGGTATAGGATAGAGATAGAGATAGAGATAGAGATAGAGATAGAGATAGAGATAGAGATAGAGATAGAGAGATCCTGTACTGGGAAAATAGCTCAATGATTAAAAGACCTGTATACAATCCCCACTAGTATATACATACAAAGAATAAATACTATGTACATATCTAGAGTCCTGCTATGTGTCCTGTTAATAAACCTATTAAGATCGAATATTATTAAATGAGTTTAACCCATTTATATTTATTGTCTTACATCTGTGTTTCCTGGTATCTGTCATCTAAGTTCAGGTAACATCTTTTTTTTATTGCCCTCTACGATTTTGATGTTCTACTTCATTCTTCTTGTTCCTAGTATGTACTTAGTAACACCTCTCTCAACAGGGTCATTCATGATCTAGCCATGGGTCTTTTCTGCAGTCTCTTCTATTTCTTTATCCAACTACACTGGCTATGTGCTTTGTCTTGGTTATGGTCAACTGTTTATCAACCAGGATGTCACTCTTGCAATTTACTCTGCAACCTACTCCTTTTAGATTTAAATCATTCTAGAGGGTTGGTAATTTGGTTGCTTGGTTTTTGTTTGTTTCACTTTGGTGAAGTATTTTCTCTTTTTTCTTATATTGACATGTGTGTGGTATGTGTGCATATGTAGGGTTGTATGTGTGAGTATGTATACATTTGTATGAGGCCTGAAGTTGATATCAATAGTCTTTTTGAAAATTCTCTACCCCGTTCAGTGAGGCAGGATCTGTCACCTGAACGTAGGGCTCATTGATATGTCTATTCTGGTAGCTTGCTTGCCCCAGGAACCCTGTCCCTAACTTATTTTTTTTCTTTTTTTTTTTTTTTTTAATTTTTATTTTCAGCAAATAAAAAAATTTAAAAAGCATTCAAACAGAATAAAATGAAAAAACAAACAAGCAAAATACCAAGGGTCAGATATACTTATACAAGAATTCTATAGAGCCTTCAAACAAGCAATACTTTTGAGTTATGTTTAAAAAAATTCAGAACCACAATAAGCTCCTTCACAAAGCAAATAATATTGAAATAGTGAAATCAAGTGTAAACCCAACAAAAATATATAAGTTATAGTCCAGTATCCCTCATGAATATACATACAAAAATTCTCAATGAAGTAGTTGCAAACTGAATACAAGAGATATAAAAAAGTAATATTCCATGAATAACTGAACAACTGTTTTTTTTTTAGAAGACCATACTCCATATACAGGCTGCATGTTTTGGGATAGCCCCCACTCCAGATGTTTGAGACCTACATGAAAACCAAGCTGCACATTTACAACATATGTGCAGGGAGGCCTAGGTTCAGCCCATGGAGGTAGATCTGTTTAGACTAGGTATGCTCCACAGTTGGTGATTCAGTCTCTGAGAGCTCCAAGGGTTCAGGTTCGTTTACTCTGTTGATCTTCCTGTGCAGTTCCTATCTCCTTAGGGCCCACAATCCTTCCACCTATTCTTCTTTAAGAGTCCAGGGGAAAAGTTCCTGAACAGAATACCAATGGCGTATGCTCTAAGATCAAGAATTGACAAATGGGATCTCATAAAACTGCAAAGCTTCTGTAAAGCAAAGGATACGGTCAACAGGACAAAGCGGGAACCAACAGACTGGGAAAAGATCTTCACCAACCTTACATCTGATAGAGGGCTAATATCCAAGGTATACAAAGAACTGAAGAAACTAGATTCCAGACCATCAAATAACCCTATTAAAAAATGGGGTAGAGAGTTGAACAAAGAACTCTCAACTGAGGAAACTCGAATGATTGAGAAACATCTAAAGAAGTGCTCAGCATCCCTAGTCATCAGGGAAATGCAAATGAAAACAACACTGAGATTCCACCTCACACCAGTCAGATTGGCTAAGATCCAAAACACAGGTGACAGCAGATGTTGGCGAGGATGTGGAGAAAGAGGAACACTCCTCCATTGTTGGTGGGATTGCAAGCTGGTACAACCACTATGGAAAGCAGTCTGGCGATACCTCAGAAAATTGAACATGGTGTTACCTGAGGACCCAGCTATACCCCTCCTGGGTATATACCCAGAAGATATTTCAACATGCAACAGGGCCACATGCTCTACTATGTTTATAGCGGCCTTATTTATAATAGCCAGAAGCTGGAAAGAACCCAGATGTCCTTCAACAGAAGAATGGATACAGAAAATGTGGTACATTTACACAATGGAGTACTACTTAGCTATTAAAAATAATGAGCTCATGAAATTCTTAGACAAATGGATGGAGCTAGAAAATATCATCCTGAGTGAGATGACCCAATCACAAAAGAACACACATGGTATGCACTCACTGATAAGAGGATATTAGCCCCAAAACACACAATACCTAAGATGCAACGCATAAACCTCATGAAACTCAAGAAGAAGGAGGAAGACCAAAGTGAGGGTGCTTTTGTCCTTTTTAGAACGAGTATCAAAAGATTCAACCAGAGCTCCCAGGATCTAAACCTCCAGCCTGAGAACAGACAGGGGCAAGCTGTCCTCTGAGAGGCTCTAACCAGCAGCTGACTCAGACAGATACAGACATCCAGAGTCAAACAGTGGATGGAGCTTGAGGACTCTTAAAGAAGAATAGGTGTCCCTAACTTATACATGATGGAATTACAGGTGAACTACCATATGCCTGACATTTAAGTGGGTTCTGAGGATGTGAAATCTGGTGTATACTCTTGCAAGAGGAGCACCTTAGTGCTGATCCATTTCCCCAGTGCCTATTGTGTTTTTTAATGTTACTTTTCTGATCTTCTCCTGACTATCCTGTTATATATGCTCACCCGACACCTGCACCCAATCCAATGAAGCAATTTAAACTGAGTCTCCAGATATTTCTTGTTATTCTACATAGCCATTTGTCTGTGTAATTCACTAGATTGCTCATATATTTACTTTCTCTCATTTTGTTGGGATATAAAGCTCCTTTAAGACAAGGTATGTAATTTTGTTTATTTTGCTCAAATCTTTTTCATCCATGCTTATAGAAGCTAAAAAAGCTACATAAGCACTCTTTAAATATTTTTCTGCATATATGAATAAATCAATACAATCTTTTAATAAATAGTTTCCTGTCTATGCTTATTTACTGAATTTCCATTGGATGATAAAGATTTCTAAGACCTCTTTATTTCTTTTATGACTCCAAATATCAGATTTATTATATCTATTTGCAAGTATATGTTTTGTTTTGTCTATTTTAATATAAAGCATACTGATGTATAGAATATATATTTAAAAAGCCAAAAGATGAACACATCTTTTAATCACCACCCAGGTGAAGAGACAAATATCTCCTGCAACCTAGAAGAGGCTATCACACCTTTCCTTGCATTATTGGACTTACAAAGATAACAGTCCCCACCTCCTAGAAATGTGGCACTTAAATTATTCTTGAACTCTATAGAAACAGTGTCTTTTTCTGTGTTCAGTGTATGAATCATTTTGCTTAATACCACATCAGTGATGTCCATGCACATTTTGTTTATTAATAGCTAATCTATTCTACTTGTTTTTTGAATCTTAACTATCTCATGAGTATCATATGTTAAAGGCTTCAACTCTAGATTGGTGATTATGGTAGACCCTTTAAAAGGCAGTGCTTCATGGAAATAGGCTTTCTTACTGGCTTGCCCTTCGTAGTATTGGGAGACCAAATTCTTCTCTTTAAAAGTTTTGCTTTCTACCCATATACTGAATGGCTTGGTTCTTCCACACTGTTCTTATTACAGTCTCAAAGCAAAGCATGGAGGAGAGTGACTAGCAAGTTTCTACAGACCAAAGTGTTTATAGTATAAGCCAGTGCAATTCCTTTTTCTTTATAAGATGATGAACTCATGTATTAGTTACAGTGATTAAAACTGACTAAGAAAATTCTCTTTAATATATAATGATCTGTTCAATAAACATGCTACACTTGGCAGTTTGATAGTGGTTGTGTATTATGTTTATTCTTATTCATTTATATACTCTTGGTACTACTATTTTACCTTTCTTTGTTAAAAAAAAAAAAGTTTGTGTAAAAGAACTACAGGTATGTGAGGGAAGCCATAAGCAGGAGACTTGATCTTCCGCAGGAAAGAGCATACCCATTGTTTCCCAGTGTCAACAGTCTGCCTTGAAAACATATGTACAGATAACATTATTTGGCCTATAGAAGTTATATGTAGTGATATACATGTATTCATATATGCATGCAAAAATAATTTGTGAAGAAAGTGGCCATGAACTGAAGGAGAGCTTGGAAGGTATATAGATAAGTTTGGAGGAAGAAAAGGAAAAGGAGAAAACGTTGCAATCAAACTACAAATATCAAAAATAATAAAAAAAAAATTCTGGCTTTGCTATACCTTGAAAACTCTACATCATAGATTACTTTTGTGACATGAGTTAGTAGATACACACAAATGCCTTTGTACATGGTTATATCCATTTATACTTATATCTAGAGCAGGGTACTATTCTTGTATACAAAGGACATATTTAGAGAATACTGATTGTATCATCTTTACACCTAAAATAATACCACAGCATGCTTTAGCTATGAAAAGGTTTCTCTTCTACAGCATCCTTGTTTTTATAGGTAGAATTTTAGTTTTTCTGTTTATTAAATCTACAAAATGGGTTCTTTATCTCTTCTTTATTACCTTGTCCTCTATGTTGTCTCTTACTTGTGGCTCAGTTACTGTAGATAAACTACATCTTATAGTAGCACTTGCTCTCAGGTCTGTGGGTGGTAAATTACCTTTGCAATTATGTAGCTTGACACATTCTTCATTTTACGCTCTACCCCTGCTTTGGCCTGGTATAGAATCCCAGATAGTGTTAGATAGCTATTGTAACTTAATATCCCAATAATGTAATTTCATTGTCTCTATTGTCTTGATAAGAAGTATGCTTTTAGTCATAGTGTTAAAAATAACATGTTCTCTTTGGTAACATATACAATTGCAATGAATCACTTCATGATTTTCTGTTTAAACAAGCTTCTCCCTGAGTTTGACTTGTTTTTATTTATCCTGCTGGGTGATGAAATGCTAGCAGGCTCACATTTATTTTTACTAATTTGACAGTCCTAAAAGAGCTTCTCTTTAGCTGATGTTCTCGCAGAAATAATTAGGCAATGTGTACTGTTTAAATAGTACCTCCAGCTTGTGAGTTGTGATGCACTTATTAGTCAGGTCTGGGTTATATGCTTTTTTTTAAAGTCATAAGATCTGTGGTCGTTCCACCTTAGGTGTATGGATTAGTGATGAGGAAGTGGAAAGAGATGTTCTATAAATCCTCTTGTGAGTTTGAGTGAAATTACAGACAAGGAGACTGACAGCAGGTGATGAGGTGTTATGCAGCTCAGGAATCAGTCAACCCTGCGCTTAGTTCTTTGGTCAGTCACAATTTAAAAGACTGTTGTGATTCGTCTAGCTCTTAATCCTCATCAGTTAAACATCTGTATATAAAAAATGTAGACTATTATAGACATCCACAACTAGTCAGTGTAGAGAATAAATAACCATGGGTTATCTAGTCCACGATACATCTGCAATGGCACCTCCATATCTAAGCCCCAGGGAAGAGGTGGTAGAAAGGTTGTACGGGTCAGAGAACCAAACACCTCTGAAGTACCTTCTATATATGACAGGAAAGCTGCAGCCACTCAACATTTAAGTTTCCTAAACAAGACAAGAATAATGATAACCCCATTAGACACATTACCATTGATGATGGGGAATTTCACAAGGTCTAACCCTAGATGAAAAACTACAATCAACGGCTGCTGAAAGAAGAAGAATCAGTTTTCTTCAGGGTAGGATTTGCATATATTAACAATACTAAATGGAATTAATAGGATTTGGGGCTTGTAATTTTGGGGGCAGGGGTTGTGCATGTGCATGTGCACATGTGTGCGTATTGATAATGATTGAAGAAGAGGCCATGCACTTTTAGAAGGGATTAGGAGTACACAGTAGTTGGCAGGTAAGAAGGAGGGGAGGAAGTGATGCAAGTATAGAAGTCATATTTGAAATATTACACCAAAGAGAACATGAACCACAGGCTGTGAATCAGAATTCGTCTTTGATTGCTGAAGATTCACAGAAGGATAGACATGTGAACACAGGATTTGAAAAGAGGTTCTTTGGAACAGTAAAATGTTACAGTGCACACAATTCATTTAACTGATGTCCTAACAAGAAAATGAATCTTGAGCAGAAAATCAGACATATCTAAAGCAAGTTCATTTAAGGATACAATGAGGAAGATCAACAGAGTAAACCAACCTGAACCCTTGGAGCTCTCAGAGACTGAATCACCAACCGTGGAGCATACCCAGTATACACAGATCTAGCTCCATGGGCTGGACCTAGGCCTCCCTGCACATATGTTGTAAATGTGCAGCTTGGTTTTCATGTAGGTCTCAAACATCTGGAGCGGGGGCTATCCCAAAACATGCAGCCTGTATATGGAGTATGGTCTTCTAGCTGGGTGCCTCATCTGGCCTCAATGGGAGAGGAAGCACCTAGCCTCTCAGAGACTTAAAGAGGCAGGGTGGGGATACAGGAGGAGGGGGTACTCAGAAAACAAAAGATGGGGAAGGGTTGTGGGAGGGGGGACTGGGACGGGTTATAAAGTGAATAAGCAAAAAAATAAAATTAAAAAAGAAAAAAATAAAAAGGATACAATGAGGAGAAAAGAATCCAGACCTTCCAACACTGACAATGATGATTTCCCCTAGCATGGGGAAAAACTACTTTTCTGTTGAATAAAGCCCTGTGCAATGGTGCTTTGTTCTGCCAGATTGATGTACAAAAGCATCATTTTGTGTTGCCAGAAAGAATGCTACAGACTGAGTTACAAGCAGTAAAAATTTTCACTATGCTGAATGTTGAGTACTTCAAGATGAGGTAGTTGACACATAGAGAGGGCCTTTTGCCTTATCACCCATTGTGAAGGGGAGAGTAGGAATTATTATATTAAATTATTCCTTGATAAAGAACCCACTCATAAGATTCCACCCTTATCAGCAATGAAATTAACTAACCCCACTCACAGATAACTCCCATGGTCAGTGCTGGTGAATGCCTTCATCTACATAGGACCTTACTTGCTCTCAAATATCTTGCTTGTCAAAACTGTGGCATTTGGAATTAAGGGTCTCACCCATGAACTTTGAGATAAAAACTCAAAGAAGGATTTCAAAGTTTGTCACTGCAACTGTGCAAGCAGGGAATATAGAAGTATAACCAACTAGAAATGATATCAGATTGGCTGCAAGTTATAAAGAAATATGGTGGCCCTCTGTTAAATACTCCTCAAGACTGAGATCCGAAACAAGCTCACACATGTTTGGTTGAAAATTCTGAAAGCAAGGACAATAGAATTGCGAAAAAGCACCAAGCAGCTCTGCCAGCGTGCTGTCTGCTGTCTCTGAACAAATATGGAAGTCTGTTGATTCTTAATCTTGCTTCAAGGCAGTAGAGGGCCATAAAACACAACTTCACATTCACAATGCTGAGTTCACCTCCCGCGCAGCTCGAGGTGCACTTTGCCAATGCCTCAAACAAAAGGAAGCCGAGTAGCTTGACAAAGGCTCCGGTTCCTCCTCCAGCTGTAGTTTGATAGTAGCGTTGGGAAATTAAAACTTTTTAGTTCTCCCTAAGCTATGTTCTTACAGATGGTACTGGGAGTTGATTTTTGTGTATGAATTGTACACAATGGTAGTTCTTGCCAAGCAGAAAAAGCTCATATGACTATCTCCTCTTTTTCAATTTCCTGAAGCAAAAACTAAATCAAGACCAGAATGTTAATAGGTACTTGCACTCTTTTTTTAAACAAACAAACAAACAAACAAACATGATTAAATGGATGATTTTTTCAGTGACTTCTTTGGATTTTACCTACAGCCTCTACAGTCTATTTATTACCACTGTGCAATAGAATTTGTAGAGCTCCCAGTGTTTGCTTGATTATACATATATATATTCTTTTTGGTAATATCTGGAATGATTCATAATGTGGCATAAAATTAACATCAGGTATATAATTAAAGAAAATTTCCAAAAACCTGCGATTCTCTCTCTCTCTCTTCTCTCTCTCTCTCTCTCTCTCTCTCTCTCTCTCTCTCTCTCTCTCTCTCTCTCTCTCTCTCTCTTTTTCCTATTTGCAGAAGAACCACCACAGAACAGCTCAGCAGCATACGTGGGTCTCATCTTCCTGATTACACAGGCCTGGTCCCTGCTGAACACCTCTACTGCAAATATTTTTCAGCTGAGGAGGAAGATAGGATTTGGATTTCTTGCTTTTCATTCACTCGATAAAACTGAATGCCAGGTTGGCAGGTTTGTAAATATTTACTCCGGGTAGCAGTACTAAAGCAGAGAGCTTATTCCTCTCCCACGCTGGGCTCTAACCATTAAGCCACTAACCAAAAGCTTTTTGCAAGGAATTTTGAAACGGAAAATCTGGCAACCAGAACCGTATAGTTAGCATGCATAAACTTTAACAACCTGGGGGAGAGGGGAGGAAGAAGCCATTTTGGTAAAGAAAAATGAAGCAAGGGGTTTTACTAGTCTCCTACTACGCTAAATACAGCTTTTTTTTTATGTGTTGTGTTTCCAATTTGTAGTTTGAAACGATTTCCATGTATCATTAGAGATATCGGCTTACTTGAAGCAGAATGTTCATGGTAGATAGCATGTAGGGAAAAATGCAAATTTGTAATTAGCTATTATAAACTATCATAAACACTTATATGGCAAGATGCAGTAAAATTGTCACTATATTTTTGTTTGAATATTAAGCGGCAAATAAATAATCACATTTAAAAACCACTTGAAACTATAATATTCATGAATATTATTTTGAACTGGATTTTTTTTTTATTCTTTTTAGAATTGGTGAAAATATGTTCATTATTATTTTGTGATTATTGAATTAAAATTGGACATATGTACAAAAATTAATTTTTTATTTTTGTATTTTTTGCATATGTTATGTGTGTGGTGTGTATATTTGTGTTTGTGTGTTTGTATGTGTGGTGTACATATAGGTATACAGGTACAAGTGAATGTTTGTGTATAGTTGTGCATAATGATCCCTAAAGGAAATGCCCTGGGTCTTTGTGGATAATTCTGTACACTGAGGCAATATCTCTCACTGAACCTGGATGTGGCCATTGTGGATAGTTAGCCTAGCAAGCTTGCCCAGGAATTCCTTGTCTTGTTCTCACTGGGTTTGGGCAACAGGTGTGCTGCCATGCCCATTTGGTTTTTATGTGGGCTCTGAAGAAACCCACATAATGTGGGCTCTGAACTCTAGCCCTCACACTTGGGTAGCTAGTATTTTATCCTAGGGAATATTTAACAGCCAGGACATAGCTACTATTGATAGTTCCTTCTACTTTACCTATATATTTTCCCACTTCACAATATTCTTTTTTACTAAATAAGTTTTTAGAGTATACTAAACTAAGTCATTTTCTTAAAAAAATAATCTCCTTTGGACACTAAGGGAAAATTATATCTCATTCTTTCTGTCAAGAAACTTTATTTCTCAGTCCAGTCCATTTTTCTTGCAGAATATTTAAAACCATCTAAAATGACTAGCTTTAGTTTCAGACACTTGTAGTTAGAGAATTACGATAGAATTGCAGTGTCTTAGAGCCCTGCAGTTTCAGAAACATATTCTATATCATGAAACAGATAATTTTAATTTTTAGGGATGGTGAATGGAATGTGTGCTGATGACAGACTTTTTTTTTATTGCATATTTATTTACATTTCAGATGTTATCCCCTTACCCCATTCCCCCCCCCTTTCGCCCAGGAACCCCCTACCCAGGCCCCCCCTCCTGCTTCCATGAGAATGTACCCCCACCTACTCCCCCCACTACCACCTCCCCACCCACTAATTCCCCACAGTCGGCATCCAGCCTTCATGGGACCCAGGATCTGCTCTCCCACCTATACCTGACAGGACCATCCTCCCTTACATATACAGCTGGAGCCATGGGTCTGTCCCTAAATGCCCCCAGGCTGGTGGTTTAGATCCTGGGGGCTCTGGTTGGTTGGTATTGTTGCTCTCCTCAAGGGGTCCTGAACCCTTTCAGTTCCTTTAGTCTTCACTCTCCATTGGGGTTCTCCATTGGGAACCCCTTGATCAGTTCAATAGTTAGCAGTGAGCATCCGCCTCTGAATATTTCAAGCTCTGGCAGACCTCTAAGAACACAGCTATATCAGGCTCCTGTCAGCATGCACTTCCTGACATCCACATCAGCTTCTACCTTTGGCGACTGCACATGGATACCCAGTTGGAACAGTCTCCAGACGGCCCCTCCTTCAGTTTCTGTCCTACACTTTGTTCCATATTTGCTCCTATGAGTATTTTGTTACTCCTTCTAAGAGGACCAAAGCACCACCACCTGGTCTTCCTTCTTCATGAGCTTCATGTGGTCTGTGAGTTGAATCTTGGGTATTTCAAGCTTCTGGGCTAAAATATAATAATCAGTGAGTAAGTAGCATGTGTGTTCTTTTGTGATTGGGTTACCTCACTCAAGATGATATTTTCTAGTTCCATCCATTTACCTAAGAATTTCTCGAATTCATTGTTTTTATTAGCTGAGTAATACTCCATTGTGTATATGTATCACATTTTTTGTATCCATTCCTCTGTTGAAGGACATCTGGGTTCTTTCCAGCTTCTGGCTATTATAAATAAAGCTGCTATGAACATAGTGGAGCATATGTCCTTGTTATATGTTAGAGCATCTTCTGGGTATATGCCCAGGAGTGGCATAGCTGGATCCTCAGGTACTGATATGTCCAATTTGCTGAGTGATTTCCAGAGTGGTTGTACCATCTTGCAATCCCACCAACAGTGGAGGAGTGTTCTTCTTTCTCCACATCCTTGCCAGCATCTACTATCACCTGAGTTTTTGATCTTAGCCATTCTGACTGGTGTGAGGTAGAATCTCAGGGTTGTTTTGATTTGCATTTCCCTGATGACTAAGGATGCTGAACATTTCTTTAGGTGCTTCCCAGCCACTCAAGTTTCCTCATTTAAGAATTCTTTGTTTAGCTCTGTACCCCATTTTAAGTAGGGTTATTTGGTTGTCTGAAGTTTAATTTCTTGAGTTATTTGTATATATTGGATATTAGCCCTCTATTGGATGTAGGATTGGTAAGGATATTTTCCCAATCTGTTGGTTGCCATTTTGTCCAATTGACAGTGTCCTTTGCTTTACATAAACTTTACAGTTATATCAAGTCCCATTTGTCAATACTTGATCTTAGAACATAAGCCACGATGTTCTGTTCAGGAACTTTTTCCCTGTGCCCAAGTATTCGAGGGTCTTCCTCACCTTCTCTTCGATTAGTTTCAGTGTATCTGGTTTTATGTGAAGGCCCTTTATCCACTTGGACTTCAGCTTTGTACAAGGAGATAAGAATGGATCGATTTGCATTTTTCTACACGTTGTCCTCCAGTTTTGTCCTTTTTCCACTGGACAGTTTTAGCTCCTTTGTCAAAGATCAAGTGACCATAGGTGTGTGGGATCATTTCTGGAACTTCAATTCTATTCCATTGATCTTCCTACCTGTCTCTGTACCAATACCATGCAGTTTCTATCACTATTGCTCTGTAGTACAGCTTGAGGTGAGGGATGATGATTCCTCCAGAAGTTCTTTTATTGTTGAGAATAGTTTTCTCTATCCTGGGTTTTTTGTTATTCCAAATGAATTTGAGAATTTCTCTTTCTAACTGTGTGAAGAATTGAGTTGGTATTTTAATGGGGATTGCATTGAATCTGTAGATTGCTTTTGGCAAGATGACCATTTTTACTATATTAATCCTGCCAATCCATGAGCATGGGAGATCTTTCCATCTTCACAGATGTTCTTGGATTTCTTTCTTCAGAAACTTGAAGTTCTTGTCATACAGATCTTTCACTTGCTTGGTTAGATTCACACTGAGGTATTTTATGTTATTTGTGACTCTTGTGAAGGGTGTCATTTCCCTAATTTCTTTTTCAGCCTGTTTATCTTTCACATAGAGGAAGGCTACTGATTTGTTTGAGTTGACTTTATAACCAGCAACTTTGATGAAGTTGTTTTTCAGGTTTAGGAGTTCTCTGGTGGAGGTTCTGGGGTCACTTAAGTATACTATCATATCATCTGCAAATAGTGATTATTGGACTTCTTCCTTTCCTATTTGTATCCCTTTGACTTTTTTTGTTGTCTAATTGCTCTGGCTAGGATTTCCAGTACTATATTGAATAGGTAGGGAGATAGTGGGCAGCCTTGTTTAGTCCCTGATCAGTGGGATTGCTTCAAGTTTCTTTCCATTTAGTTTGATGTTGGCTACTGGTTTGCTGTATATTGCTTTTACTAGGTTTAGGTATGGGCCTTGAATTCCTGATCTTTCCAAGACTTTTACCATGAAGGGATGTTGAATTTTGTCAAATGTTTTCTCAGCATCTAGAAAGATGATCATGTGTTCTTTTCCTTTGAGTTTGTTTATATAGTGGGTTACATTAATGGATTTCTGAATATTGAACCATCCCTGCATTCCTGGGATAAAGCCCACTTGATCATGATGGATGATTGTTTTGATGTGTTCTTGGATTCGGTTTGCTAGAATTTTATTTATTTTTGCATTGATATTCATAAGGGAGATTGGTCTGAAGAACTCTTTCTTTGTTGGGTCTTTGTGAGGTTTAGGTATGAGTGTGATTGTAGCTTCATAGAATGAATAGGGTAGTGTTCCTTCTGTTTTTATTTTGTGGAATAGTTTGAAGAGAATTGGTATTAGATCTTCTTGAAGGTCTGATAGAATTCTGCACTAAAACCATCTGGTCCTGTGCTTTTTTTTGGTGGGGAGACTTTTAATGACTGCTGCTATTTCTTTAGGGGTTATGGGACTGTTTAGATGGTTTATTTGCTCCTGATTTAACTTTGCTACTTGTTATCTGTCTAGAAAATTGTTCATTTCATCCAGATTTTCCAGTTTTGTTGAGTATAGGCCTTTGTAGTAGGATCTGATGATTTTTGAATTTCTTCAGTTTCTGTTGTTATGTCTCCCTTTTCAGTTCTGATTTTATTAATTTGGATACTGTCTCTGTGCCCTCTGGTTAATCTGGCTAAAGATTTATCTATCTTGTTGATTTTCTCAACGAACCAACTCCTGGTTTTGTTGATATTTTGTACAGTTCTTTCTGTTTCTACTTGGTTGATTTCAGCCCTGAGTTTGATTATTTCCTGCAGTCTACTCCTCTTGGGTGTATTTGCTTCTTTTTGATCTAGAGCTTTCAGGTATGTTGTCAAGTTGTTAACATATGCTCTCTCCAGTTTCTTTTTGTAGGCTCTTAGAGCTATGATTTTTCCTCTTAGTACTGCTTTCATGGAATCCCACAAGTTTTGCTATGATGTTTATCATTTTCATTAAATTCTAAAAAGTCTTTATTTCTTTCTTTGTTTCTTCCTTGACCAAGTCATCATTGAGTAGAGCGCTGTTCAGTCTCCACATGCATGGTAGTTTTCCATTGGTTTTGTCATTATTAAAGATCAGCCTTAGTCCGTTGTGATCTGATAGGATGCAAGGGATTATTTCAATCTTTTTGTATCTGTTGATGTGTGTTTTGTGACCAATTATATGGTCTATTTTGGAGAAAGTACCATGAGGTGCTAAGAAAAATGTATATTATTTTGTTTTAGGATGAAATGTTCTATAGATATCTGTTAAATCCATTTGGTTCATAACTTATGTTAATTTCAGTATGTCTCTGTTTAGTTTCTGTTTCCATGATCTGTCCATTGCTGAGAGTGGGGTGTTAAATTTCCCCACTATCATTGTGTGAGGTGCAATGTGTGTTTTGAGCTTTAGTGAAGTTTCTTTATGTATGTGGGTGCCCTTGCATTTGGAGCATAGATGTTAAGAAGTGAGAGTTCATCTTGGTAGATTGAGTATTGTCCTTCCTTATCTTTTTTGATTACTTTTGGTTGAAAGTCGATTTTATTTGATATTAGAATGGCTATTCGAGCTTGTTTCTTGGGACCATTTGCTTGGAAAATTGTTTTCCAGCCCTTTACTCTGTGGTAGTGTCTGTCTTTGTCACTGAGGTGTGTTTCCTATATGCAGCAAAATTCTGGGTCCTGTTTATGTATCCTGTCTGATAAGTCTCCATCTTTTTATTGGAGAATTGAGTCCACTGATGTTAAGAGATATTAAGGAAAAATGATTGTTGCTTCCTGTTATTTTTGTTATTAGAGGTGGAATTATGTTTGTGTAGCTATCTTCTTTTGGGGTTGTTGGAAGATTACTTCTTTGCTTTTTCTAGATTGTAGTTTCCTTCCTTGTGTTGGTGTTTTCCATCAATTATCCTTTGATGTGCAGGGTTTTTGGGAAGGTGTTGTGAAAATTTGGTTTTGTCATGGAATATCTTGGTTTCTCCATCTATCGTGATTGCTGGGTATAGTAGCCTGGGCTGGCATTTGTGTTCTCTTAGAGTCTGTATGATATCAGTTCAGGATCTTCTGGCTTTTATAGTTTCTGGTGAGAAGTCTGGTGTAATTCTTATAGGTTTGCCTTTATATGTTACTTGATCATTTTCCCTTACTGCTTTTAGTAGTTTTTCTTTGTTTTGTGCATTTGATGTTTTGATTATTATGTGACAGGAGGTATTTCTTTTCTGGTCTAGTTTGTTTGGCATTCTGTAGGCTTCTTGTATGTTTATGGACATCTCATTCTCTAGGTTAGGGAAGTTTTCCTCTATAATTTTGTTGAAGATATTTACTGTCCCTTTAAGTTGGGAATCTTCACTCTCATCTATACCTATTATCCTTAGGTTTGGTCTTCTCATTGTGTCCTGTATTTCCTGGATGTTTTGGGTTAGGAGCTTTTTCCATTTTGCATTTTCTTTGACAGTTGTGTCAATGTTTTCCATGGTATCTTATGCACATGAGATTCTTTCTTCTATCTCTTGTATTCTGTTGGTGATGCTTGTGTCTATGACTCCTATCTCTTTCCTATGTTTTCTATCTCCAGGGTA
The DNA here is from genome assembly GCA_021653895.1 of Mastomys natalensis. NCBI lineage: Eukaryota > Metazoa > Chordata > Mammalia > Rodentia > Muridae > Mastomys > Mastomys natalensis. The sequence goes on along the minus strand of JAJTUV010001312.1, from coordinate 303,773 downwards.
GTCTCCCTTTGAGATTTCTTTATTTTCTTATTGTTTCTATTTCCATTTATGGATCATGGATGGTCTTGTTCAATTCCTTCACCTGTTTGGTTGCGTTTTCTTGCAATTCTTTAAGAGATTTTTATGTTTCCTCTTTAAGGGCTTCTACCTGTTTACCTGTGTTCTCCTGTACTTCTTTAAGTGAGTTACTTATATCCTTCTTAAAATCCTCTATCATCATCATGAGAAATGATTTTAATTCTGAATCCTGCTTTTCGAGTGTGATGGGGTATCCAGGGCTTGTTATGATGGGAGAACTGGATTCTGATTATGCCAAGTAACTTTGGTTTCTGTTGCTTATGTTCTTGCACTTGCCTTTAGCTATCTGGTTAACTCTAGTGTCACCTGTGCTCACTGTGTCTGACTGGAGTCTGTCTTTCCAGTTATCTTGCTTGTGCCAGAACTCCTCAGAGTCCAGACGTCTCTTGATTCTGTGATCCTAAGCAAAGAACTCCTGGGACTCAGGCCTTCTCTGGGATCCTGAATCCTGCTGCTCTGAGTGCAGTGGTTCCTCTAGGATGGTTCAGGATATGGTGTCTTCACAGGAGCTGACCAGCTAGAGTTCACTGGTCTGAGTGGAGTGACTCCTCTAGAGTGGCTCAGGGTATGTTGTCCGCTGCTCTGATTGCAGTAGCTTCTCTAGGAGGGCTCAGGATTATGGTGTCTCCACAGGAACAGACCAGCTAGGTATCTGCCCCAGCCAAATGGATTAGGGACGGGGTGGAAGTGAAGTGGTATTCTGGAGGTGAGGGGGTGGCTGATGGTTCCTGAGCACTCCTGGCTCCCAGTTGTAATTTTGGGGCAAGGGGTATTGGGCGAGAGTTTTTACCCACTGCTCTGAGTGCAATGGCTCCTCTAGGATGACTCAGGATGAGGTGTCTCCACAGGAGCAGACCAGCTAGGTGTCCATTTCTCTGAGTGCAGGGGCTCCACTAGGATGGCTCAGGATACAGTGTCTCCACAGGAGCAGACCAGCTAGGTGTCTGCCCCAGCCAAAAGGACCAGGCGTGGGGCAGAAGGGAAGTAGTATTTCAGAGGGGTGGGGTTTGGGTGGTTGATGGGACCTGAGCACCCCTGGCTCTCAGTTGTAATTCTGGGGCAACGGGTAGTGGGTGAGGGTTCTTACCTGCTGCTCTGAGTGCAGTGCCTCTTCTAGGATGGCTCAGGATAAGTTGTCTCCACAGGAGTAGACCAGCTAGGGGTCTGCACCAGCCTGACAGACTCTTATTGTACCCACAAAAATCACCAAATCTAGTTCCAGAAGGCAGAGTATTTAAAAAAATCAATTAAAAAATACATTTTGGGAATAAACAAAGAACACGTTAATGAGCAAGAAAGACAATATTGAAGGCTATGCTGGGCACAGATGATTTTCTGATCAGGTCTCCAAGAACTCATTGAGATGTGTCAGATAACTCAGCGTTAAGGCTCCGTTTAGCCAGCCTCCCCTATCATCCTATTTCATGAGACTTCACTAGGATGTCCTGCCATTTTTAAACTCAAATGGCTCATATTGGCTCAAGTATCTGGAAATCACACACTGTTTCTTGATGATAATCTCAATGGGACTTAGGTATAAAGCAAATTGAGTTCAGAGCTTAGAATATTTATGAGAAAACTAATCATCCTTCAACCAGAAAACTGGTTGCTCTAAATAGTTCTCACTGGGCAACCAATGACTACAAAATTACAGATAGAAATAACCTCTCCTTAGCTATTGATTGCTTGGATCAAGAACTGAGGCCGTGTTTATTAAATTGATCTATAACTTGAAACATTTGAAGTGCTACAGCCTCCAGGAAATGACTGTGTTAATCATGTGTTACTAACCTCTTGCTTTTCAGGTGGGTACCCGGATGCTTCACCTTCCTTGGTTTCCTGGCTTCCAAAGATACTAAAAGGTAAAACAATTGAGGTTTGAAGGTGGGAGTCAAAAATATTACCTTTCCCCTGATAACCTTGATATTTGTAATTGCTTTTAAATCACTGGGCACATGAGATCCCTATTGTAAAACTTTGAAACTCATTTTACCTGCTTGTAGCAGAAGGGACAGCTCCTTCCTGGATTTCATCAGCAGCCTTGTAGCAGAACAGACAGAGAGTACAGCATAGTGAATGAGGGGTTGCTTGTGTTTCACAAGGACAGGCCAGCTTCACTCCTCCACAGGAAATTAAATATAATTTTCTAGGTCTGAATGTGTAGAGGAAGGAACAGGGCTAGTTGTTTTCAATGAGTAGAGACCCTTTTCTCTCAGAATACCATGTAAATAATAGAGTAAAAATAATCCCCTTCAAAATAAAGTGAAATGATCATGTTTTTTCATACTTTATGTAAAGAAAATTGTAAAATTGTTAATGTGTCCAGAACAGTAGAGCCAAATTAAAAAACAGATAAGTTGATTGTGATTGTAGTTTGAGACAGACTTTCCAGGAGTAGAATTAGAAGAGAGGTAGAATTATCTTTCCCAAAACAGATAATACAACCCAGTATGTGTGTGTATGTTTGTGTGTGTGTGTGTGTGTCACAAAAATGTGAGTATTTTCCAACCTAAGTATACTGAATGTGGATGGTATTCTACTATCATGTGAACAGAAAACAGCCTGCATTCATTTCTGGGACACTTCTTAATTTGTGTAAAAAAGAATGCTCTTGTACCTTTCACTGGAATGTGCTTTAGATGCAGTAATACTATAAATACACACACACACATAGGCCACAGTTGAAACATCACATCTGTAGCCATATTAGGCTAGGAATGAAATAACATCATTGTGTGAAGCAATTTAGAATGCCAACTCTTTAAGAATAAAATGTGTGCTAGAGATGTTGAAAAATATGTTTTAAAATTAAAAGTAGACTGGGTATATTAGCACATGTCTGTGGTCCCATGCAAATTCAAAGCCACTCAAAGCTATCAATTGGTGCTACCTATGGATCTGGGAAAAGCCTGGAAGCTTAGTGACACTTGGACTTGAGGCAGAGTTCTTGAGTATCAAGAAAGCACAAGACCCTGGATTAAACCCCCAGTGCTGCATAAAGAAACAAACCAACATAGCGAGAGGTACAGAAATATGAATACTTGACATTGTCACAGTGCTGTGACATACATATCATCTGAAGAGCCCAGCTTAATAATACAAACCCTATTTTGCTTTCAGACTCTCTTTTATTATTAATGTGTCCTTAAAATGAACTCAGCTACTAGAAAACCCCAACTTGTTCCAAGAACCATGTCTCCCTGACAACAACCACAATTCCCATAAATAAACAGCCATTCCACCCCAACAATAACCAATCAGTTCTTAAGGGGAAAGTACCTAATGCTTCAAAGTAGCATGATTAAGCTAGCAACCATAGCTCATACCAAGCTAAAATCATTACTAGCCAACAGAAATGCACAAATCAAATATCAACCAATCATGTAACTACCAAGTTGGGAAGTCCATTATCCTGCTACAATATTGATAAAAAAGGCAAGGGTTGTACCAGCTCAGTACCTTCCACACCATTCACTGTGTTGGAGAGGTTGGAGGGTCCAAGCTTGAGCTTGAATAAAGATTTTTTGCTTTTGTATATGAGTTGGATTCCTGGTCATCGCTGGTGATCTGTGGAAACCCTGTGATCTGGACATAACACCATCTCATTCATGTGTCTTCCCTTCTGTGTGTCATTCATCTCAATGTATGGAGAGAGAAGTCAAAATAGAGTGAGTTTAGATTGAGTCACTAGCCTGAACCATTCCAGTTATCTTGGAAGATAGAATCAAAGTTTCCAGTACCTTTGAATTCATTAGTAGGATAAAGCACTTGGAATTTTACTTATAAGGCTATACACACAGTGATTGACACATATGGTTCATGGCAAAGTCTGGATTGGTGTCTTTGTCTATATAAGCATCCATTAGTGGAACCAAACTAGGTCTATCTGTACATGATTTCTTGATGACTGATTTCATACTTGAGTGGCACAGTTGATGACTGTGGGAACCTTTGTTCCATGAAGCTGAAAATACTTATAATCTGATTTTTTAAACAAAATATTTGCCTATTCTGAAAAATAAAATAACATGAAAGGTGATAAATCCATATTGGACAAATTATCATTTTTCTATAACATACTTTACATGTATCTTTCAGTGTTATTCTTTGTACTGATACAATTAAGATATAGAGCCTATAGGTAGTTTTTACCAGACTCTGTTAAGTGCTAAACTTATATAATCAGAACCTTGCTCTCAAAGACCTCTTATTCTCATATGACAATAGACAAAAACAACTGGTTATAATTACTGCTATATGAGGCAACGAAATATTAATTAGGGCATATATAGGGTAGCAAACAGAACAAAGTCTAAAAGTTTCATACAAAATATACTTAGGGTTAATGTGTTTCAGACAATCAGGATCTAGATTTGGCATGCTATTCCTGACATCATCAGAGACAGGCACTTTCCACTTTTCTGTGTCTATATTTGTGGTTGCAGGATTTATCCTCATGCTGTCAATATGACTGCTGTACACCATTTACTCATAATTGTCTTCCCAGTGAAAATCAGGTATTGGGAGCAGAGGATATAAGGAAACTAAGCTGAACAATTTCTCTTTCTTGACCCATACCTATTAAATTTTATTTGCAGGATAATTTCTTAATTATGAAGGGATAGATAAGTGGGTTGCTCAGAGATTGAAAACACCTGTGTATATGATGCTTCTATTAGTAGTCAAAATAATAATGGTACAGCAGAAGTTCCCCTGAGCTACTCTAGGTAGTGAGGATTGTCCTGTAAACTTTTAATCCTGTATAGTGAAATTCCCTGCATTTAAAACTAAGTGTGTCAAGCAAATGTGATAACCACTACACTACGGAAACTTGGCGAGGATGTGGAGAAAGAGGAACACTCCTCCATTGTTGGTGGGATTGTAAGCTGGTACAACCACTATGGAAAGCAGTCTGGCGATACCTCAGAAAATTGAACATAGTGTTACCTGAGGACCCAGCTATACCCCTCCTGGGCATATACCCAGAAGATATTTCAACATGCAACAGGGCCACATGCTCCACTATGTTTATAGCGGCCTTATTTATAATAGCCAGAAGCTGGAAAGAACCCAGATGTCCTTCAACAGAAGAATGGATACAGAAAATGTGGTACATTTACACAATGGAGTACTACTCAGCTATTAAAAATAATGAGCTCATGAAATTCTTAGACAAATGGATGGAGCTAGAAAATATCATCCTGAGTGAGATGACCCAATCACAAAAGAACACACATGGTATGCACTCACTGATAAGCGGATATTAGCCCAAAAACACACAATACCTAAGATGCAACGCATAAACCTCATGAAACTCAAGAAGAAGGAGGAAGACCAAAGTGAGGGTGCTTTTGTCCTTTTTAGAATGAGTATCAAAAGATTCAACCAGAGCTCCCAGGATCTAAACCTCCAGCCTGAGAACAGACAGGGGCAAGCTGTCCTCTGAGAGGCTCTAACCAGCAGCTGACTCAGACAGATACAGACATCCAGAGCCAAACAGTGGATGGAGCTTGAGGACTCTTATAGAAGAATAGGCAGAAGGATTGTGGGCCCTAAGGAGATAGGAACTGCACAGGAAGATCAACAGAGTAAACCAACCTGAACCCTTGGAGCTCTCAGAGACTGAATCACCAACCGTGGAGCATATCTAGTCTACACAGATCTACCTCCATGGGCTGGACCTAGGCCTCCCTGCACATATGTTGTAAATGTGCAGCTTGGTTTTCATGTAGGTCTCAAGCATCTGGAGTGGGGGCTATCCCAAAACATGCAGCCTGTATATGGAGTATGGTCTTCTAGCTGGGTGCCTCATCTGGCCTCAATGAGAGAGGAAGCACCTAGCCTCTCAGAGACTTAAAGTGGCAGGGTGGGGGATACAGGAGGAGGGGGTACTCAGAAAACAAGAGATGGGGAAGGATTGTGGGAGGGGGTGACTGGGATGGGTTATAAAGTGAATAAGCAAAAAAATAAAATTAAAAAAAAAAAAGAAAAAAAAAAAAACCTAAGTGTGGTTATACACCAAGAACAGAATATGACAAACTCATTTAAACATTGTAGAAACGGTAATATTTGTTGGGTATATATGCAACTCCTTCACTTTTTAATATAATATAGTATTCTATGAGTATTCATAAAGTTGCATCTACCATTCATGAATATCTGAACTATATTCTATGTTCAACTATTAAATATGCTATAATTATTTTATAGACTTTGTTTTATTTTTGTATATTATCTTTTATATTTATTTTGGTATATTTAGATACATTCCTTTATGTTAGAAATATCCTCCTTCTGAGATGTATAGTTTGAAGAATGTGTGCAGCACTGGAGGGTGTTCACAGTTTTTGAAGCCATTTCTCCAATTTAACTTTACACCATTATGCCTGGGGGTTTTCAGTCTTCACATCCTTCCCCATACTTGATGTGAATAGTTTTTTTTCATTGTATATATACTGACAGTTATTAAATTCATTCCTTAGAAGCTTCATCCAGAAATTTCTAAAAGTTATTGGCCAGAAGAATGTAAAAGAGTCAGGCTTGGAGCTGAAGAGATGACTTATCATTAAAAATACTTATTGCGGTTCCCATGAACCCAAGTTCAGTTCCCAGCTATAGCTCCAGAGAATCAATGCCTCTGGCTTCTTCAGGCACCTGCATTTGTGTGCACATACACACTCACCAACCAACACATATTCATAGTTAAAAATAATTTAAGATTTCTAAATAACCAAAAAATGAACAAAAATTCAGTCCTGTAGGCAGAGGATTCAGTTTTTGCTTCACTGCTTGTAGAAAGTCTCTGAACAACATCCTTTAGCTTCTTCACAGATTAAAGAGAGTGGAAGCCTAGAAAACATACCACTTTAACATCATCAGTGGAAATACTGACACTGACATAGTCTTGTGCCTTGTAACAGCACAGTGTGTCACAAGGACTACCTGTATTCTAGTGGCCCATAATATTATAATAGTGTCACTTAGTGATATTACATCTGTTGTGATATCATTGTGAACTGCTCAATTGCTTACAGTGATGCTGGTGGATAAAACCAATCATGACCAATCACGAAAAAGTTTAACATATATTATTATGTGTAGTGCATAATACTTTTTTTTTTTCTTTTTTTGGTTTTTCGAGACAGGGTTTCTCTGTATAGCCCTGGCTGTCCTGGAACTCACTTGGTAGACCAGGCTGGCCTCGAACTCAGAAATCCGCCTGCCTCTGCCTCCCAAGTGCTGGGATTAAAGGCGTGCGCCACCACCGCCCGGCTAGTGCATAATACTTGATAGTGGTATTGATAATAGTTGATACATGACTATAGTACTGGCTTATGCAGTTAGGATTCTATACTTGTTATCATCATTTTAGAGTAAATTTTATAGGGGTGTTCTAGGAGGCACTGTTACCCTGCAGATAAAGCAGTACCTCCAGTGCAGGGAGATGAGGTGGGGGAAGAGTGATGATGATAATGAGCCTGATTTGTTCGTAGCCGATGTTAAACTGTGTGCTTGTGCTTTGGCTTTTAGCAAAGCAAGCAAACAAACAAACAAAAATATAAAACTCCAAACAGACAAAAAAAACAATAAATGTAAATGAAATAAGTTTGTGGAATAATAAGAATATGAAGGAAGATCTTTTTGTACTGCTATGCAGTGTTTATGTTTTAAGCTAAATGTTACTATGAGTCTAAAATTGCTTATAATCTCAATAAAGTTTACAGGTTTTAATTATTTAATGTTAACATTGTTGAAGAAAATTTTACAATAAATTTGGCATAGGTGTGTGTTGGGAAAACATACACATATTGTACAGATTGGTTATGAAAGTATATCCCTGTTCTCGGTGGTTAATTGTTGTACAGGTGGCACCACAATTGTAGGATATGTAAATGTTTGTCAATTCCTCATCTGTTGAAAAAGAAAGGCAAGCTGCTATGAGGGAGGAATATTTCACACTATGATAATAGCTTTTTTTCTTGTATGAGAAAAAAATATGGCATTTGAGGAATAAGGAGCTGGCAGCTGGAGCTGGGACTGGACAACCAACCTGTCAGATAGAAGAGTCAGGAGGCTTAGGGAAGCAGAGCAGGTCTGAAACAGAACAGGAGCAGGGCAGGGAGGTAGAACAGAGGGAATACAAGGTAGAGAGATGCAATGGAGAGAAGTTGATTTAAATTAAATGGGCTAGCTGAAGCCATCAGCTTTATACGATAGATATCTCCATGTCTTCATTATTAAACTTCAAGTGGGACCCCCCCCCCAATCCCAGTAGATGTATATTTAGTGTTTATGACATCAAAGGCAGTGCAGAGTATGGCCCAGGCTTTCACACTTACTAAGAACAAGCAACTTCAAACCCTGTGTGTGCCATTTACAATAATGAGTCCTATATACATGTCTCATATTTTTTAGTCTTTCATACTACATTACTTTTTGCTGTACATTGCCTATGTCTACATATGATTAGTTTCATAAATGTTCAATTGTACTAAACTTTTTTCTTAGTATCAAGCAATAACGTGCCATACAAGCTTTAGTCTAGGTATAGCTGGCTATGCTGTAAGTGTACATAGCTCTATCACATACTTAGTGCGTGTATACCTTATACTGTTCCCACAATAAGAGTCATCCATCGGCCACTGTGTATTGATCACTGGAGTGTGTTTCTGTTATTACACAGTATGTAAATATAGTGTGAAACTGTGGATTAAGACAGAAAATATTTAAGAGGAATAATAATTATATACAGCAATGATAGCATCATACATACAATAATGGGTTGTATATAGAGAGACATTAATTAATTATGACAGATTAACTAGCCACATGGCCATTGCAGAAACACACTCACTCCATTGTTAGCTTTGGCTGCCCCTGATCTGAGCATTTTTTTTTCTCACTGTATAAGTTTCTCTTTTGAGAGGAGTTCAGATCCCACCCTTTGAAAGTGTGGTGCAGGGTCCTCAGGTAACACCATGTTCAATTTTCTGAGGTATCGCCAGACTGCTTTCCATAGTGGTTGTACCAGCTTGCAATTCCACCAACAATGGAGGAGTGTTCCTCTTTCTCCACATCCTCGCCAATATCTGCTGTCATCTGTGTTTTGGATCTTAGCCAATCTGACTGGTGTGAGGTGGAATCTCAGTGTTGTTTTCATTTGCATTTCCCTGATGACTAGGGATGCTGAGCACTTCTTTAGATGATTCTCAATCATTCGAGTTTCCTCAGTTGAGAGTTCTTTGTTTAACTCTCTACCCCATTTTTTAATAGGGTTATTTGATGGTCTGGAATCTAGTTTCTTCAGTTCTTTGTATACCTTGGATATTAGCCCTCTATCAGATGTAAGGTTGGTGAAGATCTTTTCCCAGTCTGTTGGTTCCCGCTTTGTCCTGTTGACCGTATCCTTTGCTTTACAGAAGCTTTGCAGTTTTATGAGATCCCATTTGTCAATTCTTGATCTTAGAGCATACGCCATTGGTGTTCTGTTCAGGAACTTTTCCCCTGTGCCCATATGATCAAGGCTTTTCCCTATTTTCTCTTCTATTAGTTTCAGTGTAGCTGGTTTTATGTGGAGGTCCTTGATCCACTTGGAATTGAGATTTGTACAAGGAGATAAGTATGGATCAATTTGCATTCTTCTACAAGTTGATCTCCAGTTGGACCAGCACCATTTGTTGAAAATGCTGTCTTTTTTCCACTGGATAGTTTGAGCTCCTTTGTCGAAGATCAAGTGACCATAGGTATGGGGGTTCATTTCTGGATCTTCTATTCTATTCCATTGATCCTCCTGACTGTCTCTGTTCCAATACCATGCTGTTTTTATCACTATTGCTTTGTAGTACAGCTTGAAATCGGGGATGGAGATTCCCCAAGAAGTTCTTTTATTGTTGAGTGTAGTTTTCGCTATCCTGGGTTTTTTGTTATTCCAAATGAATTTTAAGATTGCTCTTTCTATCTCTGTAAAGAATTGAGTGGGAATTTTGATAGGGATTGCATTAAATCTGTAGATTACTTTCGGCAAGATAGGCATTTTTACTATATTAATCCTTCCAATCCATGAGCATGGGAGATCTTTCCATCTTCTGAGATCTCCTTCGATTTCTTTCTTCAGGGTGTTGAAGTTCTTGTCATACAGGTCTTTCACTTGCTTGGTTAGATTCACACCAAGATATTTTATACTATTTGTGACTATTGTGAATGGTGTCGTTTCCATAATTTCTTTCTCAGCCAGTTTATCCTTTGTGTAGAGGAATGCTACTGATTTGTTTGAGTTAATTTTATACCCAGCCACTTTGCTAAAGTTGTTTATCAGGTTTAGGAGCTCTCTGGTGGAAGTTTTGGGGTCACTTAAGTATACTAACATGTCATCTGCAAATAGTGAAACTTTGACTTCTTCTTTTCCAATTTGTATCCCTTTGATCTCCTTCTGTTGCCTAATTGCTCTGGCTAGGACTTCCAGAACTATATTGAACAGGTAGGGGGAGAGTGGGCAGCCTTGTCTAGTCCCTGATTTTAATGGGATTGCTTCAAGTTTCTCTCCATTTAGTTTGATGTTGGCTATTGGCTTGCTGTATATTGCTTTTACTATGTTTAGGTATGGACCTGGAATTCCTGATCTTTCCAAGACTTTTATCATGAAGGGGTGTTGAATTTTGTCAAATGCTTTCTCAGCGTCAAGAGATATGATCATGTGGTTTTTTTCTTTGAGTTTATTTATGTAGTGGATTACGTTGATGGATTTCCGTATATTGAACCAACCCTGCATTCCTGGGATAAAGCCTACTTGATCATGGTGGATAAGTGTTTTGATGTGTTCTTGGATTCGGTTCGAGAGAATTTTATTCAGTATTTTTGCATCAATATTCATGAGGGAGATTGGTCTGAAGTTCTCTTTTCTTGTTGGATCTTTGTGTGGTTTAGGTATAAGCGTAATTGTGGCTTCATACTGGGTATATACCCAGAAGATATTTCAACATGCAACAGGGCCACATGCTCCACTATGTTCATAGCGGCCTTATTTATAATAGCCAGAAGCTGGAAAGAACCCAGATGTCTTTCAACAGAAGAATGGATACAGAAAATGTGCTACATCTACACAATGGAGTACTACTCAGCTATTAAAAATAATGAGCTCATGAAATTCTTAGACAAATGGATGGAGCTAGAAAATATCATCCTGAGTGAGATGACCCAATCACAAAAGAACACACATGGTATGCACTCACTGATAAGTGAATATTAGCCCCAAAACACACAATACCTAAGATACAATGCATAAACCTCATGAAACTCAAGAAGAAGGAGGAAGACCAAAGTGAGGGTGCTTTTGTCCTTTTTAGAATGAGTATCAAAAGATTCAACCAGAGCTCCCAGGATCTAAACCTCCAGCCTGAGAACAGACCAGCAAGCTGTCCTCTGAGAGGCTCTAACCAGCAGCTGACTCAGACAGATACGGACATCCAGAGCCAAACAGTGGATGGAGCTTGAGGACTCCTATAGAAGAATAGGTGGAAGGATTGTGGGCCCTAAGGAGATAGGAACTGCACAGGAAGATCAACAGAGTAAACGAACCTGAACCTTTGGAGCTCTCAGAGACTGAATCACCAACCGTGGAGCATACCTAGTCTACACAGATCTACCTCCATGGGCTGGACCTAGGCCTCCCTGCACATATGTTGTAAATGTGCAGCTTGGTTTTCATGTAGGTCTCAAACATCTGGAGTGGGGGCTATCCCAAAACATGCAGCCTGTATATGGAGTATGGTCTTCTAAAAAAAAAAAAACAGTTATTCAGTTATTCATGGAATATTATTTTTTATATATCTCTTGTATTCAGTTTGCAACTACTTCATTGAGAATTTTTGTATGTATACTCATGAGGGATACTGGACTATAATTTATATATTTTTGTTGGGTTTACACTTGATTTCACCATTTCAATATTATTTGCTTTGTGAAGGAAAAAGAAAAAAGAAAAAAATATGTACAAAGAAAAAAAAAGATCCGTTTTAAACCAACCAGCCTGTGTTTAGTGGGTCTAATAAAACTTACAAATGGGAAAAAAAAAAAAGAAAGTGTGGTGCAGTAACACTCAGATGAAAGTATACTAGAGCAGTCCAAGCTTTAGAAGTTGGAGCCTTGCAAGAGTGCCAACCTTATGAAAACAGCTGAGGAGGGAACTGGTGGCCAAGTATCCTTGGAAAGCACTAAGCTCTGCTGTTGGAAGTGTATTTCTGTTATTGAATTATCTCTGCTTTACTTTTATATGGACCCTTGCAGTGACACAACGTAACACAGCAAAATACCTGGAGTAACTGTGCAAGTGGCACACTAGTCAGTTAGGATGGTCTTACTCTCTGGGGGTATTCCTTAGCAAGTCAATCATCCCACTACTGACTTTTAAAATATAGGATCCACAATTAGCTTTATCTGTGAGTAGATTTTTAGTTTACTGTCTTTATCTTAGCTAAACTGTTTAGTTTTGTTTAGTTTAGTTTAGTAAAAGAATACAGTATCTTCAAATTAAATAAGTTCAAATGTGGAAAAGGATCATGAGGCCAGTAAAAGAAGACATAATTCCAAATAGGAGATGAGAGCTACAGTGACTCAGCTATAGCAGTCATGGAATTGTTGCAATCATCTACAATGCACTTATCCATTCCTCTCTGGTCAAGTGAATTTCACCCATGTTTGATATCTCGTATTCTAAACTTTGAATGCTGTGGTCGTGTAATACCTGATGATCCAGGTTGATGTAATCTAAAGGTGTCATGTTTGCTTTCACTTTTAAAGCATACATTGCAACTGTTTTTAGGAGACCTCTATCAAGGTTTTCCTTAGCCAAATATGAAATTTCTTCAAATCTTTCAGAACAAAATTAAAAGAATACTGGTTTTCTTTCTTTTAGTAGTATTATTTTTTATTTTTATTTATTTTTAATTCATTTTATTTGTTTACATTTCAAATGTTATCCCCCTTCGTAGTCTCCCCTACACAAAACCTTCATCCCATTCCTTTCCCCTTTTCCTCTAAGAGGGTACTGCCTGACCTACCAACCCACACCTGCCTCACCCCTCTAGCATCCCCTTCTCTGGGACATCAAGTCTACCCTCCTACTGATACCAGATAAGGTAGTCCTCTGCCACATATGTAGTGGAAACTATGGACTGTTCCATGTGTACTCTGGTTGTTGGGAACTTTGAGGGGTCTGGTTAGTTAATAATGTTGATCTTCCTATGAAGTTGCAATTCACTTCAGCTCCTTCTGTGCTGCCCTTAACTCTTCCAGTGGGGTCCCCAGGCTCAGTCCAATGGTAGGCTATGAGTATTTGAATCTGTCTTAGTCAGGTGTTGACAGAAACTCTCAGAGGACAGCTATACTAGACTCTTGTCTGCAAGTACATTTTGGCATCAGTAATAGTGTCAGGGTTTGGTGGCTGCAGATGGAATGGATCACAGTGGGATGGTCTCTGGATGGCCTTTCATTCAGCCTCTGCTCTATTTTTGTGCCTGCATTTCCTTTAGACAGGCACAATCCAAGGTTAAAAATTTTAGATGAGTGAGTGGCCCCATCCCTCTACTGGGGGCCATGTCTGTCTACTGGAGGTGAGGTAGTCTCTTCAGGTTCTTTCTCCTCTCTGTTGTGTATTTTGGCTAATGTCATCTTCATTGGGTCCTTGGTGCCTCTTACATCCATGGCATTTGGAACTTTCTAGTGGTTCCCTCAGTTCCTCACCCCCCACTTCTACTTATTTGTATTCATTCTCCTGGCATCTGGACTTCTTTCCTGTCTCTTCCCATAACTGGTTCTGTCCCCCCTTTTATTCTTCCCCTCCAGTCTCCCACTCAGGTCCCTCTCTCCTTCTGCCTCCTGTGCTTATTTTGTCCCCCTTCTATATGGGTTTGAAGGATCCACACTTTGGCTTTCCTCCTTGTTAAGCTTCATATGGTCTGTGAGTTGTATGGTAGATAATCTGATCTTTTGGGATAATAGACACTTACTAGTGAGTACATACCATGTATGCTCTTTTGTGTCTTCAATTGTTCTGAATGTACTTACTCTTTTTGATCACCAGGCGATAGTATTTGGGTTCTTGTACACAATTTGTACTATTCATCCTTTCATTATTCTTTCTATTTTACTTTTTGTTTAACTGTATATTATGTTAAATTGTAAAATAGTTACATCATGTCTGACTAGTTTTATGTCAACTTGACATAATCTGAAATAATCAGAGAGAAGGAAGCCTCAATTGTCAAAATGCCTACATGAGACCTGGATATAGGCAAGCCTGCTGAATATTTTCTGTTTTTCAAAAAAAATTAATTTAATTTATTTTTTACTTATTCACTTTACATCCTACTCACTGCCCCTACCCTAGAATATTTTCTTTATTATTGATTGGTATGTGAGAGCCCATTGTGGTTGGTACCACCAACATTTGGCAGTCCTTAGTTAAATAGGAAAACAGGCTGATTAGAGTCTATGTATCTGGTTTTATGTTGAAAAAGTGGGAAAGAGCCTTGAACTCATTGGCACATGGGAAAATTTTGTAAACAGAACTACTATGGCTCAGGCTCTAAGATCATAAATTGATAAATGGAACCTCAAGAAACTGGAAAGCTTCTGTAAGGCAAAGGATATAGTCAATAGCAACCTACAGATTGGGGAAAAACTTCATTAACCCCACATTTGATAGAGGGCTAATATCCAAAATGTATAAAGAACTCAAGAAGATAACCATCAAAACAAACAAACAACCCAAATCAAACAACAGTGTATAGAACTAAACAGAGAATTCACAAAAGAGGAATCTTGAAGGGCTGAGAAGTACTTAAAAGAAATGTTCAATGATCTTAGTGATCAGGGAAATGCAAATTAAAGTGACCCTTAGATTCCACCTCACACTAATCAGAATGGCTAAGATCAAAAACTCAGGTGACAGCACATGTTGGAGAGGATGTGGAGAAAGAAGAACAGTCCTCTATTGCTGGTGGAATTGCAAACTGGCACAACCACTCTGGAAATCAGTCTTCAGAAAATTGGAAATAGATCTATCTGAAGCTGTACCACTCTTAGACATATATACAAAAGATGCCTCACCATGCCGCAGGGGTAAATGTTCTACTATGTTCATAGAGGCCGTATTTGTGATAGCCAGAAGCTGTAAACAACCCAGATGTCCCACAACAGAAGAATGGTTACAGAAAATGTGGTTCATTTACACAATGGAATACTACTCAGCTATTAGGAACAAGAACATCATGAGTTTTGCAGGCAAATGAATGGAACTAGAAAATATCATCCTGAGTGAAGTGACTCAGACCAAAAAGGACATGTATGGTATGTACACACTAATAAGTGGTTATTAGCCAAAAAAGTACAGAATAGCCAAGACACAACCCACAGGACTCAAGAAGTTTAACAAGCTGAAGGACCTAAGTGAGGATGCCTCAAACCCACTTGCTAAGGAGAAGAAAGCAATCACAGGGGGAAGAGGGAGGGAGGGACCAGGGTGGGAGAGGGTACAACGAGGGGAGGGGAAGGGGAACATGATCAGGTATTTAGGGGAGGGATACAAGACTGAAGCCCTGATGGTCAGCAGGAAGAATGGAAACAGGCAAACTTGTAGGTAGGAGGTGGGGGGGGGACCCTCTAGAATGTACCAGAGACCTAGGAGGTAAGAGTACTCTACAGTGGGAAGGGGGAACTTGCAGAATCCACCTCCAGTGGAAGGATAGGACATCAATTGGAGGGATGGGGTTGCCATCTCACATTCAAAAGTTCTGATTTAGAATTGCTCCTGTCTGAGGAACTACAGAGATAAAAATGGAGTCGAGCATGAGAGAAAGGAGTCTAGTAACAGACCCAAACTGAGATCCAGCTCAAGGGGATGCCCAGAGGCTTGACACTGTTAATGATGCTGTGGTGTGCTTGCTGACAGAAGTCTAGCATGGCTGCCCTCTGAGAGGCCCAATTAACATCTGGATCAGTTACTAGCACCCAACCAATGGACAGAAGCTGGGGACCTCTGTGGTTGAGTTGAGAAAAAGCTAGAAGAAGCTGAGGAGGAGGGTAGCCCCATGGGAAGACCAGCTGTCTCAACTGACCTGGACTCCTGAGATCTATCATACATTGAGCCACCAACCAGGCAGCACACACCAATTGATATGAGGCCCCTGACATATAGAGCAGAGGACCGCCTAGTCTGGCCTCAGTAAGAGAAGAAGCACCTAACCTTTGAGAGACTTGAGGCCCCAGGAAGTGGGGAGGTCTGGTAGAGTGGGGGGAGGGGTAGAGATATCTTCTTGGAGTTGGAGGATGGTGGAGAAGGTATGGCATGGGGAGTGGTCTGGGTCAGATCCGGAGCAGAATAGAGTCTCGACTGTAAACAAGGATTAAAGAATTTTTAAAAAATGAAAGAAAAAAACATCAAGAAAGGAAAGAAAAGGAAACAGTCTGAGGAGGCCGTGAGAAGCAAACTAGAAAGCAACATCTCCTCCATGGCCTCTGCATGAACTTCTGCCTCAAGGTCCTGCTGTGCTTAAGTTCCTGTGCTCAGTGCTTTTGATGATGAACTGCTGTATGGAATGGTGAGTAAAATGAACCCTTCCCTCCTCAAGTTGCTTTTGGTAATGGTGTTTTGCCATAGCAATAATAACCCTAACTAAGATACATTTTCTCCATTTCCTTTCCTCCCTCCTAACCATCACATATTTCTTCTTATTCTCTTTTAAATTCATGGCCTTTTCTTTATTAACTGTATTGCTTGAATATATATATATATATGTATGTATATATGTGTGTGTGTGTGTGAGTGTGTGTGTGTGTGTACATATATATGTGTTTGTATAAATGTATATTTTTGAATGTATAATTTTCTGAGTCTATATTCTGTTACTTGTGTGTATGTTATCAGGGCTTACCATTTAGTTTTGATTAACCAGTTGGCATGCTCTTCCCTGGGGAAAACTAATTCTCTTGTTTCTGTATTCATCAGTAGCCTGTAAGTCTTTGTGTAGGGTAGAGGTCTCATGGGCATTTCCTCATCTATTTTGGTAGGTTATCTTTGTTAAGCTTATATATGGGGTGTCCTGTTTGTAAGAATTCATGGGTGTAGCCTCTGACATTGCTAAAAGACATAATCTCAGAACACACTTCCTGATCCACTAGTTCTTAAAAATTTTTTCCATATCCTCTTCTACAATGTGTGGGAATATGTTTTAGATGTATCCACAAGGACTGTGATCCACAACTCTGCAGTTTGGCTGGTTGTTGTTTACGGCAGTGGTGTCTGCTTGACAAAGAGTAGTTTCCTTGAAGGAGAGTGGATACTATTCATCTGTGTGTATAAAGGCATATGTTTAGATTGTTGTTAGAGAATATGTAGATTTAATAAATTAGTGATTGCATATTATCCTTCAAGTTTTATGTCTTCAGTAACAATGAGTAGTTAGCTATGTACCAGGCATGATTTCTATCGTTTTGAACAGTGCTTAAGTCAAAAAAATGCTCTTGGCTACCCTCACATTATGCATGCCACTAATGCAAATGTAGGATTATCTTGCCATGTTGGTTATTTATGTGGTTCATGGATATCCTAGCTGGGTAGTAGTTCTGGTTGCTTCTTTCCTTTGGAAGCTTGCAAAGTGCCTTCTGGTACCAGGGAAGTTATTCAACAGGGGGAGAGTGTTCAGGTAAGTTCCAGTTCAGGGGTCCACGTACTTTCTGGAGTGCATGGTCTCTTCAACAGTAGGAGCTATTTTTGTCTCTGGGAGATGCCCAAGGGAAACAGAAATAGGTTGTTTGCTTTGAAAGTCTCCTGAACAGCCCCAAAACAAGTTGTCCTCAAAGATTTATGACAACTTAGAAGAGTGATTCTTGTTGTCTGGTATTGAGATTTTTGTTAGGTATTCTTTGGCTCTTGGAGAAAGTATGGTCAGCTCAGATGATAAAGTTCACTAAAACTATATATGTATATTTGTAAATGGAAGTACACAACTATAGTTTTATTTTAGAGTAGTTAGAAGTATGATTCCTAATGATTTTTTTAGACATGCCTGTTATTTTACCCATATCCCTCCTGCTTCTCTCTGTTCATTTTACCAAGTTATTATTTACTTCCCTATGTTTATTATTCTACAGATTGATGGTCTGAGAGAAATAAAACAAGTAAGTATGAGGAATAGCATTTATCATTTCTCAAGGCTGCTCAGAATTTAAACATAAAGACTTAGATTGAATTATCCTGTATCTTTTTGGTTGTCAATATGTTTATACCTAAATCACGAATGCAGTTTATAAACAAACATATAAATAAATAAATAAATAAATGCATGTATAATTTTTATATATGCATCATATAGAAACATACATATATAATACCTTGATATAAATATATATGTGAACATTTAAGCATAGTGGCTACTGAGAATTACTATACAATTAACTGTACAATATCTATACTTTTTACTAAAGTTGCATATATATGTAAATATCATGTAAAGGTATTGGATTGTGTCATAAATATTTTTTTTTCTGTTGTGCGCTATTATGTTCTATATTTTATAATTTGTTTAATGAGTGTACATTTACTATTAAAATTAAGAAATACTAGTTATCCAAAGATAAAACATATCTGAATAAATAATCGGAACCACTTATATCCTATAAAATACTTCTTATTATGTATATGTACTATGAAGATTAAGTAAATCAACATTAATATTTCATTCAGTATGTTCCTGCTAAATAATAATGATTTGCTATTTATTCAGTTGCAGTATTTTTATAAACATATTATTTTTTAAAATTCTAAATAAAAGGAAGCAAATAAGTGTAGATTCAGCACACATATTGTTACTCAGAAGAGGAATGATGATCAGGTGAGAGCCAATAAAAATATGTTAGATTGCTCTCCACTGTCAAGACATCCAGGAGACATGGGTGAGGGAAGGATGATTGTGAACAGCCAATTAGGTGAGGATTTGCAGTCTGTGAAGTTTGGAAAACTTTTCTCTGCTGTGTAGGGTTGAAAAGGCATCATAATGTCAGGAACCAACAGCAGAGGCTACACTCTGCCTCTCTCCATTGTGAAGCAGACAATATCTAGAATCTCTTATATGTTTCAGAAAATTGCTTTTCTAAAACTCTGAAATCATAACAGTGTTGTAAAAGAACAAAAAGCCAGTAAGAGGAAGTAAAGCCAAGACCAAGAGTCAAAACAAATGAATTAAATACAGTAGAATAAATTAGTGATGTGATCATTTAGAGAGGAGAACAAGATTACAAATTATGAAACAATGTTACATACAGAAAAAGACAATGCTTATAGAACAATCTGGGTCATTTATTAAGTTAGTATTTATAAGCTTCAGGGAAAATATTGTTATATGCCTTATTTGTCAATATAGAGTTTTCTGTTCATAATTTATTTATTGTTAATATACTTATTGAAATAAATTGAGTAAAATGATTATTATGTTGACTATGTTAAAGAGAAGTACTACTAATAACATTGTAAAGTTTGGCTTTCTTGATGCTTAACGATAAATAAAATCATTATTTTTACCAAGTTTCTATAATTGAATATAATGCAAGGAATAGAATTGTTATTTTAAATTAGAAATAATTAATATTTTTTACTACAAATAAATAGCTCAAAGTTATAGTCACTATCAAGAATACATTGAAGATACAATGTGTATGGGTATGATAATGAAGTTTGCAGACAAAAACTGTGAAGACAAACTTTCTGAAATTTGATCAAATTAATCAAATAACATTCATCAAATTGATCAAATAACAGGACTTGAGTGAACAAAAGAAGCTTTGAAAACGTGGAGTCCTGAGTATTTTAGAGAGGAACACAGCTTTTTCAAGGATCAAAGCCTTAGATACATAAGAGATGGCAAAGAGCTCCTCCTGGCGTGAGGCTCAAAGGGATGGTGATGTTTCCCACTAATCTATGTGCTGACATTGGTAGTGTGTGCAGCAACTGTTCACCATAGCTTTATTCCCCACCTGCACCCCTAGATATTTACTGCCTGATGATTATTCCCCTACATCAACAGCTTTAACCAAGATTAGCTAACACTGCTTTCTTGTTCAGCTGGAGATTATCACCCTGTATTTTTGTCTGTATGTGATAATCCACACCTTTTTTTCAGCTTATGTAATAACCTCACCTCCTTGCTCAATAATACATATTAAATATTCTGAGCTTCCTAAGTATTGAGGTTTGTCCAAGTCTCAGCATTTCTGCCCTGGTTTCTATATTCGCTTCTCTTTAATCCATTTTCCCAGTCAAGTTCATCCTTGGAGCTGTGGAAAGATGTTGCAAAGACTGAATGAAGTAGAAACATCACATACACTATCTATCCATGATGGCTGTGCATGCCTTCAGCCTCCAGCTACTACAGTTTTATCCAAGGGGCCATGAGTAGCTTCAAACCCCTGGCATTTAACCCACACTTACTCCCGCATAGATACACATATTTAACAATTAGGAGCCAGGATGTTCATATGGCTAGAATGTTTTGGCTTTTTGAGTCTGGGTGGGTTACATCATGTAACTACGTTTACTCATTTTACCCAATGTCCTGTAAATTTCCTAGCTTCATTTTTCCTTATGACGGAATAAAATTCCATTGTGTGTATGTACCATATTTTCACTATCCATTCTTCACATGATGAACATCTAAGTTGATTGCATTCTCTCACTACTGTGAAAAGAATAGTAATGAACGAGGATATGCCACATTTGTGTGGTAGAATGTAGAGTCTACTGGTAGGGTCTCAGGACTGATATAGATGGATCACCCTGGAGCTGTGTTTTTAGTCCTTTAAGCCTTCATACTGATTTTCATTGTGGTTGTACCAGTTTCCTCTCCTGTAACATAGAACCAGCCTTTCCCCATATCTTTGCCAGCATTTGCTCTCATTTGCTTGGCAGAGATTCTAACTGAGGCAATGCACAATCTCAAAGTAATTTTAACTTAACATCTGTCTGAAGGCTAGAGATACTGAGCATTTCTTAAAAAATACTTTGGTCTTTTTTTTTTTTTTTTAATTTCTTCTTTTGTAACCTGTCTGCTTGGTAGCCTTCTCTGAGAGCACAGATGCTGGAACGAGGTCTGTGAGCATTTCCTTATTTTTGCACCACAACTTACCTTCTGTTTCAGCACTTCCCTATCATGTTTGTATCTTCTGTCTCAAAAGTTTCCCTTATCCTTTCATGCTTCATCCCATTTTAGTATCTGTCTCACAGGAAGCCTGCATTAACAAAATTATAATTCTTCATTTTAATAAATGAAACTCTTAAAAATTTAAATGTATTTAGATAGATGATGTTTTTAGCATTCTTATTGGCATTAGCCAAAGGCTAATTTGCATTAGCCAAAGGCATTAGCCTTTGAATATGTTAGGGTGTAGTCGAGATATTAAAGTGAGCATAGAATTATATAATTCTGGAAAAATTAAATTCAGAAAAAGTCAGATTGTATTTTTAAAATAATTTTGATTTTATGAAGACAAATTAGATGAGAAAATTTACAAATTCTGAAGACAATACATCTGTAGGGCTGTATCTCATATATCTATTAGGAAAAAATGAATGGGATTAGACAGTAAGAACAGACAGGGAATTGAGAATAAACAGTTTGTTCTAGAGAACACATTAAAAAAATAGAAGTATTAATATTAAATGTGTCTCCTGGATTAAAAGATTTGTGACAGAATATAGCACAGAAGACCTCATGCTGGTCATGTATGCAAGTAACAAAAATAAGAGTACTGACAAGATGTGTATAATATTTCTTTTATTACAGCTTTTTAAATATATAGTACTCATTATGTACATCTAACTTACATTGACTCTGATGAACAGAAGGTTAAAGAAATGTGATGCACAAACACCAAATATGCTTCTATTCAACCACAAAAATGAAATCCTGACATTTACAGAAACACAGATGAAATTGGAGGTTATTATGTTAGCAAAATGTATCAAGATAGACAAATGCTGTGTGTTCTCACTTATATATGAAATGTGAAAATATCTGTCTCAGAGAAGGAGAGAATTTAATAGTGTTTGATGGAAGCTTGGATACAGAACATGGAAGAAGATGTGAAGAAAGTATGAGGGATGTGTCAGGGGTACAGACTGGAAGAATGGCTCCTAATGTTCTATACTGAGTTCCAATGCTAAAATATGATAAATGTGTGCGTGATGAATGGTCCAACTATTATGATGTAACCATTCCCCATAATATTTATGAAATGAAATGCTACCTTCTATAAACCCGTAAAATTATCAGGTACCAATTCAAATTAAATGATATATTAAAACAGGAAAGAGGGGTATCACAGTAAATAAACTAAGCTGGAATTAACATAATTTTATTTTAGTAAAAGTAGAGGAAGCAACAACAAAATGTTTGCAGAGGAAATGGTGCTGCAGCACACAATAAACAGTACTAAAATCCTGAAAGAAACATCTCTAAAAGATTCATATTGAGAACAAATGAAGAGTGCTTTCATGTTAATAAGACAATATACTAATAAAGCAAAATGTATGAACCTGATTAATCATCATTTAAAAAACACAAACACAATAATAAACTAATAAATTTAATAACCCACAATGTGAAAAACAAAATGACAATTTGGTGATATCTCAAAATTACAAGTTTAAAAATATTTTGATTGTACATTTTAACTTCTGAGTATCTATTCTTCAAAATGTATATTTGTCCCATAAATTAGGACTGATATTGAGACAATCTACCCTATTGTAATGGCATTTTTTTTCATGGATTGTTAATTCTTGGTTATAGGTTCTTCAGAATGGATTGGGCCCTAACTCTTCTGAATGAAAGATAGGTATCATAGCATTGTTTATAGTAATAAATCAATTCAAATTAATTATTCCTCATTCAGTGATTGTACCAATAGTTTCTGTACATCTATATTAGAAAATGCTAAATTGCATGTAATATAAATGCCGTGGGCTGGGGTATTGTCTCAGTTGACAAACGGTGGCTTAAAAAATAAGAAGGACTGAGTTTAATCCCCACAAACCACATGTAAAAAGCAGAGTACCATGGTACTCTTGTGATCTCAATGTTGAGGTGGGAGGCAGAGATAAGCTCTGGGAGCTCACTGACCAGCAAGCCTGACATATGAGGATGAAGTTCCAGGCCAATAAAAATAATACCTAAAAGTAAAAACAAACAAACAAAACCAAAAAAAACCCAAAAAATAACAACAAAAAATAACAAGCAAAAAATAGCCACAATCATCTGAAATACAATATACAAAATTGTCCTCTGACTACCACCTATACATATACTCACATGCATGTACGTACATGTATTTATACAAATGCTTTTCTATACCAACATGCAAAAATGTACTAACACGAGAACAAAATAAATGAATAAATGATAAAGGCCCTGGACCATCAAATCCCTGGCTGTAGTTGACTATAATGTATAAATTAACAATATAAAAAGCAGTATTGGGTGTGTGGGCACTAGATTGAGGATGGTGGGCATTTGTGGTGTGGTATTTACTCAACATTTAGTGTTTTATAGCTTAATTTCTACATCATCGTCATATTAAAATAGGGTGTTTTTTAGTTAATAAAAAATGACCAAGAAAGAGGAACCATTATAAAACCAGTTTTGCCAAACATTTGCCAGATAACAATGCACCTTAGATTTGAAAGGTGGTAGCTACTTCTTCTCTTGGGATTTATGCTGATGACAGTAGTTCAGGGTGAATTCTTCTCTGTCTGTCTTTGCATTTGATAGTGAAATAAAATTCCTTTTGTTTGTGAATACCTACTGCATCCTCTAACCATAGATTTTATAGACAAGCTAGAGTTATCTTGTTCTAATATATTTTCTCAACAGTCATAATATTATTTTTATTGAAGTTATCAGCTGGGAACTT
Source organism: Mastomys natalensis (assembly GCA_021653895.1). Taxonomy (NCBI): domain Eukaryota; kingdom Metazoa; phylum Chordata; class Mammalia; order Rodentia; family Muridae; genus Mastomys; species Mastomys natalensis. The sequence goes on along the minus strand of JAJTUV010001312.1, from coordinate 279,737 downwards.
AAGCAAACAAGAGTGGTGGAGAATAAAGCTATGATCTGAGAAATACACACAAATAAAAACTACTGTATGTTTAAATGTTAAAGTGGAGAAAACAACTTCTCTATGCTTCCAAAATCTTAGGCAGATGTCTTGTTAACATAGCCAAAATGAAATTATGCATAAGGAATACATTTTATTGAATATTTACACTTGCAAATTAAACTTATAAAAGTTATTTGTTTTGTAGCAGCATGGAGTGGTTTTAAGATGCAGATCGATGATACAGGGTAAAGAAATTAATGAATGAGTAATTCAGATTTTGCAGTCTTTTCTTTTGTATTGGATGTATTGATAACTTTTGAACATTTCAATATCCATTTTGTTTACAAAATTGGTTGTCTTTTCTTTGGCAGCCAATAATGCTAATTGAGATTATAGTTACTTTTCCTTAGACGTTAGTTATGTTGCTATTTTTTAGGTGTAGGTTGAATTCTGAGATGAATGCAAAGTCCCCTTCTCTTTTCAGCTTTGACAGAACAGAAAATAATTTGAACTTTTGCCATCTAAAACATATTTTCCTTTTCTTTTATATTAAATTTCAAATGAAAAACTCTTCAAGAAATATCTTTATTTCGTGTTCTTTTTGTAGTCAGAATATTTTTGTATCAATATAGGAGATTGGTTTGATTCCTATCTAAATTTCTCTGCTGTGATGAAATAATACAGAATTCTATTTGAGTGGGTCTAGGAATAGTTTTTCTTTAGTCAAAACAAATGATAGCACTTTTTAATTTTCTACTTAGCTGTTCTAAAGAGATTAAGTTAAGAACTGCTACACTGAAATATCTATTAAATATATTTACATGAAGTAGTACTTTTTTCACATTTCTAAATGAAGTGTTTGCATCATAAAATTTGCCTTTGCCCTGATTTGGCTTCAACTTTTCTGGTCCCAGCTGGAACTGAGAATTTCATATTTGTACAGAATGAATAATGAATTTTTCAGTTTCCTTTGCTTCATGTTGATTTGGAAAAATAGCTAAGGTTGGTTATTCTATTATTCAGTTTCCTGTCACATAGAAAACAACAGTTCAGTTCACAATTATCTTACTTTTATAGATTCATCAGAGCAAGTTTTGTGGTTTGCTTTCTCTGCAGAGAAATTACTCATTTTGAAAATAATATTTTCAATTCAGAAATTGGAGTTACAAATGTCCTTTCTATCTGCACTGTTTTCCTATATCTTGGAAAAGGAGTTTGCCAGACTGTCAGGTTGCCTTTCTGTGTTCTATGATGTGGCAGCCAGATTTAAATATTCATTCCTGAATAAGTAGGACTTTATGCAATTCCTCCGTGATATTAACTGACAAACAATTGCTATTTCTTCCATTCAATTTGATTCCATTTTGCTTAGTAAAATATTGGGAACTTTGAGAAACTTCACAGCTGAATAAAATTGCTCACCACATTAAATGAGGAAAATAGGTTTCAAGAATGTAGAGTAACGGTGCTGGGAAAACACCTAATCCTCCAGATGCTCTCAATTAGGATCAAGAACTGTCAAAAATGATGAAATCACCTAAGAGTAAAGATGGGATAGTCTAAGCTGATCACACAGCTGTCTTTCTAGAACTTCTGAGAATGAGAATCTTTCCTTCTTCTTCTTCTTCTTCTTCTTCTTCTTCTTCTTCTTCTTTCTTCTTCTTCTTCTTCTTCTTCTTCTTCTTCTTCTTCTTCTTCATCTTCCTCTTCTTCTTCATCTTCCTCTTCTTCTTCTGTCTAATTTTGTAATGACAGGGAAATACTACTGAATTATATTCTAGTCTTCATTAAGATGATTTAAAAGCAGTTTTTAAAAGTTTTCAAGCCGGGTGGTGGTGGCGCACGCCTTTAATCCCAGCACTTGGGAGGCAGAGGCAGGCGGATTTCTGAGTTCGAGGCCAGCCTGTTCTACAGAGTGAGTTCCAGGAGAGCCCGGGCTACACAGAGAAACCCTGTCTCAAAGAAAAAAAAAGAAAAGAAAAAAAAGTTTTCAGTGAAATTGAAAACACAAGAAAAGTTTTAATACACTTACAGAGAAATGTACCAAAAATATGAAAGTGATTTTAAAAACTCAAATTCTTTGGATGAAAAAATTTATATCTGCTGAAATTTTAAAACAATAGACTTCATCAATATTAACCAATTAAAGAAATTATAAATGAACTTGATAGTAGTCAGGTTGAAAATAAAAAAGAAAGTTTGTGTGTGTGTGTGTGTGTGTGTGTGTGTGTGTGTGTGTATAAGAGACAAGAAATTCATGAGTCTTTGTGCCCACAGGCAATAGTAAGGTACTGTACACTCAAGGATCCAGAAAACTGCTTCCAGAATATGCTATAACGGATTCTTGTGTATGCATAAGCCCAACTAAGCATGATGAAATATATATGTGTATCTAAACATTACCCGATACTGCATACATGTATTCAGTTGTATTTAAAATTATAAATGGGCTTAAACCCAGCAGTATGTAATTGAGATCTGCCTTTTATCAGTGGCTGACTTTATTGCCACCACTTATTTACTTATCTGCTGCTTGGTTTGTCAGAACTATTTTGTGTTGTCATCTTATCTTGCTGCTCCAGCTGGAGAAAGCAAGATCAACATGGTCTTCTAAGATTCTGTTCCTCTTGGGTACTTCCTCCCCTGCAAAGGAGTGTTGCTGATTTTGAAGATATTGATGCTACCTTTTTACACTCTCTTACTTTAATTTCCCTCTCCTGTGGCTCCACATGTTCAGCAATAATGAATGTTTTATATGTTCCCAGTGTCCTTCTACCTACTCTCACACCCAACAGAAAAGGGAAAGAAGCATTTTATCAATCTGGTTTTGTTTTATACAATATTCTGCAATTTGTACAATTGAAGTGTTTGTAAGGTAATATCTATGAATTTTACCATGGAAAGTTGTATGGGAAGAAGGGTAATAATTTAATGTGAGCTGTCAATGACACATTACTTAGAGTTCTCTGATGTTATGTTTAGTATTTTTGTGTTTGTGTAAATTAAAATGATAAATACACATTTTATAAATATAAAATATATAACTACATGTTTGCCTCAAAACCTTGAATACCAATGGGCAGAAACATTTGTGTGGAGGGGTGCATGTGCAATGCATATGTCTGTGTGTGTCTGTGCATATGTATATGTCTCTGTGATGTTCCTAAAAGCATTCAAAATCAAAACTCCCTTCCTATGATCCTTGAATTTCAAGTGAGTATTGAACATTCACCTTGTAGTATATTCAAGTAACATTTTTTAAAATAAGAATGCTCAAACACCAAGAAGACAGATTTTAGCTTCAAATAAGTTAATGGGTGATGAAACTGTCTTAAGTCAGAGCTAGACAAGTAGCTAACTCAGCTTTGTGCTTATCTAGCATGCACAGAACCCTGGGTTTGATTCCCAGCAGTATGTAAAGTAGACATAATACTGCATGCCCATAATCCCAGTACTTTGGAGGGAGAAGCAAGAAAATTAGAAGTTCAAGATCACCCCCAGCTACACAGCCAGCTTGAAGTACAAAAGACTCCTCTCCCAGGAGAAAAGACAGTAAATGCTTTAAGGAAATGGTAGGACTAGAATTACGGGAGATAATATGTTATAAATTGTATTTAATATAAGTAAGCATGAATTATGGTCAAGATAGAAATAAAACTGTCTTCATATTATCAGTATAATATCAGTGTGTGTTCACTGCTAAGGTGGAGGCATGTTCAACTATAAGCATCTCTACAGGTCTTGACTGAAATAAAAATTCACATTGTGTTACATCCATAACTCCGACCAAGTGGGGCCCTTAATGGGAAGCTGAAAATGAGGGCTTGACCATCATGGCTGGTCTAATATAATCACAGTTTGTTTTTAGTCTGTCTGACCAATGAGACTCTGTCACATCATGATCCGGATATCTCAGATTAGATGTTGTCATCATGCTTTGAGGCTTCCAGAACCTTGAACTAACAAAACAAACTAATCAACAAACACTTCTTTTCTTCATAAATTATACGGAATGTCCTATGCTATTGACATAAAATGACCTAATATCATGTATGTATGGTATTGTGAGAGAATAAAAAGTACATTTTCATTATGTAATTTTCAGTCTGCCAAAATCTCTCAATGGCAAATCACTCCCTAATGACATCTGTATACTCTTCCTGAACATTTATATTGCAGTGCAGAATAGTTTATTTAAATCAAAATTGAAAAAATAAGGGTCTTATAAGGGGAAAATTGAAGTGGGAAAGTTTCTATACCATGTTTCACTCAGCAATCAAGTTTTAAGACAATGGATAGGATTCAAAAAAATCTAATAGAAAATCATTCACATTATGAGATACTCTAAAGAAAGAATATATTTCAGTACAGTATTTTTCTTCAGTATACAAAACTGTTCTAACTTTTATAATTTTGTAATAACATTAAATGAGAAAGGAGTATGACTGTGGGTGAACATGTCAGAAATTGTAAATAATGAGTGAGCAGGATAGCAGGAATCTGAAGGTTCAGCTCAGCTGAAAGAGTTAAAATATCAACTCCCTTTATTTATAAATTGTATGCAGTTACTTGGTAAAATGTATATGATTTATTTTGAAATATAGAAAACAGCAATCCTATAAAAATCTTTCACAAAAATTTATATTCTGAATTCATGAGTTCTTACAAATCCCTGCTTTGCTATTTTTTCATCTCCTTAAGCAATCTGAGCTATATGTCTTGTCTTATCCTCAGAACGACTCTAATTCATTGGGTACCACTGTGTCCCTTCTTATACATGGTGGTCTACTTCAATATTTCAAGCTGTTTCAAAATCCAAAAGTAAATCCTTACTTACAATAAGTTGTCACATTTTGTAAATTTGTTTTCATATGATATCTAGGATGCATCATAAACTTCAAAAAAATAAACAAAAAACAAAAGCCCAAGAAGTCTATACCATCAGAGATTGAAGTAATTATTTTCATGTCAGTCATGATGTCTTGCATTGTTTTTTGTTGTTCTATATTCTCTGAATATCACACATCTAAAATGTAGCTTCATTTTTAGAACCAATAAAGAAAGGAGAACCACACCATGCTGTATGTTTTTGTTCCCTGAAACAGTCATGGGCATAGATCAACAGGTCATATTTATTCTCCATTCCCATGGTTATTATGGATCACCACCACATTCTTTATCCTCTATCTGGTGTTATATTGTATCTCTAATTTTTGGACCCAGATGCAGGATCTCGGTATATTAATGGTAACTTTCCTCCTTGCCATCTGGCTTTGTTTTTATTTTCAGATTCTGGTAGGCTTCATCCTGATTCTTCCCCTACTTGAAAGGTTTGGACAGTGATCATCAAATAATGATGATTGTCACTCATCACCACTTATCAAATAATGGTACTTGTCCCTGATTGTAAAAACATGCATTCAGTCTCCAGATTGCATGTAAAGTTGGAAAGAGACAATTGACTTCATAAAGTTGTTGTATGCATGCACACATGCACCCTAAACTACAAATAAACAAGACTTAACATTTTTAAACAAAAAATGTAATTACTAAGAACAGGAAACAGAAATGAGGTCAGTATTTATAGAACATTTCCAGCCCTTTTGTATAGTTCAATTTTATCGTTAATATTTATTACTAGTAACAAGTGTTATTTAAAAATAATAATAACAAATACAAAACAAATTCTACATGGAAGTCTTCTCATAGAGATGTGAGCATTTATGGCCATACTATTAGATTATATATAGGATTAGAATAGGTTGAGATTTCTGACATGGCACCTTATTACTGGAAGTCAGTGTATTATGTCTTCAAGGTGTGGGGAGGTGAGAGGGGGTGGGTGGGTTGTTGGGGACATATCCTCATAGAGGCAGGAGGAGCAAGGATGGATAGGGGATTTCTAGGGGGGAAATGGGAAGGGGGATAACATCTGAAATGTAAATAAAATATCCAATTTTTAAAAAAAGGAAAAAAGGACTGTGAAGTGTAGACTGCAAGTTTCGTCTATCTGTATATCACCTATTTCAGCTTGAATGTGAGACTGTATTATTTTTAGAAATATTAACGTCATCTAAAACTTGAACTAGTTAGAATTTGACTTTCTTTTCATGGAAATGAGATGTTGGCTGATACCAAATAAGGTATCAAAGCAGAAATAGAATATTATCTTCTACTTTGATAATACTAATAGCTTCTTATGTTTTTTTTTTATTACTTTCCTTCAGTGACAAGTATAAAAGGCATTTGGGATGAGCTTGATTTATGCATACAATGGCAAATTTAATATATTTTAATGATTAGAAGATACATATGGGATGCATTGCATTATTCATTGCAAGAGTTCAACAGTTTTTTATACTTGACAAACAAGAGAACATTTCTACCTTACCTCCTAGTCTCCTCAATCGGCACTCACATTGCAAAGCAGACATTTTTGGCCAAAATATTTAGTTATGAACATTTAATTTCAGGTAATTTTTTTCTAACTCTCTGTAATAATATCTATGCATAAAATAATTTGTATTTAGCATGCAGACTACTAGAGAGGATTTTTTTGTCAATAAGTATGTTTTTAATAATTATTAATTTACATTTCAAATGTTGTCCCCCTTCCCAGTCTCTCCCCAGAAGCCCACCCCCATCACATCCCTGTTCCCCTTTGCCTCTAAGAGTGTATTCCTCCACCCACCCACTCCTACATCACCACTCTAGTATCCCCCTTTGCTGGGGAATGAAGTCTTCATAGAGCCAAGGGTCTTTCCTCCCACTGATCCAGATAAGGCAACCCTCTGCTACATATGTAACAGGAGTCATGGACTTATCCATGTATACTCTTTGGTTGGTGGTTTAGTCCCTGGGAGCTCTGAGAGGTCTGGTATTGTTCTTCCTACAGGGTTGGAATCCCTTCAGCTCCTTCAGTCCTTCCCTCTCTTCCATTGGAGTCCCGGGCTCAGTTCAATGGTTAGATGTGAGTGTCTGCATCTTTCTTAGTCAGGTACTGGAAGAGCCTCTCATAGTATTGCCTTACTGGGCTCCTGTATGCAAGCAGTTGTTGGTGTCAGCAATAATGTAGGGCTTTGATGTCTGCAGATGCAATGGATCCCAAGATGGGGAGGTCTCTGTATGGCCTCTCCTTCAGTCTCTGCTTCATGATTTTTTGTCCCTGCATTTCCTTTAGACAGGAAATATTCTGGGTTAAAAATTTTGAGGTGGTTGTGTGGCCCCTTCCCTCAACTGGGGACCATGCCTATCTACAAGATGTGGCCACTTCAGGTTCTATCTCCTGTCTGTTAGGTATTTTGGCTAATGTCATCCTCAATGGATCCAGGAAGTCAGTGAGGATTTTTTGAACCATTTTCTCCTAGTCCTCAACATTATGTTAAACTTCTAAGACTGTGACTGTTTTGAATTATAGAATGGCTTGTTAAAAACATAGAAATTTACAAGGAAGCCAACCAATCCATCCCTTACACCACATTTTCATACATGAAATAATGGAGTGGGTATCAGTCATAGGGTGACAGTGAATCTAGCATGTCAAGCCTTGTTTCTTGGGCAGGGTTCCTTGTTTCCAGAAAGAAGCTGATCAGTGCCCTGTTTCTAGTATCCAGTCATTCTCCATCCAAAGCTTTCCTGATGCTAGCAAGAATGAGTATAGACATGCTTGAACACTGAAGTTTGGAGAATGTGCACATGTACATGATATCAACCTTCACAACATTATGATGAATGAGTGGCCAAGTGAGTCCAAACTAAGTCTGATGTCAGAATTAAGCCATGATAGAAAAGATGACACAGCCAAGAAGAGGAAGAAAGAGATTTAGGGAGAAGACTAACATTTGAGTTCCCTAAGTCCACAATACCTGTATCAAAATGTCACTTCGAAGATTTCATTAATAGAAGCCAAGACTCTCTTTCTGTGCTTCAGCCAATGTGATTTAGATTTTTGTCACAAATAGAATCACCAAATTACACAGTAACTGGAGATGAGATGTAATTACTTTAGCAACATATTTATTCTTGGCAAGAAACCATCTTAGAAAAAAATTAGTGGAACCTCTTTTCTAAACATAACTCCAATACATTGCTAAATGAGAAAAGATTTTTCAGATGAAAGACAACTGTTGATACTATATGTATGACTCAAAATTTTGGTATCTTTATTAATGGTGTTGTACCATCAAATTCAGGGGAATCAAGAGCACTTTAAATAGCCTGAGTTATAGGGGATCCCAAAAAGTAGGCCCATTCCTGGCACCAGACTTTTTATTTCATAGACTGTGGCATTTAGGAGAAAGCATGACCCCTGCCCTTCCATTATAGAGTGGATCAATTTAAACTTTTTATCTCTAGGTATTTTTTAAAAATTAGATGGTTCAAATTTCAGGTGAGTTGAAAGATCAAAAGCTCAAAGAACTACAAACCTTATTATATTTCCTAATATATTACAGATGTTCAGGAAGATTCTTGTCTCCACATGTCCAAATTGCTGGGTCATGGACATCTAAGATCTCGTTTGTACAGGACCAAGGAGACCACTTAAAAATGCTCTTATTAAAAAAATAGGTTTATGTCTATGTTTCAAGTAAAAGGTAGATGTCAAGATATAAAATAGAAGTCTCTTAATAGTAGAGAGTTAAATATATAGAGGAAGTATATGGAGAGGGAGAGTTAGTGACTATTTCAAAACAACTTGAATTTAATTTCTAGCTTTGTCACTTAATAAACTGTATGTTTGTGATTTCTGAAAGCCACTTAACACTGACAGACCTTGACCTCCTTCTTCCCTGTAAAATAGAGTAAAAACTCCCTGGTGAAGTTCAAGAATTAATTGATGTACTGCCAACTGTTACATTATTGTTTGAGCTTTAGTCCAGGAGTAAAATGATTAGCAAAATCCTTGACCCAGAGTTAGTCCTTCATGAACAGGAGCTGCTGTTTCTATACAATTATCATCATAGTCATTACAATAAAGCCAACCAATTAGATCATGGCTGGCACAATAACTGATTCATGAACAGTTCACATTTTACATTAAAGGTTATTGTGCTCTCAGCATACCAAAAAGTAATGTATTGGTTTTGACTCATATATTCTTAATAAGACACACAGTATGTTCATGGCTATTCAACAGTTGCAATGAGGCTTACTAGCAAGCTTTTGTAGTCAAACTGTGCTGTTTTGATATTGCCCTTTATGAGGTTTGTGATACGCATGTCTTCTGTAGTTATATTAAATGGTAATGATGCCTGTCTCTTCACTGTTAATGTTTTTAAATTATATTTTAAGATTCCATCTTATGCTTCATTATGGCCATAGTAAATAATCAAATAAAAGATGTGATTCAGGAGAGGAAAAGTCAGGACTTTTTATGTATCCTTGGATGAAGTTCTTAGAACAATGGGGCCATTTGAGGATCCTACTTTAGTGGCACTTTAAAGCATGCCACTTCACAGCTTGTTCCTAACAGCACTAAGAACATTTAAAGCCACCGTATAGTACTCTAAGAACAGTGTTTTAACACTAAACAGTGCTATTAGGATTGGTTACTATATTTTCGGCCAGAGCACAGAAGAAGAAAAATATTTCAACAGAAGCGGGAATCCCTTCTAAAGCAAAGTGGAATATTGTCTGCTTCTCTCTGAAGGGTATTTGAAATAAATAACAGTCCTTTCTGAGAAATAAATGGAGGCTTTATTAGATAGAATTCAATTAAATTTGGTTTCTTAAAATATGGAAACCAAGGGACTTTGGGACACATCATCATCATATATTAACTTAGGTTAACACATTTTCTGACCTTGAGACATCTTGGAAGAAAAAGTATACAAAAGTTTTATTTTCATTTAGAAGTGTGTCACTATTGGAACCTTCATTTCAGTAAATTCCAAGATGATTTTGTACCTCAGTTGTTAGACATTTCCACATATCATAGTAAATTATTTCTTCTTTAAAAAAAAATTATTTGACGTGAGAAATGACAGGAGGAGCTAGCACACATGCCATAGCATTTGTGCGAAAGTCAAAGGACAATACATGATTGTAGACTGTCTCCTACAATGCAGGTCCTGGTGATTGAAAGCAGACTTAGCAGGAAGTGCCTTAACCCACTGAGCCATCTTTTTGACACCACATGATTCAATGTCAAATGATCATGCAAAAACTTTCAGTTACATTTCAAGTACCTAAGAAGAATGTAATATTTTTACACACCATTGCCATCACTACTCAAAGTAGTGCAAGGTCAGAATTGATGTGCTCACAACGTTGTACATCAGCACGTCTGCATGTTGTATAATTTTATAAAAAAGAAATAGAACCTATGTCACTGTGTCAAACAATGGAGTTCCAAATGTTATAGATGGTATCTTCTTAGATTTCTTCTTTCTAACTATTTTTGTACAACTCTTATGGCAAAAATATTCAAAATAAATCTATGGCCCATTTTTATTCATTGTCAAAACATATTTACAGTTCTAAAATGACACTCTCGTGTGTTTATTTCTTTATTTGATTTTGTTTGTTAGTTTTCTGTTGTTATTGGTTTGGTTTTTTGTTGTTGTTTCATTTTTGTTTTTGTTTTCGAGACAAGGTTTCTCTGTGTAGCTCTGACTCTCTGGAACTTACTCTATAGACTATGCTGGCCTAGAACTCATACAGATCTATCTGCCTCTGCCTCCCAAATGCTGAGGTGAAAGGCCTACGGCACCACTGCTCAGCATTTAAAAAAAGAACTTTTCTAAAGAAAGTTTCCAGACTTCTTGGAGACATACTGGTAATTTACTCAATTTGTAGGATTTTTTTTTTGCATTCTTTTCTTATTTTTGTATATGACTATTTCACCTCCATGTTGTTTATGTACCACATGCATTCAGTACACTGGAGGCCGGAGGAGGGCATCAGATCCCCAGAAGCTGTAATTACAAACAATTAAGAGATATCATGTAGATGCTTCAGATGGAGCCTCTGTCCTCTGGAAGAGCAACCAGTGCTCTTAACCAGCTGAGTGATCTCTCAGTCCCTACAGAAAATTTTAGTGTGTGAGCAATCTCCACCCATTGTCAGCACTGTATCTCAAATGTACTTACTGGGTCTTGTTGTTGGTGGTGTTTGTATGTTTGTGTAGCTTCCCCATGGTAATCTCAGACATTGTTGTCACTGATCCTCCTCCCTGACTCTCCTAATCCATTGGCCCCTACACGAACCTTCCTTCTATGAGTCAGTCTCTGCTTTCATGTCTTTTGTTTTGTGCATCCTTTCTTTTCCCTCCTCCACTCTACTTGTTTATCTGGGTCTAGGTAACATTTCTTATTAATTCTGGTTCATTCCAGTTCCATTCTTTTTTTTTTTTTTTCCTCCTGGAAATGCAGAGATAAGCTGGCAATTTCCATGGCAGTGGTGGGAGACCATTTTGTTCTTAAAGTGAAATATTCAATGGCAAGATATTTAATTTACACATGAGAGAATTAACTAATGTGAGCCTGCAGATACAGGTATTTGATGTTTCAAAGCATCTATGTCATTACAATTTTCAGTGTGTATATGTGACTACTAATATAAAATTAAAGCAACTTTACACATCAGGAGGAATGTAATTCTTTTTTATTGAATATTTTATTTATTAACATTTCAAATGTTATCTCCTTTCCTGGTTTCTCCTCCAGAAACCCCCTATTCCATCCCCTCTCCTCCTGCTTCTATGAGGGTGCTCCCACACGCACTTACTCACACCTGCCTCCCACCCTAGCATCCCCTACACTAGGGCATCGAGCCTTCACAGGACCAAGGCCCGTTCTCCCATTGATGTGCAACGAGGCTATTCTGCGCTACATATGTGGCTGGAGCTATGGGTTGCTCCATGTGTACTCTTTGGTTGGTGGTTTAGACTCTGGGAGGTCATGGGGATCTGGTTGGATGATTTTGTTCTTTTTATGGGGTTGCAAACCCCTTCAGCTCCTTCATTCCTTTCTCTAACTCTTCCTTTGGGGACCCAGTACTCAGTCCAGTGGTTGGCTTCGAGCAATCTGCCTCTGTATTTGTTCAGACTCTGCAGAACCTCTCAGGAGATAGCTATATCAGGCTCCTGTCAGCAAGTACTTCTTGACATCCACAATAGTGTCTGGGTTTTGTGTCTATATATGGAATGGATCCCCAGGTGGAGATGTCTCTGCATGGCCTTTCCTTCAGTCTCTGCTCCGTATTTTGTCTCTGTATTTCCTCTTGTATTTTCTTCACCCTTAGAATCCACACTTTGGTCTTCTTTCTTCTTGAGCTTCATGTGGTCTATGAATTTTATCTTGGGTCTTCCAAGCTTTTAGGCTAATATTCACTTATCAGTGAGTACATACCATGTGTGTTCTTTTGTGTTTGAGTTACCTCACTCAGGATAATATTTTCTAGTTCCATCCATTTGCTTGTGGATTTCATGAAGTCACTGTTTTTAATAGCTGAGTAGAACTCCATTGTATAAATGTACCACATTTTCTGTATCCATTCCTCTGTTGAAGAACATCTGGATTCTTTTCAGCCTTGGTTACTATAAATAAGGCTGCTATGAACATAGTGGGGCATGTGTCCTTGTTAAACATTGGGCCATCTTTTGGGTATATGCCTAGGAGAGGTATAGCTGGGTCCTCAGGTAGTACTACGTCCGATGTTCTGAGCAACTGCCAGACTTATTTCCAGAGTTGATGTACCAGCTTGCAATCCCTAGTGACTAATGTTGTTGAACATTTCTTTAGGTGCTTCTCAGCTATTCAATATTTCTCAGTTTAGAAATATAATTCTTAATAAATAGTAATATAATTCTGGTGGATAAATATAATCTCCTTACTTTCCCATCCACATAACTGATTGAAATAAATGTAATTATACATCATTAAGTCACCTTCAGAAGGCCCAAAGCATATGATTAAAAAATGGTAATGTTCAATAAAGATCTTCTTTATATAATACCTAAGAATAGTCATCAGTAAATGAGATCTTATGCATGACTCAGAAATTACATCCCTAAATCTATACTAAGTTAAAAACATAGCCCTTTACAAAAGAATTGTACATTAATGTTAATACAATCATAATTATTAAAACCACATTTTTCTGTCACTTGATTGAGGAATGAGTTAGTATAACATTATATATATGTATACATATATATATAATGTAATATTCAGCAGCACTGATGCATAAAAACAAAGATAAGTACTATACAAAACATACTATATAGCATTATTAAAGTTTACAAGTTGCACATTAAGCAAGTGATAAGTAGGATGTGTTTTCTGTAAAGGAAATAAAATTTATAAAGTTAGAAAATAGAATAATTCTTCTCTAGGTCTGGAGAGTGTAGGTATGAAGAAGTAAATATTTTATTTTTAATGTAATGAAAATGTTTAAAATTATATTGTGGTTCTTGCTACATGGGTGTTCACACTGAAAACCAACATAGTGTAGTTTTAAAAGAAAAAATTATATAACATGTTATTTGTATATCAAGGAAGCTATGACTTTTCTAAAGTTAAAATTTTAAATTATCTTAAATATTGTTTCTTAAAAGTTATCATTAAAGAAATCAAGACCACATCCTCAATCTCACTGTCAAGTGACCATGAGTGACACTGTTCTAGGGATTGAAGTTATCATAATGAACATTCCTCTTATTCTCGAAATTGTGCTGCAGCAGGTTTATACATAAGGAATGAAATATTGTTACATTTGAAAAGCCAGCAGTGTATAAAAATGAACTCATTTCATTATTTTGAAAAATACGTTTGGAACTTGTATTCATGCTCTAATTCACAAGTTAGAAAAATATATAGCCCCATTATTTCTGGCTTGGATTAATGAGGTTCAAAAATGTAAATGACATATTGAATTCCAGAGCCATTTATAGCATTTTCATCTGAAACAAGACCCGTTAAAATATTCAGTCCAGCATGATCAGGTCTTCTGCCAATAAATTGAGGGATTGAGATTTATGTGATAAGAAAAATCTTTGTGTGTTCCTAATTGGTAGAAAGTGTCATTTATTCAAATGAAAAAGGAATGCCTATAAAAATTTGTGCTGAAATGGGTTACAAATTCAGAAGAGTCAATAAAACTAAGGTCTTTCTTTTGGGGAGCTGTTAAGATTTATGGATGATAACACAAAATACATGAACACATAAACATGAATCACATATCTTGATTTTGGTTTAATTGAAATCCCTTATTGGCACTAATATTAACACATGATTATATATATGCATACATATACTTATGTACACACACACACATATATATATATACATGCATATATACATACATATATGTGCATGTATGTGTGTATATATATTTATATGATTCAATAGTATTCTTAACATTTTTAAATTGTTCACATATTCTTTTGTCTTGCAGGCTTCCTCTGGAAGGTAGGCAGAGCCATGGGCCTGTCAATGGAGTTTAGGGCACAGAGTGAAAATCACCTTTGCTGGCTATGTCCCAGGTGGACTTGGCAGGTGGGGATAAGTGGAGTGAAGTCTAACCTGGGTATTCCCGGGGCCTAGGAGGTCTCCTGGGGGTTAGGGGGACTCACAATCCTAGATGTTCCTGGGGCCATGGAAGGGCTCATGGAAGTAAGGGGACAACGATAGAACTGGGGGCAAAGGACAACATGCAGCTCACCTCTGCTGTCTGTGCCCCAGGTGAACCCCCAAACTCTTCTTTTCATAATGTCATGGATTTACATGATTCAGTTACATGACTGAACGAAGCATTGGGTCTCTAACAGGACCTTGCATCTCACAGGTTCCATTTTTTTGCTCTTTCTTTTTCTGGAGATAATCTTTTAAAAATGTTTTTGAAATCATAATGCAATCATACAATTCCTTTCTTCCACTGCCTCCCTCCATTCCCCCTCATATATCTTCCTTGTGCCTCATGGCCTCTTTTCCTTTAATTGTTGTTGTTGTTGCTGTGTACCTAAATACTTAATCAAAACATGTTCTGTCCATCTGTCCATTTATTACTTTTGAGTGCCTAAACCTGTGTGTGTGTGTGTGTGTGTGTGTGTGTGTGTGTGTGTGTGTGTGTGTTAAGAGCTGGGCATTTCCTATTTGATGATCATTGATGTTTTCCCATGAGAAAAAAATGATTTCCTCTACACTCAACAGCACTCACTTGTTAATGTTCTTTATCCATGGTTGAGGCTTCCAGAGCTGGAGATGGCGTTTAATGACAAACATTAAAAAGAACAGATTCCTTGCAATGAGACAGAGAGGGAGAGAGAGAGAAAGAGAAAGAGAAAGAGAGAGAGAGAGAGAGAGAGAGAGAGAGAGAGAGAGAGAGAGCACAGAGTCCCTAAAAGGTGGGGATCCATGGCGTGTGTTAAATGAGTAAATTCTTAGATTTATGTGTTCTGCCACTGAAAATAAATGGCACCCCCTGAAGTCATATAATCTCTGTTATACCCAAAAGAGCAGAAAAAACATCCAGAAACAGTTTAGAACTGTGACTGATTGTCTTGTTTGTTTGTTTGTTTGTTTTTGTTTTCTGTTTTTGTTTTGGGTTGTTGATTTTTGGTTTTGTTTTGTTAAAAAATATAGATTAAATCCATACTATATGCCTAACACTGTGTATCAATAAAAATTTCCTAATTCTCAGAACTGGCATGCTCCTGGCAGATAGGTAGTTAATAATAAACAAGAAATATAATAATTGATTATTAAGTATTTATGGAGAAGAAAAGAGATTCTTGTGGGAGGAAATGTCAAACAGGTCTACAAAAATACCTTTTAATGTAAACATTGAGACTAGAAAGAAACATGAATGAACCAGAGCAGGAATTTTTATAAGAATATGAAATTGTAGAGTCAGCATCCTATTGGATGAAACAGTAAAACCAAGGAATTATTTGGCCTCTAGTATACTCTGAGAATTAATTTAATGTTCCTTTAAATGTCAATATGCCAGACTAATGTCTTTTTCAGTAATTCTATAAGGTAAAAAAATTATCCTCCATATACAAACACTCACAGTATTGAAGGTGGTTGACATCCAAGACTGCTTATTTTATTAGATATTCTATTTATTTGTATTTCAAATGTTATCCCCCTTCCCGGTTTGGTTTCCTTTCTGCAAATCCTCTAGCCCATCCCCCATCCCCATCCCCCATCCCCCTGATTTTATGAGGCTGCTCCCCCACACAACCACCACTCCTTCATTCTCCTACACTTGGGCATAGCGCCTCCACAGGACAAAGGGGCTCCCCTCCCATTGATGCCAGATAAGGCTGTCCTCTGTTACATAAGCAGCTAGAGCCATGGGTCCCTCCCTGTGTATTCTTTGGTTGGTGATTTAGTCTCTGGGAGTTCTGGGAGGTTCTGGTATTGTTCTTCTTCCTGTAGGAAGCTTCTTCAATCCTTCCCTTAACTCCACCCTTGGGGTCCTGTGCTTAGTCTGATGGTTGGCTGTGAGTGGTCCTCCAGAGTATCCCCATCTGAATTGATCAGGCTCTGGCCGAGCTATTCAGGGGACAGCTATATCAGGCTCCTGTCAGCAAGCACTTCTTGGCATCAGCAGTAGTGTCTGGATTTGGTGTCTGCAGATGGGATGAATCCCTAGGTGGGGCACAGTTTATTATTTATAAACTCTAGATTTACTGTGCTCAATGTACTAAACCTGACTGAGATTGACAGCAAGATTCATTTTTTTATTTATTCATGATTATCTTGAATATCACCACAGTGAATATTCCTTAAAGCACTTTTAAATTTAGTGAGACTATATATATATATATTTTTTAAAGGAGGCAAGTGAATACTATTAACTTGCTATACCTTTAATTCTTTTATTAACTGTTTCTATGCTAATTATTGAAACAATAGGAGAAAGTATCCATCTCCTGGAAACACAGCAGTAAATCCTGTGCCGTTCTTGTCCAGGGCTGGTTTTTAGATGTTTGTCTTACACAACTAAGTGAAAAATAGATTACTAGATTGTTGTATATGTGAAATTATGTTAAGAAATCACACTTAAAATCATAATACATGAAAAATTTAAGATATCAAAGTACATTTTCATTTTGAATGTTTAAGATACCAAAAACAGGTTCTTTCTCTCTCTCTCTCTCTCTCCACATACACACACACACACAAACACACATTCCGGAATTCTAAAATTGTTGGAGAAATTTTTAAAAAATCTGTAAAACAGGAGATGCAAGTAGGGATGCCTCTGTGTTTGTGACATAGATACAGGAATTAGAAAAAAAACTTCAAATCTAGTACATAAGTATGTGTACTACCCGTATCCTAGTACTGAGGAATGCCAGAAATGTGTACTGGATCACCTGGAACTAAGGTTGCAAGCTGATGTCTGTCTAATTTGGGTGCTAGGAGAGAATTCTGGTCCTCTGCAAGAATAACAAGCACTCTTAACTGTTGAGCCATCTTTTCAGCCTGTTTCTGACAATATTTTTGAAGATATAATATGTTGACATCCATGTATGCTGAAAACATAATCACTTAAAACATTCATGCCACAACAAAGAAAAACAATCAAGCTTAGTTTCTGGTTATAATTAAAGCATATTAAGGTTCACTTGGGAAAAAAGAAATCTGTATCATCATTCAGAAACTTAGACCTATAACACATAGTTTTCTACTTCATTCTTCATATATAGGAATTGACTTCTTTCTTCAAATCATCCTGGAAAATAAATGTCACTTTTTGATTCAACATTTCTTTTCTTTCTACTGAAGAGAATGTAGAATCTTAGATTTCATTCTGAGTATTTTCTCACATTGCCAGACAGGGCCTCATATCTTGCCATGTCTTATGGGTCCTTTGTTTTCTCAGAGTTAGTATTTACCAGTCCCATAAGCATTTCCATAATTACCCATGTTTCCTAAGTTAGGAATTGAATGCCCACAGAGGGAAAAGCAAAGTCATTCAACATGCAACTATTGAATGCCAGACCCTCTGTTTGAGACCTAACACATCACTTTTTTTTTTTTGGAAATTTTTTATTGGAAAATTTTTTTTACATTTCAGATGTTCTCTCCTTACCCATTTCCCCCCCTCCCTCCCAGGAACTCACTATCCCTTCCCCCTCCTCCTGCCTCCACGTTGGTGTACCCCCTTCCACCCTCCCTGTACCTCACCTCCCCACCCTCGAGTATCCCCCCCCACGACGTCCAGCCTTCATGGGACCAAAGATCTCTTCTCCCACTTATATATAGCTCCCTTGCATATATAGCTGGAGCCATGGGTCCCTCCCTAAGCGCTCCCAGGCTGGTGGTTTAAACCCTGGGGGCTCTGGTTGGTTGGGATTGTTGCTTTCCTCATGGTGTCTCGAATCCTCTCAACTCCTTCAGCCTTCACTCTCAACCATACTTTCTCTGTTATTAAGTGGAATGAATTTCCAATGAAGTCTATGTTACTTTTAAGTCATTTCTTAACGAAACAATTAGTTTATCTGTTCTTTTTTTTTAATTCTTGCATAACAAAAACAAATAGGAAATAGAAACTTCAGCAAAGACAAAAATGAATATAACTTTTCAAAAATCAAACAAATACCTAATAAATAATTCTATGTAGAGTATAAGAAGTGAAATGTCTTGTGGATAGATAGCCCTGGTGGAAAGTGCCAGCTTGGATAAGAACAAATGATTCATAGACAGAGTCATAGTGACCTGTTCTCTGCTTCTTTACCCAGCCCAAACCTGGAAGATATCTATACTCCCCCTGAGAACACCTACACTCCTGTGTCATCTCCTTCCCCACATCCTGCTTCTATGTGTATATAACCCCTGTGTGAAAAAATTAAAATAACGGTTTGATGAGACTATAGCCAAGCCATGGATCTTTGCGTTCATCTATTCCCCTATTCTCTCTTTCAGGTGGTCCCCCGGACCCTGTTCACAACCCTGCTGGATGGGGCAGGGGTTGAAGGAAGAGAGAAGAGAAGAGAAGAAAGGAGGAGGGAGGACATTTGAGAGACAGCACAAAGAGTTTCTAAATGAGCCACTCTCAATAATTTTATAAGAGTACAAATATACAGTATAAATTTGACCAAACCAACATAATTAAGAACATCAAAAATGAGCTTTAATATGGACTGTGAAGTTCGATCAAAATGGTGTAAAAATGTAAGCTCATGAATCATAATAGATGTATGACTGATGTGTAGAGGTGACAAGTGGGGAAGTATCTATATGTATGAAAGAAAGGAACATATTTGATTTCTCTGTATTTTTCCACTCAATTTTACTGTAAATAAAAACATTTCTGAAATAAATGTAGATCCCAAATCAATACAAATGTTGAGTTAACAAAAAAGAAAGAATTGGTGATTCAGTACCCTAACTACCTATGCGACACACTGTTTTCCAAACTCAAATAAACAATTTTAATCATACTTATAGATAGATAGTATAAAAATAATAATAGACATATAGCTAGATATTATAAAAATAATGATAGACTTAAAAGTTAAGAGAATACAACATGAAAAGAAGCAGTATTAGAGATCATGACAAAATAAATGGTGACTCCAAGGATGTAGTGTATGGGTTGATAAAATTAAAAATTACATTTTGCATACATTGCTTGCAATTTCATTAAAAACCTAAAATGTGATGTTATAAATATTTTTGAAAAGGAAGCTAGAGATGGTATTAGATAATGAAAGTTAAAATTTTTAACTTCAGTAGTATACATTCTGTCTGTCTATGACAGTGTATAGGTATATGCATCAGTAGATATAATTTTGTGAGCATTCAAATTAGAAATCTGCAGGCAACCATGGGAAGAGTCTACGACAAAAAAAACAAAATAATAATATAAAAAAACCCTCAAAGTGCATCTGAATCCAAAGTAGTATACTTTAGATGGGAACAATAATGTCAGGGGCATTTGTTTTCATTGTAATGTCCCCTGCAGGGTTAGAAACATTTACCTACACACATTTTAGACCTGTGTGAGAAATTACAAACGTACCAGCATCTTAGAGATAAAAAGAATCTATCTGCTTTCATACATTTCAAACCAAGGAAACTGAAACCATGACTAATTTTATCTGAAAGGTTATTCACAACAAACTAATTTTAGTAAGATATACTTTATGTTTTACTTCATTTGTGTGTGAATATAGTCATATTCCAAGAAAATGATTCTGCTACTTAAATCCAAAAATGTCTTGTTGTGACTGAGGTTAGTGTGGTTGTAAGTTACAATATTTTTATATTGCCTTTGTCTCTTGCTTCGCTTTAAAGTGTGGAATTCAATATAGTACAGATGTGTTGAGATACAGTACAAAATGAGGCCATTTAGTTTTTCTAGAATGTGCAGGGTTTGTATTGTGACATCCTTATGGCAATAAAAGAGATAAAATATTTCAATTACTATGTTCTAAGAGCTATCTGGATATAATATTGGGTTAATTGGGGGTCCCGTGTCAACCCCGAGCCCTCTTGAGGAAGAGGGTCGTGGGAAGTTTGACTGAGCTCACCCAATGCTGGTGCTGGGCAGGTGTCCGGCTATGTGAAGCCTTTGGGACACCGCTCAGGAGGTGGGGGAGCGCAGTTTGAAGTCCCGGGGACCGCTAGAGCTGGCTGGGTGCCCGGTCTATATGGCAGCTGGAGACGTCTGTTTCTCAGGCTTTGGGGCACCTAGGCGCTGCAGAAAGCTGCTAAAGAGCTGAAAAAAATTGATTCTATGACAGGCTATTGATGAAAATGTAGCTTTAAGCACAGGAAGATCCCAGCATATTGGAGATGCCAGTAACATTGGATGACCACACAGGAATCAGAAGTTGTGGCATGATCCAACAGAAACAGCCAGGCCTCCACTGCTAGAATCAGCACAAATCAGTGGGAGCGACAAGAACCACTGTGGACTCCAGAAGAAGTTCTCTGCCATGCCTTTCTCAATGAAGATCAGGTCAGACAAGAGACCAATCAACCAAGCTTTGCAAAGCTAGCTATGCAACAGACCATCACTGTCCATTGAGTCCTATTTGTACTCTCTCTCTAAACATCATGTGTCCTCCCATGAATCTTTCCTCAACAAAACACTTGAGTTTGCATCAGAAACACCACATGAGTTTTCATCACATGACATATCTAGAAACTTCCATTTCTACTATATAAGCACCATTAAGTTTGCTTGAAGATAAAGGAACTGCTCACTTCACTAAAGAGATGGAAAGTTGCCTTACTGGTTAAAATTGAGTGTCTAATGAAACCAAGGTGGAAGGAAATGCTGTCTGTCACTTCTAGATGAGTTAATGAACCAAATTCTAATAAAGTATCTTAGATTTTAATATACATCAAAAATAAAAAAGAGCTGAGAACAAAGTGGGGGTCCACTGGCTGAACTGGCCTGCAATGGGGAGAGAGCACTCAGGCTGGGTCCAGCATAGATGAGAGTTCTTGGCTTGTCCCGGTGGGTGGTTGACTTGCTTGGGTTGGTGGTCATTGTGGCTGGGAAGGCAGAGAGGTCTTCTGCGGGACATTAGACTCGGATCTTTAGGAGAAGGCCTGTTCCATTGTTCCCCACTGGGGATCCCATATAAAGAGGCAGTCCATGGTTTTAAGGCTTTTATTATCATAGTGGGAAGTAAATGAAAAAACCCATAAGCCATTTTCTCAGGGTGGGCCTGAGGTTAAATAACTTTTGCAGGGAGGAGTGTCTAGGAAGAAAAGCTTAATTGGTTAAGCCCTTCAGGCCTTTAGGTACCTCATTAAAATAGAGATCTGTCTTGAAGATACATGACCACAGGTCACGTCCTCTACCAATGGAGGGGCTTGGAGCATTGCCTTTATGTAGCTGTAGGACACAAATCTATGGAAGGCTATGGCCTCATGTCAGTAGCCTGGAGTCTGGGGGCATGGTGAAACACCTGCCTTCCCTTGGGGTCACTGGGATTTCTAGCCTGTGCTTGACCAGAAACCAGTCTTCCTTTCAAAGTCCTACATTGTCATAAGGCAAAAATGAGAATGAAGTAGGAGAAAGAAATGGAAGGCAGACATCTGTATGGGATTATGAGTGGTTAGCTGCAGTTACTGATCGGTGCTGTCCCATTTCTACAAAAAATGACAGAGCAAATATAAAAGTAAAATAATATAGGCAGAGTTGATTAATGCTGCTACTTCCTTACCATTGTGTGTGTGTGCTTGTGTGTGTGTTCACGTATTTGGGTGTACTCATTTGTGCATGCATGTTAAGATCAAAGAAGAATCTCAAATATTCCTTAAATACTACCTTTTATCTATCAATCTATGTATCTATGTATCTATCTATGTATCTATGTATCTATCTATGTATCTATGTATATATCTATATCTATGTATCTATGTATATATCTATCTATGTATCTATGTATCTATCAATCCTTCTATCATCTTATTATCTATGTATCTATCAATCCTTCTATCTATCTATCTATCTATCTATCTATCTATCTATCTATCTATCTATCATATCTATTGAGGGGTACAATCTCTTTAACTCACCTGGATGACCAACAGTTTCTGTAGATTTGCCTGTGTCTGAATTCTCAGCACAGACATTATAGCACTTACCTACATGACAGGCCTTTTCACATGAGCTCTGGGCACTGAAATCAAGTACTCTGCTTATAAGACAATCACTTTACGAAGTTGGCTATCATTCCAGCCCTTCTATTTCCTTCATTAATATTGTAAAGAAGAAACAAATAACTGTGTTTTGCTAATAACAGTTAGTGACTGAGAGCAAGCACATTCAGAAAGGATATAGTAGAAAGCTTTACCACATTGTCTGAGTAATGTTTAGTCTTAAGTCAAGTGTGTTTTGCAGTGAATGGCACATTTAATGCCTAGAAGTATTTGAGATTATCTCTGCAGCACTTTTGATGGCTTAGAAATGTAAATCGCAACTAATTTACTAAACTATTTTTCCTCTTTGAAATAGCTTATATTTTGCCACATTTGGGCAAAAATGTATTTCATATGGTCCTAATCAATGGATGTGTGTCTTGAGTAATTATTGTAAAATATTATTAAATATTGGCAGGTGCAACTATATTACTTTTCTTGATGTTCATTAATTGTAAGGAGATTACAGCAAGTATATGACCCACAGAAAGAGACTATTAAATATTTCAATCTGTGTTCTAAATTTTGGACAATTATTTATTAATTTATACTTAAAAGAATTTCTTAATATTACAGAACAGTCATAATTTTCTTTCATTGAAAATAGATTATTTTCTCATAATTCCCGCGATTACAGTTTTTCCACCCTCTACTCTTTCCAGTTCCTCACCACCTCCCCTTTCCTCTCCTTCTACTCCTTTTCTGTCTCTCATTAGAAAAAAAAAAAGGTTTCTAAGAGATAACAATCAAATAAGAAAAAAATAAATAAGACAAAACTAAAACCATCACACTGAGGCAGAACAAGGCAACACACCAGAAGGAAAAAATGCCCCAAGAGCAGGCACAAGAATCAGAGACCCACTTATTCATACAATCAGGAGTCCCATAAACACACTAAGCTGAAAACTATAATATATATACAAAGGAACTAGTGTAGACCTGTATCAGCCATGTGTTTCCTGCCCTACTCCCTGAAAGTTCATATGAAACCTGATTAATTGATTCAGAATGCTTTGTTCTCCTCCTGTCCTCCTTCCCATCTTGGTCTTGTCTTCTTTCTCCCTTCTTTTCCCCAGGATTCTGATAGCTCCAATGGGAAAGGAAGCATCCCCTTTAGAACTGTATTCTAAAGACCTCTCTCTTCTCTCTCTCTCTCTCTCTCTCTCTCTCTCTCTCTCCTCTCTCTCTCTCTCTCTCTCTCTCTCTCTCTCTCTCTCTCCTCCCACCCTCTCTCTCTTTCTGTCTGCATAATGTCTTCCTATGGATCTCTATATTTCTTACCCAGCTTCTCTAATGATGACTGAATAAGGCATTGCGCTATGAGTATAACAGAATGTCATTAGGTGTTGTTTTTGTTGATTTTTTTTAACCAGTAGAGTTTGGTCTTCCCTTAGGTCTCTGAGAAACCTGGCTCTAGTTCTCGGTCACTCAAGCAGTGATATGTATGGGTTCCATCTCATGAAGCCTCTGATGGCTCCTTTGGCCCATTCACAGGTTGCAGATGGAATCTCCAAATTGGGTGCCTTTGGGGATTGCCCACAATCTTGCCCTCTCACTTTCTGCAGGTTGCAGGTGTCGGTGCTGCCCATTGAGGTCAAACCCTTTTATAATTTTAAAAATACTGAAAAAGAACTTAGATTTCACAAAATAGTATGAGCCAAAAAAAGTATGAGCCTAAAAAGAATACCCTCATCCTGAATCATTGGTAAAATCTTACCTTTTTTGTAATTCTAGAAATATTAGTCAATTTCAGTCTCTTTCAATTTTCATTAATATCAAAATTGAACAGACTAAAAGAAAGATAGCATGGCATCTTTTTGTCCCTTGAGAAATGATGCAGGGAAGGAGAGAACTAATCATTTGAAAGTGAAAATTCTGGTGTCTTAAGATGCATTATGATTTTGTATCCCAAGTAGAACTCTAATCTTACTGGTGTTTAGAAATTGCCCTGCACCATTACCTATGTTCTGATTTGGGTGTTAATTTTAAATCCCTATTCTATAAAAGTCAAATTACTCATTCATCCAGCATTCATTTACTTACCAGATGTGAATGAGAAATACATTTCACAAAACACGGGAAGACATTTAGTTTATTGATAGCATATAGTTACTATAATGAGGTAGCAATGGCAGGAACCATCAGTCATATAGGAAATCATATGAATTTCAGTTTGGCAATGGCTTACCTAATGAAAGAACCTTTGGCATCACCCTCAGACATTTTCTATGCTCTTTTTTAGAGTAATAATGGCATAAAAATCACTCTAAGTTCTACTTGGTAGGTGTACTATATGTGTAGGGTGAATAAATGATGGGAACTCAAAACTTTATGAAGCAGATATATCTATTGTTGACCAATAAAAGACAGTCTGTTATGGAATAAATATTGTGCCTGCCTCCTCAAAATAGACCCTAATATGATACAATATTTGGGGTTAGAACATTAAAGAGGTGACTGTTAAAATACAGCTGTTGGGGAAGGAGCACAATTTCTTCTTCTATCACATACCTTCTTCATTCACCCCTCACTTTCTCCTTCCTAACTCTATGCTTCTCCAGATCCATTCATCTTCCAGTTACTATATGGAGAAGGGCAGGCCTCCCAAGCATGTCATAATAAGTTACCATAAGACTAGGCACAGCCCCTCATATTAAACTGGATAAGGCAACCCAGTAGGAGGAAAGGGATCCTAAAGAAAGCAAAAGAGTCAGAGACAGGTCCCTGCTTTAACTAGGTCCTCTGCATATATGTTATGATTGTATAGCATGGTGTTATTGTGGGACACCTAACAATGGCAATTGCTGTTTTAATAAGACAAAAAAGAGACAAAAACTAATCTGATCACTGTGGAAGAGCTCAGGGCAATAATCCATCTGTAAATTACAAAGAAGGATTTCATCAGGAAGCAAGTCAGCAAGAACCTTGATACTAGATTCTCTGACTCCTAGAATTATGAGAAATGAATATTATTTTAACCCCCAAACACTGGCATTTTATATTAGCTGCTTGACTTAAGACAGAATGTCATTTCAGTGAAATAGGACTCTATATCCATGTTATATGGAGTCATTAATACAACAAACATTGAAATTAGTTGCCATTTATATCTACATCTGATGATCCTTTCTTCTTTGTATAATTCAAATTAAATATGCCAACCCTGCCCACTGGACACTTAAATATATCTGTTGCATTTGTTAACCAACTAACTGGTCCTGTCATGGGAAAGAAGATAAGACTCTATTTACAGAAAGCTCTATTCACTTCTGTTTCTCACAGAAATCATCTACTTAATTTCTGCCATATTTTATACTGGTGGTGCCCCGAAAATCATGTGGATTAAAAAGGAAGATCAAAGAGTTCTAAGGGTAAGACTGCACTACCTGTCTTGAGACAGTATCACCGATTCTGTAGAATCAGAAAAACCTCAACTCTACAGGTTCTGTCTAGTGCTCATTTTCTACATAAGCCAAAAAAAGCAAACAAAAATCTATTCTATTCCCATTCAGAATAAACACACACACACACACATGCACACGCACACACGCACACGCACCACACAAAATTAGATAAAGTGCCTATTGAATGGTTTAAGCTGTTTAAAGATCTGGGACTCGTTTGCTTCCTACGGAATAACGCTATTTTATCTAGACAGAAAATATAAACCATGAAAAGGTATTGTGTTAAAATACAGACATTAAAACAATTAGGGGGAAATGTGTGCCTGTCCTGTGTTTATTGCTTACATGCCTCTTCAATATTGGCTTTGCGTGAGTACCAGGATCAATAAGGAAAAGACAGGTTTCTATGTAAAGGGACCAGGCTAATATTATATTTAAAGTATTTGGAATAATAACAGGTTCCTTTGGGCATGGATTCTTTGTATGTTTTGCTCTTTAGATCTGCCTGGGGATGGGCACATCAGTCTTTTCTCTGAAAAGGTAGGTCTATTTTCAGAAATTTCTTTATATTGAGCTGTCATTTACCGCTCTCAGCTTCCACCTTTGGGTCTCAGTTCAGCTGTCTGGAAGCACTCAAAATACACCGCAGCACTCACGCATGCTGTGTCTGTGCATTTGAAGACAGCTATCCTTCACAGAAGCAGCTCAAGGGCCTCCCGGGGTCATCTAAAGAGAATCATTTTCAAAACGTTTAGAAAGATGGCCGACTCTTAGTTGTGTAGTGAATTTTGTTTATGTCAACAAAGCAGTTACTACTTTCCAAACAAATGTTAGCTGAAACTTAATGACAGGAGAATTTTCTTAGCATTGCTTTTGAAGGTTTTCTAAACATCTGAGTAAATTTGGCAGTAAGTATTCCTAAGGGCAAAAAGTGGGCATAAGAGTGTCACTTTAGTATCTTACAACACTCAAAAGTAGATTGTATTGCCTCTGAGTTACAGTTAAGCTGTTTGGGCAAGTTACAAATAATTCACAGCTGTTGTGGAGGAGAGAAAGGATTTGAATTAAGATCTCTGGAATCAAACTCTATAGCCCCAAGTAGTGAAGAAGACCTTTTGCCTCATGTGGACTGTAAAACCCTCATTTTACTCTAGTGGTCTTAGAATCCTCCTCACCATTAGCATGGACAATACAACAATCTGATAATCAGTAAAATAAATGGATTGAATGATGATTGTGAATTTGAAAGCTGCATAGCTTTGTATCTGTAGAAACCAAAGGCTCTGGAAAAGGCCAGTTACTGATGGAATTAAGCATATGGTCTTTTACAGTGGTTATAAAACAGGATAGTATGCACATAATTGGGTTTTCCTCTCACTGACACTAAAACCTAAGAATAAAGAAAAATCTCTTTGGAAAGATTTCTTGTTACTTTATTTGTCTATTTGTGAAATTAAATATATTTGAGTGTTTTCTCATAAGTTTCTGTAGCTTTAATTTTTTATTGTTTTATAATATAGATACCGGTGTTTTAACTGCATATATTTCTGTATAACATGTGTGGGTCTGGTGACTGCATACGGTACACGAAAGCATTTTGTCACCTAAAACTATAGTTCTGAGTTGTCATGTATATGTGAGGAATCAAATTCAGGTCTTCTGGAAAAGCAACCAGTGATCATAACCACTAAGCTACCTCTATAGCCTCAAGTTAAATATTTTTACTTAAGTCAACATCTGGCAACTTAAAAATTTCCCAGGGAGCAGAAAACATTTCCAACCAAAAACACAAAGCTATTGCAATATATCAAAAGCAGTTACTTTTTAATACTTCAACTGTAAAACAAATTAAAAAGTACCATGGCAGAAAATATCACAACAGTTCCAGGGAAATGATGATCATTAGCAAGTACTCACATTCACTTATTTGCTATAAAATTCTGATGGGGCTGGGGGATTTAATTTGTACTTAGAGAGAAGCTAAAATAATTGTTTTTCTGCTCTTGTAATGAAACTAGACTAATAATTTTTAAAGATAAATCTCTAAGCTTTCCTGCCAGAGACCAGTCTAAGCTTGGAGAGGCTTTCTTAGTGTTTGGAGTGTTTGGGAGTGGTAAACAAGACATCAAAGTCAATCTTAGGGTACAAGCTGACAGCCTTGTGTTCCCCTTAAGACAGCTCTACAGAGATCTCCAGACAGCTTTCTCTCTCACACACAGACCAAAGCCCAGTCTTTATTTCCATATCATTTCAGCCATTTACTCCAGGCTTCCTTTTAATTATCCCATGAATCAGCATTTTATGACCTTAGCCCCTTGATTGTAAGAAGAAGACAACCTTTGTAAGCACAGACAATAAGTTAGCTGGGTGCCATTCTATACCATACCTGGACCTAAAATAGCTCTGTCACAGACTGACCTTGAACTCAGGAATCCACTTGCCTTTGTTAGCACCACTCCCAAAATTTCTTTTATCTCCTTCCTTAATATATTTCTGACAAGATAGGCAGGTCATGGTGCATCTGCCTTTGTTCTAAAGCCCCTCTTATAATTCATATTGCACCCTTAACATTTTACATAATTGAGAAATTATACATACATCTTTACACTCATGTTTTCAGACGTCTTTCACATAGCCTCATTTTGAAAGAGCACACTCTTGCCTCCCAGACTCTCAATTCTTCTAATTATCATGGAGTCATTAACTTTGGCAGAGAGGATATTCCCCAATATCCTTGGCAGGCAGGACATCTCCCAAAGGAGGAACATAAAATGAATTATATACATTTCTCTACAAATAAGCCTCATGCCTAGCAACCATCAACACTCATGGAGACCAACATCCTGCTGGCTCTGCTCCACTGGCAGGAAACATGTCTTGCTGTCCCTTTCATGGTCATGTGGCACTTTCCTTTGGGAGACTAGAAAACCAATCAGTAATTGAAATGAAGTAAAAAAAAATAAATCATGAACATCATCATTAAAAGCTTCAAATAATATAAAGAACTAAAGATATCTTCATGAGGAGTAAGATAGGGAATGACATTTATTAACCATAAAAATCTCTCAAAGTTTGAAAATGGAAACATTAGTATATCTGAAATTAACTTATTCCTCTCTACCTAATTATTTTGAAACCTCAAAATTGAAGGTAAAATTTTGTATCAGGCTCAAATTTTAAAAACCCAGAGAACTATTTCATTATCAGTTGTAAAGCATTTCTTCTTAATATTTATCATTGCATTTAATATGGAAACTCATCAAAATTGTAACATTTCTTGTTCATATGAGCATGGATTCGTAAACTGCTCTGGGATAGTATCTTGGATCTGATACCCTTGAACTGGATGATATTAAATATGAAGACGGTATTGAGAAAATGATAAAGATTTAGGTATTTTATGTGAATTATTGGTTGCTATTTGGAAAGATAGGTATTTTAAATTCTCATCTTGTGGATGCAAAAGTACTTATAGGTCATATTGTTGAATATATTTCTCACTAACACATGGCTGGATTTTGCACTCATCGATGTATAGCTAACAATGTAATTATTTTTTTAGTAATCAAGGATATCATGCTCAAAACTAGAAGTGCCTCATCTTCCAAATTTGAGTAAAATTAACAGCAAAAAATGATTATGGCGGTTTTCTTTGTCAAATATCCTTTGAAAGCTGAAAGTTAATCTACAAGCTGTCTGAAGATAATGATGAAGCATAAAGCTGTTTTTAGAAGTTTGGAATTCTAGAAGTCAGTGCTCGCTAACTTCTGAAGTTGAAACCAGTAATTGGAGCCTGTTGTGTCTGGCAGCAAAGAGTTTTTTTTTTCAAACAGTATGTCATAATGCAGTTTAATATTAGATATATAAAAACAACTTGCATGGGTCACTGTTTTAAACAGTGGCAGAAGGTTCCCATGGGCTTTGTGATCTTTACATGTCAAGTGGTAGATGAAGGTAGGTGGCTCTTTGTTCATCTCTGGCTTCACTTCTTCATGATACAGTAACTGCATATTACTGTAAGATATCTTCACTGATTATAGTTTTCTTTCTATCATTCCTGTAATGAAAAATTTCTCATATGGTTAAACAAAAATGTAACAGACCATAGATCCATTTTAATTATTAATAAAGTGTATAATTTTGTATCCTATGCCCTTTGCTTCCTTTGGGATTGTGATATCATTCTGTTACAACGATTCCCAAATGTAATGCTGTTACATCTGTGGAGGTATCTCAGATTTTTATAATTTGTGAAAATTCAGAATGGTACTTTATCATGGATTCTAAGTGTAGAAATAAGCAGTAAGGGATTTATTTTGTATTTTAGAAAATGTGCTTAAATTAATCGTAAGATGTTCTGTTATGGTCCATAGAGAATTAGAAGGAGTACTACACTTACACTTTAAACTAAAACAAAGACAGTCAAAACAACTTTAAATCTGTAATTATTTTAAAAATCAGGGGCAGAGGGCTTGCCTGACCCAAAGTCTCAGGGAACAGGCAGAAATTTTCTACTTTTGCTTTATATATATATTTTACTATACTTATATTTGCATATGTATACTTTTATACTTTTACTATATTATACTATACTCTCTCTATATGTATGCTAATTAAAACTCTTTAAAGAGGTGAGATGAAGTTAGGGATTTAGGTAATCGCTATTTACTCTTTAACCTATGAAATTTGCATGGTCAAGTGAATAATATGAGTAAATTGAAAGTCTACAAACTCAAATTTCATTTTATTTTATTTATAAATGAAATAGCAATCTTAAGTTCATTTACCTTCATAATGCTGAATTCCTATGGCCTTCCACTAAAGAATCTTTAGGTTACCAGGGGTTACATTCTTAGATCAAATTGTTTTTCCTTTTCCTAGGAGCTAACAATTCCAATAGCTTAGAGGACAACTTGCAAACTTTGGTTCTCTCTTTCACTATGTATTTTCCAAGCATTGTACTCAGATTTTCAAGATTGAAAGTAAGTACCTCTACACACTGAGCCATCTTGTTAACACCAGTATCATTTTACACCAGTGTATAAGTTTTGTCTTGAAGTTTGAAATAATTTGTTATTATGTATCAAATAAATATCATATGGTAACATTATGATCATCATTATGTTAAGCTATTACTATTTATTCACACATAATACCTATTGTGTATGAATTAATGCGAAAATAATTTAGTTACTAGCTGAGTGTAAAATTGTAGATCTAATTCTGCTACTTTCTATCAACTTCATTTTGAAATGTCCTGGAAAGAATCTTTCAAGACATGAGAGACAGAACAAACTGGCATAAAGAATTCCAAAGATGTAGGAGTATAGGAGGTGAGGTATAGGAGGGTATGGTAATGGAATGGATAACAAGAGAGAAAGGCCTTTTGAATACAGTCAGAAAGTCAAATGGAAACCTATTACTGTGGAAGCACACACACACACACATGCACACACGCACACACATATACACACACATGCACACCCATACACACACATGCAAACACACATGCGCACACACACACGCTCACATGCACACACACATTTATAAGGCTTGTTCCACAATTTGAAAAGATATTTGTCATCATCAGTCCTAGAACATATGTCTAGATAACTATAGATATCATAGGCCCTAGGAGAGAACCTATTGCTATCATATTACTAAATGCATATAGTATTAAACTAGCTATTAATAACATATCATGTACAGGGAGGGCAATACAATCTGGAGTGAAAAAGAAATATTAAATAATTTTTTTTATAAAAAAAAAAGTCATAATTGTGCATATTTCCTAGATTTTATTTAATTATTTTAATTTTATAAGGCTTCCTTGAATTTTGTAGTACTTGAGTACTTGCAGAGTATGGATTTTATTTGTCTGTATGTTAATTATCGGGGCTTAGTTTACCCAAATTTGAAGAGCTTGACATGGCCATAAGGACGAGTGATGCATATCCCATATCTGTCCTACACAGCATTGTCCCTTGAAAAACATTGATTTCTATGTTCATTCCATTACTAGTTATTAGGCACTTGACATTTTCCAGAAACTCAAATAGATGTTTTCATTTAGATTTTAGCATATAAGGTTCATTACATTTGAAATTAATTTAAGATTGTAGGTTGTGTATTTCTCCAATTTGTAACATGGTTGCTTACCAACGTGGTACAATAATAAGTATGTTACCATTAACAAGCATTTGTGGGCCTCATACATTATATCTGAATGCCTGATATTGTAGTAACAACCACTTATTGTGTTCTTTCATCTCCTTGCTGCCATTTGAAATCTTTTCTTTGAAAAAAATGGCAGTCATTTGAGTGGTCACTTACATCATTAAAAGAACAGGATGAAAAAAAAAAAAAAACTAAGTAAGTCACTGATCCCTAGAGCAACATCTCAAACATTGTAATTAGCTGACATTGACTTTGGAATAAAAGCCATTTACTGTGACCACCTCATTGGGTGTTTTGGTACTCAAAATTAGACTTTTGTTCTTAACACTGTCAGAGATTTGTTCCAGACAATGACATTAATTAGTCCTGGATAAAACCATATGACAAAGTTTGAGTCTAATGGGGAGACGATGAGATTGCTTGGTTAAAAAGAATGACTCGTTTAACATTAAAGAACATAGGAAATATTTATGCCTTAGTAATACTCACCCTTGCCATGGACATAGTTTCTTTTATAATTATTAGAATAATGAAACATGTAATAATTAGACAATATTGTGAAGAAAAGCTTATAGATCAGCAATTCAATTTATTCCTTCTACAGGATTAGTAAAATATTATATATTGACTAAATTAGCCTTACAGTAAGCCAGTAAGTAAATTCTCTTTAAAGAACAAATGTAGACAATAGGCTTTGATTTACTAATTGAAAGACTGGTGCCAATAATAATAATGATAACAATTGGTGGACATTTTCTGATGAGAAGAACTTATATAAATATACAAATATCCATTTTAAGCATACATACACACACGCATGCACGCACGCACGCACGCACGCACGCACGTGCACGCACATACACACAATTTATAATGAACTCAGAACATTTCAGTCATCTTTCTTTTAGTTTCATTTCAACAGTAAATTCTGACCTACAATACAAATTCATTAGCCATAATGATTAAGAATATTATTATGTAGAAAATATGAGTCTTCTGCAAAGTTCAGCTGTGCACTATTATATGTGGGGCTATTAAAGACTATGTACTAAGCTCATGGGTGATATGAAATACACATGAATCAATAGCAAAGCTAAACTCACAGCTTTTCAGATAGTTCCTCAGGGCCCTTAGGAACCCACTCTGTGTTTCTTCTCATTCCCTACAGGGTTCGGTTTGTGAGTGGATCCTTTTACAAGTTTCCTCTATAGCCTTCTCCCCTCTGCCCCATGATGCCCTCTTCTTATGTGAATCATTATAAAATGCCATCAATGCAAATACTGGTTCCTGACTATTCAAAAATATATTCAAAAGATTTTTCACACAGCTTACTACTCTGTTATCACACCTCTGTTCTGAGTATCTTTAAGTCTGTGGTCAAAAAAAAATGTTTGACCAAACTTCTTGTTTCCATTCGTTGATAAGTTTTACTTTATCAACCACGATATGTATAAGCACATGTAAAACATTTTTTTTTCACAATTTTTACTTTAAGGTAAGTTTGTCTTACATTCTTGAATCTTCTCTGATTTGAATACAGCATGATATAGGATCGAACACATATTTCACATGGTCATCACAATTATTTTAGGGAACTCAAACTGATTCCCAACATATATTTTGTGTTCTTTTTAACCCATTAGTTTCCTCTTTGTCTTCTATTTTCTGTCTATTCTTATGGCTCCAATTTAACAAGTATATGGAGCATTGTAACAGCAAATGTTCCTTATTTAGAGTTCTTCTTATGTAGCAATTTAGGAGGAAGAACTAAATAGTGTCTTCACTCTTCATGGGTCCTGCAGTATCCCTGGGTTCAATACCCACACATAGAACAAATAATTGGCAAATACTATAAAAAGTGGATTTCTATTAAAATGTGCAAGCACTTTATGCTTGTATGTTCTTGTGCATCACATTAGATGTTATAACCAGTCCAGAGATGAGTTTCAATATGCAGAAGAATATGAACATGTTCTGAATAAATACTACCTGGCTTTATACAATGGACTTGAACATTCATCATATCTTTGAAGAATGTGAATCCAGATGTGTAATGACCTAAGGGATAACTGCCAACAAACTTAAAGTAAAACTGTACTTTTAGTGTTTAATAAGGTAGTTGAAAATGTATGAAATTTGTGCCCTGTGTTTATCTGCACTGCTAGCAAGTATCAGAACCAGAGTTTGAACTTCCTGATTTCTGTTCTCAAATCATGGCTGTTGGTGCACCTCCACTGTCTCTTCTCTGACTTTTCTCAAATCTTTTTCTATTTCTATTCTCTCTAAAACTCAAAATGCTTTGACATAACTTTGCTATTCAAGTCACACAGATTCCTATAATTTTTATGCCAACTCCTTGGAAGGTCATTCAAGACAACTGAAATTTGATCTCAATTTAATATTCAGGTTTCATCTCCAGAGTGCTTGACATGGATGTGCACTCCAGCCACCCTGGGCCTTTCTCCATTCTCAGCAAGAGCCTTTGTGTCCCTTTCTGTCATTGATGCAGCTGTTTACTCAGCTTGGAATATTTTTCCACTCTTTACCTTTCTGCCATAATGTTAGTTCCTTAAGACCTAAGAAAATAGAGATAAAGCACAGATAAAAGAGGCAAAAGCAATCATGATAAGAATTTTGAATGCTCTTATGTAGCAGACAGCAGAACATTGGATTAACTCATATCATATACACATCTTATGGCCACTCATTGTCATTGTCTTTCAGTGCACATATAAATTATTAGTTCACTCTGTTAGCCTCTTTTGTGAAGTCTTTTATTATGATATTTCAAGTAAAAAAAAAACAGTATTTAAAAGATCATTTTTAGGTATATAGAATAATCAGAAACTTTATACCTCTAACTCATATGCATGCAGTTTCTGAATTAGCAATTCTGTTATTAGTGTGGTGTATTTAATCATTAGTAGGTGGACCAGTATTGATACATTATTATTAGTACCGTTTATATTATAATTTTGTATTCAAATGTACTGTCTTTGAAGGAGTCTGGGGAAATATACTATATCATATCTGTTATCATATTTTGTGTAGAAGTTTTATCATTCTAAAAATCTCTCCAATTCTATCTATTTGCTACTTATTAAAACATGAAAATATTTTTTAAATTCTATTTTGTTGTGATGCAGCAGGTTTATGCTTACTTTCCTATTCCCGCTTTTACGTTGTGTGTTTCTATATTTTTTTATGACGGAATGGATTCTCTCTGAAGAAATCATTTGAGTCATTCAAAATTCCTCATCATTTTGTATATTCTTCCCTGTGGTGTTAATAATATAGATATACATCTATATATCCATCTCTTTATCTACATACATTTTATAAATAATGTATTATGTATTCTAATTTTTAAACTTGCTCACTGAAGTAGAAGTCGAAATTTTATGTCCATCTCTTTAGTCACTGTATCTTGCCCAGAGGGAACTATTCTTCTCCTTTTATTAACATATGTCCAGGAATTTTCCCCAAGCATTTCTATATAAGTAACATATCTATAAATTTATAATATTTATATGGTCACACTTGTGTAGCAACTTGTCTTATTCACTCAAACTCTAGGTGTTATTGTTATTTTTATATACCTTCTGCTGCTACATTATTCCATATTATGAATTATTTATATTATTTGAGCCATTTCTCTGTTGATGAAAATTTATGTTCTTTTCAAAGTTTTATTATATGACAACCCAGCAGTGAATATCTTGTTAAGCTGCTTTGTGCTCATGAATTGCACTATTCTCGATTATCTGATCCTCGTTATTTCAGTACATGAACTCCTTGACTTCACAGCCCCTTTCTGTGTAACTTTCACATGATTGGTTCTGGCAATGTCTACAAAATCCACACACAGAGGTATATGAATAAATGCTAGATACATGAACTAGTTAAAGAGCTGACACATAGGGATATTTAACCTTGGCTTTGCTATGTTTTTGGAGGTCATTTAAGATTTTATAAATGATTTTCAGTGGCCAGACATTAAAACATGAATTCTAGATATAGAAATGAAGTAATTAGTTGATAATTTTATTTACCCTTTTATGTTTGTCACCATTAAGTTAGTAACTTATCTTAATGCTAAGTATTCTTTACTAATGAGACGTTCTTCCATACAATAATTACATGTAATAAATCTTGGGCTTGTTTTTAACCATCCTAGACTCTATATCAGAAGAGAAGGACTGACCAACATTGAAGTAACGTAATCTGCTTAACAGTGACCCCTGTTTGAAACATATTACATAAAATCTGCCACAGCTCTGTTCTAGTGAATTTCTAATCTTGCATTTGAGAATCATGAGTTAGAAATAACGTTGGATGGATTCCATGACCATTAGGAATAAAAATCCAGATAAAGTGGCAAGTCTTGAAGTGTTTAATTGGCCTAGTTTCACTGAATTGTACTGAAAAGTTCACTGCTCATCATTGTGTCCCTTTGTGTAGCCTCATTGAAAAATTTTACTCAGCAAAATCGCTGGCCTTCTGCATGAAATCAAATAAATGTGAGCTAATGTGTTGAAGTGTTAAGTCAGCCTAGCTTGTCTCTGTGGGCTGCTTATCTGAGAACGGACAAAGCAATGCAAACAGAGATGGCAGCACTTCTCCTTTACCAATTCTGCAGTTTATGTTACGTATATCCACGAAGAATGTGGGCTCTTTGCTCCTCTTTTTCATTTCTGTTTTGTTTGACATGACTACAACTATTCATTAATTTAGTTAAACTACACATGGGGAAAAATCAGCATATAAACTTTCTGTATCATAGATGTTTCTTTAAAATGTTTAGTGTTTATTTCAGTCTTCAAGTTGTTCCATTTGTATTTTGACATTTACATTATTTATCTATAATATGATCTTTGAATGTGTTGTTATTGTTGTTGGTGGTGGTGTATGTGTGTGTGTGTGCATGTGTGCACACACATGTGCATATATTATTTTGATAGGATGTGTATGTATGTGTATAGTGACACTTATATGTGTGTTTGCTTGCCTACCCCTGGTGTCATTCTTCAGAGAATATATCTATTTTTTGAGACAGATTTCCTCATTGACCTGAAACTTGCTGCTAAGGCCAGTCATTTGTGCTGGAGAGACAGGTATGAGTTTGAGAACATTTCTTTCTAAGAGCAATCTCTTCCAGAGGACTGAAGTTTATTTCTCACCCATCAGAATGGGTAGTTTGTAATCACTTTTAACTGCCTATGAAGGGGATTTGATCACTTCTTTCTGTGTAAGCAGTTGCATACATGTTAAACACATACATGTTACACATGCACAGAACATAAAAATAAATCTCAAAAATATTTTATAGCAAATACTACATAATATAATATTGTATAACAATTTTAACTCACATTTTTAAAGTTGCAGATGTTAAAAATGTGTATAGGAAAGATGAGTTGTTATGGTGGGCTGTGGGAAGCCATGGCAAGCCCTTACTCTTGGCTAACACTCATCCTTGGCTCTCCTATTTACTATTCTTCTTTCTGCTTACCTTCCATGATTCACTTGTCAGTTTTTAGAACTTCAAATAAGGCCTCATAGCAACCCACCTTATTAACCCTTCCTCAGGATCTTTAGATTTAGCCAACATCCTGCTAGATAGATGTTTTTAGAACCCCTGATAATGGCAAGGCTTTGTGAGAACAACAGGTATAACCTAGTTAGATCCCAGAGCTGCAGTCAGCTTCCTCCACCTTCAAAGCCCTCTTTCCTTTCCTACCCCTCCCCATATCCTGTTTTCAGAGTATATAACCTGTGTGAACAATAAAATCTTTGCCAGCTTGATCAGACTTCTTGACTTGCTGTGCCTCCTTATTTTCTCATGCATCCCAGTCCTCTCCACAGGGTCTAAGGGTCCCACTTGATTGTCCAGCTGGACTGGACAATGGGCCTTGTTGTAGTCCTTTCTTATTCCTGCTTGGTGATCAAACATGAGGAAATAACACTATTTTTAGCATCATGCTTCTTGACTCTGAACATGGAGTTTCACTGGGCAATGTCAATAAGAAAATATTAACCAATATCATAGAAGTAATACGTTTAATGTTCAACTGAGTTTCACATTTTCCTGTCCTGCTTTCATTACTCTTGAACAGCCAGATAGCCTTTGAGCATTTTCAGTTTCTGCAAATGTTCCCATAGGTTTCAGATATTTCAGTCAGCATAAGCCAACAGTCTCACCAGGTCATTTGACTCAGTAGTCTTAAATCAGAGGACTCCATACATCTTACTGAGTTGGCAATTTCAGGAAATAGAATTGAACATGTTTGACTATAAAAATCTCTTTGGCAGGAATGCCCCTAAGACTCTACATATATGTAGGTATTTCTTTATTTCCTGATCTTGATATATAAAAGATGTTTTATAAATGTCAACCATACCAAAATATAATACTGAATTAGTGCACACCAGTGACTTGTTCCTCAACAGGTGTTGTGAACTGCATCTTAACTGATGATGAAGAACAGGGATCATAGATGACTTTATTAGATTGGATTGGAGTGTATTGGAGTGAACTCTCAAACTTAACATTTGACTTATTTTTGCTGATAATTGTTTCATTTGAGGAGTTTCCTGATCCATTCTAAGCTATTTCAAAGCTAGCTTAGTATCCACCTACTCGGTGAGTATCACCACTCTCTGTGACAGGTACAGATGTCACCAAATACTGCCAAACATCCCATGGGAAGAAAACAAATCAACCCTAGATACAAAACCACTTGGGAGAGTCACCATTATAAAGCAATATCCAATTGAAGATGAAATGTTTTACTTTAGTACTGGGTCTAACTCAATAACTGAATTCCCCAGACAGCATCCTGCTATAGCAATGTCTGCTTCCTGATGGCAGTAATGACTCTTTTTGTTACCTGTGTGTTTTTGCCTGGAGTTGTGCTTCAGTTTGTGAGTTGAGCTCTAGTGTGGACAGTGCTGCCAATTAAATTCAGGAGGAAATGAAAAGCAGCTGCAATATATCAAGACATTGTGTGGATTGGGCAGAAGGTATGTGGACAAATTCTGTTAACAAATAACTGCATTTGTGCTCTCACAGGGCTGCCCACACTGTGCCTTGGAAATCTACAACAGGCTGTTTCCCTCTGTGCTATGCATAAATCACAGAAATTACCATAAATTGAGCAAAATGTTCTACACACAAGGAGGTCCAACCTACATTCTGATGATGACGAGTTATCTTGGATCATTACTCTAAGAAGATAAATGATGAAGCAATTTAATCCATCTTGGTTTTCAAGTGAACAGAAGATATTAAATATATCTGCTTTCAACTTGAAGATGAACATAAAAATAATAACAATAAGCTCATTAATGGGGCTTTTGTGAAACAGAAAAGAACATTAAGGATATATGCCACTCAGAGATTTGATCTGAATGACCTTCAGGTTCCTTCCAAACATTATGTTATGGATTCTCAGGAGAGCTGATTGTTTCAGAGTTTATTTCT
Source organism: Mastomys natalensis (assembly GCA_021653895.1). NCBI lineage: Eukaryota > Metazoa > Chordata > Mammalia > Rodentia > Muridae > Mastomys > Mastomys natalensis. The sequence continues at coordinate 240,033 of JAJTUV010001312.1, read as the reverse complement.
CCTATTCTCAAGAGCTGCTCAGCTTCCAGCTATGATCAAAGTGTTGTCTTTATTGTTTTGTTATTATTGTGTTCACAGTTGGCCTATAGAGAGGCTTGATATCCATAACTGTATCCAATAAAATATATGTATATATAAATGAAGTAGGAGGTGACTTCGAAAGATAGCAAGATTGGATTTTCAGAGCCTCTTAGTTCTGAATATTTGAGAATGGCCATTCCATATATTTGCTCTTTACAACCTAATACAGCAAAGCCACAAAATTGAAGCAGGGAAACGTAGCTTAAATGTGAGTGCCCCTTGTAATCTGATTATGGTGACTGGTTTAGACTCATTAACAGCAAAATTCTCAAAAGTCCTGACTGCAGAGTCTAACCTTGTTTATCTGTAAGTCTCCAGATATTGTTTTGTTTTCTTTCCTCAACTATTTTCTCGTTTTTCTTGCCACTTTGTCCTTAATTGAGCTCATCATTCATTTGAAAGGTAGTATAGACAGCTGCAAAGCCAGAATGCATGGAGAAATTTTAATGTTGGTAGACATGTGAACTCAGGACACTTCTTTATAGTGAGCAGGCATTAACAATAATTAAGTTGTTTCTGTGAAGGTTAAGTTTAAATATATATGAGTATGTGATAGCTCCTGGAAAACAGTAAGCTTTATAGAAGCAATAACAATTTTGTTGTATCCATTCTATGCTGACTTAAATATAACTATGTTTTCTGTATCCAGCACTGTTCCAGGGATAGATTTGACTGGAATGACAAGGGAATGAAGAAAAGATAGAAAAACAGACAGGTGGAAAGACCAGGATCCAGTAGACAGGGCTCTCTGATGGAGAAGTTCCATACCCAAGAGGCTCAGCATATTTGCTATAAACCGTTGAACATGGAGGTGGGGTTACTGCATACAGGTGAATAAGGACACAGGGCATATCAGATACAGTTGAATCAAAGGGATAGATTTAGTTAAACTTGTAAAAGCAATCTCTATTGGGAATCAGTCATCAGACAGTAAATATTCAGAAAAGAATGATATGGTAGACATTTTCTACATATAGTCTTAAAATCCATATATGGATCAAAGGTGGCTTTATCCTCATCCAATGAGAATGCTTTGACATTTTCCCATGAGTCTCAGGCTTTGGTTCTTAACATGGCTAGGCTTGTGTCAACAATTCACATACACTCAGGGCTGTATCAAGTCCTCATAATAGTTCCAAGTCCAAGAAGTATAGAAGGTCAAAAACATATTTTACCTATTCTTGTGTAATATACAGTTTTCTTGAAAAGCAGATATTACACACACACACACACACACACACAACATTTTCTGAAGGACACCATTCTTTTTTTTTTTTTTTATTGGAAATTTTTTATTGGAAAATTTTTTTTTACATTTCAGATGTTCTCTCCTTACCCATTTCCCTCCCTCCCAGGAACTCACTCTCCCTTCCCCCTCCTCCTGCCTCCACGTTGGTGTACCCCCTTCCACCCTCCCCTGTACCTCACCTCCCCACCCTCGAGTACCCCCCCCCACGACGTCCAGCCTTCATGGGACCAAGGATCTCTTCTCCCTTGATATTAGACCTTGCAATTTAGCTGAGCCTGGGTCCTCCTACACACTCCCTCTGTGTTTGACTGCCTGGTGGTTGGGATGTTGCTTTCCTCATGTTTCGTCCTCACTCTCATTTCACCTAGTTTCTCCTTGGGAACCCCAGCCATTGGTTACTCTGAGCTTTGCTCTGGTATTCAGGACTCTGCAGACTTCTAAGGAGGAAGCATATCGGTCTGTGATGTACATCTCACCAATCAACATCATCCTTTGTGATCAATATGTTTATCAGTGGAATATCTGTAAGTCCCTTTCTTTCATCCTGCACTGTTCTCCATATTGCATGAGTATTTTGTCCTTAGAAGATAAGCCCCCCATTTGGTCTTTTAAAAGACCAGTGTGTCAACTTTTTAAAAGACCAGTGTGATACTATCGGGAGAGTATTAAGAGGTGGATTCTAATGAGAGATCTTTGGGGGATCTTCTTGAATGAAGACTTTGCTGTTTCTAGTCCTCTATTATTCTTCCTTTCCCTACATAGTCTTCATATAATAACTTCGCAAAACAAGCAAATATACTGAAAATAAATCCTGGAGTGGTGTTTGGCAGGGCTGAGAATCTATTAGAACCTGGAACCATGAATATATAGTGATACAGATTTGTTTATATGAGTCTGTGATGGTATGAATGAGAATTTACCCCATAAGCTCTACCATTTGACCATGTACTTTCCAACTGATAGTACTCTTTAGGTAAGTTTAGGAGGTGTGGCCTTGCTGGAGAAAATACATCTCTGGGGGTGGGTTTTGAGATTTCACAGCTTCAAGCCCTTCCCAGTTTACTCTCTCTGATTCCTACTTGTCTTTTAGGATATGAGTTCTCAGTACTGCAGAGTGTTACCAGCCCTGCTGCTGTCATACATACCTACTATGATGATGATAGATTCTTATCTGTCTGCAACTGTATTCCCAAATAAATCCTTTCTGTAAGCTACCTTGGGCATGATATTTTAATCATAGCACCAGAAAATAACCAATACAGTAACTAATTCAGAATCTATGTCGTATGATGCTTGGTATTAAAAATTCAGGCTCACACATTGTTTTGGTTAGGAGTATTAGAAAAAAGATAGACATTCAGAAGAATGTGGGAATTGGTAAACGTTGGTAAATTGGGAAGAATCTTATAGTTTTGACTAGTATTTCCTTGATAATTGGCTACAGTTGTGCATTTTTCATATATTCTATTAAGAATTGTCTATGGGATCATTTGAAATTTTCAATTGGATGATATGGTTTCAGATTGTTGAGGAGTATTAATTACTCATATTTGGTAGTTATTGATCCTTTGTCATAGAAATAGTTTGTACACACTTTCTTCCATTTTAAAAGTTGTTTCTTGTCTCTTTTAATTGTGTTCTTTGCTGAACTGAGTTTCTTAGTTGCCATGGTATCTTTAATCTAGTAAGGAAAGAAAAAAATCAAGAAAACATAAATAAAGGGAAGATTTATCAAAAGGATGGCAGATATCAATATAGTCAAGGATTAAGATAGAATAAATTATCAGTTCCATTGAGGTAAATAAAGCAGTGGCATCCATATAAGATAATAATCAATGATTTGCAAAACGGGATAGTCACTATACCAGGAAAGTCCTAGGAATAGCTTTTTAAATAACTTTGCTTAGAATATTAGAGTTGAGCTACTCTGGGGTATTTTCTGTGTGAAGTTAAAGGTGCTCATCTACTCATGATGCTTTAAACTGGTACTGAGTATCAAGTTGGTAAATGGAGAATAGCTGAGAAGCTAAAGAAGGACAGTTGGATGAAGATGGGATAGAAGACAAGCCATGGAAGAAATGCTCCTCAGGAGTAAGAGAATAGCTTAATGGACATTGCAGCACTTGTGGTTTGAATGTCACTATCTCCATAAATCCTGGGTTTGACATTTACCCTCATCTAGTAGCATTGCTTTGGATGATTGTAAAACTTTTAGAAGGAAGGGATTAGGCCTGAGTCCTGAAGTTTGATGCCCTACTTACTGCCCTTTCTCATTTTGCCAACAACTGCCTGTGCAGAGTAACTCATGACTCATTTTCTTGTCGCCTTGGCTTTTCTGACATAAGGGACTATCCCTCCAAACTAAATAAATTCTACTGTTAAGTTATTTCCTGTCAGCTATTGGGTCACGGTAATGAGAAAAGAAACTTTTTAACATTCCTTCTAGGTTCTGCCCCACAGTTACCTGGCAACAGTGAGGAAGGCCTGGCTTACTATAAAAGGGACTGTTTGCCACATCTTTGCTCTCTTACTCTCTTATTCTCTCTGACTCGCTTCTCTCTCTTACTCCTTTCTCCCTGTCTCCCCTGCCCTTCCTCCTCTTTCCAAATATTCCTGGCAGGCCTTCTCCTTCTCTTCACTTCTCCTCCTTCCTCTCCTCTCCTCTCCTCTCCTCTCCTCTCCTCTCCTCTCCTCTCCTCTCCTCTCCTCCTCTCTGTCTCTCTCTCCTCTCTGTCTCTCTTGTCTCTCTTGTCTCTCTGTCTCTCTTGTCTCTCTCTCGTCTCTCTCTCTCTCTCTCTCTCTCTCTCTCTCTCTCTCTTCCCATCTCCCTTTCCCATGCCCATACTAAACCCTTATGGCTGGTACTTCAGGGGAAGGGCTACCTCAGCATGGGCCCACCAAGGCACCCCTCCCACCTCACTATACTGTGCTCTATCAAATATATCCTGACTCTTTTTCTTCTTTATAAAACACAACAAAACTAATACACCTTCCAATTCCTAAGGTCTGCCAGACAAACATGTAGCTAGCCAGCACCACAAAAAGGCTGCAAAGAAATACCTTGTAATGAGAAGCAGATTTCAGCTAAGGCTGGAACAGATAACTAAAATGAGAAGGGAGAAAGTGGAGTTTACAAATTTGTTTATGAATTGGTTTGGTAGTAAAGTATGACCAATGTCATCTACAGGTTGAATGTGAAGGCACAATTAGATACATGATTTGTAGAGCCAGGTATGAGATAAAAGAAATATTATCTAATTTATATAAATAACTTTGAAACAGTAGCAAGAATATTGACTGAAATATGACACCCATTTTTGTGTGATATTCTATATAACAGTATAGAGAACTGGACATTAGAATCCAGACTAACTTGAATGCACACTCTTTCAACATTACATCCAGCAGTTAGCCCACCCTTCCTTCTTTGTGTCTTTAACATTGCACATATCTTTGTGTAAAAGTTAAAGGAGCTGAGGCAAATTTATATGTATTAATATCTCTATAAACACTCAATATACATGAAACACTTGAATTTCCATATTATTTACAATTTAATAAATGATGGTGAAATTACTGGTCAGTCTTAATATTTATAATTTTCAAAGCTTTCAGAACATAACACGAAAGGAGAATGACCACTTTGTGCTCCATGACTGGACATGATTAAAGCTCATTTGAAGGTATTTGCTATTTGTGCTGTTTCTGCACATTCTTGGTCCATAGTGAAGAGAGTTCCCATATTCAATCTGTTCTCAGTGAAATGTTCAAATGTGGCTCAGTTCATTTGGAATCTTTTATTTGTGAGAATAAATTTGGTTTTGCTGCTTAACAAAAGTGAAACTTTTGACACTATGGGAGAATTTTGCTATTCTCAGACAGCTGAGAGCAGAAGGTTTCTTAACATTGAGCAAATTGGTATTCTGTGCTGACTCTGAATACAAGCCACTAATCTAAAAAACAATGAGCCATAGAGTAATCGTTGCCCCTGCCCAGATCTGCCCTAAGCCTACACATACTTCTCCATTTCTCTTCTGTAAAACTCCTGAGCAAGTCAAGAGGTAACAGTGATACAGAATTTTAACTGTGAATGGAGAGTTTTGTGTGGTTCTAATTGGAAGAGGAACTTGTCAAAAATAATATATTCGCAAATCTTCTGAGCCATCATGGGCCTAGCAATACTCTATAAATTGTCACACAATTGGTGGCAGGTGGTTGATATTTTTTTTCTGGCAATACTAAAGGTGCCAGTAATGTCTTTCAGAAATCTACTTCTAGTGTAAGTAATAGAAGAGGTGAGGAAGGGATGTGGGGGAAGAAGGCAGAGACAGGAATGGAATTAGATGGCTGGGTACCTGCTGTGAAATATTTGAACTATGACAGATGATCTCCCTTTCATTTGAGATAGAAACTAATCTGCTTTGAATTAGGAAGTATTGAGAAAGTTTGAATATTTCCTCACTAGCTTTGGACTGTAGAACTTGGAAGAAATTAATAAGAAGAGTAGCAGGATAATCTAAGCAACAATGGAATCAAGAATAGAAGAATGAGCCCTTTCCGTCATTATGAAGAGAGCTTGTCGGTATACACAGGATGCTGGCACATCCTCCTCTGCCTCTTTGTTTAAAATCAGCATTCCATTTGTATCACTTCCTGGCATCATTCTGTTTGACCACATTGTGTTTGAACTGCTCACAGTTTTTACACTCATACAAGTACTTTTAAGGGATTCAGAGAAAAGAATGAGTGAAGACACCTTCTGCAAACCAGCAAACCTCAATTACCTCTCCTTTATCATACTTTCACAGTTTCTTCAAAATATGTTTTGCATCATAGGCTTCTTTGGCAATCTAGAGAAACTGATGGGTCTCTTCTCAGCATAGAGTTTATAAATACACTAAATAAACCACCTGTGCTTGAAAGAGAAACCAATTATATTGAAATACAATGCTGTTCCCTATACCCAGGATAAGAACCTCTGCCCTAGTTCTTGGGCCTTATTATGCAGATCATGGTAAACAGGGGAGGAGAGTTGTAATAGGGAATTTAAATTATGTCAAGAGTAACTCCTATCAAGCATGAAAGAAAAGAGAACTCACCAAAGGAATTGGGAAAGGAAGGACCCCTTGGGATGAAGTGTATTTTGATGTTGTATAGAGAAGGAGAGACATGAAGGGAGGCTTCAGGGGAAACAGGAGGGGGTAAAAAAATACAGAATGAAAGCAATGGCAGAAGTATGATTTAAATTGCATCTCCTTTGATGTTCTTTGAGACACACAATTAAAAATCAGAATTACTTTCTTACTGTTAGTGAAGTCTGGTTCCTTGAAGATTGGACCACTGAAAGTTCAGAAATGTGCTGAGAATATACAAAAGTTTTTTTTTTGTTTTTTTTGTTTTTTTTTTTTTTAAATTTACTCTTTTATGGATGGTCCTAAACCCTTGGTACAAACATCTCAAATAAAGGCATGTTTATTTTTCATGATTACTCTGAAAGTGTGGTTTCTCTTTAATGATTTTCCTTGTACAGCATCCAATCTGAGCACTAATTATCTCTCAGTTATACCACCTTGCTATCATAGTTGTAATTTTTGTTAATTTCCATCTCTTTGAATGACCCTACTGTGTTCAAGATATCAGATGACTTACTTTAAAGTTTAAAAAAATATAACTTATGTTGAATAGTAATTAACATTAACATGTAGAGTCTAAGAAGCATCTTATACCCAAATACACAGGAGACTGAAAATACTAAATTAATGAAGGATACTGGACACATAAACTCTTTGCCAATATTTTTCTTGGGCATGTTTCTAAATACAGAAGACATTGCCAACACAGATATCAAATATATGAGCAAGGGCAGAGTGGAACAACCAAACTAGACTGCTCCATGGTAGAAAGAAAGGTTTATTGGCCCTCAAACAGCCAAGCTATCTTGGGGGTGAGGGTTGCTATGAATCTAACAATAGATAAAAACCAATGAATTGCAAGTACAAACCAAATGATACAGAAAGTTCCAAAGGCTTACAAACTATTTGGTAAACAATGAAAAAATTTTGTTAACTCTTCATTAATAATGAAAAAAAGATTCAAAAAGAGGGACTATTAACAGTTGGATGTTTGGGTTTTAATTTGCATCTGACACTCTATATTCCTTTGTCCTATGCAGATGACATCAATTGGTTATCTAAATGTTGATACACCTTCATGATGGTGAGATTTGTGCTGAACATATAGAGATCTTTGCCTTGTCATTATTGCCTAAGCTTTATGCTACATACAGCAAGTACTTCTGTAGCATACAGAATAACTTTAATAGTATATCTATACAATACTCACCCTATTAGTTATTACAAGTAAGCTAGTGCAAAGATAAATCTCAAGCGTCAGTTGGACAAATTCTGTAATTAGCTAGGAGATACCTATGAAGAAGTATCTTGATTAGTTTAATTGAGCTAGGGTATTCCTATTCTGGGTCACTGTCTATAGAAAAATGCTGAAGAAAGGTTCAAAGAGTTGAAATAAAATTCCTAAGATAACAGATCTAGACTAGGAGTTTAAATTGGTGAGTTGCTTAACTGTGAAAACATCAAGGGTTTTAGTTTTTGGTGATGATGTGCTATTTAAGCATTGAAACTAACTAACAACTATCTTAGATACTATAAATTTGTTTTATAACTATATTAAATACTGCTGTGTAAGAACAGAAATAATGAATGCATGATGTAAGTGATTTTCCCAACTCAATATAAATCTCTTCGATAAATAATTTACAAATAAAAGGACAAATTTTTATAATCCTTATTAACTGGATATCTAAAATAGTCTAACTTTTCTTGGTATTACCAATGATTTAGAAAATATTTAGTTTGAAGATTCACAATAATGTAGCAAACAGAGGTAATTTTGAAGACTAAACTGTAAGAATTTCCTTTTAAGTGTTTTAGTGAGTAGTCTTATTTAATGCACACATAATTTTCTGAATCGACAAAAGAAACTAAGGTATTTGCTACTTAGTGTCAGTTCACATAGCTCATACATATCAATTATCTACTAAGTATTGCTTTAGGACAGTGGTTCTCAACTTCCTAAGGCTATGACTCATTTATAAAGTTGTTGATGTTGTGATGGCTCCAACATAAAGTATTTTTTGTTGCTACTTCATTACTGTAATTTTGCTACTATAATGTATAATAATGTCAACATTAGTATGTTAAGATGACCTTCAGCCATCCCTATGAAAAGGTCTTCTAAATTCAAAAAGGATCTGACCCACAGATCGACAACTGCTGCTTTAGGAAATGAAAACCTTATAAAAATCCCTGCTTAAACATTACATTAGAAGTACTCATTTTAGCCAGGCAATGGTGGCGCACACCTTTAATCCCAGCACTTGGGAGGCAGAGGCAGGCAGATATCTGAGTTCGAGGCCAGCCTGGTTTAAAGAGTGAGTTCCAGGACAGCCAGGGCTACACAGAGAAACCCTGTCATGAAAAACCTAAAAAAAAAAAAAAAAAAAAAAATCATCAATTATCAATTTTTTCAGAGGAACAAAATTGGTGAAAATATTTTTTAATCTAGATTGTTCATCAATACTATTGTTTTTTGTTATTACAGAACAACATAATTAAAGCTCATACTTAATCTAATGATTTTATTTTTGTTTAACATTTTTTTCTTGGTTTTGTAACATTTTGTTTCATTAAAAATTAATTAGAAAGTTACTTTGAATTTGGTTCTGTAAATGGTTCTTTTTTTTTTTTTTTTCAAAAAAAAAATTTCATTAAAGTTTTGAGAGATCAGTTTGCAAGATAGTATGCATATGTAAATCCAACTACTTAGGAGGCTGAAACAAGAGATCAAAGTTCAAAGTTTTCCTAAAAATTTGTGTTCACAACTAGTCTAGGTATCCTAGGAAAATTCTAATTATATTAGCTGTGTATTCTGATTTGATATCTAGCTGGGAATATAATTCAGTGGTTGAGATCATACCTAGTATGTGAGGTCCTGAGTTAATTCACAGTAATAAATAAATAAATAAATAAATAAATAAATAAATAAATAAGTGAGCAAATAAAAACAAAACAAAACTAACTTGCCAAGAGGTACCAGAGTAAACATAAGATTACATCAACTTCTATTTGACAAGTGAGAGTCATAGAACTGCTTATGAACTATTGTGGGGTCATGGGCCTATTGCAGACCTGTTGAATTACAAGCTAAAAGAGTTAACCTTATTATTCTAATATTAAAAACAGCTACCACCAGTGTCTGAGGAACACAAGAGAGAGTGAAAATGATAACAAATCAGTGTAACTGAGATAGAAATAAATAGCCTAAACTCCCTAGAGTTGATGAAGAAAACACAAATAAACAAACAAAATGTTTTTAACAAACACTCAGCAGCACAGTGTTTGAAGTCAATATTTGAGAATGAAGGCAAATAGAATTGAAGTGGTCATGAACACTAGAAATGACTGAATATTTGTCTCTACCGAAAATAAATCTGAGAAATCACAAAATATATGTATGTATATAATAGGGTTTGCTAAACAAAGGTACAGAAAGTAGGTAAGAGTATGGCTTATTGGCTTGAGAAAGAATATATATATAATATATATATATATATATATATATTTAAAACCTTAAAGGCAAGTTCTTAAATACAATGTTGGATTAGAATCAAAGGTTGGTGTGATTTGAACTAAAAGTTGTCATGTGAATATCTGTAGATATACAGAAGCAAATTAAAATATGAACAAATATATGGGTCAGCAAAGACATATTTCTAACTGTTTCTATAGATGTCTTAGTAGCAGTTGCAGTTTGAATATTATACTAAAAGCAGATATACCCTGACTTCCAATCCTAAGTAGCCAGCAGGGGACACCAGCCCCACAGAATTGCCCAGATAGACAAACTAGTACACAGAAGACAAACTAGAAGACAGATTTCTCTCTTGCAATCAGTACCAGAATTCAAGGAGCAATACTTGTAATAAGACCTCTACTCAAAGACCACTACTTGTGAAATACTAGTTTGTGTCGCATTCCTAATAAAATATCAAGCAGAAGAAAACAAATATTCACCTTTAATCTGTTCCATAGAGTAGTGCTTCCAGCATACCAGCCTACAACTTCCAGATGCCAACAGCCTCACTGACAGAGTATGTCTTCCCTTTCTTCTGTAATGAAGATTTTCTTTTTCCCTCTCTATCTTGTATTTCAGACAAAATAAAAGAAGACACACTCTCAGGGTTACAATTACTGAACAGCCTCCTCATTTGCTCATTTGTTGTTCCTTATTTACCTTCACCCCATTGACATCCCATCTACTTTCAGCCTAGATCCTGGCTTCCAAATATAATCTTCTAATAGAACCAGGGCTCTTTGCAGAAATGATTCAACCTAAGCCTTAAGGGGGGAACATACACAAGATTAGTTCTGGGGTTTCTTACAGTGCCCAAACAAAAGGAAACACTGCAGGAGAAGCAAAGGGGAAGAGAGGAAAAGGAGAGGATGGGAAGAGGAAGAAAGATAAATGACAGAACTCTCAGTTTAACAGCTTTCTGCTATGTAAAAATGGGGGAAAACAGTATAACAATTAGAAAATAATGATAGGAAATACAGCCTGCAAAATAGAAGGGATGTCCACTGACCCTACATATATAAATGAATGTTTGGTGGTACAAATAAATATACATGAAAGAAAAGACAACTTTTTCATAGTCAAATTCTAATTAGTAAAAATAGAATAAATGTAAGAAATAAAATGTCATTTCAGATCACAGGAGTAATAACAGTGGTACATAGTGTGTTCAGATGAATGTTACAATGAAATAAATGCACATAACTCTCATAGCCTTGAAGTGGCACCTTCAATATGTCTGTCTAGTACTGTGAAAGACAGATATTTTTAATTATTCTCTCTAAAAGATTTAATTTAATTCTAGACCCAGACATTCATTCTAATTAAGTATGGGTAACCTTACTGGTTAACTTGAAAATAAAATAAATTAAAATAACAAATGACATGCATAGTTAGAGAGATGGCTCTACAATTAAGAGCCTCGCGCCTTGCTCAACTTCTTGTAGAGGGTGTGGATTTGGTTCCCTGTACTCACATTGAAGCTCACAAGTGGATAGAACTGCATTTCTAGGAGTCTGTTGCCGTTCTTTGGCATCTGCCAGCACCAGAAACACAACTTACATAAAAATAAACAAATCTTTAGAAGCTACAATACAGAAATATAAAAATTGTTTTTAAACAAGTACATGGCTTGAACCTGAAAATGGACCCCCAGACAGAGTCAGTACATTAACAGGCTGGCAAGTCAAGGACAGGTAAGATTCTGCACAGAACCTTACCAACCTAAGACATAAGTGCATTGCTTTTGATAATGCATACTCCATGATGGGTAAGGAAGGCATTCTTGTCAGAATGGCCTAAGACAGGCTAAGTCTTGTGAATGAAATAAAAAAAAAAAGGGAGAGGCGGAGAGCCTTTGGGGCTGCTTGGCAAGAAGCTGACATGGGCCAAGGACAAGGAAATGGGCTGGTTGGCAGGAATATGATATTGACCAAGGACAAGGAAGTAGGCTTCAGGCAGAAATCTGACATTAGGGTAGAACAAAGAAGTAATTTCAGGTAGGAATCTAAATCTTAGACTAGAACAAAGGAGTAATCTCAGGAAGGAACCTAAATTTTAGGCTAGAACAAGGAAATAGGCTTCAGACATGAAAATGACTTTGGGCTAGGGCAGAGAAATAGGCTCAGATACTTTGGTCATCCTGATAAGCCCTTAGAAACGCTGATCATGGGACTGTTCACGTAATTGGGTTTAATGTCTTGCTTTTTCTTTGACTATTTATGTTCAGTGTATTGCTTGTTCCTTGACTATTTGTATCTATTGTATTGCTAGACCCTCAACCTAGAACTGACTTTAATACATGAATGTAATCAAAATGATATATAAACATAAAAGAGGAGGGGGATGGGATAGGGGGTTCTAGAGAGGGGAAATGGGGAAATGGGATGACATCTGTATTGTAAATAAATAAAATATCCAATAAAAAAGAGCACGTTTGAAACCATAAAAGAACCCATTTTTAATAGTTATCTCATGTCACATTCGCAGTGGGTGTAGTGGGTGCTATACGACCCCAGATAGAGGACTGTCAGAAGAAACTATCATGGAATATCCTCCAATTTATTGTAGTCTCAGCCTTAATCTTAACAACGAGGCAAACAAGCTAGAGTTACGAAATAGTTTACCAAATATCTAACTGCCAATATCATTGTAAGTTGTTTGGAAGATGAAAACCGAAACACTCTCACAGATTGGAAGAGTCTAAATAAATGTACCCCAATGTCTGTAGTTGGCTCCTGGAACAGAAAAGTAAAAGTGAAGACATTTGGCTGAACATGTAGCTCAGTGTCTCAGTACATGAAGCATGAAGTCTTAGCTTTAATCTCTAGAGCTGTCAAGTAAGATACCAGTGGAAAGACAGGAAAATGCAAGTTAGTAGAACTGAAGTAAGATTAATATCATTTTAGTACCATACAATGTTATTATTGGGAAATCTATAAAGGATCATTCAAACTCTACAATATCATTACAACAATTCTATAACCAATATATATATATATGTATGTATGTATGTATATGTACATGTATATGTATATTGTAACTAGGTATTTTCAATATACAAATTTAGAAATCACCATAAATGAACAGGAACAGATGAGTTATGCAACTGAAATATAGGTGGGCTCTAACCTTAAGAAAAAGTTCCTTGGACTTCACTAAATAGATATTACATAGACTCTCCAATTTAAGATTATTCTAGGAAAGTACTGGTTTAATACCTTTTATATTTCTGATATATTGTTTTTTAAGTAAAATCATTATCGTGCTCACACGATTTCTAAATAGTATGTATCAAAAGATTTTCAACAATATCCTTTAAATAAATGCAATTTTACGATATTTTGTACAGCTTAATCTTGGACTTACTGGGGCTACTTGGTCATGAAGAAATGACAGACAGTGAAGAAAGAAGACATTTACAGAAAGCTGTGATCAAGTGGAATGGCTTTCTCTGATGGAGGTTGCCTACTCTGCTACCCAGAAACTCAGCATACTTATTATATATAACAGAAGGAGGAGGAATGAGACAGGCTGAGAGTGACAGTAGCATCTGTCATCTTGTCATCTGGCAAGAGGAAAGTATTGTGTTTGCTAGGTTTTGCACATACAGATCAGTTGTTCAAAACATTTGCTCTTAGACAAGAAGAAACTTCCCCATACCTCTAAGCTTCACCTGTATGAGGCTTTGCCATTTCCATGTGTATGAGGCTTTGGGGTCTTTGATATATCTCTGCCCATGTAATAACATACATTGAGTGACAACTTCAACTGTTCCACACTATTTTTAAATTCATTGGAGTTGTAAAGAAAAATTTGAAAAGAAAATGTAAAGAGTTTTATGGTATTTCAAAGTTGATAACATCCTTTGGCATATGTAAAGATACAGCCATATCTTATCCCATATGATATATTTTTCCTTAATATTTCACAGTAAACACTATTTCATTGTACTCTTATCATATGATTATAATAACATAAGATTCTAGCATTCTCAGGCTGTGCTCTTTCAATGGCATACATTTATTTCAAAATTATATCTTCATCACTACTCCCTAGCACAATCATTTTCTCAGCTCCCCTCTTGCTATAACCATTAATGATTCCTATAACCTGTGTATCTCCTTCTTTCTGTCTTTACATTGATACCTCAGGATAAGGCATTGGTTTTTTTCCCCAAAGAACCTAGCACAGTGCTAATCTTACATAGCTTCTTCATGAACAATTGATTGTTCAATTAAACAAAATGTGTGTAGAACAAGGCTAATTCATGTGCTTATTGTTCAAGACAACAATGAAATTGCTGGCTATTAGAGGATGACCATATGGCTAGACATTTATTCCATACAAAATATTAGATCTTCAAGTACAAATCATATGCTAGATTAATGTCATTCCCTTTATGGCATGTCAGAAGTTATTTTAGCCAGCTGCAGTATGGTGACTTAAAATTTGTTTCCTCTTCTTCAAATCAAATCAGAAAGGATGCTTTGTAGACAGTAGCCTTTCCATCTCACAGCCTAACATCATGGCCAGTTCCTACTAAGTAAATGAATGTATATAAAACCTCACATGCTGAAAGGTCATTAAGTTCAGAACCTTCAAAAAAAACTCTGTTGTCTTATCTATAGGAAAACTCTCAAGCCAATATATTTCCAGAGAAAAATTGAATATATATATATTTTTAAAACATATATATATATTCATAAAATTGAATATATATATTCAAATACATATATATGAGTTAAAGGTTAAAATGCTAAAATGAGCAGATTCTTTTTTAAAATACTAAATGTTTAGAGTGAAAGTTTAAACAGAATAGTGAAGACAAGGCAAACAAAATGGAACAAATAGTAGACTATTAACAGTCTCTCTTTGATGGAAAATTGTATACTCTTGAAAAACACATAAAAACTGACTTCTTTGAATGTATAGAAAATATACTAAAATGTTGTAATTAAGACAAATGGCTTGTTTGGGAAACGTAGAAATTCCATTCTTAATAACTTGAGGTATCAACATGTTTTCTTCTCGGTTGAATTATTGGGAGCTCAATAAGGTCAAATTTTCACCTCAGATGAAAACATTGCTGGAGGGCACAAGCCCTTAAATGAGCTTACTCTAACATTAGTCACTAACTGACACAGAAATATTACAAGATAAATAAAACCTTAGTTATTAGCGTGCAGCAAAACAGACCTATGTGACACATGCACTCTTCCCTTTCCGTTCTACTTGGTATCATCCATATTGCTCTCACACATAATTATAACTTTAGAGACCTTGTAAATAAACCCTGTCCTTTCCAAATATCTGTTTTTCTTGTAGGCAGATAAATACTTCAGGATTGTGTGAAATAAAGATGAAAAACAAAGATGTTTAATAATCCATGTGAGATATTAGCCCAGGTAGAATTTTTTGAATTATGTTTATAATTCAAAGTCCTCAGATTTTGTTAGTTTGTAATGGAATTCATTTACTACTCTGAGCTCTCAATAATAGGTGTGCAAGAGAAAACAATTTTTAAAGACTGGAGAAAAAGTAACCCCTTCCAAGAACTTAAATGTTTATTTTCATAAAGATATAATGTCAAGCAGTTATTTTTTGCTATATCTTTATAGAATTCCAAGTTTAAAACCAATTTCATTTTATAGTAGAAGCTACAAAACTTTCCCTGGAAATAAATTTATTGTTTTCTGTATAATGTTGAAGTAATTAGAATAAAATTTTCAAAAGAACTGCTGTTCTCTATCTTTCTCCCTCTTCCCTCCCTCCCTCTCCCTCACCCCTCTCTCTCTTTCTCTCTCACACACACATAACACATACACACACAACAGAAACATACACACACACACATGCACTCACATAGACACATTATTAGAAGAACATTTTAAAATTTTAAAAATAAAATGTAATGATATCGTTTCCCCTATCCTTTCTTCCTTCCAACTCCTCCTATTCAGTAACTTCTTACTTCTTCTTCCAATTCATGGCTTTTCTTTCCTTGATTGTTATTGTTAAATATACGAACATAATTATATGAACACAATCTGGTGAATCTGATTAGTGTTGATTTCATGGCTGATGACTTGGTATTTGCTAACCCGTGAAGGGGCTCATTCTTGAAGAAGACTCTGTCTCCAGCTGTTGACTACTACAGTGTCCAGTAGCTCTATGTTTAGGATTGAAGACCTTTTAGATTTCCCATTCCACGTTAGTATATATCTATCAGTGGTGTTCTTGTTCAGGTCTTGATTAGGCAACCGTATTGTTAAAGTATAATGTGCAAACTTTCTATGTCATTTTTGGGACACACAATTTCACAGCAGATTTTCTAGTCCTCAGGCTTCTACAGTCTTTTTGTTCCCTCTTCTGCAATCTTCCTTGAGTCTTAGGTGCAGGAGTTGTGTTGTAGATGTAGCCATTGGCCTGAGTGTCACATGATCATTTATTCTCTACATTTTGACCACTTGTAGTTTTCTGGGCTGGTCACTATCTGCTGCAAGGATACCCCTCATTGATGAGTTGTATGCTTAACTGTGGGTATATGGGTAAGTATGTAAAATACAGTTATAAATTAACCTGATTTACTAAACAAACAGTAATAGAGTCTTTTCTAAGAACCATGACCTCACTATCTCAGGTGGTTGACTATGTCTCCAATACCAGACAAGATGTCTTTCCTGATGAGTGGGCCTTGAGTCCAATTACACAGATTTTGGTTATTGTTAAGGTATGAGTGTCATTACTGTATGCATAGTGAAAATTTGCCATGCTGGTAATTGCTGTGTTTCATGGGCATCAAGGCTAGGTAGTACTATTGACTGCTTCCCTCCCTTGGCAGCTTTCAAATCACCATCTGACACAATGATAGTTTCTAGGGAGGAAACTTTCAGGTCAGATTGAGCTGAGATTCTCTAAGTTATATCCAAAGTGAGTGGTTTCTTAAGCTCTTCAGCAATAGGAACTTACCTTCTACCTGAGGGAGGCAACCAAGGGCATCAACAACAGGCTATATTGTTTTGGGAATCTCTTGGGCTCCCTGAACAACAACTTGATAGGGGGTTTCTAATGCATAATACTGGGATTTTTGTTAGAGAATCTGTGGCAGATTCAGATCCAAAGACAGGGAGACCTAGTTTACTTTGAGAAATTAGAGGAGTTTACTACAGATCTTTTATTCATTTTATACTCATTTACACACACACACACACACACACACACACACACACACACACACACATATATATATATATATATATATATATAATATATTCACACACATGTACTATTATGCCAGCCACATAATGAAACAAATATGAACAAAACACAAACTTCATGGACCTAAGGTTTGAGAAGAGAGATGGATAATATTCAAACTATCAAGAAAATCAAAGTGGCTTTACAATTAGTTAATTACAATGACTAGAGTACAATGGCACTACTTAAATTCTTAAGGGTACCTGTATTTAAGCCTAAATCTCAACGTCTATAGAAGTAAATCAACTTTGAGTGGGAAGTAGTTAAACACCAGAGATAACGATTTCTTGCTTTCAGTCATAACAAACGTAATGCTGTTTATGTGTGAGGGCTACAAGTGCTGACCCAGGGGCCTAGGGAACAGCTGCAGTGAGATACATGGAATAAACATAAAATAGAAGGGATGTCATTTTGTAATGACTGACAGGTTGGTAGAGGCATACATGGATTTTACAAGGGAGGTACAAAGAAAAATCTTTGACTGCTGACAAAGAACTATGCAATGTACTGGGTCCATTGTATTTCTCGTGAGCTATTAGCAGTGATTTAAAAAATATAAGCAGGTACTGGAGACGTCAGTGAAAGTGCTATAGCACACAAGCAGATCATGGTTTGCTTCAATTTCCCTGAGTACCTACTTGGGAAAGGTAATTTTAATGCTCTTCCTAGATTCATTGTTCTTTGAAGAATATACTATCTTTATATTTCAGACTAAGCATCATAATTTATACTACAATACATGATCCTTAAGAACATATGGCTAGGACTCCATTACAGCAAGCCCCACACAGGTCACTTGGAGAAACTGAATTATACTGAATGGAGTAAGGTGATGAACTGTTCTGTGTTCTAAACTATGTTGTGCACATATGCTTTTCTTATGATAAAATGTCTGTCTCTTTAAACTACCTTCATTTCCTCTTTCTGCAGAGAAATTGAATTGACTTAAAATCTATTTTCTGTCTGGTTTAGACTGGTATATGTTCATTCATACCACATCTTTTAAATGGACTTTCCTATTTGCATTCATTTGAGTTTATGTTTTATCATAACATATTGGTGGTAGCATTATTGGCTGTCAAAGAGGGCTATGATGATGTATATTTGTTTAAAGAAGGAATTATTAAGAAGGTATGCATGTGCTCTACTAGGTGACTGTGTGTCTCTAGTAGCTTTCTTTCAGAATAGAACTTTTATTTTGTAAAAAGCCAGCTAGCTACGTGCACACATCAAGGCATGTATATTATTCCATGACCAGTATTATTCCTGTTCTGCCTTTAAAAATAGTTTATTCTGCCTTAGACAGTTGTGTAGACAGTGTGGCAGATTCTTTTGTGGTAGAATCAATCACATTATGTTGTCCTTTATTCCGAATACAACAGACTTCTATAATATAAATGCAAGTTCACCAGTGTTATTTTTTATAACACAACTATAGAATTCTTTCAGCCATTTACTTGATAAATGTAGAAATGGACTTACAGGTGCAGTGACAACCAATTATCATTGTGGGAAGAAAGTTTTACAATATAACTTTCAGCTAAAGCAGCTGAGACTTTTGTTTATGCAGTAGCACAAAAGGGGCTCTGTGAAAGTCTTCATTATCAACTTGACAGTAACTACCTGGGAGAAGGGCATCAGTAAATGGCAATGAATATCTTGATTATGTTAATGGGTGTGGAAAGAGCTGTCTGTGATTATTTGAATTACAGTGCCCCTGTGTAGACTCAGATATTAGAATATTTGGTTCTCAGTGAGTGGCACTATCTGGGTAGGTTTCAGAGGCGTGGCCTTAATGGAAGAGCTATGTTACCGGGGCGGGCTGTGAAGTTTTAAAAATGTACCATTCAGAGTTCCTCTTTTCTGCTACAAGTTTGCTATTTGAGATATGAGCTTTCAGCTTGCCACTTCAGCTTCCATGCCTGTGGCCTTATCTACCACTTCCCTGAAATAATGTTGGACTGTTAGACTTCTGGAGTCCCAAGAAATAATCCCTTCTATATGTTGACTTGTAAAGATGTTTTGTCTCAGCAATAGAAAAGTTATACTGCATCTTATTTGTGGCTATACCATTCCCTGGATAGAGGATCCTATTCTGTACAAATTAAGAGAGAGGGCTGAGAAATGGCATACATGCATTAATTGCCCTATTATTCTGATGGCACATGAAGTGTGAGTAGGTATCTTAAGCTCTAGTTGCCTTGACTTCCTCACCCTGATGGAAGTATAACTTGAACTTTGAACTAAAAAAATCCCTTTTAGGTTAAAAGTCAAAGCTGCAGGAAAAGAAACTAACATAGGTTCTGAAAATATAACAGAAGAATCAGAATAATAGTGCAAATTATGCACAAGATACAGTGGGTTGTAATCGACTTCTCACTAGTTACCTACATGACACTGATAAAGGTTCTTATTCTGTATCTCAGTTATCTGAGCTCTGAAATAGATGCAGTAACAATGTTTCTCTTGTGAATCTCTTGTGGGGGATTCACTGTGATAAAGAAGCATATGTTACATACAACAAAAGCTTAAGTAACAAATAATAGTAGCTACAATACATACATTGAATAAACTATGATTGAAAATGGAAAAGAGTTTGGCTCTGAGTCTAGACCTTCCAGAACCATTTGTTCCTTCTCCATGGCTTGTCTGCAATTATTTGAGTGACAGCTTGAAGGAAGCAAGAAGATGGAAGGAAAAATTGACTTATGAAATTCAAATAAGTGGCATTTCAAACCACTGTTTAGTTCTGTTGCATATTAAGAGATGATAAAAGAAAATGTATACAGATTAATTTTACATTAGGCATTTTAATGGTGATAGAAAATTTCAAGTGTATTCCAGTGGAGGGAAAATGAAGAATTCACACTCAAGTGAACCTTTTAGTGTTTCAGGCAAGTATAAATTAATTAGAGCAATTTATGGTGTACTCAAAATTATTCAGTTTGAAAATAAAGCTGAGCTATATATGCATGTTGGTATATATCACCAATAAAGAGACTTTGATTTAATGATTGATTTTGGTGTACTTAGTCATTATGCAGCATTCTAGTTTGGAATTATATTTGAAATTATGGCTTATAATTTTCACACCCACCATAGCCTGTCCACGACATTTTCTTAGAATCCTTTAGAACTAATCATAACAATTACAATGCACAATGGTAACTCTTTTTGTGATGGTATTTGTTTGTTCAGACAGAGCTTTGCTACTCAGCCTAGATCCCCTGGAATCTGTGATCTTCCTTCCGCACCTTCCCTGATGCAAGAATTTTTGCCATATACTGTTCGTTATTTTATTGGATATTTTATTTACATTTCAGATGTTCTCCCCTTACCCCATTTCCCCCCATACCCCCTCCTCCTGCTTCTATAAGGGTGTGCCCCCACCTACCCCCCATCACACCTCCTCACCCTCTAATATCCCACACACACAGCGTCCAGCCTTCATGGGACCAAGGATCTCTTCTCCCACCTATACCTCCCTTGTATATATAGCTGGAGCCATGGGTCCCTCCCTAAGTGATCCCAGGCTGGTGGTTTAGACTCTGGGGGCTCTGGTTGGGTGGTATTGTTGCTCTCCTCATGGAGTCATGAACCCTTACTACTAAGAATTGCAATTTCTTTTACCTATTAGAATTATGGCACCACTATCACCTCTACATCTTCCTCATTTATTGGTTAATTACCATTAGTTAGGCTCTATATTAATTATAACATGCTTATTATTCCATTTGGTTATGTCAGTGCCATAATACTGTTATTTATTTATGTGGGCACATGAAACCAAGTTTTTGAATTTGAATTCCCAAATAAGTTGTGGGCACAAACTTTAAAACATGGCAGCTGATATCAGAACATAATTTCTATGTTTTAATACCCAACAATATATTTCCAAATTTATATATGTGCCTATTTTTGAAGATGGATGGTTGATTGACAGAAAGATATATAGTATCAATGTGTTTTCCAATGTGTCCATTTTGAGTTGAGTGTCAACTTAAAATAAATATAGATTATACTTGTGTGTGTAGCTAGGTGTGGAGGTTTTAGGGAATTAGACTTTAAACTTCATGTATTTCTGCCTAATACACCTTTTGAGGTCAGGGACATTTCTATAATTCAGATCAAATAATTTTGACACTTTAAAACTATCAGATCAACTTTTGGCTACTATATATTTCAAAGTATGTCCAAGGCTCACCATAAAAAAAAATCATAGTATAATAGTGTGAACATATCTGGAGCTCTGGTTTGTCTCAAAACTTTACAACTGGATGACTTTTTAGACCAGAATTTATAGCTATCTCAAACATTTCTATCAAGTCAAATTGGAACGAGTGGATATTAAGTACTCCAACATATAGGATGGCACATAAGCTGACAGAAGAGAAAAAACACACTTCTAAAACCAAGATCCAGTCACTATGTTACCTCTTTTTATTATGATCTTAACGTACATCACTAAATAGCCTTTTCATAACTACCATTAATATACTATTTAACAGTAATTCATACTCTTTTAATTAGTTTATTGTGAGGCAGTATTACCAAAGAAATATTCTTGGAATGAGTACAAACTAAGTGAAGGAGAAAAGCAGTCTAAGAATTGCCTTCTATCAGTAGTTCTTGATGGCATAAAGGTAGGATGATGAAGATGAAGAAATAAACTGTTCAGAAATTTAAGAACCAAACCTGTATTTTGCTTTCATCTTGGGAATCATAATCCATTACTTTCCAAAAACATATGGAGATTCTGTGATAGAATAAAATGGTAAAAAGATATTCATTCTTTTATTATCACTCCTTTAGTTACATTTCTGAGTTCTTTCCTAGGCCACATTAATGGTCTCATCTTTAATGATATAGGAATAAATGACCCTCACAAATGTCATATCTCCTTGAACTTTCCTACAGAACCAGGTAAGCAATAACTATAAGCAACTTGAAAGTTCATCCTTTTATCTTTTATAAGGCAGTAATTAAGTTAACAAGATGCTAAGGTTTAAAGTAAATGGCCACAAAGGATGGGTCTAATCACTCTGAGGGTCAATGACTTGAATGTTCAGAGATATGCGAAGATATGCAGGGTCATGATAATTTAAAAGAGATGCCATTGGGGCAGAGGAAGCAAGAAGTGCAGAGCCTTGAAGTTGGAGTAAGCTTTGCTGACTCAGAAGATGGAGAATAACTCCAGAGGTTCTGGGGAAAGGATGAGAGTTCTAAGATTAGAGGGCAGGAGGACTGCATCTTAAGGGACCTCAGAATATTTGATTCCCTCTTTGATCTTTCAGCATGTGAGGCATTGTCAGTGATAATTTCATGCTAAAGAGGTATTGTTCTGCCTATGTTTTCACAGTTGAACTTAAAATGAGAATGTTAAAGGTATGATATCTAGTTCTCTTAAGATTATATAGATATAATTTAGGTTACTATCATTTGAAAGAATTATTTGGTATTTTATAGGTGCTTATCTGAGTGGGGACATCTAGACTTAGGCATTTGTAGATTATTATAAGATACTGTCATGTATCTTAATCAATTATGAATCTCTTTTTATTCAGAGTAAAGGCATGTAGAAATGATAACCTCTATTTCATCTGTTGATAATATATTAAGTTGATTCAATTGATTTATAAGTTTTTAGATGTCATTTCCTCCTTAATTAAATTTTATATTGCCTTTTCCTATTTATTACTTCATAATTCATTTTGTATGTTTGGTGGAAAAGTTAAAGGAGACTATTAAATGCAGAGGTAAAAATATGAGCACATATTGTGGTGTAGGGAAAGAAAAGCTGTCATTTCCAATATAAGCAAAGTGTTAACATCATTGGGAAATAAATAAAAGAGAACACTATAATCAACCAAATATAAAAAACAACCAATAAGTTTACAGAAACTAAAAATTATTTTAAATAATAATCTTATATGAAAATGTTTTCAACTCACCAAGAAAGAAGGAAGATTCTCTGACTACATCCTCAAACTCTCATCTACAGGAAACTTACGTCATACTAAAGACATGTGATGAGGCAAAGGATATAATCTAATTTATATAGCAATTAAAACCTGAAAAAAAATCTGGTGTAAAATGAATAGAGGATTTCTTGGGTCTGGAAAGTTGCTCAATGGTTAAGAACAGTTGTTGCTCTTGTAGAGTGTCAAAGTTCAGTTCCCAGTATCTACAAGGATCCATAACTCCAGAACCAGAGAATCACATGCCTTCTTCTGACTGCTAAAGGATCATATACTTACATGATATATGAATATACAAAATTTTATACACATGGAAATACAATAAAATTAAAAATATTTGTAAAATGATTTTAAAAAATTTTATGTGTATGAGTGTTTTGTCTGCATGTTTTGTATATCTGCCATGTGCATGCAGTGGCCAGGAAGTCCAGAATGGAACATCAGAAAAACAGAAAGATTGGGAAAGACAAAATGGTTGCAGGGAATGAAACCAGATCCTCTGCAAGAGCCCAAGTGTTAACAGCTGAGACAGTTCTTCAATTTTAGGAGTAGCTATTTTAATATCTGATAAACTGCACTTCAAAGATAGTCAGAAGAGATAAAGAAAACCAATGCATATATTATAAAAAAGGGGGGGATGGAGAGATGACCAAAGTTAATTCCTGGAACCTACATAGCACTTAATGACCATCTGTAACTCCCGTTCCAGAAGCTATAAAAACACCTGGCATCTGCAGGTAGTATGTGCATTTGGTACACAGATATACACAAAGAGAAAGCAGCCATACATGTAAAAGAAAAATAAATTTTAAAATTAGAAAAATATAAATGGAAAGAATTTAACAAAAAGATATAATGGTTATTAATATGCACACATTAAACATTAAGAATCCTAATTTTCTAAAACCAACTCATTAGTAGAAAATGCCCACACCTTGGCATCTTTGATAAATCCTTTGAACTTAAAATCAACACAGCATCAACTGAGTTAAGCTATATCATAGATCACATGGAGGCATGAACTCAACTGAGATAGATATATATATCTATTTGTGCTGATACATTTATAGGCATATGTGATATGTATATGTCATATATATGTGTATATGCCATACACAGACATACACACACACATATACACACAAACAAACACATACATAAAAGTAGGCATAAATGTAGAAAGGTAGAAAAAGAAATGCAAAATGGGAAGAAATGTGTAAGTGATGGAATATAAATGATGATTCCTAAATAAATTGATTTCATTTCTTTTTACCTACCATGTTTTATCTCTTATAAAATTAAAATATTATTAAAGACTGTTATAATAATAGTGCTTCAGAAAGGTGAGAAATGAGTTTCAATTCCGATTTAGATATAAACACTTTAAAAGATGCAAACCCAATTATTATATTTTTAAAGTATATACCTAGATTTTACAGATCTATCATTATCCTAACTTTTTCCCCAGCTATGAGACACTTTGCTACCTGCAGTTTTTCCTGGACACATGGTACTGCTCCATCTTTTTTTTTTTTTTTTTGACTTTTTCCTTTCTCCCTCTCTCTGTTCTATTTCCTCCCTTTTCTGAGATCTCCAGTCCCACCTTTCCCTTCACCAAACACAGGCTCTAGCCTTTATTTGATCAGTTAGAATGGGAAGAAGGTTCAGTGCATTCACCTGAGTTTGTAATCTACTCCTCTCCCAGGAAACAGAATTAACATCAAAATACAAACAGCACCAGGACATCCCACAACAGGGCAGCTTGTGGTTTTTAATTCACCTGTAGGTTCCCAGACAATGACAGCTGTTTAAAAGCATAGGAACATTAGTCTTACCCATCAGCTCTGACCCTGAAAATGTCTGTTACCCTTAACTGGACTCTGTGATTGTTCATAATGATCCTGTTTTCCAAGCAGAACTAACCACTGATTTGGAATCAAATAGACAATTAATAAAATGAGACCCTGCTTGCATTGATTCTTACCTGGCCATAATCTTTGCATTAGGTTAAAAAACAGCAGCATATTAGCATTAATCTATATTATGAATAAATTTTCCAACCATGAGGCATGAAAACTAACCCACTGTGGTGTTAATTTCTCTCCTAACCCCTATTGTCATTGTTAGCAGTCAAAAAGTTAATACTCCATTAGAGTTCCCATAATTCATCTTCAACTAACCCTCCCTCTCTCTGTATTAAATTTCTTTTTGGCAATTTCAAACATGTATACAGTACATTCTGTTTTATTCTCAACCTCTTACAGGTCTCTTTTGCACATTCACGATTTTTGTGTGAGTGTGTTTCATTTGTGACCCTCTGATGTTAAATAGGATTATTATATAGCCACGGAGTTGGAACTGTCCATTGAAACCTGATGGCCTCACTGTTTGGTACACAACAGAGGCAATAACTGCCTTTCCACTGAGAATTCCTCATTTCTTGGTTAAAGCACGGTAAGACCTACTCTCCCCCGCCCCAATCCAGGATTGGCTGTTAACCAGTCCAGTTTTGTGCAGTCATAGTGCTGGTAGTTCCACTGGTGAGAGAGCACATTATCAATGGCAGTGTCAGGCCGGAAAATAGCATTTCACACCGTTTCTCCCCATCTTCCAGGTTTCACATTCTTCCTGCTTTCTCTTTCACAGTAATCTCTGAGACTTAGAGGGAGTTGTATAAATGTTCTACTTAGTGCTAAGGACTAGATCATCCTTTATCCTAAGCATTTAAACAACTTTAAACTTTGAGTCTCTGCACTCAGCGTCATTCACTGCAAAGAGAAGCTTGTCTTATTAAGGAGGAATGTAGCATTTCTCTATGAGTATCAACATATTTAGAAGACACCTTGGAATCATGTCAACTCAGCTAAAAAGTAGTACGTGGTCTCCACTAGGTCTATGGTTTCCGAAGCCATAGGTTATTTTCTTGTGATTATATTACCAAGAATGTTTTTTTTTTTTTTTTTTTTTCCTGTGCCTAAGGCTTCAAAGTTCAAAACAGCTGTGTCACTATTATACTAAAACTAGCAGGCTCATTTTGCTTGGAAAGTCGGCATGATAGTTCATAGGACCCACAAATGAGAAAGACCACTGATTGTCTCTTTCAGGAGCCTGGATGAAAACTTCTAGCACTTTAAAAGCTAGAAAGGTTTTTGTCAGAGTAACCGACTACTTTCTGATTGGATTTAAAACCTTCCCCCATAAGACACATCTCACATCTGGTACTATTAACAACACAAAACAACCAGGGCTGGCTAGATCCTATGTCCTAATGTCCTAAGAAAAAAATTAATATTGACATTATGCTAAATGCATGTGTTATTAACCTGCCCAGGTTCCCCTGTTCAGGCCCATGGGTTAGTACATCTCTCATTCCTCCTCAAAGAAACTTCTCTTCACAGGTGGAGAAACCCTTGTGCTGAGAACCATTTCTTATGTTATGGGGAATACTTAGATCAGCTTTACTAATCTTAAATCAAAGACCCAAGCTGCTATGCTGGGCCTGACCACATAAAAAGTTTATAGTGATTAACTGAAAATCCACTACCCTAAGTTATAAATTATAGTAAAATACCATATAACTTGAAGGTTATTGGTTTAGATTAACATGACCCTTGCATCTGATACTTTAATTTGCTAAACATTTTAATTAATCACAATTTCTCTAAATGCTGAAATACGGATGCTGTACAACCTCCACAGTGAAAAACATGAAATAAACCAGTCTATAAACATAGGCCTAAAATTTAGATTCCTATCACCACTGACCAAATTTAATATCAAATACAAAGCAATTAATTTTCTTGATAACCAAATGACTTTGATCTAATAAAGGATATTTTGTATAAGTGAAATAGAAAATATAAGGTTTGGTTTTTATTTCATTTTTAAAATTGTTTATTTTAATTTCATGTGTATTAATGTGTGTCTAAAGCTACGTATAAGCACTCATGAATACAGAGTGCTCACAGAGGCCAGAAGAGACCATCAGAGCCCCTGGATGGAATCTTAGGTGATTGTGAGCTGTCTCATAAATATTCAAACAGAACCTGGGTATTGTTGCTCTTATCCGTTGACTTATCTCTCCAGTCCTTATTATCAGTTCTTAAAGAGAATGATTCGATTTTATATACATACATAAGTGTATAATAACTATAGGTACTATAAAGATATGTGTTTAAGAGCATAATTAGCATATCATCGTTTTTATTGAGAACTTCAAAGTTTAATACACGACCATTGAAGACTATCTATCAAAGAAAAACTTAACACAAGAAGAAAATTTGAAGATAACACAATGTTATCTTAAATCATATTACAGAGCTATAGTAACAAAAATATCATGGTTCTGCCCCAAAATAGACATAGGCACCAACCCTACAGAAGTGATGTATCTCAAATATATCCACATAGCTACAGACATGTAATTATTAACAAAGGATGTCAAAACACATACTAGGGGAAAAAAAAAGACAGCCCCTTTGAGAAATGATAATCAGAAAAAAAACTATATGTTCACACATAGAAGAAACAAAATAGATCAATTTCTACCCTCATATTTAAAAAAAAAATCAAAATGGATCAAGTACTTTAATAATAATACCTGGAAATTTGAGACTGCTGGAATTTGACACTTAAAGATAAAGGCGTAGGCAAGAGCTATCTGTAAAGGTCTCCACTAGTAAAAGAAGCAACTCTTAAGAATTAAAAAATGATATTACAGGAAGTCAAAATGTTCCTGTCCAGCCAGAGAAGCAATCAACAGACTGAAGAGACAGACGATGTGAGGAAAAAAGTCTTAGACACATACACATGAGACCTTAATACCTAGGATACATAAAGAACTGTAAAAATTGAACATCAAATATTCTACCAATATATGGGCAACTTAACTGAATATACAGATTTTTAAGAGAAGAAATTCATATGAGCAATAAATACTTTAAAAAGTACTCAAAATCCTTAGCCATCAGAGAAATACAACAGGAAATGACATTTAAATTCCATTTTACACTTGTAAGAATGTGACAATAAATACTTGTGAGTAGCTTGGGGAAGGGATAACTCTATTCATTTCTGTGGGGATTTAAATTTGTGTAACCATTATGACTAATACACAAAAAAATGAAATATGCCAGATTCAGATCAAATGCTTTCTTTTTCCTTAAATATTCAAACTGGAATTAAAATAAGACATGTGTATGTGTTTGTATCTGTGTGTGTCTCTGTGTGTGTTTGTGAGTATTTAAAATTACTCTTAGCTCGGTTATAAAAACAAGTTTTTTACACCATTAAGACTGAACACCATTGATATTTATACATGGATTAATTTTTATAGAGATGTGTATTTATAAAATTGAAATGAAGCTGAAAATATAGTTTTGTATTTTGAAAAAAAATATTATGAAAACAAGAGTATTTGATTATCCATTGTTTTAATGTGTGCGTGCCTGAGTTTATGAGGTTTATGGTACCACATGGATGCAAGCACCACAGAGGTCCAAAAAGGGACACTATGTCTCCTGATATCGGAGGGATGGGCATTTATGAGCCATGGTACAACCAGACAGGTATAGAGAATATAACTTGAGTTCTCTGCAAGAGCACTATGTGCTCTTAATCAGAGTCATTTCTAAAAGCCAGTAATAAAGTACCTTTAAACAAACCGCTGGGCTACTATCCTACCAGTGAAAGTCAACCACACAGTTCACATTCAGAATATCCCTCAAGTGGTCATCTTTATACTGGTGCTTTTAAGTGGATTGTTTTGTATTTTAAGTTTTACAACAGGATAAGACTAGTGTATTCTCAGGTAGCTTTTGAGGGTTGTTGTGCAGAGTTACTTATGAAAAACAAACTCAGACTGAAAGATTTAAAATTGATTGATCTCAGCTAAGACTTAGTTTACTAACACTGCTTTCTGTACACATAGTTCCCACACCCGCTCCAACTATAGTAAGTGTCTTACGGGATGTGTGTTCACAAACATACTTTTAAGATGAAAGGAGAACTCAGACTTCTCATAAAAGTGAATAATAGATATCTCAGTGGCATTTAACTGAGGTGTTTCTAGCTATTATTCAATTTGCATTTTAAAAGCATTTATTACAAGTTAATGAATCAACTGATACTCCGGGGAGCATTTAATAAGATTTATTGCCTTATAAAATTTGTATGGCTCTCAGCTAAGTAACTGAGATTATAATTATTAGCAGTTGCACAATTACATTAGCAGCAATTCTACAGATGACCTGAGACAAGCGGCATCTAAGACATTCTACGTTTTATATTGACATAGGTGACTTGAAAACATAATTTTTAAACATTTGAATAACTTCATAGCACCAACTTGTTTTGTTGTTGTTGTTATATTTCTAAATTAGAAAACATTTAACAATGCAGAAACAAAATTTAAAAAAAAAAATGAAGAAGTTTATTTTAGAACTAGGACAGAGAACCTCAAAAGTTAGTTAATTAGGAAGTGCTGAAATCTGCACTTTATAAAGCCATGTTGTCCAAGAAATTCACAGTTCTATGGCCAAAGGCAAAAAGTTCATACTCTGCAGAACCTGTAAAATGAGTGTTTTGCATGCACTTCTCTGACTGACCCACCTGGCTGGCAAAAGGAACCCAGTGAGTCCAGTGAAGGCGGGTTCACAGGGCATCACGTTCTCCTTTCTGTGCTGTCTCCACTTTCCAGTTGCTTCTATAAGCCTTTCAGCAATGCCTTTTTATTAGGATGAATTAATTATGCATAATTGCTTAAATATATTATATGTATTCATGTAATGTTTAATCATATTCAACCCTCTCATCTTCTCTTGCCTCCTTTCCCATGCCTCCTGATTTCCCTCTTCTTCTAACTATTCCCCTCTCACTTTTATATCTTTTTGAATGTGTGACTATACCTGTGTGAGAGTGTGTATGTGTATATGTATGTGTGTGTGTCCACAAGTGTTTGTGAAGGTGTGTGTGAGAGAGGGTGTGTTGAAAAAAAATATGTGTGTATGTGTGTATATATGCATGTGAGGGGGGAGACACAATGTGTTTTACTAGGATTTCATATAGGACCATGGGACTCTTATCAGAGGCTACATCAATGATCAAATATCTCTTTCCCAGAGAGTATTAACTTTGTACATACTCAGGTTGTCATATAACTCCATGAGCCCCTCAATACATGAATGCCACCATTTTTTTTAACTTTTGATTAATGTTCTAAAGATTTTATTTATAAAACAAGCAGCAGGGTACAATTAGCACACAGGCAATAGTCTGTGCCCAAAGTAATGTAAAATAATTGCAGCAATAGTACAAAATATAATAAATATCAGTACAATTACGAGTGATGAAAAATCAAACAGAATAGCCAATTACACATTTTCTACACTTTGAATAGTGATTTTGTAAATGTCAAACACATTATCAAAATGTAAGGATTATTTTCTTATATTAACATCTAGCCTGTAGCAGACAATGCTGAGATGAGTCTTTAAATCAAAGAAATCTTGTATTGAAAAAAATTTACTGTTGCAAATTTAAAATACAGATTTCCTTTGGTTTTTGATAAATAATATCACCATGTTTTTTCTCTCCCTGCAATCCTTCCTAAAACCATGGCCTCTTTTTCTTTAGTTATTATTCTCTCTCTCTCTCTCTTCTCTGCTCTCTCTTCCTTCTCTTCTTCTCTCTCTCCTCTCTCTTTCTCTTCTCTTCTAAACACACACACACACACACACACACACACTCACACCACACAGAAAGAGGGCGGTGGGAGGTATCTAGTACCAAGTATTCTATTTCCTTAAAGTAAATTAAAGCCCCTGTCTTCCTGTATCTCACTGTAAAGATGTATAAAATAACCATGTCTGTATATTTACTGTTACATGCTTTAGTGTCTATAAGGGAAATGGTATTATGACAAAAGTAAATTGGACCATGGTTCATTCTGAATATTGGAATTTAAATATTGTCTCACATCATTTTCAAACTACTGTTCCACAGTATCATGGTCAGCTTTCATGAAACATCAAGATGGCTACTGGGGTATCATTGTCTATTACAGTGTTTGTCATTTATTTATTTATTTATTTATATTATTTATTATTTTATATTTTTTTATTAATCATTCCATTCATTTACATCTCAATGATATCTTACTTCCCAGTTACCCCTCCACCAACCCCTATCCTACAACTGCTCCTCCTCCCCTTTGCCTGTATGAGGTGGGTGCTCCCCCACCCACCTACCCACGCTGGGCCTCAAGCCTCCCTGGGAACAAGGGACTCCTTTCCCACTGCTGTTAGGCAAGACCGTCCTCTGCTACATATGTATCTGGAGCCATTAATTCCTCCAGGTACACTCCTTGGTTGGTGGTGTAATCTCTGGGAGAACTAGGTGGTCAGGCTAACCTATGTAGTTCTTCCAATGGGATTGCACTTCCCTTCTGCTCCTTCAGTCCTTCTGTCAGCTCCCCAACCAGGTTCCCTAAGCTCAGTCTGATGGTTGGCTCCAAGCATCCACATCTGCATTGGTCAGTTGCTGGCTGAACCTCCCAAGGAACCACCAAACCAGGTTCCTATCAGCAAGGCCTCTTGACCACAGCAACAGTGTTGGGTTTGGTGTCTGCAGACATGATGGATTCCCCACGTGGGACAGTCCTGGGATGGCCCTTCATTCAATCTCTTTTCCACTTTTTGTACCTGCTCTTCCTTTGGACAGGAACATTTTTGAGTTAAAAGCTTTGAGATGGGTGGGTAGTCCAATCCCTCAAGCAGGGGCCATGCCTATCTACTGGAGGTGATATCTACAGGTTCTATTTTCCCCTTCTCTGTGCATTTTGCCTAAAGTCATCCCCATTGGGTCTTAAGAGCTTCATGTCTCCCTGGTGTCTAGGACCCTCCAGCGGCTATCCCCAGTTTCTCATCCCCCATGCTCCATATTTTTGTTTGATTTCCTGACCATCTCTACCTCTCTCACATCGTCTCCAGTTCCTGATACTCTGCCAATTATTTCCTTCCCCTCCTCTCTCCCTCCCAGGTTGCCCTCTCCCTCTACCTCCCACAATCATCCTGTTCCTCCCTCAATGCAAGACTGAAGCTTCCACACTCTGGTCTTCCTTCCTTTGAAGCGCCATATGGTCTATTACATTATTTCTCAAACTGTGGATAAAGACAGCTTTGGCGGTCAAATGGCCATTTCACAGGGGTTGCCTAAGACCATCAGAAAACACAGATTACATTACAGTTCATAATAGAATCAAAATTACAGTTATAACATAGCAAAGAAAATAATTTTATAGTTGGGATCACTACAACACAAGGAACTGTATCAAAGAGTCGCAGCATCAGAAAGGTTGAGAACCACTGGTCTAGTACCTTTAAGTACAATAAGAAAGGAGAGACTCAAAACTCCAAAACAATTTTAATGGGTCTGAGTTTTATACTTATCACCTGGACAGGGAAAACAGCATTTTGCTTGTTCAAGTTAATTTTTCAACCCTGAAGCACTGGATAGGAGTCACAGAGACTACTGATGTACGACAAGTTAATGGCCACTGGCCATTGGTACCCGAAGAAAAGGTTTCTATGAACAATGTTGGTTTCTACCATCCGTTCCACAGAAAATAGTCAGGTAAGGTAGTGAACAGAATTACTTATTGTCAAGGATGCTAATAAATAACAATTCAATAAATTTCCAAAGAAAGGAATGTGAATAAACAGAAGGAGTATGTTTTCTGTGTCTTTAAGTGCTCTGACGAATTGATACAGTTAATTAAACTGTACACACACACACACACACACACACACACACACACACACACACGGGGGGGGGAAGAGAGAGAGAGAGAGAGAGAGAGAGAGAGAGAGAGAGAGAAGGAGAGAAAGGGAGAGGCAGAAGGGAAGAGAGAGGGAGGGGAGAGGGAGAGGGAGAGGGAGAGGGAGAGGGAGAGGGAGAGGGAGAGGGAGAGGGAGAGGGAGAGGGAGAGCGAGAGGGAGAGGGAGAGCGAGAGGGAGAGGGAGAGCGAGAGCCATCAGATACCTGTACTTTGGATTTCCTGATTTGAGAGTATGCTATAGTTATATATAAGGCATTTCATTGGGAAATGATTTGTAATCTCTTTGTGTCCTTTCTTAAAACCATCATAAATCTAGAGTGATTCAATACAAGATCTTAATGAAGGCAGTACAAAGAGGAATGGGAACGTATATGAGAAAGGTTTAATGGAGATGGGGATGGGAAAGAAGGGGACCAGGGGGATAGGGTATGTTTTATATGCCTTTTCAAATATAGCTAAATAGAATTTTTTTAAAAAGTCAATAAGTATAGCATTTGATATAGGGCTGAATTTGGCAGTTATTATAATTGTTTGAATTCTAGGTTATCTACCAGAGTCTGACAAATATAGATGCGGATACTTGCAACCAATCCAGGAACTGAGCACAGGGAGCCCCCTGAAGGGGTTTGGGGAAGGACTGAAGGAGCTGAAGGGATTTGCAACCACATAAGAAGAACAACAATATCAACCAACCAGACCCCTCAGAGCTCCCAGGGACTAAACCACCAACCAAAGGAAACATGTGGAGGGACCCATGGCTCCAGCTGCATATGTAGCAGAAAATTGCCTTATCAGTGCCCCAGCATAGGGGAATGATAGGATGATAGGGCAGTAAGGTGGGAGTTTATTAGTGGGTGGGGGAGCAGCCTCGTAGAAGCAGGGGGAGGGGAATGGGATAGGGGGTTTGCAGAGGGGAAACTGGGAAGGGGATAACATTTGAAATGTAAATAAATAAAATAACCAATAGAAATAAAATGATGATGAAGATGATGATGATGTAGAATTGTAGTGTAATTAACATCTTTCCTTAAAAATAAAGATCTGGAGCTGAACAGATAGCCCAGTAGATAAGACCTTGCAGTGCTCTTATGGAAGACCTGTGTTCAGTTTCCAGCACCCACATAGTAGGTTCACAGTGGGCTGTAGTACCATTTTTATTTTTATTTATTTATTTATTTATTTTTATTTTTATTTGTTTATTTATTTATTTATTTATTTATTTTGGGTTTTTTCAAGACAGGGTTTCTCTGTACAGCCCTGGCTGTCCTGGAACTCACTCTGTAGACCAGGCTGGCCTCGAACTCAGAAATCTGCCTGCTTCTGCTTCCCAAATGCTGGGATTAAAGGTATGCACCACCACTGCTGGGCTCCATTTTTTATTTTGAAAAGAATTTATTCTTATTTTTCATATCATGTTAGGAAAGTCAGTATAACGAGTATTTATGAAGACCAGAACTTTATTGCCAAGCATCTCACCATAGTTTATCATGTTATATACTGTGTTGTACTTGTTTTCACTGAGAAATGAGGATTGCCTTATAGTTTTATGTTAATAAAGTAAACTATTAAGCTAATGACCATGTTCACCAATTTTACCTATACTGGCTGCAGACTGTTTATAACCACACCATATTTCATCACTTTAATCATACTCTTTCTGTTTTACATATAGAGAGTGGCTAAAGGAATTTCCCTAAAAGGTACCATTGTAAAGTGGCAATG
Source organism: Mastomys natalensis (assembly GCA_021653895.1). NCBI lineage: Eukaryota > Metazoa > Chordata > Mammalia > Rodentia > Muridae > Mastomys > Mastomys natalensis. Next base: position 205,259 of record JAJTUV010001312.1, on the reverse strand, counting down.
GTTGCATCAGACTGTTGCTACTGATGATAGATGTTATGCTTCATTGCACCCTTGTCTTCATAAATACTACACAATCTATTCCTTAGTGAAGACTTTAAAAGTTCTATTTCAAAATAGATACAGATAGTTCTAACACTTAATGTATTAGTTTTGGACAAATTGATTCCTTTCTTTTTATAATTTTACTTTTTATGTATTGCATTAGAACAAAAGGAAAAACAGATTTCCTAATTGTTGTAACTCATGTTTTCAGTTAACTAGATAAAATCAACAGACAAATAAATTGTCCACATGTTTACTATTTTTCTTTTAAAAAGATCACTATAAAATTTATCAGAGACCATTATCAATGTTCCTCATTTATCTGTCTGTTTCATCTGATCATGATGCCCAGAATGACAAATATCAAAAAACAACCTGTTTCTTCATTCTTTAAGTTAATCACATCTATTTGATCTTTGATGCCCCCTCTCTATGTGTGTGTGTGTGTGTCTTTTCTCATACTGGACTTTCAATACAATGTTAAAATCAATCAAACATGAGCAGATATTCTTCATAATTTTAATGATTTTTGATATGCATTTTTATTAATTGTACTTATTTCAAGATTGATGTGGAGTGGCTGAAGTTTTCCTGAACTGTATCATCTTTGGAAGTGTTCTTATCAGTGTTCAAAGAGAATGGGAGACAGCAGATATCCACTCAGTGGAGACTTGATTTCACAGAAGTCTGAGGATCAGAGATTAGCTACTGAATGATCATCACAGCAATAGTTTCAACCCCTTTTTTTACTTAGGTGTTGTGTGTTTCTGTCACAGAGAGCTTAAGTAAAAAGGAGTTCACAATCTCCTCCTGAGGAGTCTGGAAATTTTTGTACAGAAAATAAAAGCCAAGTGAGTTTTTTTTTAATAGAGGATTACTCTCCCAGAAGTCATCTATAACTCTTATATATATATATATATATATATATATATAATATATATATATAAGGATCGCTGACCATGGCTGAGTGAGCAGATAATAGCCTGTTTAGAAGCAGTCAGCTTTGTTCACTGAAGGGCATTCTGTCCTCCCACCACTCACCCTTCTTTTTCTTTCTTTCTTTCTTTTTTTTATTCATCACACCCACCAAATAAGAGAGATGCCAAGTCTGCAAATAGAAAGCAAGACTATTAACATATGAAGCAGCTCCAAGATCAAAATACTGCATGCAGCATGTGTGTTTTAATGAAAATCTCCTCCGTGCAAAGGCAGCTGAAGTCTGCATTGTGGAAGCTTCCAAGATAAAAGTGCAATTGCGGTGAGAGAAGAAACTTTCAACACTCCAAGTAAAAATTGCTTTTTACACTTAGAGCCAATTACTTTCTCTTGTGAAAGTGCGTGTCATCACCGAACCTCTTTCCCAAGACATTGGAAGTGTTCTTTCTGCTGCCCGAGTTCCCCTTTGCCTGGGGAATTCTCCCTGCAATGTCCATTTCCTGCTATAAACTGTCTTGAAAGCTGGCCATTTAATTTATTTGGAAACTCATTCCTGTTGGGGACTGGTGTTTCTGATGGCCTTATCTGATCCCCCTAGGTTTTGCATTTCTTCAGCTGATGGCTTTGAGGCTCATGTTATTGATCATCGTGCACACAGCTCATCAGCCAAGGGAAAATGAGGTTACAACTCCATTTCCTTTGTCTAGCATATACTTTGATGAGCTCACATATGTCTTCCTCTTCCTTTAGTGTTTCCGTTTTCTGTTCACCTTCCTGCTGACACCTTTCTTATAGAGGAAGAGAAAGACAATCTCAAGCATGAAGGGGCAGTAGATTGCAAAAGAGAGGGAGAATCCTGATGCTTGCTTTTCATCATTCATCCCAGCAAAGATTAGGTTTTCAGTGCTGTGTATCAAAGGGCTACACACTTGCTAGTATAAATCAACATGTATTGAGCATTGCAGAGACTCTTTGGTAAGGGGTTCAGGCCAGGCTTAGGTGGATGCTGTACTTGGGTCATCATAGACTATAGTCAAGGTTGGTTGGGTTGTGGATACTCCCTCCCTCCTTTAGGAAACTAACTGGAGTTGGTTTCTTATGTTTGTAGAACCGAAGCTTTCCATGTAGAACCTAACTCTACAGTAATTGTGAACATAAATCATGGAAACTTTAAGGAAGTTATATAGTAGCATGGGTTGTCGGTGGTAGTCCTGAAATTTCTCCTGTCATAATAGAAACATCAATCTTCTTCATAAGGTCTTAAGCCCTTTAAGACCTTGAGTGGCACACAGCATGAAAACTAATGCTTTGAAAGATATCTCTTCTCTTTGGAATTATGAAACAGAATTTCAATGTGATTGTTACTGATTATGCTATATATGTAAAATTTTATTTGTACCAAAACCTTCTACAGTGACAGTTAACAATGAACTAGCACAATTATTTCATTTTCAGAGAACAACTTAAGATAGCTCATGCATGGAATGATTACTTATTTCATGTTTTCTTAATTTCTTTTATATAAGACAGAAAAGCTATAGGTTATTCTTGCCTTTCCAAACCTGCATCCATTTCCAGGTGCAGCTTTTCCATGAGAGAAACAGGATGACTTCTTGTGCTCAGGCCTCCAGCTTCTGCATGCTTGCATGCTGGCTGTTAACAGGCACACTGTAATTTTGAGAGCTCTCTCAGTATTTCCTATGCTTTCTTTCTTCCAAGGCTGATGGCTTGGCATGTGCAAACCAGCTTCTGCTTTCACAAATTGCAAGAGTCAAGTTTTGAGCTGAGACTTCAATTTTTCAGGCTGCTGTGAGTTGTGGACTTGACTTTGTACTGATTCCTGAGAGAAAGAGCACAATAGAATACAGAGCATTCTGTCAGTGAGAGGTCAGCGAGAAAGAATGTATATATAGATACTCCTTACATATACACATTTTATACTCTATATTATATTAAAATATTTCATATTTCTTTTTAATGTTATACTTATTTTTAATTGGTTGGTTTATTTACTTACATTCCAAATGTTATCCTCCTTCCCAGTTTTGCCTCTGTAAACCTCTTATCCTGTCCCCTCTTCCTCATGATTCTATGAAGGAATTCCCCCACCCACCTACCCATTCCCACCTCACCACCTTAGCATTCCCCTACACAGGGGCATTGAGTCTCCACAGGACCAAGGACCTTACCTCCCATTGATACCAGATAAAGCAATCCTCTGCTGCATATGCAGCTGGAGCCATAGGTCCCTCCATGTGTACTCTTCGGTTGGTGGTGGTTTAGTTCCTGGGAGCTCTGGGAGGTCTGGTTAGCTGATATTGTTGTTCTTTCTATTGAGTTGCAAGCCCCTTCAGCTACTTCAGTTCTTCCCTAACTCCTTCATTGGGGTCCCTGTGCTCAGTCTGATGGTTGGCTGTGAGCATCAGCATCTGTATTGGTCTGTCTCTGGCAGAGCCTTTCAGAGGACAGCTATACCAGGCTCCTGTCAGTAGCACTTCTTGGCATCAGCAATAGTGTCTGGATTTGGTGTCTGCAGATGGGATGGATTCCTAGGTGGGGCACTCTCTTGATGACATTTCCTTTAGTCCTTGCTCCACTCTTTGTCCCTGCATTTCCTTTAGACAGGAATAATTTTGTGTTAATATTTTTGAGATGGGTTGGTGGCCTCATCCCACTATTGTGGGCCGTGCCTAACTTCTGGACATGGTTTCTACAGGTTCTTTCTCCCCTTTGTTGGGTATTTTAGATAATGTCATCCCCATTGGGTCCTGGAAGCCTCTCACTTTTATATGTAAACAGAAATACTTCAAGGACAGATTTTGCACTCAGCTATATGCTCAAAAAGAAAGTGAGTATCTGTGTATATGTAAATATGTTATACAATTCAATAGAAGTATATTAATATTCCTAAGAACTTAGAGATAAAATTGAGGACCAGAAAATTTTGGAAGAAGACACATTATAATATCAGATAACATAGGTAATTCCAGGTGGAGATACTGAATTAAGAGTCCTTGCAATTTCAAGGAACCTTCAACTCTTTCAAATCAGAGGTTACTGGAGGTTATTCTGTCCCTAGAATTAGAAGCCCTTCTGGCAAATCTCTTAAGTTTAAACCTGAGAATTCCCATCTGCAAAGTAAGAGATAATATTCCCATCACTTCCGGAAAAAGAGAGTTGTGAGAACTGAGGCAGAGCACTCATGCAGATAAAACGAACAACCAAACAAACTTAGCACTTCTGTTCTCTAAGATTGAGAGCCCCCTTTCTAGTATAAAATGTAAAATGTGTATTCAACTAAGTCTCATCATTGCTTATTGTTCTTCAAAGTGCATTTTAAAATGGAAGAGTTAGGAGAAAGAACAGCAGTATCAATTAACTCCACCCCTCAGAGCTCCCAGGGACTAAACTGCCAACCAAAAAGTATGCATGAGCCTGTTCATGGCTCCGCGCTACATATGTAGCTGAGTACTACCACACCTGGCATCAGTAGAAGGGGAGGTGCTTGGTCCTGGGGAAGCTTGATGCCCCAGAGAAGGGGGATGTTAGAGGGTTGAGGTGGGAGTGGGTGTGTGGGTGGGGGAGCACCCTCTTAGAGGCAAAGGAGAGGAATATGGGGTATGGGATTCATAGAGGGAAGATCAGAAAGGGAGATAACATTTGAAATGTAAACAAATAAAATGATTAATAAAAAAATTTGAAAGTTTCTTTAAAAAGGTGTAGACATACTGTCAAAATATTAAAACTCCTGCCCTCTCTCTTTTCTCCCTCCATTTCTTCTCAGAGAAGGAGAGGTTCACCCCAGGCCTAGGTACTAACCTGACCATGCATATCAAGTCTCATCAAGAGTAAAAGTATCCTCTCCCACCAAGACCAAAGAAAGCAGACCACCTAGGGGAATGGGATCCAAAGGCAAACAATAGAGTTTGTCTCAAAGATTACCTCTGCTCCAATTTGGAGGACCCACCCGAAAAGCAACCTGCATTTCTGCTATATATATACAGGGCCTAGATCCAGTCCATGCATGTTCCTTGGTTGGTGGTTCAGTCTCTATGAGCCCCCATGGGCTCAGTTTAGTAAGATCTGTTGGTCTTCTAGTGGTGCCCTTGACCCCTCTTCTGGCTCCCTCAATTCTTTCCCCTGACTCTTCTTCAAGACTCCCTGAGGTCTGCCTAATGTTTGGCTGGGGGGTGTTTTGCATCTGTTTCTACCAGTTGCTGGATGAAGGCTCTCAGATGACAGTTATGCTAGGCTCCTGTCTGCAGGCATAGCAGAGTATCGTTAATAGTGTCCAGTATTGGGTCTCTCCTAAGGGGTGAGTCTCAAGTTGTTCCAGTCACTGGTTGACTAATCCCCCAATCCATCATTATCTGTTCACATTTTGTAGTCAAGGCAAATTTTGGGTTGAAAGTTTTGTGGTTGTGTTAGTGTGCCCCTTCCTCCACTGGAAGTACTACCTGGGTACAGGAAGTGCCCACTTCAGGTTCCACATGCCCTGCTGCTGGAGTCTCAGCTAGGATCACTCTACTTTTCTCCCATGATCCTTCCCTGACCCATGTATCCTGCTTTTTCCAGAGATGTACCCCCCACTGATTTCCCTTCTCTCTCCCAGTCCTCTCATTTTCTACCCTGGCTCTCCCCATACCAAAATCCCATTGTAGTCCCCCTCCCTATCCCCTCTCCCTCCCAGTTCCCTCACTCCATCCACCCTGATGTCTATTTTATTTCCTCTTCTGAGTGAGATTCAAGCATCCTTCCTTGGACCCTCCTTGCTTCGTAGCTTCTTTGGTTCTGTGAATAGTAGCATGGTTATCCAGTACTTTATGGATAACATTCACTTATGGTCTGGCTAACTGAATGATAAGTACATACCATTCAAGAAGACACATGGCTGAGTAGGTTTGTGGTAGTGTTTCCTAAGGGAAAGGAGGACACACACTGAGTAGAAATGACACCATTCCAAAGAGAGAAAAAGTAGAAAATATGGGCATCACAGTTCATCAATCTTTCTTGACTATAGAAGCAAGCCAAGCCATTGTTTTGCCTCCCTTACCATGATCAACTTCAAACCTTAACCATGAGTCCAAAGGGAAAAAAAGACTTTACTTCCTATATTTTTGTTTTTCAAAAGCATGAAACACGTCTAAGATGCCATATGAAGTCTATAATTAAGAGCAGAAACACTGGTCAAGTGCTTAGCTTGGCTCTTAATGCCTACTCAGGCCTTGGAATTAAAGACTTGATCCCAGCCTGTGGCACTACTAGGAGACAGTGGAACCTTAAAGAGTTGGGAGAGAGGTACTCACTACTTCTCATATGTAAACATAGCCTTATGGATTATATGCCCCCACCATGATGTGCTGCTCCAAGCCCATAGCACCAGTAGCAAGTGACCTAAATCAAAACAATACACCTGTTCTCATAAGAATACAATCTTAGTTTTGTTGTAACAGTGACAGGACACATCTAAGGTATCAGGACTGGCTATTGGAAAATAATTTGTAGATCAAAAAGTATAACAAGACAGTCTGGGAAAGACGAGCAGGATGAAAAACTTGGGTTGTTGCTCTGGTGTGTTTGCTTCCTTTCCAAGGCTTCTATAAGGCTTTAGGCTGATTTCCTAACAAGGACATGGGAATAATAAAATCAGAATGCAGAAAGCCTTGATGGAAGCTTCTCCACTCTGGGTATGTTCTCTCTGGCCCTCATATTTTTTTCCAGTGAGTTGTAAAGGTCTGCATCACTCCAGTCATTTGTGCCTCAATTTACAGGGTCGCAGAAGGTTCAGGGTAAGGACATAAAAGAATGGGAATCTTCAAATTGTGACATCTTGGGAAAGGGTCTTCTATTTTTTCCTTATTTCTCTGGCTTTCGGTATATTCGTCCTCCTTTTTTTTCTTTATTTTTTTCCGTTTCTACTGCAGCAAATGGATTTTGAATTCTCCACAGAAATTACAAGCCCAGAAAAAACAAGCAATGAGGGTTGAGGTAAGAAAGGGCACAATACAGTAATTTCTTTTATGTTCACAACCTAATTTATTTTATTCTATTTTCCCTAAGTAAATTCAGGCGGCGGGTGCATTTTTCAGTGTTTATTTTCAAAATACATCCATTTTCATAAATACAAACAGAAGTACAGCCACAATTAGTCCCCTCTCATTTGTGTCTTGAAATAGCTTTGCTTAATCCAAAGCAAGAAATAAAAGGATAATGTTGAAAAATAACTAATGAAGGGGTTCGGATTATGAAAGGGATATTATACCAGTTCAAAGACATTTCATTTCGTCAGAGATTGCATAGCATTTAAAATTTTTAGAAAGTGGTATATTAAGTAAGTATCTATTTGCCGAATATAAAAGCAGCATGTTTAGCTGAGAAGTCAGTGCAGAAAATGAGTCACTTTCATGGTGCCAGTTTCCTGCTGTCAACAGGCAAAATCTGCTGGTTTGACCAGCAAAATCAACTGATGTAGGCAATGGTTAGTATTGTTTAGGATGGAAACTGATCTTATAAGAAAAGGGGGTTTTCTACATTGCATAAAAAATGTGAAAGAATTTATAATGGTATAATTATGTGAGTGTGTACACAGGTCTGATGATGTTTGAGTTAGGATTTATTTGGAAATATTATAGTTTAACTCTATGACCCCGAAGCCATGCTCTATTCAGCCAGATGGAAACAGCCAAATAAAATAAATTCCAAAATGAATTCCAGCAAAAAAAGCAGCATGCTTGCTTTTCATATTGTTTGCTTATTTTTAACATTGTGATTTAATTACTTTTTCCTTTCCCTTCCTCCCTTCAAGCCTTGTGACTTATCCCAGGCCTTGCTCTCCTTCAAATTCATGGTCTCTCTGTTAATGTGATTGTATACATGTGTCTGTTTGAATATACATATATATTCCTAAATATAACCCTAATTATAATACAAGTACAATGTTACCTGTATGTATGTTTTTAGAGCTGACACAACAACTGGTTGTTCAAAGCCGATGATCAGACCTGAAAAATACACAGGCTTTTGAACCTTAGTTTGAATTAGACTTTGGGATTAGACACATGCATTAGATTGGTTAAATAAGAGTTTAAAGTGTATGGATAAAAGGGCTGTAATAAAACTGCTGCTACAGGGTGTCAGGCATGGTACTTGCTCCTTATATCTCTCTTTTTGTTTTATTTATTTAGTTATTTAAATCACATCATAATTTACTAATTTACACAGGGGTTATAAACACAAAAAGGCAGGATGTGGGGAAGGGAATGGCACCGGAGCATAGGTGTTCAGAGGGAGTACACATACCTTTCAGAACAGGGTATCAGCTGGGTGTAGGTTCAGGGGACAGGTCACTATGACTCTGCCTATGATTCATTTGTCCTTGTCTAAGTTGGTACTGTCCACCAAGGCTGCCTGTTTATAAGACCTATGACTACTTGGGCTGGTAAATTTCCACAGAAGCCGCCTGTTTACAATAGCTTATAGCCTGCTGTTTCAGTGTTTTTCCACAGAGACCCAAGACTTGGTGTTAGCATGCATGTAATAGCTCCTAATATCTCTTAATGATACTATAAAGGAAGAAACCAATAACTCAGGGACCCACCTCATGTTACATCTCAAACATGTCGTCAGTTTCCTGTGTCAGAGAAAGCAAGTGAGAAATGGCTTCTGGGGTTGTTAAAGATTTGATGGCCAAGGTGAGAGAAAGGCTAGCCAAGCAGAAGAGAGAAAGAGAACAGAATAAGGGCTGGTTTAAGTCTTGGTTTAACTCCCCGGTTGGTTAACCACCCTCATATACACCTTGTTAGGACTCCTAAATTTTCTCCTGCTATTGTTGACCTTTGGGCCGTGCATACTGAACAAGCTTATAGACTTCATAAAAGACAGAACAGAAGCATGCATGTGACGGTCCTGCACCAACAATATGAGACTCTGAGGACAGGACCTGAAGCTATGAGTTAGTTACCCAGCACCCCTGAGTGAGCTCCAGGATGGAGCTTCTACAAGAAAAATAAAGGGAGTGAAGAAACCTAAGGGCTTCCCCCTCCCACCTGGGATTAAGGCTAGGGGACGTTCCATTCTCCAGCCCCAGGAACATTGCTGAGTAAAAAATTCTCAGAAAACACACACACACACACACACACACACACACACACCACACACACACAGAAAGTACTGACTAATAGTCACCTACCCTCTGGAAAGTCTCAAGTAGAGTTCAAATGTGTGTCATGATCTGCCCATGCTTGATAGCCAGTCGATTTAAAGGTCAATATGCTTAGCCAATAAGTTTGAATTGTAACCTTGCTAATGTCACCCTTGCCCCTAAAAAGTATAAAAACTGCTTGTAATAGCCAGTTGGGGGGTCACGTTCTAGTCACTGGCTTTGAGGGACTGCTAGAAAATAAAAGTCTTTTTTGCATTGAAAAACAAACAAACAAAAAGAATAAAAAAATAAATAAAACAACAAAAAAACAGACATTGTTTTCCCTAAGCAAGATGTGCTTTGGGCCTTTCCAGAGAAGTACATAGCTAACCAATAGAAAATGGGAATTAACACTAGGTGCCATCTTTACCTCAGACCCCACCTGGCAGGAAGAAAACTGTACTATTCTTTTAAGAACCAGAAATGATACATTGAGCAGACTTCTCTCATAAGGGCATGTCATAATTAAAGAACAAACAGAGGTTAATGTAGCAGCAAAGAAGAGTAGTAAGTATATCCATTAATCAAGATCCTGTTTACACATCTGCTAGGGAGGGATTTTCTCATTAACTTAAAGTGAGACGCAGTGTTTGATAACAGCTGTCGTTTTTTGTGACAACGTTGATTCTACCTGGCTCTGCTTCCCATCTAAGAATTAAAAATGTGCACTTTAGAAATTAATCTCCACTTGGTAATTAAAAGATTAATATTCTCACTGTAAAAATTCTACAGAGTAAAATACACCTCAAGTGACTCCTGATGTCTCGATTATGATTTTGAGTGATTTTCTTTTATTCCTGTGCATATGTGTACTCTCTGTATGAATGTGAATATGTATTTCTGGAAGTCATAAAAGTCTCCTCTTTTCATGTTTATAGTTCTCAATCCTGGTTTTATTGTTTATGTTGTTTCATAGCTGTTTCTCCATCTTATGTATTGTTTATATGGATAATTTGAAATGCCCATATAGTGTCTTAGTTTTTGGCTATATTTTGCTGCATGTAACCAAACTATCTCAATCAAATACTGACTCATGAAACTGCTTCTGTTCATCACTTCCAAGGGAACAAACTTGGACCATCCCCAAGCTCTTTCTGTGCAGTATCATAGAGGTAGACAATTTAAAGCTTTCAGTGACTTTAAAACTTATTATTCATGCTGTCAAGTTGCACTCTAGGAAATTTGTACCAATTTGTGATCAAGGTGTATATGAGAATTCTATTCTGCTCTACCATCTAAACTGGAAAATAAATTATATTGTCATTTTCTTCAAATTCTATTGCCAAGAACAATTACACAGACTTCACAGATCTTAATTTTACCATTTATAACATGAGGATGAAAATACAGCCTTGATAACTGTGTTCCAATTTATTCATATACACCAAGTATTCAGAACCTAGCCTTCCACCATGGTAAATGGTCAATAATATTAGCTCAAATTCTATTGGCAAAACATGGCATCAGGAATGAATGTGTATCCTTTTCTTTAATAATGCTCATTAGTATTGATTATTATTTTTGCAGCAAGTGTGTGAATGTCAGACGGTGACCTCTGCTGTCAGAGGATAACCTCTCATGATAGTATAGTGTCACATGTCTTCTTTGGACATTCTATTTGACACAAGGCCTTGGCTTGGCTCTGTGCCATGCCTTTTTCTAAAGTCCTGTTAAAGTTCTACGTTCTTTGTCTACTGGCATGTTCTATTTTATGCAGTTATAAAATTTCATTGCACACAAAAAGGTACTATTTTCCCTTTGGGATTAGTGTTTATTATCCTCAACTTCTTTCTGTCAATAGAAATGTTAAATATTTAATGTGATCATACAATGTTCAGGATTTCAACTTTAACTTTAAACATGTGAGAATAATTGACTCTCACTCATCAGAAATTCAGAAGCAATCCTGAATAGTCTTCAGGACTAATCCCCGTGTGTAACCTGTATCCAGGGCTGGGACATTTTGCCCAAAGTTTAAAATCTTCTTAACATGTTACAACACTATTTTTTGTTTTAACTATCTAAATATTCTCATGGTTCCCTTCTTTTAATTAAACTTAAGACCTAAATCATTCTAAAAATGTCAATAAGTTCTTAGGTAGTTAGTCCTGTTATTAAACCTTGTTATTAATTTTAGTTTTATAACATTGCAGTATGTAATTATGGACGTTGAAATTTATGCCATGGGGAGCTTGGGGTTTCCTTCTTGTCTTAAAATGTGGTCTGGTAGCTTTCTTGACTATTTAAATACACTATATCCTCCAAGATGGTCATTTGACTATATATTTATTAATTAAGATAGAAGTATTTGATTGAAATTCTGTCTCTTTTTTTTTTAAATAGCAATGGTATAGAAAAGATACAACCAACAAAAAATATAAGATGAAACTGAATCTCCCTCACTTTCCCAAGTTAAACACTAATCAGATGATCAGATTTAAGGGTTTTAGAGTGGAGAAAGACCAAGCTTCTATTATTTCTGAATGTCTTCTTATTCTACCCTGTCTGCTATGGATAAACACAGTGTAGTCCTAGAGCCCCTATAATTTTGATTTTCCTGACCTGCAAAGCATTGCAAGTTCTGAGCTTAAGAGCTCACAGCCATCATTTTGTGGATGTAGCCTCTGAATTTCATTCCCCCTTGTTATTGAAAAGCAACCCACTCAACCCTCTATAATTCCATATGCTCCGGACAGGGATTTACCTCCAATATTTATGTTCTAACAAGGCCTAAGCTTTCACTTCTGTATATATCCCTCATTTTCCCTTTGCCTTTTTCCTTCTTTTAACTCTTTCAGACCCACTATCACTTAGCTGGATAATTTAAATTTATCTTTCATTACTCAATCAAGATCCATGTCTCAGTAATGCCTTTCCTGATTCTCTAAGCAATGAAACAAACAAATGCTCTTTTTTAATTTCACTGTCCTGTGTTATGTTTGTACATAATCCTATCTTTCTATTTAAGGTGCTGTTGGAAACTTGATAATATCATTATGCAATCCCTAGCACACAATAAATACCCACTTAATATATGCCAGACATATGTGTGTCTCTGTGTCTGTGTATAAGTGTGTTTACATACATGTGAATATAGATACGTGCTGCCATTTCATGTACTGATGGTCAGAAGACAGCTTCAAGTGTTGGTCCTTACCTTGCTTCATGTTTGAGATGGGATCTTTTTTGTTCCTTCCTCCACAGGCCAGGTTAGTTGCCATTCAAGCTTCTTGCAGTTCTCCCATCTCTGCCTCCATTGTGATAGGATGATACATGTTTACACTACTATTTTCACCATTTACATGTGTTCAGGGAATACAAACTGAAGTCCTTAAGCTGACAGGACAAATGCTTTGCCTACTGAGTCACCTATCTAACCTTTAACTCATGATGTCTTTTAAAATATAATTAAGAAAGATGAAAGAAGACACAAGAAATTAAAATAAATGAAACACAGATGTAATTATACACAGATGCTTATGGTTTATGAGTAACTAAATGATATTCAGAGATATATCCCCTCCTACTGGTAAAAATTCTGACATATAGAAGGAATTGTATAAATATTTACAGAAGAAATCAACTGGTCTGGAGACATGTAAGTAAAACCTGCCTGCATCTGGAGGCTACCTGAATGATAAATGTTTTTTTGTTTTAATTTTATTCTGTATATCTTTTTGATGACCAAACAAAAATGTCTGTCTACCTATTTATAAAACGCTAACTTTCCATGGACTCTTTTTTTATTTATCCATGTGTTAGAAGGACAACTGAGTTTGCATAACAACTACGTCCCCCTAATTCTTTCAAAAGCAGAGAAGAGATTTCCAGATTTTGTTTTTGCTTTATAGTGTGCACAAATCTTAATCTCCATTCCAAATTTCAATTTGAGTGTTGTATCAGCTTAATGCACAGACCAGCTTGTGTGAAATGTGTTATGCCATAGAAGGAAATGCACACAGTCAGCAGGCTGTACTTTGAAGGGGAAAGAAAGTAAGCAATCTCAGCCTCTCCCCAAAAGGAATTGGTACAATACAGACTCAATAGTCAAGAATTAAAGTCAAATGGTTCAACGCAGATAGCAACACGTTTAAATGGATTACCTTATTTTCATTGTGGGCTTCACATTTTTGTCAAGGGAATTTGATAATTATAAACTGCAACAATAATGAGGTTTTGAATATTCATAGGCAATTAAAATGCCTCTGTGCATTTTAGCAGTGCCCTGTGGAAGTGTAACTCATTTTAGAAACAACTGGGTTGTCATAATGAAATTCCCAAATATTCTGTTAAAAATAGAGAGGGGAGCCTGGATTAGCTTTTTTTTTTTTTTTTTTTTTTTTATGTACTAGAAAAGTTCTTACAGGCTCAAGGTTGTTGATATCATGCTTACTATGTGTTTTTTGAGGTCATTTTGACATATCTATTACTTTTTATATTCTCAAAATACAGGAAGACCATGAGTAGAGAGAAAGGTCCATTTTCAGTGGAGTAGATCTCCTTGCCTTTAGATTTGCACCCAGGGGCAGGGACTGGCAAACTCTCTACATACCAGGTGCCTCTATCAAGGTTTCAGGCACACCGCATTCTCAGGCTCCATTAGCACATGGTGTAGATGTGCTAAAGTCAGAACTAACATGGTAGCAGGGTTGACGTGCTCCATTTCCAGCATGGTCACAGAACCCTCTTACTCATCATTCTCCCGAATTGTCTCCTGGACAGAGCCACCAGTGAAAGGGGACCGGGAACCCTGAGTCATTGATCAAAGGAACCCCATATAAATGAAACATTCACATTAAGTCATCACAACTCTAACGTAAGCATTCATTAGGTTTCTGACATGTGAGAGTTTGCTTATTGGAATAGTTCACTTCAGCTTTACGCACAAAAACTGGGGAAATGATAACCAAATTCAAATATCGTTTTTTAGCCATGCCCAAAACAAATGATATGCTTCATCTATATTAATGCTGTACTCTCATGTACTATAACATTTTGAAGGACTTTAGTTTGATATGTTTCAGAGAATTAATTTCATCTAATATAAGTGTATATTCTTTTGTGTTGTAGCAAGAAAACCAGAGTCCATCAACCGATGCCCTCACCCAGTGAATACTTTCCCTGTCATCTTATTAACTATTCATTTATTCAGTGCTTTACAATTATGCTTTCTGGGTGCTTGTGCTGTTTATAAAACTGGTATGTGTGAACCTAATCTGTATATAAAAATATTAAGTGGTCTTACTGGGGTGAGAGTGATGGCTTCCTGGGTAAATGTACTTGCTCTAGATTACCAGAGTTTCAGCCCAGGATCTATAAGGTGGAAAAGAAGAACTAATTCCTAGAAATTGTCCTCTGACTTCACTGGTACACCAAGGCACACGTCTCACACACATAAAAATGCAATTAAAAAGAGATATAGTCCTTGAATGGTATTAAATCATGAGTGATGAGTTCTTGTCCAAGAGTGGAACTCCTTTCCTTAAAAGGATTCCTGAGGAAGATTGGTTGCTTCTTCTAACATGCGAGGACATGTTAAAATATGTCCATGATATCACAGACACAGTCATAGATGCGAGAAGACACAACTTACTTGGTAGAGTGCTTGCCTAGAATGAACAAAGTCCTGACTTCAGTCACAGAACCCACCATACAATCTGCATGGTAGTGTACACCAGTGATTCAAACTATTGGTGGAGTCTGTATGACCCGAAGTTCAAGGTTAACTTTGGCTATGTAGCAAGTTTAAGGTCAATCAAGAAACCAGAAACCTTGTTTCAAAACAAAAATAATGTTCTTTATGAAATAAAAAAGAAAGGAAGAAAAAATAAACTGAGCATCAGAGAATGAATATGAGTTTGACTGGTCCTTGTGATCATGTGAACATGCTTTAGGAAACATCTGGTACTTCTGTCTGCCTGCCATTTAAATACCCGTGTCCTAAATTATTTGAGACAACCCTAATGCTTACTCTGCACATGCCATTGTAATTGTGTTCTCCTCAGCTCTCAAGGATACCTTGGTCTGGATGATAGATTTTATTGTTGACTTATTTATAGCCCTGTTGTGTAAAGGGGACAACATAACCATCAGAGCCTGACGCCCTTCAATATTAGCATAAATCTCTTTGTTCAGATTCCAGACTTCACTAAGCAAGCAAACTTCTGATAATTTGTATTCTTTGTAGCAGGGGTACAAAGAGAAAGTACTAGCTGGACTCAGATCAAAGGCACGGCTGTTCTGTGCCCATGTGACATAATCAATTAATGAGCTGACATCCTGGATGTATAAACTTCAAAATCCATATGAAAGATGACTGTGAAACGGTTTTTCCAGTACTGATAAGTTTTTGGATCCCGAGAAGTAGGAATTAAAGAGTCTAATGAAATGTGTGATGACCCTAATGAGATGGAGCACAGAAGCCTTAAGTTAAATGCTTACCTGCAAAGAGATGCATCAGGACCACTGGTCTCTGGCAACTCGTCGTGAACACTGATTATGGTCTTTATTATGAATAACTACATCTAGTTACACAATAAAAAAAAACAAAATATCTGTAGAGACAGACTACCCCAAGGAGAGGAAGATTATGAGCTAACCCTAAAAGTGGTTTGTTAGATGAGTAGTGAGAAGAATGAACTAACTGAGGATATTGTGTTTTGAATGTGAAATAACATTCATGGGTTTACATGTTTGAAACCTTAGCTCCCAGAAAGACATACCATTTAAGAAGTTTACTATATCTTCAGGAGTAAAGCTTTCTTGGAAGAAATGGGTAGCTGAGGATGGGCCTTGAGGTTTTATAGTCCAGTCTCACTTCTGGTTCACTCTCTGCTTTCTTAGCTATGAGTACAATATGATCTATCAGTCTCCTGTTCTTCACACTATCTTTTGCTGTCTGTTACCATGTCTTTCCCACCTCTGGGGAACTATAAAACTTAGTCAGGGTATTTTATCATAGCAACAAGAAAAGAAACTAAGACGAATATATTACATTCTTCATCTAATTCTCCTTTGTTAGCTAGGAATCTGGTTAACAAGAGTAGGGGAGAGATTAATATATAACTTGTAGTTTAATTTCCCTTGAATCACTATGCTTAACCCCAAAGCAATCTCCCTTCTTAAGCCAAAGATTTACTTTAAGTATTCATAATGAACATTACTTTCTATGTCTCTGAGGAATAGTGAGTTCCTCTTTGACTCAACAGATATTTATTCAGTAAATCTATGAAACATATTGTTCACCTGCAGCAAAAGCAGTTGTCAGGAACAGAGGTGTGCAGGAGACCAGACTAAGGTGTTCCTTGGTGCAACAAGCTGCAGAGGAAGTCAAATAGGAAAAGGCAAAGTGAAAGCAATTGAGAGATCCAGGCCAATGGACCATTATGGTTTATAAATGTTAGAGTCTAGGGCTCCAGCTGGGGGTGCTGTCTTGGGAAGTGATGGAAACATTAGGAATGTGAATCTCACTGAGAAGTAGTCTGTGGTTTAATTCTTGGTATTTTGTCATTGAGCCCCTTTTGTTTCCCTAGCTCCGATTCTGCTCTACCATGAAGTGATCATCTCTGCTTTGCCACATGTTGATACCACCATAATTACTTTTGTTTAAGTGTATAAACCACACAACCATGAACCCAGTATTCTGAGACCATGAACTCAGATCAATTCTATCTCCCTTAAGTTGTTTTAACCAAACTGCAAATAGAGATACAGAAGTAACTAAGATATGGATGCTATGGAAATGTTTATGTGGATGCAAGGTACACATGTGCAAGAGTATGTACATCCATGCAGGAGAGGATTGGAGACGTTTAGTCAGAAGAAAAGACTTTGATTTAAATGAGATTAGCCAAAGAAAACTATAGATGAAGAGTATTTTTGAAACAGTATGGTCAAATAATCAAAGATAATAGAAAATTAATAGAATAAATTAATAGAATAAATACAAAATTATTGAATATTCATAAAGTTATATGAGCCACCATTAGAAATGTCTAGGACATCATAGGCCCATTGTCTCCCAAATCAATAGGAACCAGCTAAGAGGCTCCTGCTGCACAAATCCATATTACTGACTACAAAATGCTTCACATGCCTTCTTTTGTGAGATTTGTTTTGAAGGTAGAAATGGGAACGGGATAGACAGAAAACCCACACCTACATCCAGTCCTAAATTCCCTGAGAATATCTTTCTTGGTATTTACAAAGACAGTTATACTTTTTCGATAGAAACTCATATAACACCTTTGTTTTATAATAAGAGAGATACAATCATACTTAGGAGAAACAAATATAGATGTGTCTGCAAAACTTTTATTTAAGACATGTGTTTCTTTTTCCTACCCATGTGGTTGGGTAAGGCTGATTTTGTTTCAATAATTTTTAGTCTTTTTCTTAGCCTTCCAGAAAGTTTTTTGGGCTATTTTGTAATTAAGTTGTAAATGTATACATCATAATACTTAGAAGGGATACTTCTTTTGTTTTCTCTCTCTTGAATGTGAAACTCATCTTAGGTGTTTCTGTTAGTTAGTTGAGGTGAATTATAATATATAGGACTTGTCCTTCGTGGTTGTCTTAGTTATGGTTTTACTGCTGTGAAGAGACACCATGACTAAGGAAACCCTTATAAGGACATTTAATTGGGGCCGACTTACAGGATCAGAGGTTCAGTCTATTATCTTCAAGGTGAGAACACTGCAGAATCCAGGCAGGCATGTTGCAGGAGGAGCTGAGAGTTCTACATCTTCATCTAAAGGAAGCCAGGAGCAGACTGGCTCCCACGTGGAGGTTATCAAAGCCCATCTAGCAGTGACACGCACCATCCAATGAGGCCTCACCTACTCCAATAAGGCCACACCCACTCCCTGGACCAAGGATATACAAACCATCACAGTGGTCTTATGGTTGTTCATCTTATGTGCTTTATTTGACTAGATTTTATTTACTTGTGTTCCTCCTATGAGGTCTGTTCTTGAATCCATCATAATTCCCTGCTAAGAACAGAAAGCTTTTGCTAGTATGATATGCTTCCCTAATTTTTTTTTAATGTAGTGTTTTGATAATTATAAAAGTTTGCCTAAGTGAAAATATCTCCTCAAATTAAATTCAAGTGGAGTCTGGTCAGTATTCAAGGTAAGTGGTTTCATTGCAGAGGATGAAGAGTGGATCCAGAATACTCAATAACATCTCAAATAATTCAGTCACTATTCTCCAGAAAGGCTATTCCACATTCTTAATCTTTAAATTCTCACAATAAGATCAAGGATTATTAACTCACAATTACCTATTGTTTTTGGCATACAGGACTAGATTATGAACCAGGGAAATACTATCTCCTAATGACAGGATTTTATATCGAAGAAGTAGAGTAAATATCCCTTTCACTAAAGTCTCAGTACTTTCTGGCAATAGGTAAAATTATCCTTATATTTTATTTATTTTGACAAGGTCTCATGAGGCCTAGGCTGGCATTCAACTTTTATGGCTAAGTATTACTTTAATCTGAAGTATTCTTGTCTCCAAGTGCTGAGATTTCAGACATGAACTACCATGTCCAGTTTATGTGGTGCCGAGGAACAAAATGCAGGGCTTTGTGGATGATAGGCAAGTGTTCTATCAATGGAGCTATCTCTACTGGTTTCCCAAGATTTTTAAGATGTAGTAATGAAAGTGACACAAGTGAATTTCCAAGAATCCAAAGCCTTAATGCAGTGACAAGGTAGGGCCAGACTACTTATGTTTTTGTTCACAAGTGCTTTATGAAGGGCTAATAGCTTTCTCTAGCAGAGGATGACTTTGCAAACACTCTGTTATTATTACTAGCATAAATGTTTTTTATGGGAATTGAAACACTGAAATTGTCATGAAGACAAGTTACAAGGAAACAAGTTTTGTAAGGAAATAAATCTACAAATGATGAATTCATCAGCAGTCTTTCCCTGGAAATGATAGAAATGTTATGTAACAATTGTACTTCAATAATTGAAAAAGCATCTACCCTCTCCCTTAACTAATGCTTATCCTACCAACTCAGTGTTCCACTCTTAGTATAAATTCTTGTGAAGGAGATTTTCTTCCTGTGAAGAAAAGCATACTAATCCCTAGGAGCACTGTGTACAACATAAAGGTGTTTCTGTTAGAGACAGGGAGATTTCTCAAGCTACCTTAAATTGGAACAAAAATAACATAACACACAAGCAAAGGACATTAGAAGAAAATGACCTTCACTCTACTCACTCAAGATAAAATCCTGCCACATGGGGCTAGTGTTTCTTTCCCAATTCACAGTCTAGATCAATATGCCAAAAACAATAGGCAACTGTGAGTTAGTAATCCTAGGTCCCACTGTGAGAATTCAAAGATCAAAGAAAGAATTGTGAGCTGTTTGCAAGTCTTAAGACCTTAAAACTGAGAATGGGACATTCTTATGGAGTCTTGACACATTCACTCAGAAGCAGCATTTGACCTTCTTATGCTCAATATATGTGTTTTGTTTGGTTGGTTGCTCTTATTGTGTCTTTTCAAATTATCGCCAAGAACAAAACACAGAACAACATC
This sequence comes from Mastomys natalensis, assembly GCA_021653895.1. NCBI lineage: Eukaryota > Metazoa > Chordata > Mammalia > Rodentia > Muridae > Mastomys > Mastomys natalensis. The sequence continues at coordinate 185,524 of JAJTUV010001312.1, read as the reverse complement.
TTTTTGTTCTTGTTGCTGTATTCAGCTTGGGTTTTTTTTTTTCTTTCTTTCTTTCTGTTTTTATTGGAAATTTTATTTACATTTCAGATGTTTTCCCCTTACCCCATTATCCCCCTCTCTCCCAGGAATGTTCTAACCCTTCCCCCCTCTTCTTGCCTCTATGATAGTGTACCCCCACCCACCCTCCCCCGTACCTCACCTCCCCACCCTCGAATACCCAGCTTGGGTTTTATATTTTTAAAATTGCAAATGGTATTGTATGACAATATGATTATGTTATCTTTTTCTTTTTCTTTTTTTTTTTTTTTTTAGTTTCTTGTTCGTTGCTTCCGTTTTTTTTACTGGATATTATATTTACATTTCAGATGTTATCTCCTTACCCCATTTTGCCCCCATCCAGGAACCCCCTATCCTATCCCTCTCCTCCTGCATTCTATGAGGATGTGCCCCCACCTACCCCCCACTACCACCTCCCCGCCCTCGAATTCCCCAACACTGGGCTTCCAGCCTTCATGGGACCAAGGATCTTTTCTCCCACCTATGCCCGACAAGGCCATCCTCCCCTACATATACAGCTGGAGCCATGGGTCCCTACCAATGTGCTCCAAGGCTGATGGGTTAGACCCTGGGAGCTCTGGTTCGTTAGTATTGTTGCTCTTCTCATGGAGCCACAAACCCTTTCAGCTCCTTCAGTCTTCTCTCTAACTCCACCATTGGGAATCCCATGACCAGTTAGCTGGTTAGCTGTGAGCATCCGCCTCTGAAGATGTCAGACCTCTAAGGACACAGCTATATCAGGCTCCTGTCAGCATGCACTTCCTGATATCCACATCAGCATCTACCTTTGGTAACTGCACATGGAATGGATACCCAGGTGGAACAGTCTCCAGATGGCCCCTCCTTCAGCTTCTGTCCCATACTTTGTCTCCATATTTGCTCCCTTGAGTATTTTGATACTCCTTCTAAGAAGAACTGAAGCACCCATACTTTGTCTTCCTTCTTAATTAGCTTCATGTGGTCTGTAAGTTGCATCTTGGGTATTGCAAGCTTCTGGGCTAATATCCAATTATCAGTGAGTGAATACCGTGTGTGTTCTTTTGTGATTGGGTTACCTCACTCAGGATGATATTTTCTAGTTCCATCCATTTACCTAAGAATTTCTCAAATTCATTGTTTTTAATAGCTGAGTAATATTCCATTGTGTAAATGTACCACATTTTTTGTATCCATTCCTCTGTTGAATGACATCTGGGTTCTTTCCAGCTTCTGGCTATTATAAATCAGGCTGCTATGAACATAGTGGAGCATATGTTCTTGTTATATGTTGGAGAATTTTCTGGGTATATGCCCAGGAGTGGTATAGCTGGGTCCTCAGGTAATGCTATGTCTAATATTCTGAGGAGCTACTAGACTGATTTCCAGAGTGGTTGCACCACCTTGCAATCCCACCAACTATGGAGGAGTTTTCCTCTTTCTCCACATCCTTGCCAGCATCTGCTCTCACCTGAGTTTTTGATCTTAGCCATTCTGACTGGTATGAGGTGGAATATCAGGGTTGTATTGATTTGAATTTCCTTGGTGACTAAGGATGCTGAGCATTTCTTTAGGTGCTTCTCAGCCATTGGAGTTTCCTCAGTTGAGATTTCTTTGTTTAGCTCTGTACCCCATTTTAAATAGGGTTATTTGGTTGTCTGAAGTTTAATTTCTTGAGTTATTTGTATATATTGGATATTAACCCTCTATTGCATGTAGGATTCATAAAGATCTTTCCCCAGTCTGTTGGTTGCCGTTTTGTCCTATTGACAGTGTCCTTTGCTTTACAGAAACTTTGCAATTTTATGAGGTCCCATTTGTCAATGCTTGATCTTAGAACATAAGCCATTAGTATTCTGTTCAGGAACTTTTCCCCTGTGCCCAAGTAGTCAAGGTTCTTCCCCACTTTCTCTTCTATTAATTTCAGTGTATCAGGTTTTATGTGAAGGGGCAGGGTCTAGGTGGATTTCAGCTCTGTAGTTTAGAGTTGTTGAGAGGGGGTGGTTCTTACCAGCTGCTCTAGTAAGGTTCAGGATAAGGTGTCTTCACTGTCTTCATGGGAGCAGACCAGTCAGTTGTCTACCTCATCCAAAAGGACCAAGCAACGGGTGGAAGGGGAGTGGTATTCCGTAGGGGTGAGATTTGAGTGGGTGATGAGACTAGAGTGCCTCGGGATCCCAGTTGCAGTTCTAGGACTTAGGGTTGAGGTGGAGGGTGCTTGCCAGCTGCTCTAGTAAGGTTCAGGATATGGTGTCTTCATAGGACCAGGCCAGCCAGGTGTCTGCCCCAGCCAAAAGATTATGTTATTTTCTTAACCTCACTGCATTTTCTTGTTCTTCTGTATAAATTGATAAGAATAATAATATTGTTTAAAAATGCCCGCATAAGTCAGTGAGTTAATGCACAGAAAACCTTTATAAACTAACACACTATATCTCAAATACCCAATACATTTTAATTCTTACTATCTGTGACAATTTCTATAGTCACTGTACAAACTTAGGATCATATAATCATTTTATAGCATTAATAACATCTCTTAAGAGTGAAATTCAGCACGAACTGAAGTCTGATTTGGTTGTTTGTGTTATGGCTTCTTGCTAAAATACTTTCTGTATCATCTCTGTGATAGTGTAATTGACTTTCCTTGGAGAAAAGAAAAATGGAATTAAACAGGGACAGATTTCTGTAATTAGGGAGGGCAGAGCAAGATCAATATAAAAGGAGACAAAGAAAGAAAGATAAACCTCAAATAATCATATTATTTTATATTCTTTTTTTTTTAATTTAATTTTTTTTTTTTGCTTATTCACTTTATAACCCATCCCAGTCACCCCCTCCCACAAATTTATATTGTTATGAATCCGGTGAAGCCTAACTCCAATAGATACATCTAAAATACAACTTCAGAACTTAATGCTTACATGGCATTACAGAAGAGAAGGAAAAATGATCAAAATAGCTAAAGGACCAAGAAATTTCTGTAAGATTATGTCTACTAAAAATGACAAGGCAGTTACAGTCATGTTGTTTCAACAATATAGTTTCCTAAAAAAGACCTGAGCAAAACAATATCAATACAGATGCTAACACAGAGGGGGACAATATCATGGGTCCATCCCTAAATTAAACAAAAAAGTACAAGCACCTAATTACTCCCCAGAAATGGAAAGTTAGCCTCTCCCAAAGATGAATCTAAGTAATTATGAACCCAATTAGTTATCTGATCCAAAGTGATCAGCCCTGAGATTACACACACACATTCACACACATACACACACACAGACACACACTGGATTCAGAAGGTTGTATTTAAATGTGTATTTGTGTGCATGTGATCCATAATCAAAACAAACATATCCATCTACTTGAGAGGGAGTGAGAAAAATATAGAAGGTGTTGGAGGGAGAAAGAGAAGGAGGAGTGATATAATTAGATTTTTATTTTCTTTTATTTTGATATAATTAGATTTTAATTAAAAGTAATAAAATGTCTTGATTTAAAAATGCCTAACAACCACAACTCTCAGTACTTTTGGCTTCTTTGGACTTAGTTTTATATAGTTCATTCAATCATGGAGGAGGAGACATAAAGACATAGTAAATCATAGTAGGCCAGAAAACAGAGAAAAGAAACACCTAAACTTGAGTGCTCTTTTCTCCTACCACTACACCCCTTCTACTTCATCTGGGAAACTTCAGCCCACTAACGGGTACCTCTCAGCATCAGCATGGGTCTTGCCCTTCCAGTTAATGCTCCATGAAACCATCCTCAAAGACACACTAGAAGGGCAATTTTTTCAGTCTCCTCTCTGATCTTCAAGCCAGACAGGTTGACAGTGAAGGTCAACCATTACAGACATGGGGAATAGGAGAAAGGTAGGTTTGCTATGAAGCAATGATTCCTATTTTGATAGTACCACTATCTAGCTGTTACTCAGTGCTAAGCTCCCAGATAACTGAGCTTCACTTTACATGCATGAGCAAAGAAGCATGGTTAGTTATGGTTTTTAGCTCCCTGACTGCTCATACTATCCAGCATACCAGGGAGACCACAGGTAGTAGATGTCCTTACTGGGCAAGCTCAGGCCTACAAATAGAGTTTTATACATTTCGTTTGTTCGTTTGTTTTAATTTGATCTGAGGAGAAGAAGCAGGAATTAGGAAATATTCACAGCATATATTCAGTAACTCAATAGGGATTAATTTATTTTACATATTATGATACACTTTTTACATGACGCATTGTTACATTACTCCTTGATGGCCCAGCATGTGGTAGATGATTATAACTTCATTGCTGATGTTTGAAAGATTATGACTGATAAGGTAAGCCTTATGCTTTCATATTTCTTTGTTTCTACTTCACTTTCCTTATAAATAATTCATAGAACAAAATTACTGTCCTAGAAAAATACAGTCTGGCTCATCAGCCCCTTCACACTTTATTGATTAGTGCATATAATTTTTAATATATATCCATGGAATATATAAATGTAGCTTTGTCTTTTGTCCCATGCCACTTTAGAGGCATGTATTTCTGCCTAAATATTTATATTTACAAACTATATTTTAAAAAAACCATTGTTTCTATGTCTTCTACTTATAAATATCTTGGAGAGTAATGACAACTTTCATCTTCCTGCTGTAAAAATCAAATGTAGCTGTCACCTACCAGGTCCTTTTGGAAGATGTAACTTCTCATTGTTTTGTCTTTATCATACTATAAGGTTAATCTGAGTGTTTAGACCCTAGAGTCCATGGCAGTCATTAGATGTGTCGCTCCTTTTCCAGTGAGGTCCATTCATAGAAATATATCCACTGTTCTAGCTCCAGCTGCTCTGTTTCACTTTGTCTTTCCTAAGTAATTGAAAGTGTTTAGTCTTTAAATTGTCTGTGGTAGTTTGAATGAAAAATGTCTCCCAAAGGCTCAGATTTTTGAGGACTCAATCTCCAGCTGGTAGTGGTGTCTGAGGAGGCTAGCAAACCTTTGAGAAGGGCAGCCTTGCTGGTGGAAGTACATTATCAAGGGAAAGTTTTGAGGACTTATAACCTTCCCCACTTCCTACATCTTTTGGCTTCCTGTGTGTGGTTCAGATGTGATCTCTGGGCTTCTAACTTCTGTCACCAACCCTCTCTGCCATTATGGACTTTCTGGAAGTCTAAGCTAAGTTAAATTCTATCAGTTCATGGAATTTGATTGAAGCCATAAAAACATTAACTAATTCACTGTCTGTCCATCATGACCTACTTGAAAGTATCTAGAGGGAACACAGTCCATTTTGTATGTTTAAAGAAAAGAACTTATTTAGATATTGTTAAATTAATACTTTTATGTATTTTTGAATATTTCATCATCAATATATTTTAATATTCATTCCCCTCTTCCATCCCACAAAGATTCTTTTTACTTCTTTACTCAACCAACAACAGGTTTCCTCTCATTTTAAAACAAAACAAAACCTGGGGCCCAGTTTTTGTGAGATGTCTTCTCCTGAGAATGAAGTTTCCTCTGAATTTTGGTTGATATAGTCAGTATCACTCCTTTAAAGAAAACTGACTTTCCCCATCTTAACCTTGAAATTCCCAATAATATCCTAGACTAGGCAAAGTTCTATGTGTCCACTTCCTCTCCTCCATGATCAAACTATTTTCTGATTTGGGCTTGTACAAGCCTGTGGATACAGTCAATCTCTGTCCATTCACATGTGCATCTGCCCTGCCCTGTCTGTATTTTATCCTACATGTTTCACATTATTGTGAGTGAAGACATATTTGAAGGTAGAGATTTCTGGTATGGGAATCAGCACCAAGCAAATGGTAAGCCAATACAATACTGTCAGGCAATGGGCAGAATAATGTCCCAAGGTAAGTATAAAATAATTGAAATATGAAATTACAAAATACTTAAAAGCAGTAAGAAAGTTATTTAGTGGTTAGAATGATGGAATTGAATGATTTGAGAAGATATGGGTTTGGAGTGTGATTAAGAGATGACTTTGGAATTGCAGGTACTTGCTGCCCAATCTGATGATCTGAACTCAGTCTTCTGAACCTGCAAAGCATAACTATAGAACTGAGCTCCTCAACTTGTGCTCTGACATTCACTGATGTATCACACACACAAATAGTACACACACACACACACACATACACACACACACTGTCTATTTGTATAAATAAATGTAACATATGTGTGGGTGTGCAACAATAAGTAAATATAATGTGTGTATATACATATATATATATACACACACACACAAGTTTGTATGCTTGTGTGTGTATGTGTGTGTCTCTGTGTAACAAATCAAAATGCAGAGTTATGGAACCCAATCCCAATGGCTACATACACAAAACATTTCCCCACCTAAAGATCAGAGAACCTTGTGGAAGAGGAGGTGGAAAGATACTAAGACTAAAGGATCAGAAAGTTTGCTGTGGGGTTTGTGTCTCCTAGTAACATGAGAGACTCCACTCACTGAACAAGCATAGCAGCAGTGGATATAACAAACCGGACTGAGAAAAGCCTATGAGACTACAACAAAACATAAAGTTCTAGAGACATCCTAAAAGAGCTAGGAGCAGAGGTGTTCTTCTGCAAGGAAGAGCACAAACATTGCTTATCCAGTGCCAATTGAGCAGCCTTGAAAACACACACACAAATAACATTATATAAATTATAGTATGGATATACACATACACACGTAATATCAATTAGTGAAAAAAGATGCTGTGAATTTGAAAGAGAAGTGAAGGGCAAATGGGAGGTTTTGGAGGGAGAGAACGGAAGGAAGAATGCTGTGATTATATTATAATCTCAATTAAAACTGTACAAAGAGAAAAAAGTTGGTAGGAAGGATAAGTATTCAAAAAATATCTGAACAATACAAAACACTATAAATGTGTGCTTTTAGTGGAAATGGAATTTTAATGAATATTTTACTAACATTGTAAATCAGAGCAGCTGTTTTCTAAGATGATGTTCAGTAAATTCAGTAATTAAAACACAGCTGTATTGGTTGCTTTTCTTGCTTCTATGAAAAACTAACTGACAAAAGCAACTTAAGAAAGGAAGAATTTATGTGAATTCATGGACTGGGGGATACAGGTTATCATGGCAAGAATGTATGAAAGTTGGAGTGTGAAGCAGCTGGTGAAACTGGACTTGGGAAGCAAAAAGTGTAAGCTGCTGCTTCGCGTCATCTATTTTGATTCATCACAGCACACTAGCCTATGAGATGATGATGCTACCCACCTTCAAGGTATATCTACTCTTCTCAGTTACATCTCCTTGGAAATGCCTGAAAATGGCCCTCATGAACACTAAAAGGTGTGTCTGCTAGGTGATTACAAATGCAGTCAAGTTGGCAACAAAGGCTAAGCACCATACTAGCTCCATTCTCACAAGATGACTTTATCTTTCTGTAGTACTATTTGCATTTTGTTTTAAAATAATGATTAATAAGATTGCACCCTATTTTTCTCAGATATAAATATTTTCCACCTTAAAAATAACTAGTTACCATGTAAACTCCTTTTTAAAATTTCAAAAAGAGAGTTGTGGAACAAAGACTAATATTCAAGAAGATATGGACAATGTATCTATGTATAGATAGATACGCATCAATAGATTCCTGTTAATAATCAAGATTTTTCACAAGTACCAGAAATAGAAAAGAGTATGAGATTGTTTTAGTGAGCTGTTGTTCATAGGAAAATCTCTGAAACTAACTTGCAAAGGAAAAAGGGGCTATGTATGTTTGCCTCATGGTTTGAGAAGTTTTAATCCACAAACAATTAGAACCATTGTCTAGAGCCTATGGTAAACATGATATCGTGAAAGAAATGTTTGAATAAATAAGGAGCTCATTTCCCAACCAATATATACACTCAAACACATACGCACACATGCACACAAACACACATGTGCACCAGTGGCAGGGAAGACCCTCAGTGCTACAGTTTCCTTGGGGCACATATCTAACATTCTGAAGTCCCCATATTAGACCACACTTCATGATGGTGCCATTACCTTAGATTCGTAGGTGAGTGACCAAGCAATGGCTAACCAGCAATTGGTAAGAACATATACAATTACATGTAAAATTGCCAGTTCTGTGTCATTTAAATTTTAATTTATTTTTACTCAGACAGACCTCACTATGTAGCCCTAGCTAGCTTGATATTCACTATATAGTTTATGATGGCCTCAAACACACAGAGAGCCACCTGTTACTGCTTCCACATTGCTGAGATTAAAATGTGTGCGGTCATGCCCTGCTTGTATTTTAAAAGTTTAATATAGGGTAAACTATTTCCACCTTTTGCATGAACGTGAAGGCTTACTTTGAAGACAGATAACTTCAGCCTGGTATACCATTTCTAGCCCCATCAGAACTTGTTTTAGATAGAAGAAAATTTTCCCATTCTTTCATGAAATTCAAAGCAAAGATAATTTTCAATGGGCTATAGAAGCATAAACAATTAAAACCAGATGGTAGTTAAATTAGCCATTTGCCATTTGGGGTGGGTGTGTTAGAATACATTGTCTTCGGACTGATTCTTTTTTTTTTTTTTTTTAATTTTTATTTTCAGCAAATCAAAAAAATTTAAAAAGCATTCAAACAGAATAAAATGAAAATAAACAAACAAGCAAAATACCAAGGATCAGATATACTTATACAAGAATTCTATAGAGCCTTCAAACAAGCTTTCCCCTAGTCTATCACCTCAGTAATAAGAAGACAAGAAACTTCTAACCAAGTAGCTGGATGTCACCCAAGTTTCAACTACCCACTTAGTTTTGTTCAGTTTCTGGGACAAATGTCATTGGTTGTGACAGGATCTCATTCCTCACAAGCATTGCTACCAGCCAAAGGATACTTAGCTCCCACCACAAGATGTGTTCATGTTTAGTGGCTTCATTTTGAGGGGGTTCAGCAGCTGAATGTAACTGAAATATACAGGTGTGCTTTTCTCTTTTTCTCCTTTTAAAATGTTTAATGCAGTATTGCTGTTGATTTCATGTGGTCCTTCCACTCCTAACTAACCTGACTCTAACAGTGTGATGTCCATGCAGGTTTACTTTTGCTATGCCTTAATTAACTGTGACTAAAACAATCTTGTCACCCTAGAAACTCAAAGTGGCCAGTGGATCTGAGATCTTGGCTATATCTAGAAACTTCCTGAAGCAGTTAAATCTGTTAATATTCTAAATTAGAAGCCTAGCTTAACAGGAGTCATGCTAACATACTTTGTGCTTTTCAGGAATACTGAAGCAGATCAGGAGAAGGGGCATCAGTTCTATCTGTAAATTCTCAGGCTCATAGGAAATTTCAATAACTGTTATGGCTGCCCTTCACTTTAGACCATTTATTTAAATTGGGTTTTCTCAGATGGTGCCTAAACATAACTTTAAAAAAAATTTAATTTACAATTCTAAATTGTATCTGCTATTAAAAGTATGTATACTTCAATGAAAGGCTTATTTGCTTAAAATATTTGATGTGGATGGGGGTTTGTCTGTATGCCTGTGTACCACTTGAGGGTCTGGTACCCTCAGAGAATATAAAAAAAGACACTCGTATCCCTTGAAATTAGAGTTACAGATAATTGTGATATGTTGAATGAGTGCAAGTATCAAAACCTGGTCCTCTGGAAAAGCAATCAGTGTTCTTAATTGCTAAGCCATCTCTCCAGTTCCTGATTTACAATTGTGAGCACCTCACAAGTCTGAAAGGCAGGATTACTGGAGAATGAGTTCATGTGTGAAAGGATGTGAAGAACCCAATTGGAGTTATACAATAATTGGTGAATGTTGCTTATATCCTGGCCTGCAATAGACACGAGAGAATAAAATGGACTTAGGATATAACTTTAAATTGGGGTTTATCCAAATCTGCTTATTTATCTAAACAACAGATAGACAAAAAGTCTTTGTTTAAAGCAATCAATTCAGTGAATTCTGAAGACAGAAATAGGAATCAAAAATTCAGGAAATACAAAAATCTGAGGATAGGTTTGGCTTTCTTAAAAGTCAACGCAAGGAAGTACTCAACATATGTTAATTCTGCCTTTTTATTCCTAAGGAAGTATTGCCACGTGTAGCAAGCTTCTCCCTTTACGAACAATTGCTTGAGTCAGTATTTCTAGGCTTTTCTTAGAATAGTATATAGGAATAGAGAAAAACTAACTTCCTTCGCTGGCTTGTGCAACCATAATGTGTAAGAAGAAATGTGTAGAATGAGGTTGAAGAGATTTTACCAAACTTGAGGGCCTTGTAGGTAGTTTTGTGCTCCACTTTTGTGGCACTGTGCCTATTCACAGGCAGATGGCAACCATAGTATACACATTTATTGAGGCAGCACACGAAGTTCAAAGGGACAAACATGGGGGTTTCATTTCTTTTGACATGTGAACACAATTTTCTAATTGTACCAGGGACTAAACAACATACAGCAACCTTATTCTTCAGTGGCTTTTGCTGGTGCCATGAGGCATTTCAGTCATAATCAGGTAAGTGTCAAAGGAGTGCCCCACATGGCATAGCAAGTACTATTCCAGAATCTTCAAGATGTGTTCAAAGTTTTAGGTTTATCCTTAGATCAAAAGGAAAACATTGGTTATCTCTCTCTGTTCCTCCCCATTTCCTCTCTTTCCTCTGTTTCCTCAGTCCCCTCTTAGGTTGTAAAATTAAGATCTGAATGAACGTTAGGTGCTAACAGGGTTAACAAAGTGTACACTTGATCCTCCTTGCCAAGTGTTTCCATATCCACAACTCTAACCAGACACAGAACAAAAACCATGTTGTAAAATTGGACCTGTAGTGAAAATATAGAGATGATTTATTTAGGCGATGTTCTCCAAACATTAGTATAACAACTATTTCCAGAGAAAGGAGTTGTATTATTTATGAGTAGTTGAGAAGTTATTTGAAGGCTATAGAGGCAGGCAGAAAGGCTCACCCACTGAAAGGTTCTTGCTGACAAATCTAATGACCTAAATTCAATTCCTGGACCCATTATGGTAGAAAGATGAAAAACCCTCTTGAAAATTGTCTTGTAAATTTGACATGTGGTGAGTACATGCACACACACACACACACACACACACACACACACACAACCATAAAAACAATTTGAAGCTATATGACAAATGTATAGACCAAATAAAAATACACCACATTGTGTAAAGTTCTTGAGTACCCACCCTTATGTAGAGGTCCCTGGAGATTATCTACCAAGAGCCTTGAAGTTCTGATTGTCATATTATATGGTCTCCTTATAGCCAGAAACCTTTCATGTACTTCTGTATATTCTCATTGTCTACATTCATATAGGCAGCTTGCCTACATAGTTTCCTTCCCTCTTCATGCTTCATGTAAATAACAGCATGGTCAAAAGAAAAATCAAATTTACCATCTAATAGTTCAGCTTTTCAAAAAGAAAAATTTGAGTCATGGCAAATCATTTTTTCTAGTATTTGTCCAAACTTTTCCCCCCGAAAAATGTGGAAAAATAAATGGAGTATTTATTTCTTGTTTAATACACTCCTGATTCTCAATCCCTTGAAAAGTGATGTAGGTTTTATTTTTTTTGTTTCAGAGGAGATTGCTACAAAATTAGATCCTGTCATGGACTTGTACCCAGAAAACAAGTCTTTAGGGACAAAATGCTTATTTAATCTTTCTATGCCTGTTACTTAAAAGGACGTTTTAATCTTTATGTTTCTCTTTCTCTCACTTTCTTTGTGTGTGTGTGTGTGTGTGTGTGTGTGTGTGTGTGTGTATGTGTGTGTGTGCTGGTGCTCACGCAGGTCAGAAGAAGCTGTCAGATACCATGCAGATGGAATTAAAGGTAGTTTTGAGCCATTTAATATGGACATTGTGAGTCAAACTTGAATCTTATGGTGCGGGCTTTTAACCAGTAAACCACCTGTCTAGACCTTGTCTTTCATTTATTTTAATCCAGGTGATCATGGCCATGCTGATTTCTTCTTACTACCACTAATAACACTATGCTTCATAATGATAATATTGGGTAATATAGAGGCATATATCTTTGATTAAATTTTTATTCACATGTATATACTCCTGCAAACATAAAATTAAATATTATTCAACAATAATAAATAGTTATAAAGCCATGAAAATGCACAATAGAAGTATAAATGTGCATTCATGCATGAATGAAGCCAAAAGGCTTCAGCTTGACTCTGTCTTAGGATATGATGGAAAAGATAAAGGTGAGTGATAAGCAGAAATTATAGAGAAGAAAAGCACAGATGGAGCAGACAATTCTTAGTGTGGTAAAATTCATCATTACTTGGTAAAGTATTACAACTGTGGACATATGTAGGAGCAGAAGTCCTTTCAACTTGGGGAGCCATTCCAGAGCAAGAGTGAGGTTGAGACATTTCAAAACCCAGAAAAATCTCACACTGCTTCCCACACTCCCCACCTCTGCCATTCTTGAGGTAGGTACTAAGCCATAGGTGGTTCTCTATTCCTTTGGACAATTGTGTTCAGGGGCCCTCTGTTCTTCCCACTCTTGTTTGATGTGCACCTAAGTCTGCTCCAAAATAAATGAGATTTAAATTTTGTTTAATTAAATGTACTCTTTGACAGTCTCTTATATGTGCATAATATATATTCTAATTATACTCACCGCCCTTCTCTTTCACCACTCCCAGCCTCACCGATCAGCCCTATGCACTTCCCAATGTTTAAGTTCTTTTGGTTGTTTGTTTTGTGACCCACTGAGTTTATTTAACAGGATCACCATCCTGAGCATGGCAAGGAAGGGAGAGATCCACTGGAGCTTGTGGGGATTCACTGATGGGTAAAGGTTCTGAAGACAGTGACTCTCTCCATAATCACCCTCAGCTAGTAGCTTCTGGGAAAGTAAAAAAGACCCTGTGATCCACTTGCCACCCATGAAGGAAGATGTAAAGTTCCAGTCCCCTGCAGGCTCAGTACAGGCAACTTTAACTGCAGTGGATGAAAGAGTATAAGCTATGTCATGCTAAGATTATCTTTTACAACCCTGTTCCCTATCATCAGGCTATTCCATTCTTCCATCTCCTCTTTCACAATGCTCCCTGAGTCTTAGAGAGAGTGATCTAGGTATCCTGTTTGGGGTCATGCAGTCAACAGATATTTATTCTTAGAACTTTGAGCAGCCACCATTCTCTGCATTAATTACAAAGTTACTCTGAGCAGTACTTCAAGCAGTCCTGGTCTGTGGGCATCAACATGAATATCTGGGATGCAGTATAAGCATATGTCCCTTTGGCAAAACAAAAGAAGTAGCTTCACCCTATGTTTCTAGCCAGTTTTGGTATAGACCCAAAAATTCTCCAAAAATAACCTTTTGTAGTTTTCGAAGTCTGAAAGTGTGTCTGACACATAGTACTAACAGCTATTATCATTATTATAGGTTTTGCATTAAAGTTAATATAAAAAGTCTCCTGAAAATATAGCAATAAAGAAAGGATATGTTTCACACTTTATTTTAAAAGTATCTTGTTACATTTATTTACTGTTTTTGCATCCATGTGTGTTTGCATGCATGCATGTGCATGCTTGTGTGCATGTGCATGTAGGTTTGTGTGTGTGCGTGTGCGTGTGCGTGTGCATGTGTGTGTGTGTGTGTGTGTGTGTGTGTGTGTTTGTGCATGTTAATGTGTGAAGTCAGAAATCAGTGATTGGAAGTCGGTTCTCTCCTTCCACTTAGGTGGTCAGTCTTGGTGTCAAGAGCCTTTACAGGCAGAGCTACCTCATAGGACTCTTATTATAATTTAGGAAGAAGGTGAAGAATGGATAGGCAAAATTATTTTGTGGTATGATTAACATCTTTGCATTTAGAACACACCTTAGCTGGGGTTCTTTCTATACCTGTGACTATGCAAGTGCCTATTGGCTATGAAACTTCATTTCAACTGCATGGGCAGCACCATTTCCTCTCAGAAACTGCTTTCTGCTTGGAAACAGTAGTCAACTTAGCTTGACTACCACTGACGTTGCTGTCTCCATCGCTTTAGGAGACACAGTCCTGAATCTGAATGCCTTGGAGCCCTCTGACCATCTTGCCCTCTGGTTCTTCCTTTGGTCTTTGGAGTATATTTTCCAAATGTTAACTGCCTGGTGAAATGTCAGATGCTTGAGTACCGGTAGATAATTGGTCCATTGGGTAGGTTCATTCTAACAGAGTAAAGAGAATGATGGAGGGAAAATCTTCTCACTGATGTAGATGGACAGAATGGAAGCATTACACAGAGGCAATCTGTTTTTACACTTTACCTACATAATTTGGAGGGAAGCTTGTAGTTTTATTTTGAAAGACAATGAAGGTAAGGTACTGCAATGGATGACTATTTAAAATTTCCTTAATTTCAAAGTTGTCCTGGAAATGAAACATATCTTCAAACATTTAAGTAAGCATCATCATTTCTCTATCAAATTTCTAAATGTGTCTTTAGTATATTCTTATCAGAAGTAAGACTGATCCTTGTAGAAAAAATGTTTGTCTAGTGATTGCAGCAAGCTATGGGCTATCTCCCCTAAAAGCAGAAATCGGAGTACTTTCTGTGAGAAATCCAATTTTATAGGCTTGGAAACTGAATCATTGAGGTCAAATAACTTATCTGAAGCCACGTTTATTTTGTTGTTTCTGAGTTTTGTTCTCTGACTTTTCCTGGACAGCTCTAGCTGGCTCAGTACTTACTATGTAGCCCAGTCTGCTTTCAACCTTGCAGCAATCTCCTTATGTCAGCTTTCTAGGTGCCAAAATACAAACATATACTGCCATGCAGGGCTAATTACTATATGGTCATATTAGGTTATCATCTTTAACTCTTTTTAATCCCCAAACAAACCTCTTTGGTTGACGTATTTTTCTTTTAAAAAATATGTATATATGTGTGTGTGGGTATGTACATATAATTGCATGTGTCCACGGAAGAGAGAACATCAGAGTCCCTAGAGAAGAAGTGGGGAGCTAAAAGAATTAAGTACTAGTGAATCAAATCATATGTGCAAGAGGCTAAGCTTCTCTTAACTGCTGAGCCATTTTCTCACCTCCAGTAAACCTTTATTTGGGTTTCATTTAACAATGAGAATGCTGGAAGGGCATTGTGGGAAGAATAAGGGTTTTGATGGGTTCTAAATTACCTGAATTAGGAATAAGAAGAACCTTGTGAAGAATTATTATTTTTTAAATGAAGACCAAATCTAACTAACAAAATTCTCTTTGAAAAACTGCCAGGAATGTCAAAAGTACCAGTTCAGTACTTTAATAGTTCCCATGTGTCTTAGTCAATGATTTATTGCTGTGAAAATACATCATGACTATAGCAACTCTTATTTTTAAAAAGTATTTAATTCGGCCTTGCTTACACTTTCAGAGATTAAGTCCATCATCATCATAGTGGGAGTATGGCGGCAAGCAGGCAAACATGAACGTTCAATATCTGAAAGGCAGGAGAGAGAGAGAGAGAGAGAAAGAGAGAGAGAGAGAGAGAGAGAGAGAGAGAGAGAGAGAGAGAGAGAGAGAGACTCTGATCCTGGCTTGGGCCCTTGAAATTTTAAAGATACTCCCTACCATAACACCAACAAGACCACACCTAATCCGATAAGGACACATCCCCTAACCCCTGATAAGTAGCACCACTTAGTAATGACTAAGCATTCAAGTATATGAGTCTATGGGGGCCATTCCTATTCAAACACTGCATCATGTAAGATCTCTGCTTGCCATAATATTAATGTGTTTTTTCCCTTATATCTGAGCTCCAGGAGAGAGTTTTGAAATGTTGCAATAATGTCACAGTATGGATAATTACTAAATATGCTATTTTTACAACTGTTTTGAACAGAAGTAATTAGGTAGTGTATGCCACATGTTTTGTTTGTCTTTGATTGCGCTCTTTAGGCCTCATAAAAATAAATGAAATGTGCTATTAGAATAACACAGAGTATCATAAGTTGACACAATTAAAAATTTGGAAGAGTGCCGTTGAACAATACCTGTAACACAAGGAGTGGTCATTATTCTTAGAGATGCTGACCAGGATGAACCTTAAGCCAGAATGCTTTTCATTTTAGTAAATTTCCTAATTTTTTCAGGGTGACCTTAAACTTACATTCTTCCTAACTTGCCCCCAGCTCCTGGCTTTATGCTGAGATATATTTGAATGCTACCAACCTCATCTTCTTGGTGTCCTTTACAAGCATTTTTGGGTTGCATACATCAGAAAGAAATGGAATTGCAATTATGTCAGCCTTTGATTGACTTCGATTAGAGTATATGAGAGAAGAGGAGCTGTGCCACTTTGTTCTTGTATGCCTCACCTCCTTTTAGTGCCTTACCACTTTTTCTATGACAGCATGTCTAGACTTTAAAGGATCAGATTCCATGGGAGCAGTGATGGGATTTTTGTACGAGACAGGTCCAGAAACATCTATTCCCTTGCTTGCACCTAACCCCAGGCTTATGAAAGAAAAGAGTCCAGAGGTACTAGACTTTGTAGAAAGAATCATTCAGAGGAAGCCAACCTAAAGAATCATGTACTAAATAGTTATTTCAAGGTAGTAAGTTTGGTTGGGGGTAATTATTTAGTAAGATAGAAACATTAAGATTTGAAGCCTGTTGAGATACTTGCTACCTTTATGAATGTAAGCAGGTTAATTGCCTTCCAATGAGAAATTTCTCATCCGTATGATGGAGCTACTAACAATACTATTTCTACTGTTCTTAGACCTCCAGTTGTCCTTCTTGGAAAACATCATCAAGGCTCTTTAAAGTTACGAATTGACATTTGATTAGATTTGTCCAGTTTAATCTAAAGGTTTTTTTTGTTTTATTTTGTTTTTGTTTTGTCTTTATGCTTATGAAATCTAAAGTATTCCCCCCACCCACCAAAAATTGCAGTGTTCCAGAAGGGATGATCGATCATGCATCTCATAGAAAGGAAAACATGCTTCTGGAGCCCCCTTCTGGCAGACAACAAACATAATAACTTTGTAGGTTGTTACTACTGCAAATTCTTATATTATTAGCCACAGATTATACTTATGTATTCATGGATATGTATACATATATATGTGGATATGTACAATAAGAGGAAGTTATGATTTTTAAAGGGCAAGATGGTTTAAGGGGGATTTGGAGGAAAGAAAAGGTAGAAGGAAATTATGTAATCATAATATAATATCAAAAAAGTAAATACTTAAAATATACTAACACCCAATTTACAAGGTTATTTGGATATATATATATATATATATATATATATATATATCTTATGTCACATATAAGTACAAATAATGAAACAAAATATTCAATATTAAGAAATACTACTATTTCCTGACATAGCCACACAAATGCTTCTTGGAGAGATGGAATCTAAAGGTTGCTTTAAAAAATAATTACCTTCTTAATTGATATTCATGCATCATTTTAATATCATCCTGCAATAAATCAGGGCTTAAAACTTTGTTTATCTGCTCACTGTACCAGGAAAATGCAGTATAATTGAAGCTTAATCTTGTTTGATTCATCTTCAACTCTATAAACTTAATATAATATTAGTTCTTCCATTTTTCAACTACCAGATAGCTTAAAATTATCTTAGGGAGATGAGGATTATGATTAATATAATATATATTTATAATATTTCTCTGTGTTTGTTTTAGATTACTTTTTAATTTTTCACTGTCACTGTGTCATAAGCACATTTGAGAGTTCTGAATATGAAGGTAGATGTCTGTTGCAGTTAAATAAAGTTTGAGAAGTAAAGGTTGTGCCTTTAATGACTTTTAAAACATTTTATTTTCTTTCTTTTATCTCGTCTTCATGTCTGTCTTTAATTCAGATACTGGCCAGAGCATAAGGATGTTTTCTCTAGTAATAATGGCTTTTTCCCTCTACTGTAGAAGTCTGTCCATTATGTGACTGTTTACAATATGACTTATCTTTATGGCTAACCGAAACTACATATTTTTCTTTATTGATCTTTTCAGTTATTAAATACTTCTCTTCAGAACAACAACAAAGAACAACAACAAGCAAAGAAGATAAGAAGAAAAAGAAAACTCATTTTGCAGTACTTGACTATGGAAATAATATAGCTTCATAGTTATGGATTAGTGGGTCAAGATTATAGGGAGACTTGTGATTTGGAGGTTAGGGAAACAGAGAAAATCATAGGATTCTGTGATACTGAAAAGGCAGATTCATTAAGTATTATATAGCAGATGACTGTCTGGACCAAAATGTTAATAAACTCTTGGATTGAGAACTGTGGGTTGAAGCCCAGAATCTGATCTTCAGTTTGTTTTAAAACCGTTGACAGAGATGTAAGCTGACTCTTGAATTAAATATGGCACTCTTTAACTACATGGACCACAGCAATGTGTGAATGGCCAGATGTTCGCTATGTTGCACAAATGACTAAGTCATCTTATCTTTCCAAATATACTAAGTCTTGTCATTCTATGACTCACCATAGCCATTAGAGCATATAAATAGAACACAAACATTACATGCATAGAGGTTTCTGAATGTTTTCTTTATCTGTGGTGTGTTTATCTGACAGTCTACTACGTGTACCTACATAATGATATGGTCAGCAGATGAAGATGAAAGACAGACAAGCCATAGCCCAAAGACAGTAACTTTAGTACTAACAGTCTTGATCTTACAGCACATCCCATTGGAGAAACGGACTTGCCTTCATGGAAGCTGGTAGGTTCATTCATATACCCAGTTTGTCTTGGAATGGAATGCTTAGAGTACTTTTACATCAGCTGCATTCTCAGATAAATGAAACTACTAATATGTCCTCCATCCCACTTTTCTGTTTCTGAAGTTAAGAGAGTCAGAATCCAAACAGATTTATCTTTCTCTGCTTTTTTTTACCATGAGTGAAAGATTCATTCTAGCATTAAAGAAACCTTTATTATTAACTTTTTATTATCCTAGCACTAGCACAGGAGCATACCCCTCCCATCAAAAAAATGGAAGATATGGTCATTACCATTGTGAATCATATTCTTTGGCCTTAGTTTAAGCATGGAATCTAGGAAGGAGCATGACAGGGCAGGCTATTCAGTGCAGATGTTGACCAAGAATCAATTCTGCTAGTGAAGACATGGAATAGCATTTCAGACATAGGGACTGGAATAGCAAAATGAGTATGTAAGAAAAAATCGTGTCCATGAGGATACTATCATGCATTGATAACTTCTAAATTTCAAAGATATAATCAAGAAAAGAGAAACATCAAATAGAATAGGAGGCTAAACTCTTTCTATATATTAACAGATATATTGAGAAGTAGGTAAATGGGTGGGGGCCGTGTGTGTGTGTGTGTGTGTGTGTGTGTGTGTGTGTGTGTGTGTGTTTGTGTGTGTGAAAGATGATAGAAAGATATTCAGATAACTTTAATGAGAATGGTTCTATAATAATGGTAAGAGGTGGGAATATGGGAACCACACTCAGGTTGTTATTATCATTATTAAATTAAATTATTGGGGTCTGGATTAAAATAGAATGCCTAGGAATAGAAATGTATAGAATTTCTACAAGTGTCTAGGAAGTAGACTGTGTAGTTTACTTTGGTTTTGTAGATTTGTGAGATTGGATACATACGGATTCTTACACTTCCTCTCTTTCTTTACTTCACATTTATAGTTCTCATTTCAAAGCTGAAATGAAAATATGTTAAGGTAACTAACATTTGGAAGAATCATAAATATATTTATTTTAAAAGAACTTATGGCTGAGCTGGTTTCAGAATGCAAGGCCATATTTAAAAAATAGATGTGTGCTTTTGCTGTTTACAATCCTCACCCAGATATGCAGGTAGGTAAATAGATATATATAGACATATACATACGTCGACTGAAGACAACTTTCAAACTAGTTCTTGGGCTGGAAGCCATAATGTATAGTTAGTAATATGGAATCAAAAGATGTCAAATTGTTCCTTTCAGAACTAGAAGTAGTAACGACCACTATGTATTTAAATTAATGAATCCACATCCTGGATATTAATTTTCTGCACTTGAGTTTCTGACTTGGGAAATGTTTCAACAATGAGAAATTTTCACCTGGAGCTTGAGCAATATATTCAATTTCAGTTAGACATAAGTCATATGGGAAATCAGGCATGTCAGAAAATTTTACTGTAGGTAACAGAAATAAAATCAGTCATCGTTTTTAAAATATATCAAACATTAATACACACAGAAAAGTTTTAGGAAACAGGTAATGTAATGAAACTGCCAGCATACAATAGTCTATCATACAGTGCCTATGATAATTCAGTGCTTTAAGGATGGATATATTTTTAGCAATTTAAAGGATCAACTTGACCCTTGTTGGATCTGTACTATTTTGATATTTTGTAAATAACAGTCTATTTTATCATTTTAAATACACTGCACAAGATAAAATAACAGCAATTAAGACACAGACTGGGGATTTGGTACAATGGTAGCTAAGACTAATTTAACTCATTAAAATAAACAAGGCTTTATACACATACACACACTACACACATACACACACATACACACACATACACACATACACACGTGTGTGCGTGTGTGTGTGTCTGTGACTAAAGCTGACTAAGAATTTTTATAGACATGATAAGGAAAAAGTTGAAAAGATGAAAAAATGTCTGAGACTCCTTTAATTAATTTCTTCTTTTTTGATTTTCCAAGGGAGTCCTGAGAATAATTGAGAGGTCTGAAGAAAGTATAAAGAATCCATTTTCTCTCCTGCTCTTCCCAACATCTTACATGAATTGGATGTAATTTTTCCTGGTGTTCTAAAAACTTAAGATATTCTTTGTCATAATTAGTATTTATATAAATTCATTATATTATCATTGATAATATAGCAATCATATATGTGATCATTATATAAAAACATATATGTATGTAAATAGATAAAATGATCACATTTATAAACATTATATATAAATATGTTGTATGTGATATTATATATAAACTATATAATTGTTTGGATGTATATACATGTGAATATATATATGCATATAAACACACAGACCTTCACACATTCAAATAATTTTGAAAAGAACCAAAAATATGCTACTGATTTTAATTATTAAGTAAGTCCTATTATATCCAAATACATTTTTGATAGTCCCAGATGATATCTAAGGAATATCTATATAGTGTTGGGTTCATATATATTCTCATTTTTATATGAAAAAATTATAGAAGAGATATGAACGTAACCATCCAAATTTACCCAGGATCTGTCCAAAGTTTTTGGAATACTCTCAAATGGTGTCACTTGTTGAGGATCAAACACTAAAAACATGAGCTTATGGTGGATATTTTAGGCTAAAACTATAATATGTAGCAAGGCAGTGCTAGCACAGTGACTGATGAGTCCTTTACATTATCAATGTGTTTCTTGGTACCACATTCTCTACCACCTTCTGTTTCCCTTAGTGGTTATTGATTGTTCCAGCTAGTCTGCTGAATCTCTTTTCTATAGCTAAGTATCACCAAGAAAATAAATATTTTAAGTTTATAATGAATATTTGTTCTCAGTTAAACTGAGAATTCGTTAGTAAATAATTCCTCATGCTTAATACACACACATACACACACACACACACACACACACACACACACTGTCCATATCATTCTGCTATTCAGTTTTATGTACCTTTCTCCTTAGGCACTTGAATTCATATGCACCAGAGTAGAAAAATGTCCAAGAATTTCTAGTACATGGAAAAATATTATGAGCAAATATAAGCCAAGTATGAACTTGATGAGAGTGTGTCAATCTGTGTTAGAGAATAGGTATTTAGTAGGAGAGGAATCAACATGGTACAAGTCTTAACTTGGCAATCAAGCCACAAAGTGTGCTGAAGTTGTCTTGTCGATAGATAGACCTATCTAGTATGGTTACAGGGTTAATAATAAACTTTAAAAGCCACTGCGGTATGCTCTACAGGGGAAGTACAAAGTCCTAAAGCTGACATAGTGCTGTTGGAAGCAGGACTCCCAGTCATTTGGAACCCACTGTGGATAGAACTACAATAATCTAATGATTACAGCATTTATATATTTGCACAATTCAGGTACAAATTAGAAAGGAACCCAGATTATACTGAAGAAAGCCCTGGAAAGTACTGTTATAAGTTAGATGTGATGTAAACTTTAGATTTACTAGTAGAATAACTTATATACCAAATGTATAAGTTTATATAAGTAGAATAACTTATATACCAAATGTACCTGAAAACATTTAAAGAGACCAACAGAGTGAGAACCATGGCCAGTATCTTGCTTTTTTGGTTGTTTTTGTTTTGTTTTCTTTATTATTACGATTATTTAGTTCTGTTTATTTATGTGCATTGGTGTTTTGCCTGAATGTATGTCTGTGAAATACTCTGTCTAGGTACCCTAGAATTGGAGTTACAGAGTGTCATGTGGATTCTGGGAATTCAACCTAGGTCCTCTGTACCCAGTCGCCAGTTCTCTTAAACACTGAGCCATCTGTCTAGTGCTTCTTCTGCTTCTGCTTCTGCTTCTGCTACTGTTTCTTCTCTTTCTCCTTCTCCTCCTCCTCCTTCACCTCTTCCTCCTTTTCCTCTCCTTCTCCTTTTCCTCTCCTTCCCCTCCTCCTCCTCCTCTTCTCCTTCTCCTTCTTCTCCTCCTCCTTCTCCTTTCCTTCTCTTCTTCTTCCTTTTTTTACTATAAATGACAAAATGTAAGACTTGCCAGATGATGTATTTTGGAAAGGAGAGTAAGAAAAGTAGAACCCACCTGTGCCAAGTATCCCAAGACCAGTAAATTTTAAAAGGGTGATATTGTCACCAGTGCAAGCATATTTAGAATAGGTGAAGGATGAACATACAGTTAAATATATTCCTGTGCATTTGAAGTCACTTCCCATGACCAGTTTCTCTTGGAGAGTAAAATCCTCTTGGAGCACTAGCTAGATTTTCCCAGAAGTACCATAAGCCTTTCAAGTCACTGAGCCAAGTCTTTCTTCATTGTGTTAGTCACGGACCAAAAGAAGGCTATTAACCCAGAAGGTTAATCTATTTTAAGAGTCCTTCCCCAGCTGCATTATATAAGGCATATATTGATGAAAGAAAGGCTTATTGTTCAGAACTAAAGAGGATAGGCAAATTAAAGGAGTGAGAAATCACTGTCGGTTGAAATAATCAGGAGAGAGTCAGTTGATGCTATCAGATTGGAACTGGACATTGAAAGAGAAACAGGAAATGAAAACTCTAAGACATAGGATAGTGAAACATCAACTATATTTGTCTTTAGTGAGTCGTGGCAAGGTGATCAAATGAAAGTACAGAAACAAAGCTATATTTCTTTAGTATATCTGCCAGTATTGGTAAGATTTGGTATCACCTAAAAATGTTGATGGCAGTGTGATTTTTTTCAGTTGGGTTCTCCATTTATGAAATTTTAAATCCCACCAGCATCTCTAGAAATCTCTGCTATAATCTTCAGCATAAACCAAAGCATTTTTATACCTTAATAGCCTGTGTTTTCCAATATAGTAGCCATATTGAAACTTTCCTATTTAGGAAATGGCCTGTGCTTTCCAGCATAATAGCCATATTCAAACTTCTCTGGATGTTTGTTCAAGAAACAAACAATAACATTTAAGAGGCAGAGCGATGGTCTGAGTGCTAGAACTCTAGTTAGTTAAGGACTGATTGTTATTAATTTGATAAATATTTACTAGCAATGCATCATGTGTAGTCTCTAAACTTGATTTTGGGGGTGTCTTAGACAGGGTTCTCTAGAGTCACAGAATCTATGGAATGTCTCTATTGATGGAATTTATTGTAATGACTTAGAGTCTGTAGTCCAACTAACACAACAATGGTCATCTGTGAATGGGAAATCCAATAATCTAGCAGTAGCTCAGTCCCATGAGGCTACTTATTTCAGCTGGTCTTCTGTAGAAGTAGTTTCCAACAGATATGCTGGGAACTAAATTCAAGCAAGTGAAGAAGAGTCAATCTTCCTTCTTCAAATGTCATTATGTAGGTCTCCAGCAGAAGGTATGACCCAGATTAAAGGTACCATGACGCCTGGGTCTGGAATTTGCTTTGTTCCAGGCTTACCTTGAACTCATAAATCTCCTTGCCTTGGTCTCCTGGGATTAAAGCCATGTACTACATTGCTTAGGCCTAAGCTTTTCATGGGCACTATGTCTTAAGATCTCCATGCTAAAATCCAGGTCAGAAACTTGTATCTTTCAGCCTCAAGATCTGGATCACAGGTGAGCCCTCCAACTCTGGATTGTAGTTCATTCCAGATATAGTCAAGCTGACAACCAGGAATAGCCATTATAATCCGCCCCTTGTCAACATGACACAACTAATATCGCATGTCCAAATGAAACAATAACAGGATCATAAATATGCCTAATATGATATAACTACTCCTTGTACAATCATAAACACATTTGTAAATTTACAATAAGTTAATGTCCATTGGGAACATTCTTTTAGTATCACAACTTAAATACCAATTGATGTTAAAGAAATTGGAAGAAAGTACAAATATCTGTACAAATATATTCTTAATAAAATAAGACAAAAGCATTCATATTACTTTATTATCCCTGTTTCTGCAACTGCCCACATGGCCATAAATGATGTTTATAACTACTTTTCTTTACTACACATTCTGTAATTCCTCTACCCTTTGCAAGCATCTAGGCAGGTCTTGGCTCTTTTCCTGGAGAAGTGACCATATTTTCATTCCTGATGGGTATGTGCCTTTTGTCATCCTGCTTGGATAAGGCTGTTATAGTTTTCCATTGACTTTAATCATAGGACATGATAGTACTAAGAGAAATCCTAAGGGACCTCCTACACTCCTGACGTAATTTTTCTTACCTCCATTGTAGAGAAGCAATCCAATTCCCCCATGATAATCTGGATCTATCACCCCTCCTAACACTGATATTCCAATCTTAGTATGTTGGTTTAAGGGCATTAAAAGCCCAAAATGACTAGCAGGAAGTTTGAGCTTCTAGTTCAATAAAATGTTTGTTGTGGTTCCTGGTAGGAGTACTCCCTCTGAAACCAAAACTTCTAGGCCAGTAAAACCTAGTGTTGTGGAGACAGGAAGCATTCCTAGAGTGTCACTAGGAGTGACAGTGAGTGGAACTATTCCCTTTTCTACACCTTGATTCCTGTACCCATGGATCCTGGCTAAGCGAGAAACTGTATATATTTGATTCTGATACAAAACATATCCTGTCTTCTGAAGAACTCTGCCCCAGTTGTACTGGCTGTTTTTTTGTGTCAACTTGATACAAGCTGGAGTTATCACAGAGAAAGAAGCCTCCATTGAGGAAATGCCTCCATGAGATTCAACTGTAAGACATTTTCTCAATTAGTGATCAAGGGGGGAGGGTCCAGCCCATTGTGGGTGGTGCCTTCCATGGGCTGGTAGTACTAGGTTCTATAAGAAAGCAAATTGAGCAAACCATTGGAAGCAATCAAGTAAGGAGCACCCCTCGATGATCTCTGCATCAACTCCTGCCTCCCGGATCCTGCCAGGTGTGAGTTTTTGTCCTGACTTCCTTTGGTGATGAACAACAATGTGAAAGTTTAAGCTGAATAAATCGTTTTCTACCCAACTTGCTTCATGGTCATGACATTTTGTGCAGGAATACAAACCCTGACTAAGAAAGGAGGCATAATAGTTATTGCCCAACAGATTGCTTATGTTATTGAGAGAATGTCAACTCTAAAATGACATTTGTTCTGATCATGATATTGTAGCAGGACAAGACAGTGCACAGGATCCTTCATCTTGTATTTTTGCTGAGAACTTGATCTTGCTAGATCTTGATCCCTTTGAAGGTGAATCAAGTGGAAAATTACCCAATTCTATTTTGGGACTCAAGGCCACAATGCCCCAGCTAACTTATCAAGCTTCTGTTAGACTGCTTGCTTATACAAACTTCCCTCAACAATTTTTTAGCCTTTAAAAGGCCAGTTCTTCATCTAAATGCTTAGGTGTCAGTTATCAGAGATTAGTACCAGCAATCTGAAATAAAGACTTTAAATTAACTACAAACTCTGTGTCTTACTTAGGATTTCATTGCTGTGAACAGACACCATAACCAAGGTAACTCTTATAAGGACATTTAATTGGGGCTGACTTACAGGTTCAGAGGTTCAGTCCATTATCATCAAGGAAGGGAGCATGGCAGCATCTAGGCAGGCATGTTATAGGTGAACAATGTTTGAATCCAAACAAGAAAAATGACACATAGAAAAATGGTCATACAGGAAAACCAACCAAGAATAGGGCATGTATTTCTTCCATGCATTCCTAGAATATGATCAGGACTTTAAAGTAGTCATAGAAAGTTTGAGACACTGAAAGGAGAAGCAGAGGCAGAGGCAGAGGCAGAGGCAGAGGCAGAGGCAGAGGCAGAGGCAGAGGCAGAGGCAGAGGCAGAGGCAGAGGCAGAGGCAGAGGCAGAGGCACAGGCAGAGGCAGAGGCAGAGGCACAGGCACAGGCACAGGCACAGGCACAGGCACAGGCACAGGCACAGGCACAGGCACAGGCAAGGCACAGGCATAGGCACAGGCACAGGCAGGCAGAGGGGTTGGGAAGAGATCAAGGACCACTAAACATACTGAAAGATGGATATATTTTTTTTCACTGCTTTATATTTAGTATTATAAAACTTGCCATTCCCTAGTGTTGGTGAATCTGAGGGCAGGGAGATGGGTTTGAGAGAATGTTCTGAGCACACCCTCATAAGAATAGGAGGAGGGGTTATGGGATAGGGGGTTTAGGGGGAGAATGGGAGAGGAGATAACATTGAAAGGTAAATATGCAACATATCCATTAAGAAAACATAATGGGTCTGACAAAAAAAAAGATAGCTTACTTATTTTAAATTATTTCCAAAAGTTTCTAGGAGATGCTAATTGGCTAAGATCTTATTTTAAGCTCTCCACAAAAGAATTTAAGCCTCCGTTTAATATTCTCAAGAGAGATGTAAATCCTAATTTCCCTCAAAAATTAATTGAAAAAAGAGGAGTAATTTTACAAAAAGTAGAAGCTATTATTAATCGATATATTATATAGACTGATTAGTTGTTGGCTGTTCTATAATAGTCCTTTGATAAAAGAGATATTAACGTAGATTTATATTTCTTTAAATAGTGTCTTTATGACTCTCTGAGTGTGGAAGAAGCGGCTGCTGGTGCTTCTGCCCAGATTTTCTAAGAACTCTGAAAAATTGGTTTTAAAAATAAAAGAGGGGAAACTGTTTCCCCTCCAGAAGGTGTCTCCTGTAACACTCTCCATCATGCCTTGTTTACTTTTAACTCTCTAAAACTGAAAGATCATGGCAAATCTGCTGCTGACTGCCTCTGGCATTGCTGAGACCAATAAAAACTATGCCATAGCTACGTGGAAGGTCCCTCTTACCCTTAAATGGAATGGCCCGGACCCAGTTCTCATATGGGGCCGAGGATTGATATGCCTGTTTGATACCACAGAAGGCATAGCTAAACGGCTGCCAAAAAGATTAATGAAATAAATAGATACCACCACAAAGCCAGGCCAAACTCTAAATAAAATGAATAACAATTAACCCCCAGAGAAGAGAAATCTCCCTGAGAATTCCCTTCTTTTTCCTTTCCAGGTAAAAATGAAACACCTGTCATGTCTGCTGGTAGAAGTTCTAATCCAGATGCTGGCCTCCGGACTTATACTACTCAGACCTTTGATGGGCCATTGACAAGGACACCAAACAGCTAAAGATTGACATCACTAACCTGAAGAAATCCCTCGTTTCACTGTCTGAAATCTCCAAAAATTGCAAAGGACTTTATTGGACTTGATTTACTCTTTTACAATAGAAAAGACTGTGTACAGCCCTTAAAGAAGAATGTTGCTCTTACATAGACAAGACAGGGATGGTTAAAGAGAACATGAAAAAGGTCAGAGAAGGCCTGGAGAAATGACAGAGAGAGAAAGAGAAAGATGAGAGCTGGTACAAGGATTGGTTTTCAACCACTCCATGGTTGTCAACCGTACTTCCTCCATCTTGGGACCATTAATTGGGTTATTTTTGCTGATTTCTTTTGGTCCCTGGGCCTTAAAGAGGCTGTCTAATTTTGTGATACAACAGATAGATAATTTGGTAGCCAAACCTATTCAGATGCATTATTATAAGTTAGCTATGGAGGACCACGAGACTCAAGATGAGGTTATTACCTATCCAGGGTGTTCCTAAAACCCATCTTCACCCAAAATAAAAGAGCGGACTTCCGCCCCTAGACCAAGCAGAGAGGGGCCACCCAGAAGCCCCTCTGACTGGCGATTGAATTCTTGCTTAGGCTGAGAGGCTAACTTCAAGGGAATATAAATAAAAGTTAAAAATATCTCTCTGGGTTCCCTGAGGGACAAGCCTGATTGCATAGGGGTTGATGTCAAAAGTATCCCCTCTCCAGGAAAAAGACGTCGGGATGGGTATGGCCCTCATGCCTCACTGGACAATGACAGGGGGACTGGAGCCATTACAAGGTCCCCTTCAATTATTGGAGGTCAGGCCTCTATCCCCACCTTCGCAAGATTAGAATCACCATGGCCCTTCTATACTTAGAGAAGGGAGGAGATGTCAGGGGCAGCCCTGCTTATACACTGAAGGCCTAAAATCAGCCATAGGCCTAAAATCAGCAATAGGCCTGACATATATACATGCTAACACAAAGTCTTGGGGCTTTGTGGAAAAGCACTGAAACAGATGGCTATAAGCTATTGTAAACAGGCAGTATTTGTGGAAATTTACCAGCCTGAGTAGTCATAGAGCTTTTAAATAGGTAGCCTCAGTGGACAGTACCAACTTAGATAAAGACAAGTGAATTGTGGGACTTCATAAAGGTATCCTGGTTCTTGGCTGGGCATGGACCTAGAACCCTAGACTCCAAGGGAGAAGCAGCAGGAGTTCGGCCACATCCCCAGAACCCAGGGTCCTAACAAGTAGTCCAACCTCCATAGACCTACATTGTTTAGTCACGTAGGCCATTACAGCCCCTCCAAAGTGCACAGGCAGAGGGTGTACAGGCCTCAGGCTCTAGAGATTTACATACTAATGAAGGTCAGAGGACAGAGCCAATTAAGCATTCTCCCCAGACCCTTCCTACCTCTCCCTCCCTATTTAACTCAGATTTGCCCTGAGTTTGGGGGGTACATCCAGATCCATCCACCACCCACCATGAAAATAAACTCTTTTGGAACCAAGGACTTACTCATATCATTGGGGCCTGCTGTCGCCAAAGCTGGAACTCTAGCCTTTAGAATCGAATCATAGGCAGAGTGATAGTGATCTGTCCCCTGAACCTTCACCCAGCTGATACCCTGTTCTGAAAGATATCTGTACTCCCCTGAACACCTATGCTCCTGTGTCATTCCCTTCCCTACATCCTGCCTTTTTGTGTTTATAACCCCTATGTGAATAAGTAAATTACGATTTTAATTTAAATAATTAAATAAAATTTTAAAAAAAGAAAAAAAAAGGTTAAAGAAATAAGAAAAAAACCCAAAACTTACCATTAGCCGCACATGAACAGTGTAAATTGATAAGACCATGCTCTTTAGAAAGAAGCATTTGAACTTTAAGTAAAATTGAGAGAAGTAGATATACTTTACATTATCATGAATTATCCCTGAGTTCTGTAATTAAAACCAGAACATATGGTTCAACAGAACAGAATACACTACAGATGCATACATTGTTAAAGTGAATAGACAATTGAACAATTATACATCAAGCATTTCTTTCATTAAGACATTTTTTTACTACGCTCCCCTCTTCACTATCTTGGCCCAAATCAGTCTTCCTATAAAAGATAATCCAGTCTCTAGTCCTGTTAAATTACTTTGATCACCAGTAAAAAAAAACCCATGTAGAACACACTCTAGAGTTGAAAAACACATTTATATTGATAATACAAAAACTCCACTGTGGAATTAGGGTATGTCAGCAACATTCTATTCTTAACCTGCTGTACTTTGCAGCAGAGAGTCAAAAAAACATAGTGTGCTACAAAGCTGGGCCACAGTGTTTCCATGGTGGCTCAAGCAAGAAAATCAGGGCTCCTGGTAAAAGCATAAAGCTGACACTGGGGCTTGTTCAAAGGAAAAGCAAATTATCTTACAGCAGTTGCTCACAAAACATCCTTTGGAAGAAGAAAGAAGTTTTCAGATGTACAATCATTGGGATTAAATTAACATTGCACTACAGGATCCCTTGTGGAATATATCAAGGAGTCTTCCTTGAAAACAAAAAACAAAAAAACAACAAAACAACAATAACAACAAAACATATTTGGCTTGATAAAATATCCAGAATTCACAGAGGCCTCAGGAATACAAGAAAACAAACTTTAGCCTGTCTATACAGAAGTCATAAGATGTTCTTCTTAAGAAATGCTCAGTATCTGAGTAAAACTCTTAAAAGAATCTCAAGTTTGAAGGCATCATATACCTTCACAAATCCTTGCCTATCCTTCTTAAATCTACTTCAACAACTTCAACTTCATTCAAACAATCATTCTTGATTTAGATATTACAAAGCTACTATTAATGACATCTCTACATATAATCCTAGTAAACTAATTAGCAAATGAGAAGACTGCATCTACAATCTATGAGCACATAACTAATTACTTATTTGTTATTTATATGCTTATTTCTAGGTTACTAATTTTGTAACCTAGAAATAAGCATAATGTACCATTCACTTTAAACAGTATATTTTTCAAAAATATGTATTATTCAACCACATTTGAGAGTCGTTTACTCTTCATTTCTTGTTTTCTTCTTTTGGGATAATTTTTATCTCCTATTCCCCCTTCCCATATTAGGTTTACCAACAAGTGGAACCATACTGAAATTTAATATATATTCATCTCAATTTAATCAGCTGCTGCTGTGTGTTTTGACCCCCTTAGAAATTCATACTAAGGCTTAATCCCTAATGCAATAATATTAAAAGCTGAAGTCTCTAGGAGGTGATTAGGTCATGAGGGCCTCTCCCTCCTCTCCTTCCTCTCTCTACTCTTCCATTTCTCCCTCCTACACTTCCTCTCCTTCTTCTCCCTCCTTCCTCTGCTACAAACAAACAGATGCTCACCAAAGCCACATGTATTGAATGTGAAACCTCCAGACTGAGTAACTGTGAGAAATAAATTTCTAATATCAAAAGGATATGCAGGATAGTAGAACAAATGAGTTTTATGCAGGCATTCTGACCCACAAATAAACATACATATATTTATGTTGATGTTTATGCATTTTATGTGTTCTGTGTATATCAGTCATTATCACACAAAAATTGTGCTAAGTTATCCACATTTCTTGCATTTAGATTTAAAGGGTGGGAAGTATTTTTCCTTTTAACTTTTATTTTGTGGATAATGGGAAAGAACTAATCTCTTTTTCACATGACAGTCTGCATGCCCCAAGAAAATATAGGAATTTTACTTTATTTATGCTGATATGAGAGACTAGATACTCTTATAAATTCCTTTTGACATAGCAAACCAAAGATACTAGATAAGATTTTGTGAAGAAGAAAAAGAGAAATTGTTTTCATGCATAGAGAAGCTGATAATAATATAAGACTCAGGCTTCTGAGAAAGACTAGAAAAGGCCAAAGGAGAAGTGAAGAGACAGCCATCTTTTTGTGGGGTGCCTGGTTTTATTGAGCCACTGTCATAGAAGGAAGGAGGATAAGTATTGTGGCTTCAACATGGGAAAAGCCAATGTTCCCTAAAAGGCAACATTCTCAGAGAGAAATAAGAAAAGCTTATGTTGGGGGGATGTGCCCATCTTGGCAGTATCTTGTTTGCTAAATCCAAAATCCTAAAGAAAAGGCACAATGAAGCAGTTACATTTTAGGGAATGAAGGCAAACAAAATTTTAGTTTCAGCATTTGTAGATTTACACTCCTACATATGCTGGCAAGATGGTGCAGCAGATAAAGGTCCCTGTTACCTAAGACCGTTAACTGATTAATTCAATCCCTAGAACCTTCATAATGGTGGCAGGAGAGTATCAAACATGTGGTATAAGTGGGGTCTTAGTCCACAGAGTCATACCAAACAAAATAAAGTTAAATTTGCTTTCAAAAAGAAACTTGTACAAACCTGACATAAAGACAAATTGTTTTTTTAAACAGTTGATTTTAATCAAATCAAGAAAAAGACTCCAAGAGAAGTTTTGTATGGTTCTAACAAATATAAGCTCCATCAAAATTCACAGATAAGTAGGTAAATAAATAACAAGTTTGGCCTCGCCAGGTTTGACTGTCAACTTGAAACATCAACAAGTTGCCTGAGAAAGTCTCAGTTGAGGAATTACCCAGATTAGACAGACCTGAGGTTGTAGCTTTAAAGGATTGTCTCAATTGTTGATTGATGTAGGAAAGTCTAGCCCACTGTAGGTGGCACCATTCCTGGGCTAATAGTCCTAGGCTTTGGAAAAAGAATAACTAAGTATGACTCAGTGACCAAGCCACCAAGATTGTTCCTTCCTCCATGGTTTCTGCTTCAGGATCCTGTGTAACCTCCTTCACTGACTACCCTCAATGATGGACTGTGATCTATAAGATGAAACAGACACATTCTCCCTTAAATTGCTTTTGATAAGAGCATTTTTATCACAGTAAGAGAAAAGAAATGACAACAAAGACAATAAAACACTCTGAGAATCAAAAACAATTGTACTAGCACTACAAAATGTATACCTAGTAGAATATTCACTATGTAATGGATGTGTTTAATCTTCTTAAAAATAGCAAAGAAAGCAGGTAAGAAATAAATGGTATTACAAATGGCAGGAATATTTTCCTGAGAAAAAGAGTATGCATGCCTGTGTTATTGGAGTGGCAGAGATGTAGAATGGGTTTTAAATAGTAATTGTGAATGGAAATATGTGGCTGTTGGGGGTGGGGAGGTGGGTAAACCTCTAGAAAATCCCAAAGAACTGGCATATGAGAGGCTTTCAGGACTCAGTGGGGGTTACCTTAGCCAAAATGTCCAACAGTGGGAAGATGGAACTTGAAGAGACAAGCTCCAGTAGTTTGAAAAGGCCCCCAGTGGAGGAATGGGGACTCTGACCTACCTTTCAAATTTTTGACCCAGAATTGTTCATGTCTAAAAGAAATGTAGGGACAAAAATGAAGCAGAGACTGAAGGAAAGGCTGACCAGAGACTGGCCCAACTTGGGATCCTTCCCATGGGTGGGCACCAAATCCTGACATTTACAATGCTATGTTGTGCTTGCAGAAAGGAATTTAGCATGGTTGTCCTCTGTGAGGCTCTACCAGTAGCTGACTGAGACAGATGTAGATACTTATAGCCAACCATTGAGCTGAGGAAGGGGACCCCTTATAGAAGAGTTAGAGGATTAAAGGAGCTGAAGGTGATGGTAACCCCATCAGAAGAACAACAGTGTCAAGTAACCTGGACCCCTGGGATTTCCTAGAGACTAAGACACAAACCAAAGAACTGGTCCTGGCCCCTGGCACTTATTTAGCAGAGGACTGCCTTGTCTGGCCTCAGTGGGAGAATTCTGTATAGACTTGATGACCCAGGGAAGGCAGATGTGTGGGGGTGCATCCTCTCAAAGGCAAAGAGAATGGAGGCATGGAGTGAAGAACTCCGGGAGTGGGGACCCGTAGGGGGCAACATTTGGGATGTAAATAAAATAATTAATTTAAAAATTCAAACTATGTATTTTAAAGAGCCGAACCTACAAAGTCCAAACTCTTATGGGAGCTTGTCACCCAGTTACAAAATGACTTCTAAGTTAGGGCAATGGAGGTCTAGAACAGTTAGCAGTAGTAAAACAAGCCGCATTATAAAATTGGTGATTATAAATTAATTTTTAAAAGTTTAAAGTCACCACTGCCTAAACTGAAGAAGAGACAGACCATTCCACCTGGATATCCATCCTATGTGCAGTCACCAAAGGTAGAGGTTGATGTGGATGTCAGGATGTACATGCTGACAGGAGCCTGATATAGCTGTCTCCTTAGAAGTCTGCAAGAGTCCGACATACTCAGAGGCAGAAGCCCACAGCTAACCATTAAACTGATCACGGGGTTCCCAATGGAGAAGATAGAATGAAGGCTGAAGGAGTTGAGAGGATTCGAGACACCATGAGGAAAGCAACAATCCCTACCAACCAGAGCCCCCAGGGTCTAAACCACAAGCCTGGGAGCGCTTAGGGAGGGACCCATGGCTCCAGCTATATATGCAAGGTAGCCATATATAAGTGGGAGAAGAGATCCTTGGTCCCATGAAGGCTGGACGTCGTGGGGGGGGGATACTCGAGGGTGGGGAGGTGAGGTACAGGGGAGGGTGGAAGGGGGTACACCAACGTGGAGATAGGAGGAGGGGGGAAGGGATAGTGAGTTCCTGGGAGGGAGGGGGGGAAATGGGGTAAGGAGAGAACATCTGAAATGTATAAAAAATTTTCCAATAAAAAAATTTCCAAAAAAAAAAAAAAGTTTAAAGTCTTTAACTATTGAGGAGGATAAACAGAAATAAGCTTAGCTAAATAAGAGTCAAACTGCAAAAATGTAAAGGACAAAATATAAAATTGGGCTAAAATATCTTGCTGATAGATATACATGACTTCAGAAGAAGCACTAATTGAAGTACAACTTATTTTTAAAAGCAACAATGATAACCAAATGTCAAGAGAATAATGTAGGGTGGCTGAAAGCAGACAACTGTCAGTCTATAATTACATGCTCCCTAAAGGGCTCCATTAAGAACTGGTACAAAATGAAAACATTTTTCAGGCAAACAATAACAAAAAGAAAATCTATCAACGCACTCTTACTGAAGAATTTTGAAAGAACATATTTCAGAGGAAAGACGTGAGTTGCATGAAAACCTGAAAATTCAGGACAATGTGAAATATGCCAGGAAACAAACAAGTATATTTAACAAATGGAACATTGGTAGCTAAGCAAATTTTTCTGATTTAAATATTCAAGATGGTATAAATTTTGTACATTAATTAAAGCTAAGTGAAAATAACTTCAAGATGTGTAATTGTAATATTTAGGTGACAATTACAGCTTAACTGCTTCTATTGAAAAAGAAGTACTAAATTAGTACGCTAGACACTCATTTATTTTCTCTTAGTGCTTGGGATTGAGCCCAGGGCTTCATGTATCTCAGACAGCATTCTAATCTCCAGGCCTTGGGCATTTCAGCAGAAAAGGACAAATGAACAACACTGAGGGAGATAAAGCATAAATCAATGATAAATTAAAAGCAACGTGGAGAAGAAATACCAAGCCATTTTCTTGCATTTTCTTATGACTATTTAGCATAGGTTTTGGAGAGATGGCTTAGTGGTTAAGAGAACTAGCTGCTTTCCCAGAGGACTGGAGTTTCATTCCCAGCATCCACATGGTAACTCACAACCTACTTCACTCCAGTTCCAGAGAACCTGAAACTCTCTTCTGGGCACTTGGAAACACATGCATGTAGTAAGTAAACATATGTGTAGGCAAAAAAGCACTATAAGTAAAAGTTAAAATAGGATTAATGAAAAAGTAAAGAGTGTAAGTGTTGCAGAGACAAAACAGAAAGCAATGTGTACTAAAGAGACAAAATATTAAGTGATTAAAAATAAAATAATGATAATTGTGAAATCATGAATTCAAAGTAAAATTGTACACAAATTTCTCAAGTGTCTATACAGCTTTGATGCATATGACAAATTTGTCCTATATTTACTTTTTAAAAAAATGTGTTTTTGAAGCTGGATTCTGTTGGAGGCTTGCCACAAAATCCTGGTAAGGTGGAGAATGATCCTGAATTTCCTCGGTCTTTAAGTACTGAATGATGGGGTTATAGGTTTATACATTTGTGGGTGCCATCCTCCCTGGTTTTCTGTGGTTCTGGGTTTGAAGCCAGCACATCCTTTGTATCCTAGTCAGTCATTCTTCCATCTAATCTTATTCTGTAGCACATCCTTCAATTATTTATTTATTTATTTATTTATTTATTTTATTTATTTATTTATTTATTTATTTTTAGTATTTGTAGCATATAGGAGGAAAAAAAACACAAGCCTTCTCACATGCTCCTCTACTCCCATGGTTTGCTATGTTATGTCTTGCATTTGAGAAATGTATTTCTTATAATTAATGAAACTATTATTAGTCTGTGGTACGAATTAAGACCTCTAGTTTGTGTTGTTTCACGCATTGCTATATAGTGTTAAATGGGGTTTGAAAAATGAGTATATTCATCTATCTTACACATAATTTCACTGGCCAGCTTCCTGTACTGTGCCGATTCATCATATCCCCTCCTCACAAATCTTCAAAAAGCACTGATTTTTTTTATTCTTTCCATAATTTTGCCTTTTCTCAAATGTCATGGAAGCTGAATCATACAGACCAGCTTCTTTTATTTCTCAAAGCACATTTTAATTTCCTTTGCATCTTTGCAGGCTCTGTAGTTAATTTAATTTTACTAGCAAATAATAGTCCATTATTATAATACACTATAGTTTTACTGTCTATGCTCATGCTGAAAGATATCTTTGTTGCTTCATGTTCACAGCTGCTATGAACTAAGCTTTTAAAACATATTAATATAGAGGTTTCTCTTTGGACATGAATGTTCAAGCAATGTGGTAAATACCAGTGAGAACATCTGATAGATTAGAGTTTAAGGGTGTTATGTTCTCAGTATCAATGAGTAGGGTTTTCTGGTTGTTTTCCATTATGGATGGGTTTTGATATTATTATTTTTCATTTTAATCATTTGGACAGGTATATATCTCAATCTCATTATGCTTTATTTTTTACTTATATACTGGAAATTTTGTTGAACCACTCTATGCATTCCTATTTGCAATTTGTTTGTGTTCTTCAGTAATGGGTATTTTTGTATTTTGCAGAGACTTCACTTTAAAGTTTTCATGGAGTTGATATATCCTTTTCTGATTCAGTTTGAAAATTAACATCATGCTGAATAGAATTATCTTCTAGTCTCTCTTGCTCAAGTTTTACAATTTCAGAGTTTGCCTTTAAGTCTAAGATCAGATTAAAATATAGTTTAGGCAGAACAGGTTCCATAGCTCAGTTTTCTTCACTTTGCTTTGTTGTTTTGCTTATGGATCACCACTTGTCACCATGTCATTTAACTGCTCATCCTCCATGGTCAATTGTAAGTTTACTCTGCATATGTTGGTCTGTTTCTTTTCCTACAGATTTACTTGTCTGCCATTTCAACAGTAGTAACTGGTATTGATTGTTTTATCTACACAAGAAGCCTTCACATTGGATAATATCAGCATGCCTACCATGGTTTCTCCTCTTTTTCCTAATTGAGGCCTTCTGCTATTTCATATACATTTTGGTAGAATATGACAAATATTAGCATAATCTCCTAAGGTTTAAAATGAGCCTATGTTGAATCTGTGAGCACGGGCATTACATCTATTATTATTATTATTATTAATCATTCCATTCATTTACATCTCAAATGATATCACACTTTCCAGTTACATGTATATTGTGATGGTTATAGAAAAAAGAGTTTATCTGCACCATGGTTCTTGAGGGATAAGATTTCATCATGCTAGTGTGCTCCTTCTCCTTCTCCTTCTCACTCTCACTATCCCCCTCCTCCTCCCTCCACCTCTACAAATTCCCTATCCCACATCTGCCCTCTCCCCTTCCCCTTTGACTCTATGAAGGTGTTCCCCCAAACCCTCTCTGGCCCCATGGCTCCAGCATCCCCCTACACTGGGGCATCATACCTCCACAGGACCAAGGATCTCCCATCCAATTGATGTCAGATAAGGCCATCCTCTGCTACATATGTAGTGGGAACCATGGATCCCTCCCTGTACACTTCTTGTTAGTGGTATAGTCCTTGCGAGCACTGGTGGTCTGACCAGTCTACACTGTTCTTCCTGTAGGTTTGCAATCCCATTCTTCTCCAGTCCTTCTGCCAGCTCCTCCATCGGTGTCCTGGAGCTCAGTCTGATGGTTGGCTCCAAGCATCCACATCTGCATTGGTCAGTTGCTGGCAGAACCTCCCAAGAAACACCCACAGAAGGTTCCTGTAAGCAAGTGGAATCACCGTCATTTATTTGCTCTAGTTTGGATCAACAGGAGCCTATGTATTATGTAACAATTCACGTAACTTTTTTCATAGTATAAGCAGTATAAAGCTTCTTTTGTGTTGAACTTTTAAATTTCAGTTCTTCCTTTCTAGTATGCAGGAAAGCTGATGGCTTCTGTACAGTTGTCTTGTCTTCTACAGTCTTGCGTGAATCGCTTATGAGTCTCAGGTGGTCTTGTTTACTCAATCCAATTGCTGTAGTATTTTCTACACAAACAGCTCTGCTTTCTGAGAATGAAGATGGTGTTATTTTTGCTTCCTGAGTTGTATGCATTTATTTCCTGGTCTTGAGTTGGAGGTATATAGTCTGTTTCAGTGAATATTCCATATAAACATAGAAGACTATTTTACTGGCTTTGAATAAGCATTTTGAACATATTAATTGACCCTGCTAACTTATACTGCTGCCTTTGCCATTTTTTTTGTCTGCTGGATCTGGCAACTACCAAACGCTGGAAGTGTATCAAAATCTCCAGCTATTCTAATGAGTTTATCTTACTGCTCCTTGCATTTCTCTCAGTTGTTTTTCCAAGTATTTTGCCACTGTTGCTAGATGCACATACACTGCAGATTATTTTTCTTGTAGAATGGGCCTCTTTGTCAATATATAATGGCTCATTTTAAACTCAATTTTTATTACACTGGAGTCTGCTTCTCTGAAATCTATGCAGCTGTTCCAACTTTCTTTTGATGAGTGCTGTCATGGTATATCTTTATTATGCCCTTTGTTTTTAATCACTGTGTTACTGTGTTTCAAGTGGATTGCTTTTAGCAAACAGATGGTGGGGTTTTCTTCACTATTCTAGCAGTCTCTGTCTTTTAATTTAGGAAGTTAGATCATTTACGTTTAAAGTGAATCTTAATGTAGTTGGATTAGTAATTATCTTGTTTGTGCTCATTTTTATCTCTTTAAACTTTGTTTCTTTTCCAATCACCTCTGATTTCAATTAGCATTATGCTTCCATTCCATTTTCTCTCCTGTCCCAGCACAACAACAGAAACAATTGTCTTTCCCCAGAGCTTGCAATATGTATTGATAACTAGCTTAGGCTAACTCTGAAACAAACATGACACAGTTCACATAGTCAATGCAGGGATCTCACAGTAGTATGCACCATATTCTTGATATCATCACTGTTGCTTCATTGTTATGTGTTCTGTAAGCACCTGATGAGTCTTGAATATTATCAAAACCTTTTTATGAAAATTAGGAGCGTGAATATTTTCTGTTCATTATTCTTTCTTCATTGAAACATTTTTAAACAATGGAGATGTGAGTTTGTGATATTATTTTTCTTCTCTCAGAATTATTTTAACATTCATTGTGAAATAAATCTATGAACCACAAATTTCCTCCAGTTTCATTCTTTTTCAAAAATGTCTTGTTCCTTCTCCTCTATTTTTCTCACACCATCTTAAACTTTTCTTTGCACTTTCCTTTTGTTCTTGTGACTTCCGAGTAGAATATATCTTTAGACCTGCTTTCTTCCTAGATTTTCCTGCATTTGCTGTGGGTACTGTTAACGTACTCATCTTCTCTCTTTAGGTGTCTGTGTATGTATTACCTACTTCCTTCTGAGCACTTGATATAGGAGTTACTATATCTAGAATGTTTGCACAGTCTTAATGTCTGTGTTACCTTCTTGTGTTCTGATGCATCCTTTATCTTTTCAGGCTGTGATTTTTCTTGGATTTTTACACACCCACCAAAAGATGTTTGTTGAAGCTGGGTATGATATGTTAGGTTATAGAAATCAGTGTCATTATGTGTCAGTGTGAGGTTTTGTTTCTGTAGTTCTTAGGGTCAGGGCCTGGTCTCTGGAAGCCCTCATATGCTGGGCTCATCTACTCATCCTCAATAGAAAACTTAAAGGGACAAGTGGTAGTGAAAAGCAGAGACAGTTTTGTCC
Source organism: Mastomys natalensis (assembly GCA_021653895.1). NCBI lineage: Eukaryota > Metazoa > Chordata > Mammalia > Rodentia > Muridae > Mastomys > Mastomys natalensis. The sequence continues at coordinate 145,346 of JAJTUV010001312.1, read as the reverse complement.
AATGTGGCCATGTTAGAAAGAAGAACAAATAACGGAATCCATCATTCAGGCCCTGCAGGAGGCTTGTGTTTATACAGACACAAAGGAATGGGCTTGGCCTAAACCAGCACATGTTGTCTTCAAGTAAGCGTGGTCAGCCTCGTTATTGATCTATCATTGTCTGTTTCTTGTCCCTCTTGCAGGTGGCCTGAAAACTTGTCACAACTGTGGCGAATCTTTGCTGGGAGAAACAGACATGTTCCTTGCTTTACACCAAGCTCATCTTTTCTTTTCTTTTTTTTTTTTTAATGGATTATTGTTTCAGCAGTATGATAGGCAAGTGAAGGGAGTAAGTTTCTCTCTTTGTAATAGTGCTTTCCTTTCATGATAGTGCCTGTAAGAATCACAGCTCTTACCTCAAAGGAATAAAAAGGGTAGTATATATCCAAATATGAGTGACCATGGCTGGGGACACTGATTTAGGTCTCCTTAAATGCCATGTTTCAAAGAAATAACAGTTTCATGAACATTTTATTGAAACAGAACAAAAAAAGCCATACCATACAATAATACAGTTGTCAAATGAACACCTGGGCACCTCAGGCATGTAGGTTACAGTAAGGCAGGGAAAAACTCTGTTGACGACTTTAGATGCTATCAGACTGGATTCTCAGCTTTTTCATAGGTAGAAACTAAGAATCTACATACTAGTCATAAAGACATTAGGTCTGTACATAGGAAGGAATACATAACAATAGGAGGCTAAAGATACCTCAAGATAATATGATTTTGGCTTACAACATTCCAACTTTATTTATTTTATTATTATTATTATTATTTAATCTTTTATTACAGTCCAGTCATTTTCCCCTCCCGGTCTTCCCTCTGACTGTTGCTCATCCCATACCTCCTCCCCCTGTCCTACTTCCCCTCCCCACCAGATCTCCCACTCCCTGGGGCCTCAAATTTTCTTAGGTGTATTTTCTCTTACTGAGGCCAAACCAGGCAGTCCTCTGCTGTATATGTGTTGGGGCCTCATATCAGCTGGTGTATGCTGTCTCGTTGGTGGCTCAGTGTCTAAGAAATCTTGGGGGTCTAGGTTAGTTCAGACTGCTGGTCTTCCTATGGGGTTACCCTCCTTCTCAGCTTCCTCCAGATTTTCCCTTATTCAACCACAGGATTCCCCGTTTCTGTCCATCGGTTGAGTGTAAGTATTTCCAGCTGACTTCAGCTACTTGTTGACCCTCTCAGAGGGCAGCCATGCTAGTCTCCTATCTGTAAGCACACCATAGCCTCAGTAGTAGTGTCAGGCCTTGAAGCCATCCCTTGAGCTAGATCCCAATTTTGGCCTGTCACTGGACCTCCTTTCCCTTAGGTTCTTCTCCATTTTTGTCCCCACAATTCTTTTACCCAGGGACAATTCTGAGTCAGAGTTATTGACTGTAGGATGGCAACCCTATCCCTCCACTTCAAACCCTGTCTTTTTACTGCAGGTGGACTCTACAAGTTCCCTCTCACCACTGTAGGTCATTTCATCTAAGATCTCTCCCTTTGAGTCCTGAGAGTCTCTTACCTCTCAGGTCTCTGATACATTTTAGAGGGTCCCCTCACTAAAATGGAAAAAAAAAGGCCTCTTTTCATTCTTTCTGCTGCCCTCAGTGTTTCAGTCCTGTCCCCCTGACCCCAAACAGATGATCAAGTTCCCCTTTTCCGTTGCTTGAGTCCTCTCCCACTTATGTTCTTCTCTCCCTCTGCCCCCTATGTTTGTTTTCTTCTTCTTTCCAAGTGGGATTGAGGCATCCTCACTTGGGTCCTTTGGCTTGTTACCCTTCTTGAGTTATATGGATTGTATCCTGTGTATTCTGTGTTTTTTGGCTAATATCCACTTATTAGTGAATATATACCATTTTGGGTCTGACTTACCACACTCAGAATGATATTTTCTAGTTCCATTCATTTTCCTGCAAAACTCAATCTCTTCTAATGAGCCAATCATCTATAAAGGCATCTTTACAAGAATTCTCACCATGATACTTACAATCTTGTGTCTACCTAATATGAGTCAGAAGTGTCTTGTGTCTTAGCTATGTTATATCCACATATACCAGCTCCCATATTATTTTCATTCTGTTTGAATGTATATTTTTCTAAGGACATTTTCCTAAATGAAGGTTCTAAATTTGAACATGGTGACATTTACTTGTCACTCCAGAATCCAGAAGATAGAAACAGGAGGATCCCAGGATAGAGGCCACATTGGTCAACAAACAGATATCCTGCCTTAAATGAATAAATGAATAAAAAATGAATGTTTTGGTTCTCTCATTTGCAATCAGGTATTATGGCTCTCAAAATCTTTTAATGTAACAAGAAGTAGTGCTAAAGTAGAATTCCAGGATTTTATGATGAAAGCTATCTCTTGCTGCCCCTTTTTTCTCCATCACTCCCTCTACCCTCTTACTTTCTCCCCCTTTCCTGAACCAAAATATTAAAAACAAACAAATAAAAAAAAGCACCTTTCTTTATTGGTTAAACTTTTTTCACACTTATAAAAAAACAAGAGGGAAATGGGAGGGTTCACAGGTTATTGTTTCTCCATGTCCTCAGTCCTGGTGGGGGTCTGGAAGGACACCATCCCAGGAGGATAGGTAGGTGTTGTTTGAAGTGGTATTTCTTTTCCCACTGTATTTAATATTTCCAGTTGTTCTTCTCTGGCCTCTCTGCTCAGAACAATAAAATATATTTTTTTAAATATGTACTGTAAAAATGTGATAGAAAAAAATCATGGAAGTGAATTTTTTTTCAATTGTGGGGAATCTCTTAAATTTGATTTTTAAATCCACTCACAATTAAATATGATCAATTCGTGAAAATACTTAAACATTTCTTGTACTTTCCGACTCCAGTGACTTTCTCCTGATAAACTGATGTCACCTGTAGCTTCCTGTATGCATGTACCTTTCCACATTTGGAAAAAGGAGTCAGGTCCTGTAGCCTGAATTCTCTGGAACACATAAGTGAAATAATTGATTTTCAGGTTGTTTCCATCAATGAGAATGAGAGTTTCCAATTCCTTCATGTCTAGGAGTGGAGGCTATCCTTCAAGGATCTGTTCATAGCAAACAAACTAAATGATAAAAGCAGTTTTTTTTTTTTCCCTTCAGAGCACAAGACAGCTTTCCTATAGCTTTGGAAGATAAAGATAATGGCTCTCTGGGGAACAAAGGTTAGGCTTTCTTTGCTCATTAGAAAAGATTTGGGCTGTTAAATTCAGATTTCCTGTCTTAATGTAACCTACTTCCTAAACATGTGTCATCTGGCCCACTTCTCTTTGCTCTGTGGGAATTGGAGTGTGGGGAAGCAGCACAAGATTGTTGATATTCTGGGTTTCCGTGTGAGCAATGAGCTGCCCTTTGTCTCTGACTCTTCTCCTACATTCTGCTGGCATCCAAAAAGACCAAAAATAAATAAATAAATAAGTGAAAAAGCTTTCTGTCTTGGAAGATATTTTAGTAGCAGATTCATCTCAGTTCTTTTCAAATCACCAAGAATTTTGCAAATATTAGTGAAAGGAGGTATTAAAAACCAAATGTTTATGCAGACCATGTTTATTCAAGAACTAGAAAATGAAAATGTGATTAAATTGATATTTTTTTAACTTTTGTCATTAGGAAAACAGTACACACATCTTTTTATTATTTTTCCTTTATTTTGTGTATGGGTATTTTTCCTGCATGTATGTCTGTGCACCTCAGTCATACTTGGTGCCCATTGAAGCCAGAAAAGGACATCAAAGTCCCCGAGGAATGAACTCTAGATGTTTATGAGTGAGGTACCATGGGCATGTTCTTAACCACTAGTCATCTTCCTAGCACCACAGTCAGCCTTTCTCTTAGAAGTCATAAAGGAGATAATAGTAATTTTTATTTAAATCCATCGAGAGAATGAAGCAAAATTTCTAGTTCTTTCAGGAGTGTAATTTGAAACCAACAGAATAAAACAAGCTAAGGTCTGGGAGTGAAATTCTTTCAAATGTGGGGAACACACACTTGCTGACTACATGGGAAATTCTGAATTTTAACTCCAGCACTGAAAAACACTTCTGTTAGAAGCAAAAAAATTCAGAAATTTAATCTCTCACCACACATATAAGATTTTTTTGAAGATTTATGTTTTTTCATTTTATTTATTGTATATAAGTATGTGTCTGTGTGAGAATGTACAGGACTATATATGAGTGAAAATGGGTCTATGTGAGTGTGTGTATTTCTATGTGACTGTGTTTGTCTATTATGTGTCTATGTGAAAATGTGTATGTCTATGTGAGAGTGTGTGTTATGTGAGTGTCTGTGTCAATGTGAGTGTGTGTGTATATTTGAATGAGTATGTGTATCTGTGTGAATGTTATGTGTCTATGTAAATATGTATGTGTCCATGTGAGTATGGGTACACATATGCGCAAGTGCAGTCAGATCCCAGAATAGAATATTAGATTCCTCAAACCTGAGATTGCAAATGGTTGTCAGCATCTTCATACAGATGCTGGGGTCCAAACCCCAGTCTTTATGATCAAGCAGCAAGTATTCTTAGCAGCTGAGCCATCTCTCCAGCCCCAGGTAAGAGAAACTTCAACATCTTAGTTCAGTGGCTTATAAAAAAATACCATATGTATTCACCAACTTAAATTTCACCCAGTCATAGATGAATTCTGCAAAACTTACTATATCCCACAATAAACAGAAATACGGTAATAATATGAATATATATTTAAATGGATAAAATTTACAGATGAACATACTCAAAATTACAAGTAAAAAATTCTTTTTTCTTTACTTATGTAATTTCATTTTTAATTGAAAACTGAATTCCTTTCTCATGCCATATATTCTGATTGCAGTTTCCTTTTTCTTTATTTCTCCTGGTTCCTCCCCACTTACCCTCTCTTCTGTCTTTCTATCTCAAATTAGAAAATATTAGAAAATAATAAAAAATCTTCTAAGAAATTACCAACCAAACATGATAAAGTAAACATAAGATAAAACAAAAACCATCACATCAAGGCTGGACAAGACAACCCAACAAATGGAAAGAGCCCCAAGAACAGGCAAAAGAATCAGAAACCAACTCATTAACATACTCAGGATTCTCATAAACATATTAAGCTGAACACTATATTAGATATGTAGAGGATCTAGTGAAGCCCCCTGTAGGCCCTGTGCTTGATGCATTAGTCTCTATGAGTTCACATGAGACTTGCTTCGTTGATTCAGAGAGCCTTGATCTCTGGTTTTCTTGACCCCTCCTAGTTTTTACACTTGTTCTGCTATCATTTGCAATGAACCTAACAACAAAACAAAATTGAGGAGGAGGGCAACCCTATAAGAGGACTAGCAGTCTTAATTAACCTGGACCTCTGAGATGTCTCAGACACTGGACCACCAACCAGGCAGCATGCACCAGCTGATATGTGGCCCCAAACACATATGCAGCAGAGGACTGCTCGGTCTGTGTTCAGTCAGAGAAGATATACTTATCCCACAAGAGACTGGAGGCCCCAAGATGTTTAGAAGTCTGGTTGAATGGGAGGTAGATGGTGGCAACATCCTTGTGAAGACAGGGTAGTTGGAAAGAAGTATGGGATGTGAAACAATCCGAGGGTGGATGGGTGTACATAAATAAATAAATGACAAAAAATAAAATAAATAACGATAGTAAAAATGATATATTTTGAAATAAAGTATATGAAAACTTTAAGAAATGTTCATCTATTCCATTTATTTATTTATTTATTTATTTATTTATTTATTTATTTATTTCTGTTATAGTTTGCTTTATCTTCCTATAGTAAACACCATAACAGAAGCAACTTAGGAGAGCAAAGGCTTATTTCAGTTTACAACTTTCAGCTCACACTACATCACTGAGGGAAGTCAGGGCAGGAACTCAAGTAGGAACCTGGAGGCAGGAAACGAAGCAGAGGCTTAGCAGAGATGCAGCCTTCTAGTTTGTTCCCCATGGTTTTAAAATATTCCTTTCTTCTACAATACTGGACCATGAGCCATGGGGAAGCCACAGTCTACAGTGGACCCACACTTGCCAATCATTGATCAACAGAAGGCCTCACAGACTTGCTTACAAGCAAAAATTATAGAAGCATTCTCTCCATTTAGGGTTTCTCTGTCAAAATGACCCTGGTTTATACCAAGTTGATAAATTAACTAGTATAATTATTTTATTTATTTACTTATTTATGCATTGTTTACAGGAATTCCCTCTGTGTCCCAGGAATTGTCTCAGACTCATAACTATCTTTCTCTAAAGTGTGGGGATTACTTATTAATGTATGACATCATACAAAATCAAGGGTATTTAAAGTTTTTGATACTCAATAATAAAATACAAAAGTAGATAAACCATGGCTTAATCAAGGGCACAAATACTTGATTGGCAATTTGAAGATGACAATTTTCCTGAAATTTATCTAGATGGTCAGCAAACCTGAAATCAACCCTATCTATTCTAAAATTTACTCGGATACCATACCATGGCTCAGTTTAGGGGTAGGAGGAGGAGGAGAGGGATGTCCATGATGGGGCTGGAGCACCTGTAAGTTGGAATGCTAGTGTATGCAGCATTTTGATAGATGGCTGTTGTACAATTTTTTAACAGTATAACACACTTCAGTCAGTAATCATAATGTGAAATTCTTTACTATATCACTTCTCATTTTTATTTTCTATTTATATGCTTTAAGGTCACAGATAAGAGGAACTTAAGACACAGATTAATGAATTCTGTGTAAATTGTCCATGCTAATGGGAACACTGCATGAATTAGTTTTAGACATAGTGATCAACTGAAGTTCAAAAGGAATTCCTCATATTGTGATTTACGGGCCATTCTTTCCACAGCAGTTATTATTCATGGTTATTTATTTTGCGGGTGATGATAGTATAAAAAGAAAAGTGATTGGTAATAATTCAAAAACCTTTTCAGTTAAGTTTATATACAGATTGAAATGACTCATTAGTATTATGTGTGTTTTGTAAAACAAAACAAAAAAAACAAACATTTTTTTAAAAAATTATATATTTCATATTCATTTAAATTTAAGCTAACGACTTACCCACATTTCTTCAAATGTTATAAAGGCTTTTGCAGCATCTTTGACATATTTTTGAAGTATTTTCAACAAACCCAAAATTGCAATTACTAAAAAATAAATCTTGTAATGACTCTATTCTGAATTCTTATCATAACTTTAAGCATTGTACACTGACATTTCAGAAACTTTCTTTGCATAATTAACTCCTTTTTTTCTTTTACTTTTAAATTATTTTTTTTGCTTATTCACGTTACATGCTGCTCACTGCCCCAGCCTCCTGCTCAAGATCTCCCACAATCCTTCTCCCATCCCACCTCCCCTTCTTCTCTGAGCAAGTAGGGCCCTACTAAGGTATCTGCCCACACTGAAAATTCAAGTCTCTGCTAGGCACTCCCTCTCCCATTGTGGCCAGACAAGGCAGCCCAGTCAGAAAAACATAACCCACATACAGGCAACAGCTTTTGGGATGACTCCTGTTCAAGTTATTCAGGACCTACATGAAGATCAAGCTGCACAACTACTACATATATGCAAGGGAGGCCTAGGTCCAGCCCATGGATGTTCTTTGGTTGATGGTAGAGACTGTGAGAGCCTCCAAGGGTCTAGGTTAATTGACTCTGTTGATCTTCTTGTATAGTTGCTATTTCCTTCAGGGCCTGTTATCCTTCCTCCTGTTCTTTCATAAGAGTCCCAAGCTCCATCCACTGCTTGGCTGTGTCTGTATCTGTTTGAGTCAGCTGCTGGGTGGAGCCTCTCAGAGGACAAATTTCTCCCATCTGCAAGCATAACAGAGTTTCTCTAATAGTGTTAGGGATTGGTACTTGTCCACGTGATGGCTCTCAAGTTGGGCTGATTATTGCTTGGCCATTACCTTAGTCTCTGCTCCATCTCTGTGACTGTATTTCTTGCAGACAGTATAATTTGGGGGTTGAAAGTTTAATGGGTAGGTTGGTTTTATGGAGAGGTTCCTGCCTGGCTACAGGACGTGGCCTCTTCAGATTCCATATCCCCAGTGTAATGCGTCACAGCGAAGGTCACCCCCATTGATTCTTGCTTACCTCCCTTATCCCAGGTGTTCCATCCTGAAGATTCCCCTCTACATTCTCACCCCTGTCAGTGCCAGACTTTCATTCATTTTTATGCCCATCTAGCAATCTCTCCTGTCCTTCCCCACACCTAGTCTGGAAACCCTCCATTTCCCTCCCAATTCCCCTTTTCCCAGTTTCCTCTCTGCTTCTTATGACTATATTATTTCCCCTTCTTTAAGTGAAATTCAAGCTTTCTTGATTGGGTCTTCCTTCTTGTTTAGCTAATTTGGGTCTGTGGAGTGTAACATGGTATTGAGCAGTGGCCTGTGAGAGGCAGTTGGGTACCTGGTCGAGTACAGTCTTTGAACCCGGAGACCTTCAGGGATTGTAGGAGTTCAGCCTTGCTACAGCCCCTCCCACAGAGAGGGTTTTGACCAGAGGTCATGAAGTGAACACAGTCAAATTCCTGTGCTTCTGCCTCTCTGAGCCACGGCCCCAGTCCCTTGGGGTGGCAGACAAGGCATCCACGATTCAACACAACAGGACCCATGCCCATGCATGCTACAGTCCAAAAACATGGTACCTGTAGTTTATGGCTAATATTCACTTATCAGTGAGTACATACAATGCATGTCCTTTTGGAACTGGGTTACCTCACTCAAGATGATATTCTCAAGTTCCTTCCATTTGCCTGCAAAAAAACCTACAATTGGTAAAAGGACCTCATGAAACTGCAAAGCTTCCTTAAGGCAAAGGACACTGTCAATAGAACAAATCGACAGCCTACAGACTGGAAAAGGATCTTCAACAATCCTACATCTGACAGGAAGCTAATATCCAAAATTTACAAAGAACTCAAGAAGTTAGACACTAACTACCCAAATTACTAAATTTAAAAAATGGAGTACAGAACTCACCAGAGAATTCTCAACAGGAATCTTGAATAGCCAAGAACCACATAAATGTTCAAAGTCCTTAGTCATCAGGAAAATGCAAATGAAAACATCTCTGAGGTCTCATCTTACACCTATCAGATGGTTAAGGTTTAAAAAAAAAAAAGAAAGAAAGAAAACAAAACAAAAAACCCCACAGATAGCACATGCTGCCAAGGATATGGAGTAGGGGGAACATGTCTTTCTTGCTGGTGTGAGTACAAACTCGTACGAAAACTTTGGAAATCAATTTGACAGTTTCTCAGAAAACTGGGAATAGTTCAAGATCCAGCTATATCACTCTTGGGCGCATACACAAAAGATGTTCCAATATCCTACAAACATACTTGCTCAACTATGCACATAGCAGCTTTATTTTTAATAGCCAGAAACTGGAAACAACCTAAATGTCCCTCAACTGAAGAATGGATAAAGAAATATGATACATCTACACAATGGAATACTATTCAGCTATTAAAAACAAAGACATTATGGATTCCTATCTTAATCCCCAACAAATTCCATATTAAGTGTCTCTGTGTTTTGAAAATTCATTCTAAAAGCTATTCAAACCACATTGCAATGTGCAAGTGTTGCTTCCTTTTGTAAACCACTATCATTCAGTTTAGGCCCATCTTGAATAAAACACAGATGTTCACCCAAATTGTCACTCTTCTGTGGTGGCTTTAGTGACAGAGCTTGCTTTTGGTTGCTACACTAAAATTCTTGAGTTAGTTTATTTTATTTTATTTTATTATTTTGTAATATGTGTATTCAATGTAATGGAGAAAATTGTGAACATACCACAGCATGTATGTGAAAGTCGGAGAACAACTTTCAGGACATGGGTGATTCTACTCTTCCACTGTGTATTCTGAGAATTGAACCAATATCACAAGCTTCTGTGGCAAAACGCTATCTCCGTGGCCCTGTTTGCTTGCTTACTTGCTTGCTTGCTTTGTTCTTTGTTTATTTTTTCCTTCTTTCCTTCCTTCCTTCCTTTCTTCTTTCCTTGCTTGCTTCTGTTCTTCCCAATTTGTTTATTTGTTTGTTTGTTTATTGAGACAGGATCTGATTCTATTGCTTGCTTTGGATTTATCATACTCTGTAGCCCAGTCTGGCCTCTAGTTCGTGATTATACTCTGGCCTTTAGTTAGAATTTTAGGTGTGAGCTACACTAGACTACTGCAGTTTAAATACTCTGGTCTTTGCAAAATTCTAATGCGAATTTCTTCCACAAAACTTGTCTAATTTTAAGATCCATCATCAGATCACTCAGTGATCACTATCTGATTCTTCTCTCTCATTTTGCTCATCTTCTCTTGGAAATTTCTCTATTGCCAGTTTTGCATTTTGTGTTAATTTACTTGATTTCTAGTGTATCTCAATTCTCAAAATTCAAACATTAATTTGGGTCAAGATCTGATAATAGATAATTATTCTTGATTTTATTCCCAAACCTCTGGATATGCAATTCTCTCTCTCCTCTCTCTCTCCTCTTTCTTCAATCTCTCTCTCTCTCTCTCTCTCTCTCTCTCTCTCTCTCTCTCTCTCTCTCTCTCTCTCCCTCTCTAACCTCTCTTTCCTTCCCTCCCTCCCCTTCCCTTAAATTAAATTCAAGTAATTTCATGATGAATTTACATTCAGTTATAATAAGCATCTCATTCTCCTGTAGTATTTTTAAAGGAAACTCCAGTGTGTCTGTATTTTCTACAAAGCACACAAATAAACTAGGCATAGTGCCCTCACAAAATGAACTGCTGGGATATTTGAGTTCTTAAATAAATTCTGGTTTCTCAACAGGGCACAAAAATGTATGCTTCAGCCATTTTCTGTAGATCAAGTATTAAATAAAACCCATTTGAGAAGGCAGCTTGCAACAAAATACAAACAAAGTGGAACAAACCTTTCAGTCATGTAAACTCTCATGCAGTTACCCCTTGAGCAAATGTTTGGGCAAAGGAGAAGTTTGTTCCATTTGAAGGAATTGGCCTACTGCCCGAGCTAGCAGAGCAAGTCACAGAGGAATTGAATGCTGCCTCTGGCTGACATATCAAAGTATTAAATGAAAAAGAGAAACAGCTTAATCAACTTTAGCTGAACCTTTCTCCAGACACTGAAATAATTCATCTATTAACTGTGCCATCTAACACCTAAGTATATTTCCTGAGAGAAAGGTATGCATCATGGGTAGTGGCCAAGTGCTGAATTATGGATCAAAGAGAGTTGACAGGTGTGTTAGTCAGCTTTCCATCACTATAACAGAATACCTTAGGTAATCAATTTATAAAAAGAATGAGATTTATTTTGCCTAGAATTTTGGAGAGTCCAGTTAAGTACTGCCATCAGTTTCCTTCCCCCCATTTCATGAATCCCATTGAGCTCCCTGAGAGATACCTCATTATCCAATATCAATCTAAGGACACTGGAATTTTTGTGTAATTCAAAATCCACACTATAGCAGTATGTACACTAAGAATTCAAATGCATGCTCCTTACTGCCTTCTATCATACAATTTCAGTCCAGTCACCTTTACATGCATTATGCAATTCTTGACTCAAATACATCTGAGGTTCTCCTTAAATGCCTCCTCCCCGAAGCATCGCTTCTTCCCTTTTAACATTGCTTCTCATCTCCACAGGCTTTCATCTTCTTTATATAGGAGAAGACCTAACAGGAGAGATGAGAACCAGTGGCATATTAAATAACGGGGTCTGAAGTTAACACATGTCTTAAATCATCTATTTTTGTATTGTAAGTCAAATGGAATAAAATGGCAATCAAATTAAAAGTTTTCGACAAGGCAGTTGTCAGCCTCAATGAAAATGCTATAAGTTAATTCTTTAAGTCAGTTTATCATTGGACTCAAACTCCAAACTTCTTGAATTCCAATGTTATACCTCTGATTTTTTTTTTCATAAATCTCTTTTTTTCAATTAATTCCAGCTGTAACTGATGCCAGATTCCACTGGATGAAGATATCTTACTATGAATGTTACCTACTATGAAGAGATAAGAGAAAAGTAGGGTGTAAAATACAAGAAAAAGGGCTCCTAAAGGGGTTAATCCCTTTGAACTTACACAAGAAGGTCTCTAGTGCTTAGAATAAGTTCTCCGCTGCTTGTTTGATAGAGTAAGGACCAGGGGAACAACTTCTGCTCTATGAGTTTTGTGTGTGTGTGTGTGTGTGTGTGTGTGTGTGTGTGTGTGTGTGTGTGTGTATTTGAATGTACAGGTAGGAATGTGCGTATATGTGTGAGCCTAATCATGTAGCGGTCAAAGGTCAACCTTTGGTATCATTTTTAAAGAGAATTCTATATCATTGTTTTGATAATTTCATGAGTTTTCTTTTTGAGGTGTCAGACTTGCTGATTAAGTTAAGCTGGCTGACACTGAGTCCAGAGATCCACCTCTATCTTCCTCTTCAATCCAAGGATGGGCTACCAAACACAGCTTCTATATAGATGTAGAAGACTGAACTTCTCATATGTTTTTGTGTCAAGCGCCTTACTGAGTAAACTACATCTCAACCCCAATTTTCTTTTGTAAAAAACAATCATTCTTTGTGTTAAAAAGGGAATCATCACTCAACGTATGCCCTTTTTTTCAATTTTGTTTTGGATATATTCATTGTTGTAGGTGAAGTAATAAATTACCTCAGTCATAGCACCTTAAAAAAGGCACTTAATCTTTTATAGTTTGGGATGTCAGTAGTCTAAGAACATTTTCACTCTGGTTGGGGGAAGAAATTCTTTTCCACTTCTAGCTTTAAATTGTCTCATTGGCTTGTGTTCCTTCTCAGTCAAGATCCACAGGATATCCTAGCTCGGTCTCACATTGCCTTTGTCTTCTGCCATCAAAAATCTCTGCAGCATTATTTTTTTTTTTTAACCTTTATTCAATTGACTTCATTGTGGTAAATTCAGGGAATAAGAACTATACCTTCTTAACATATTTTATGTGTTCAGTGGAGTATTATTGACTGAAGTTATAATGTTTTACAGAATGTTTGCGTTAACTTGTGCATCTTGAGTGACTGAAGTATTACTACCTGTTAGTTAATAACTCCTCATTTGTCTTATATATGAATCTCTGGAAAACATCATTTTACTGCTTGAGTCTATAAATTTAACTATTATGAATACCTTAGAGTATTTACTGTGACTGTTCTATTTCATTCGGGTTTTATATATTTCTGAATTTTCCAAACTGCTGATGAATTGTATGTGTATACAATAGTGTGTGTCATATTTTCTTTGTCCTTCCATCTGCCCTTGCAAATAAAGCACTAACCACATGTCCTAGTTTATCTTCCAGATTTGGATTTCAATTCTTTTTACTAGATACACAGAATTAGAATCCTAGATTATAAAGTATTCCTATTCTTTAAATTTTATGGCGCCTTCACAGCATTTTCCATAGCCGTAAACGACATTTTATTTTGCCTTCTTATCTACAGGATATAAGGATTACAACTTCTCTGCACCCTCTCAAACACTTACTTCTTTCTTGGCTTTTCTTGTTGTTTGTTTGTTTGACGTGTGTGTGTGTGTGTGTGTGTGTGTGTGTGTGTGTGTGTGAGTCTGTGTGTGTGTGTTTGGTTGGGGCTTGGGGCTGTGATAATAGATATATGTCTTAAATCTTTATGCTACAAATATATGTTTATGATACGTTGATTACAATCAATTTAGTGTCTCCAGCTTTGTTCTTATGGCTAAGATTAATTTTCATGACCATGGCCTTTTGTGCATCAATATGAACTTTAAAAAACATTTTGTTCATTTATTTAAAAAAAGTATTTTACAATTTTTATTTTAAATCTATTCAATTTGTATACCATGCTACAAAGTCTAGGTGTTTGAACAAAATTAATCCTTCTAGTTGATGAACACAAGGTAATTTTTCATTAGCCTTTTATTTCTCTGATTAATTTTTAAAAATTTTTGGTGTGTAATTATTTCATCCAGTATGATGGCTATTCTTGGTTATCAACTTGGTTACACCTGGAATTAACTAAAACTCAAGTGGCTGGGTATAACTGTAGGAGATTTTTTTCTTGATTGAATAATTGAAGTGGGAAGACTTACACTAAATCTGGAACTTTTGAGGTGAAAAGATCCCTCTTAAATCTGGGCCACATATTCAAGTGGGAGCCTATATAAAGACAATAAAGAAAGGAAACACTTGCTCTTGGTTTGCTTGCTTTCAGCCTCAAAGGCAGTTTATTCTTTCCTCACTTGTATTAGAGCCTTCTTCTTTGTAATTTTAGCCTATATTGAACACACACACACACCCCAACACACACACACACACACTACAAGTTGGTGCATGTGTGTGTGTAGGGGATGTAAATGTGTATGTGTATAATTTTATTTTTGTGGACTTTGTACATGGAATTGTTTTCTAAATTCTTTTTGGTAGTTTATTCTTGTGTTTAGAAGTAGCACTAATGTTTACAAGTACTTTTTGAAAGATTTTTTTGAAACATTTATTTGTGTGTGTGTGTGTATGTGTGTGTGTTTGTGTGTGTGTGTGTGTGTGTATGTGTCTAAGAAAGCCAGAAGAAGATATTGGATCTCTTTGAAATTTTGAAATACTTGATGTGGGTGCTGGGCTCTGATCTTCTGAAAGAGCAGCAAGCATTCTTAACTACTACTGTAAACACAATGGAGGCTTTTCCATTTTATCTCTGATTTAAATATCTAAGTTTCTTGTTCTACATAAAATTGGCAATGTTTTGTGGAATGTAAATTTGAAAAATAAACATCCTTAATTTCTACTTTATCCTAGAGGGAAACCTTGTAGTTTTTACTGTTATGCTGTTCGTTTCTATTTCAGTTATTATCTTTTTTATTTTGAGGCAATTTTCTTGCATTCCTAGTTTCTTTGCAGATTTTATTATGAGAACTTGAACAACTTGAACAGTTGATCAGATTCTTTACCTTCATCTAATAATACTATACAGTTTTATCTTTTACTTGCTAATGTGTTGTATTACATAAAGTATAGTTTATGTGTGAATGCATTCTTGCACCTCAATGACATTCTACTGGTTATGATTTATGATCCATTTAATGTGATGTTGAATTTAATCTGCTTACATTTTTGAGTACTTTTATCTATTTCATCAAATATGTAAGCTGGTAGTATTCTTTTCTTGTGTATTGTAGTTATTTTATATTGCTTTGTAAGAATACCAGGATCATGGTAACTTGTAAAAGAAATAATTTAATTTCATTTATGATTTCAGAGTGTGAGAGTCCTTTATGATGATGGAAAGGGGCAACTGATACCTCACATCTTGGTCCATAACCATGAAGCAGAGAGAATAACACAAGTTCCATGAAAAATGTAAAACCTGCCCCCAGTGATATACTTTTTTTAAACACAGTACTACATCTTCTAATTCTTCCCAAAGAGTTCCACCAATGGAGGACCAAATATTCATACAAATGAGCCTATGTACACCAGTGTCATTCAAGCACCTCAGTATCTTTTTCTGACTTCTTTTATTTCCTATTTCTCTATTCTAACCCACCTCTCTCTCTCTCTGTCCTGCTTCCCCTGCCTCCTTTGTGTGTGTGTGTGTGTGTGTGTGTGTGTTTGTAGGTGGGGCTGATAAAAGTTCTCATTTGTAGTTCATGCCGCCTTTGAATCTTGCTTCCTTCTCCAGAGTGATGTGATTATAGGCCTTCATAACTATACCCATCTTTCTAGCTTTTATGTCAAAACAAAATTTGTCCCATAAGACTACTCCCAAAGAGTTTGGTTTCTTAATTTTCTTAAAGCAGTTTATGAATAATTGCAATTAATTTTTTCCTAAATATTCAGTAGAGGTGTACCATGGGAGGCATTTGTCTTGGTTAGGGTGTCTATTGCTGTGAAGAGACACCATAACCATAGCAACTTTTATAAAGTAAAACTTCATTGGAGCTGATTGAGGTTTAATTCATTATTGTCATGGTAGGAATCATAGTAGTGTGCATGCAGACACGGTGCTAGAGAAGGAACTGAAAATTCTATATCAGAAGTCAGCAGGAAGAGCATGGGAACCTTGAGGCCTGGCTTGAATTTCTGAGATCTCAAACCCTCCTCCCATAATTGTCCTCTGAGCTGCTCTAACCAGAAGCTGACTGAAACAGATGCAGAGGCCCACAGTCAAACATTAGATGGATCCCAGGATTCTTACAGAAGAAGTGCATAAGGAATGGGGACCCCAAAGGGGATAGGAACTCCGCAGGGACCAACAGAGTCAACTAACAAGGAATCTGCATGCTCAACAGAGACTTACCCATCAAAGAACATATAAGGGCTGGATCTAGGTCCCTGAACATACTTAGCAGATGTGCAGATTGGTCTTCATGGAGGTCCCACAACAACTTGAGTTGGGATGGTCTCTAAATTCTGTTGCCTGTACATAGGATATGTTCTTCTAGCTGGGCTGCATTGGATGGACTCAGTGGGAAAGGATGTAACTTGTCCCAGAGAGACTTGATGTGCCAGCGTGTGAAGATACCTAGAGGGTGGTCCCCCCTTCTCATGAGACAAGGAGAGAAGGAGAGGGACTGTGTAAGGGGTACAGGAAAGAGGGAGAGCTTCAATCATCATGTAAAGTGAATAAGTAAATTAATTAATGTTAAATCAAAAACAACAAACAAAACAAAGCAAGGCTCCTAGCTGTTGGGGTCCCTGTATTCAGTCTGAGGTTAGCTGTGAGCATCCGCATCTGTATTGGTCAGGCTCTGGTAGAACTTCTCAGGGGACAGCTATACGGGAGTACTTTTTCAAAACACACATCAACATTAGTCACAGTGCTCAATATTAATGTTTTCCTCTGCTCTTTTTGTACCTTATGTGCATAGGATAGATGAACTCACAGGCTTCAGACTAACTTTAAATTTGATACTAGCTCACATATTTCAGGTTTGATCTCCTTGTTGGGAATATAAAATTATGAAGATGAAAATGGCTAGGAGATATAAAGATTTCTAAGCTATGTTTGAAAGTATGTATTCCTACTCACAGCTCCCAGAAAGCATTATGTTCCATGCTTTCTATAGCTTTTGAATTTCTCATATGTATTTTTTGAACTTCCTTCTTCTCTCCAGATCTATAATAGTTATTTAATTAAACATTATAGTGGTGTTTTCTTTTTTTGTTGAAGTTGAGCTGGTTAAAAATCATGTTTATTCTTCAGTGAAAATTAAAAAACATCCTTAACTTGGATTTTGAAAATTTTACCTAAAGTTCATTTTTAAATGGTTGAATAAAAGAAAAAGAATAAATTTAGTTTAAATGGTATGCAATGTTGAAGATGTAGCTCTGTGGTTTTATGTGGCTAGAGTATGATAATTTGAAACTTAGATTTTTGCAACAAAGAATAAAAAATAAAAATAATGTGAAAATTAAGGTTAGGGTTAGGGTAATATTATGTAAAGACCCTGAGATTACTCAGAGGTGTTAAAATATCTGACTGAAACCATAAAACTAACACTTAAGATTTGTTATCTTTGTATCTGACACTTTGAAACTGGTTTTATTTTTACTTCAATGTATTTGTTCACTTGGAGGAGGCAATAAAGGTAAAACAAACTAATTAAATATGTTCCTGCTCATAAGAAATATTGAAGAAACATGTTTGTTTACTGCAGAGAAGTACAATTATCATAACTATCTTGTGTTCATAGGAAGAGTAATGACTTAACCACTCACCCTTCACACAAGTTGGCCAAATTCTCAGGAATCTTGATGCATGTACAGTCATGTCATTACTTTATTGGAGAATTATTTACAGACTTTTCATAGAATTCGAGCCCAAATAAAGAAGTATATATCATCCTATTCCTTCAAACAAATAGAGCTAAAAAATTGTGGAAAATAATCTTTAAATTCAATTTTGATGAGACTGAAAATGTTTAGCAAAAGAAAGAAAGTGGTCTTCAGGTTTTGAGGCACAAAAAGAATGAACAATCCTGGGATCGTTTTAGCCTCCAATATGTCTCAGCCTTTGCACCAAGAGAAGCATGTAGCAAGGACAATCAGGTGAGAACTGAGTGAAGGAGAGCCTTCAGTTTCTTGTCAAGGTATAAAAAACAGTGCAGAATTTGCAGTAAATCCAACCATTTGAGGACAACAATAGAAAGAAATCAGGCCCCTTCCCGTCCATATACAGAGTACTGGAAAGACCCAGGGCTCAGCCTTTGCTTTGTTCTCCCCAGTGCCCTTCTGGGCAATGCTCTGGAGATCTCACAGCCCTGAATCCTGAATACTTAATTGCAGACACTTTATCCCACACTGATTCTTTTCTTCCTTGCCTATGCCTTCATTTTCTTATAGTTCTTTCATTCTCATGTCTTCACTCATATTGAAATCTAATACATATTATAGAATTATATTATGAAATGAAAACCAATGCCTCTAAACCCTTAACAATATGGTATAACAAAAATCCAGAATTTTTCCTTATGTGACCGAAGTGACTCTTATGGATGTCCCCATATCTTCATCTACCTCCATCATTTATGACTTCAGTAATGGCACACATAGGATCTTCAATTGAGCTTTTAACACTAGATGTCATTTAATTTAAAAAAAAGACTAAGTTCCATCTCTCTGCTTAAACTGAGTAATTAGAGTGATGCTACAGGCTTACACATGAGTTCTTTCTATCTATCACAAAACCCTCTCAAAATGTTTTTGTACTTTTTACATTGTTAACCCTGCATCTAATTGTAAATTAAAAGGAAAATAATTTCTAAATGTTACCAAATTACTCTATCAGTTAAATACTAACTCTTTAAATGGCATGTCTTTCATAATTCATGATCTTAATGTGGATAGAAGAAATGTATCAGTACATACATTCCAGTTCCATTAAAACATGAGCAATATTCTTTCCTTTTTTCAGTTTCACAGTTGCCAAGGCAACCAGTTATGTGCATTTATAATACCACCCTGGATAATCTAGCAGTATGTAGTATCTCTATTTTCCCCTACACCATCCATCAATCTTTGATTTTCTTTCTACCTCTTTATCCTTCTTTCTTTTGATCCATTTTAATCAGCAGTTAAGTCCAGAAAAAAACTGTCTAATTGTTTTGAAGTATTTAAAATCAGGCTGTGGGCTGCAAGATAACTAAATCTACCTGTGAATGTGTTTGTTGCTAAGCCTGGCAACCTCAGTTGGATTTCAAGGATCCAAACAATGTAATGGGAGAAGTAGTTCTTGCAACTAGTTCTCTGACCTCTGTGTGTACACCATGCTATGTGTACACATATAAACATATAAACACATATGTATAATTTCTAAAATGTAAACAAAAAACCGGGTAGTTTGAAGGGACCAGTACTCACAGGATTCTTCTAATGTTATGAAATACTGTGAGATTTCCAAGAAACACACAGAGAGGCATTAAGGAGAATTTTGGAGATCAAGACCTTCAAAAGTTCTGAAAGGTTTTGATTATAAGACCAAACATGTAGAGGCTACTCCCCTTCAGTTGATGATAATAGCTTAACTCTTTTATATAATGTATTAAAAGAAACCTGGCATTGTGGAATGTACTATATTTGTTAATTTATAAAGTGAACATTGTTCAAAATTTACTCCTAAATGCTTAAGAGCTAATGTTGGAAAAGTGTAAGTGGAATAACAGATTTTTGGAAGAAAGTATAAGAAGAACCAAGGGTCTTAGAAAACTTTATTTATTTCTTTGGTAATTTTATTTATTTACATTTCAAATGTTGCCTCCCTTTCCAGTTTACCCTCTGAAAAACTCCTATCCCATCCCCCCTCCTCCCTGCTTCTATGAGGGTGATCCCCCACCCATCCACCCATTCCTACCTTATCTCTCTAGCATTTCCCTATGTTGGGGCATCGATCCTCCACAGGACCAAGGGCCTCCCCTCCTATTGATGTCAGATAAGGCCATCCTCTGCTACATAAGTAGCTGGAGCCATGGGTCCCTCCATGTGTACTCTTGGGTTGGTGGTTTAGTCCATGGGAGCTCTGGGGAGTCTGGTTGGTTGTTATTGTTATTTTTCCTATGGGGTTGCAAACACCTTCAGCTTCTTCAGTCCTTCCCCTAACTACTCCATTGGGGTCTCCACGCCCAGTCTGATGGTGAGCATCAGAGTAGAAGTATATAAGACTCCTGTCAGTAAGGGCTTATTGGTATCAGCATTAGTGTCTAGGTTTGGTGTCTGCAGATGGGATGGATCCCTAGATGGGACAGTCTCTGCATGGCCATTCTTTCAGTCTCTGCTCCACTTTTTGTCCCTACATTTCCTTTTGACAGGATCAATTCTGGGTTAATATCTTTGAGATGCGTGATTAGTAAATAGAACTGTACATAGCTGTACTTAGCATGTGAATTTATGAGGATACGAGGAATTGGGGTAAAGAAAAAGCCAGGCAGGAACTATGACGTAAATAGTAATTATATGGCTAGAAAGGAAGTTAGGAGTGCATTCAATACTTGCAAAAGACTGGAGTTGGGTTGCCAGTCCATATGTCAGGCATCTCATTACTGCTTGTATATCCAACCACATGAGATAAAAACACCCTCTTTGTTTTTGTGCAGGCACTTGCACATATGTGAGTACATACAAAAGACACATAAATAAATAGATCAATAAATAGATAGCAAGAGATACAGACAGAGACAGAGATGAGACAGTGATAGGCAAATGTCTAGGTATAGATAAGATAGTCACTATCAGAATTTATTATGCATTGCACTATTTTCTCTGGTTTATTTTTCTAATGTTAAGAGAATGCCCTTTAATAATTTGGGGAAATACAAGACAAATTACAGTATCCTTTGATGAATTTTTTTTGCCACATGTTCATCTTTTCTCAATCCATACCTATAGTGTTTTCATTATATCACTACTAGGCTTGGAATAGTGAGAGTTCATTTCTAACTGTCCAGCTGGTTGCTTGTCGCACTTGCTAACACAGAAGGGGAGACTGACAGGTTGAAGAAGGTTGAAAGGGACTTGTTACTTCCTTCTTTGATCTTTCTGTGTCCTCGTCTTTCCCACTGCTCTTTACCCCAGCACAGGCAGTTAGTGATATTTTGAAATCTTATAATTCAACACAAAACTAGGATTTTCATAAAAAAATAAATAAAATGAAAAAAGACAACAGATGCCCAATGCCAACTTTTAGGAAGAAATTATACCAATCCCTATCTCTTATGGTTTATTAAGAAAAGTAGCTACATTTGTGAAAATCTACTGGCTGCTTCTTGGAAAGCCAAAAAAGCTTTGATGCTTTAGTCATTCCACACATATGCAATATATTGATATATAAACCATTTGTACAAATTCAGCCTTCAGTGTACAGATTATTATGTGCTCAATGCCAGGATCAAATAAAAAACTATTCCTTCTCTTTTTCAGCTGATGGTTTGGAGAGGAGAAAAATAGTGAAACCAGCAAGCAGCTTTTTGGATTGAGATCCTTTGAATAAAAGAGATGTTTGCAAAAATAATAAAAGAAAATGATAGGGTAAGATATTTCTGTTATCACTGGGTTATAAAATAAATTAGGACAATGCAAATCAAAAGATGTCTAGAGTTTGCTTTTATACTATTGTATTAGGTAGGGATTTTTGTGATTTTTTAATACATGCATTATATGTATATGATTTCTTAAAGTAACTTACAAGTTATGATCCCAACTATTTCAACAATGGCTAACTCCCAAAGTCCAATAATTCAATAGTTACTCACCCCATAAGACTTGATGTTTTAGCTAGTCTTCAATATATACCAGAATACCAAAGAAGGAAGCTCTAATCCAAGTGAAGAAAGAATGAACTTGCCATTGCAAGGGAAGACAAGTAGGAAACAGGAACTGCTTCCTTCCTCTATGGAGTTTATATAGGCTGCTCCCCGACAGTGTTGTCCTGATTTAAGGTGGATCCTCCTACCTCAAAAGATCTGGATTTAAGTAGGATCTTCTCACTTCAACTAATTCAAAAGAACAAAGAGAAGGAGGAGAAGGAGGAAAAGGAAGAGGAGGAGGAGGAGGAGCAAGAGGAGGGGGAGGATTTACTCAACTGCTTGGGTTTTAGTTAATTCCAGAAGTAGTCAGGTTGACAACCAAGAATAGCCAGACTGAGAAGCTGTACTGGACATATTTTCCCGAACCACCTTTGCTTACCTATACCCCGATGGGACAAGCTGCCTTGCCTCAAGTTTTTATACCTTGTGGAACAGAGAATCAAAAAGAGAAGTTATAATGTGTCTTGTGTTTTTCTTAAATGTGACCAGGTATTTGGACTCAATCATGCACTGGTCTAGAAATTAATCCAATATTGGAAATAACATTCTTAATTTGGAAGTCTGGATCTGGACATTTTCAAAGACATATTGGAAGTTAGCTGTAGTTCTCTATGATGTTATGTTAGTAAGAGATAAAGTTGGGGCAGGATCTGAATTTCAAACAAGTGCTAGTACATGTGTTAAGGCTCTTTTAATTGTCAAGTTAAAATTACTTGTTTTCTTCTACAGTATTTAATGTAAGTTGCATTGATTGTACACTTTTTAATTGTGTTAGTGTGTTGAAATCTGCCATATCAGTTATGGAGGTCTATCAATGAGCTTTTGTTTTATTGCCCTGAGTATCACAGAACCTTGACCTTCTGAAAAAAGTTTGCAAGTACTGAGAGAAGTGAGTCAGGTTTTAAGCAGAAGCAAGAGGATAGTAGGCTTGAATACTGCTGGTATAACAGCTTTAATTACATTAATTGCTTGCACCACTGCTTCTGCAAGTGCTTTGACACAAGAAGTTAAGACAGCTACTTTTGTTAATCATTTACCAAAAAAAATGTAACTGATATGTTGAATATACAAGAGGATTTAAATAGGCATTTTGAAGAACGGATTGATGTTCTTTATCCTATTCGAATTATTGGAAGGAGGGTCAAAGTTTAAGAGTAAGCAGCCATCTTGAGTGTCATGCCAAATACCATTGGATTCATGTTAGTCCTAAAATTTACAGTGGTAGTCATTATAATTAGGAAAAAGTTTAAAGACACTTGCTGTGTATTTGGCATCATTCTAACACCTCTCTGGATGTTTTAACTTTGCATAGTAAGCTTATGAATTTGTTTTGTTTTTTGTTTTTTGTTTTTAATTTTTTTATTGGATATTTTATTTACATTTCAGATGTTATCCTCTTACCCATTTCACCCCCACCCAGGAACTCTCTATCCCATCCCCCTCCTCTTGCTTCTATGAGGATATACCCCCACTCCCATCCCCTCCCATCTCCCCACCCTCGAATTCCCCCACACTCTGTGTCCAGCCTTCATGGGACCAAGGATCTCTTCTCCCATCTATGCCTGACAAGGCCATCCTCTCCTACATATACAGCTGGAGCCATGGGTCCCTCCCTATGTGCTCCCAAGGAATGGGGATTTAGACCCTGGGAGCTCTGATTGGTTGGTATTGTTGCTCTCCTCATGGGGCCGCAAACCCTTTCAGCTCCTTCAGCTCTTTCTCTCTAACTCCTCCATTGGGAACCCATTGATTAGTTCAATGGTTAGCTGTGAGCATCTGCCTCTGAATATGTCAGACTCTGGCAGACCTCTAAGGAGACAGCTATATCATGCTCCTGTCAGCATGCACTTCCTGACATCCACATTAGCGCCTACCTTTTGTGACTACACATGGGATGGATACACAGGTAGAATGGTCTCCAGTGGCCCCTTCTTCAGTTTCTGTTCTACACTTTGTCTCTATATTTGCTCTCATGAGTATTATGTTACTCTTTCTAAGAAGGACTGAAGCACCCACAGTTGGTCTTCCTTCTTCATGAGTTTCATGTGGTCTGAGTTGAATTTTGGGTATTTCAAGCTTCTTGGCTAATATCCAATTATCAGTGAGTTAATATCATGTGTGTTCTTTTGTAATTGGGTTATCTCACTTGAGATGATATTTTCTAGTTCCATCCATTTACCTAAGAATTTCTCAAATTCATTGTTTTTAATAGCTGAGTAATACTCCATTGTGTAAATGTACCACATTTTTTTTATCCATTCCTCTGTTGAAGGACATCTGGCTTCTTTCCAGCTTCTGGTTATCATAAATAAGGCTGCTATAAACATAGTGGAGGACATGTAATTGTTATATGTTGTAGAATTTTCTAGGTACATGCCCAGGAGTGGTATAGCTGGGTCCTCAGGTATGATATGTCCAATTTTCTGAAGAACTGCCAAACTGATTTAAGAGTGGTTGCACCATCTTGCAATCCCACCAACAATAGAGGAGTGTTCCTCTTTTTCCACATCCTCACCAGCATCTGATATCACCTGAGGTTTTGATCTTAGCCATTCTGACTGGTGTAAGGTGGAATCTCAGGGTTGTTTTGATTTGCATTTCCCTGGTGACTAAGAATGCTGAACATCTTTAGGTGCTTCTCGGCCATTCCAGTTTCCTCAGTTGAAAATCCTTTGTTTAGTTCTGTACCCCATTTTTAATAGGGTTATTGGGTTGTCTGAAGTCTAGTTTCTTGAGTTCTTTGTATATATTGGATGTTAGCCCTCTATCATATGTGGGATTGGTAAAGATCTTTTCCTAGTCTGTTGGTTGCCATTTTATCCAATTAACGGTTTCCTTTGCCTTCCAGAAACATTGCAATTTTATGTGGTTCCATTTGTGCTCTTGATCTTAGAGCATAAGCCATTGGTTTTCTGTTCAGGAACTTTTCTCCTGTACCCAAGTATTCAAGGTTATTCCCCACCTTCTCTTCTATTAGTTTCAGTGTATCTGGTTTTATGTGAAGGCCTTTGTACAAGGAGATAAGAATGGATTGATTTGCATTCTTCTACATGTTGTCCTCCAGTTGAACCAGCACCATTTGTTGAAAATGCTGTCCTTGTTCCACTGGACAGTTTTAGCTCCTTAGTCAAAGATCAAGTGACCATAGGCGTGTGGGTTCATTTCTGGGTCTTCAATTCTATTCCATCAATCTTTCTGTCTGTCTTTGTACCAATACCATGCAGTGTTCATCCCTATTGCTCCATAGTACACTTGAGGTCAGGGATGTTTATTCCTCCAGAAGTTCTTTTATTGTTGAGAATAGTTTTTGCTATCTTAGGGTTTTATTGTTATTCCAAATGAATTTGAGAATTTCTCTTTCTAACTCTATGAAGAATTGAATTGGTATTTTAATGGGGATTGCATTGACTCTGTAGATTACTTTTGACAATATGGCCATTTGTACTATATTAATCCTTCCAAACCATGAACATGGGAGATCTTTCCATCTTCTGAGATCTTCTTTAATTTCTTTCTTCAGAGACTTGAAGTTCTTGTCATACAGATCTTTCACTTGCTTGGTTAGATTCACACTAAGGTATTTTCTATCATTTGTGACTATTGTGAAGGGTGTCATTTCCCTAATTTCTTTCTCAGCTTGTTTATCTTTCATGTAGAGGAAGGCTACTGATTTGTTTGAGTTGATTTTATAACCAGCCACTTTGCTGAAGTTGTTTATCAGGTTTAGGAGTTCTCTAGTGGAACAAAGAAGTAATTTCAGGCAGGAATCTCAATATTAGGCTAGAACAAGGAAGTAGGCTTCAGACATGAAAATGACTTTGGGCTAGGACAGGGAAGTTGTCTCAGATATTTTGGTCATCCTGATGAGCACTTAGAAACAGTGATCACTGGACTGTTCTTGGAATTTTGTTTATTGCCTTGCTTGTTCTTTGACTATTTTTGTTTATTTTCTTGCTTGTTCCTTGACTATTTGTATCTCTTATATTGCTCGTTCCTCAACCTAGAACTGACTTAATACTTGCATGTAATCAAAATAGTATAAAAGCAAAAAGGGGGAGGGGAAATGGGATAGTGGGTTTCTAGGGAGGGAAATGAGGAAAGGGGATGCCATCTGAAATGTAAATAAATAAAATATTCAAAAAAAGAAAACTCATTAAAAAAAAAAAAGACCTGAGAGTTATAAACTAAAATAAACCCTTTGCTCCCAAGTTTCTTGTGGTCATGGTGATCTATCCTGGCAACAGAAACTTTACTACAACTGCACAGGACATTGGAAGATAATTGTTTTCATGTTTGGAATTGTAACTCAGCAAAACCCCTATTATGTGCCTACTATGGCTACACAGTGGATCCCATACCCATACTCAGTGCATTGTCATAGCAGAATAGACTGTAGAAACAAAATCTGGAGCAAAAATATAAGTGGGAATCTGATCTATTGGTAATAGACTCAACAGGGCTAGTGAACAATGAACATCTGTAAATTTGTTTCAGTACATGTATGTATGGGTGCATTTTAATAGTGTGTACATAAACAGAAATACATTTAAATTTTCCTTTATCAATTTTCAGATGACTTGTGTGATGGTTGGTGTTATATCAACACACAGCCTTTGCCTGACACCTTCTTTTTCTCTAAAATCCAGGTGAACAGTTACTGAATCAGAGAATGGGTTATTTATAACTTTCAAAGACATTAACACTGCACTATTATCTGTATATAAGCAGGAAAATTTGGCAAAACTCCAAATCTACCAACCTACTTTCATGTAGAAGCTACTTGAGTTCGAGGCCAGCCTGGTCTGCAGAGTGAGTTCCAGGACAGCCCGGGCTACACAGAGAAACCCTGTCTCGAAAAACCATAAAAAAAAAAAAAAAAAAAGAAAGCATGGAATCCCCAGATATGAGGCTGCCTGGTTTCAATTTATCTGGATAACCTTGAATAACCAGATTAATGTTTTGGGTTTTTTTTTTTGTTGCTGTTGTTGTTTGTTTGTTTGTTTGTTTTTTAGTGTTCTGTTCTTCTAGAAATTGGCATAACTAAGCCTGTCACTCAATGGGCACTTTGTCACTTAACCACTTATTATTAAGTAAAGCTCTTCAAAGTCTATAAGAAAAGACTCTTAAACAGATGCAAAATGTCATTATCAACAGAAGCTTAACATCTCACTGAGCTCTGAGAAATGACATAACTGAGACACTTCAAATCCCATGGGAAACTGTCTTGTACACCAGTGGTAGTATTTGTAGAATAGTTCAACATTTGGCAGACAAATTATACGGGTCGATAATAAAGGTATCTGTATTATTTCTGTGATAAAAATACCAGAACCAAAATAACTTGTAGAAGAAATGGCATACTCTATATTATTGTGCTAGAGGGATAGAATTTATCAGTAAAGCAGAAAAGAGAGGTCACATTTCATTCACACACAGTGAATATAGTAAGGGATCAGAGAGCAGGGCAAGGCTTTGAGTCCTCTAGAAACCTGTGCAATTTGATTTACTTTAATTTTTATATATAGGCTTCCATATAAAATTGCATTTATATTTATCTATCCATGTATGTTAGAATTGTGAAAATTATCCATCAAGTCTTAACTTTATACATTTAAAAATCAAAGCTTATAGTCTTTTTTTAAATGATAGAACAATCTAGAAAATTTTATTTTCATTGAAATTCTTAAAAGAAATGCCGTGGTGGTGGGAGGGGGAAACTTTGTAGGAAGGAAAAGAAAATCTGTTAAATGGTGGCAACTCCTTTGCCTGGCCACAGACCAAATTTCTTCCCTGATCACTATCAGCATTTATAATAATTCCTGTAG
This sequence comes from Mastomys natalensis, assembly GCA_021653895.1. NCBI lineage: Eukaryota > Metazoa > Chordata > Mammalia > Rodentia > Muridae > Mastomys > Mastomys natalensis. The sequence goes on along the minus strand of JAJTUV010001312.1, from coordinate 117,685 downwards.
CCTTTGAAATCTTAAAAACACAAGACTACAACCATATTTCTTGCCTATAGTGAGTAAGTAGCTTTATGTACACACATGATTACAAATATATCTTTTCCAACCTCTATTTCCAGAGAAAATATAACTTTCTCCCTGGCAATTTGAAAAGCTGTGTTGTGTAGTATCTTACAGTGAATTACAATAAAAAGCAGAAGTACAAAAACATATCTCTTACTAATGTTGCCATGAACCATGGTGCTTCGCAGTGAGTGTTTGACATTTATGTATCTATGGTACATAGATATTCTGCAAGCATAGACACTAGGGAGATATATACCCCATGGGTGTGCATGTATATTCTCTATTCTGTTTATAAACAGAGACGACACATGGCAGTATTACATGTTGCAACGTTAATCTACAGAACTCATATTCAGATCAGAATGTTCCCTGTTATGATCATGACCGCCATTTATGGATATCAACCTGACACTTTTGATTGATTAATTTATGTTGAAGACTTTTGTAACTAGACCACAATATTATCTATTATCCTTTTAATTTTTTCTCAACAGACATTTATAATTATCTCATATATCATGTACTGCAGAGGCCTCTGGGGACTCAGGACAGTTAGGCTCAATTGCTTGCAGTTTTCTGTAAAAAATATAATTCATTAGTTATACACTGACACTTATGAAACAATAAAAAACTGATACCATAATTTTTCAAAATCATAAAAAGTATATTTATATTGATATTTACATATTTCTAAAAATCATACTTCTCTAAGAAATACAGTTTCTTCAGTCTGGCTGGACAAAGCTCTTTCAACCTGAGAAGATTTTTCAAATAAAAATATAAGCTCATCAAATGGGTTTATTTTATATGTTTTACATCAGACCTCACATAATTTGTACCATAGCCTTATAGCTAGAACATCAGCATGTATGGTTTCTTTTGCATTTTGTGATACACCAATGTGAACTTTTCCTTTATATACCAACAATAACCAACTAAAAACATAACTTCAACTATTACTTCTCAGGCCTTCTGAGCAAAATCTCAGCATGGTGGTATAGAGTGGCAATGCTATGACAACAATACAAGAGAGTCTCCTACAAAAAATCCTGCTTCTCTCAATTTATGAACATGGGCTTTAGGGATACCATAATTTTGGGCTTTTGGTTTATAGAAAATTATGACCATTCTCATGATTTTTCTCTGTTCCATTCAACCCAAGATCATTCACAACTAATAGGTACAGCTATTTCCCATTTTCCAAGTTAAATTTTTGTCAGCTGGAAACTGCAATTCAAACTTTATATAATTTTTATGTGGCACAGGTTGTCTCTAATCATTTGAAAATGTAAAAATACATTATTTTCAAGACTGGATATTCATATCCCACTAGAATGTTCTGTGGGAACCCAAATAATCAATGTAGATTTATGTAGAGGTAGATCTTTGAGGAGATTAGAAAAAGTAAATGGGAATGAAATGTTTCAAGAGGAGAATCCTTCCTTCATTGTAGAAAAAAATTCACAACACAATCTTAATTAGCCGGTACTTTGATATTTAAGCTCTATCCTACAGCATTACAATAAAACATTATGGATTGCTGTAACCATCCCACTTGTGAGATTGTGTTCAGGGAAGACACTAATGGCTCAGTCCATAAGAATGAATGGGAAACTGGATTTGAGATTCTCTTGATCCACATACACATATTTTCCTTCTGCCTCTGAGACTCATAAGAAGTATTCATTGTTTCATTCCATTTTGAATTTAGAAAGTTAAATTTATCTAATGTAAGTATAGCTAATCTTGAGCCATGTGTGTAAGAAAGGAAAAGATGGAGGGACAGAGAAAGACAGAGACAGAGAGAGACAGAGACAGAGAGAGACAGAAACAGAGACAGACAGAGACAGAGACAGAGATGGAGTCTGATCCTTTCTCTGTCTTTTCTTCATGAAACCTCCGATTCTCTGGGTCATAACACACAGAGAGAAAATTGAATAGGAAACTATGAGCAGTGAAGTTGTTAAATGTTGTCTAGAAGATAAATGAACATAGAATCCTTGCTAATAAATAATTTTTGATCTTCTCATTCTCCTCTATCTTTTCTCCACACATCAGCATTTCAACATATTTAGTTATCTCCCAGAGAGATTTTTAAGTCAACAATTCACCAAGCTTCCCTTTGAAACTATTAATCATATTAGAATGACAGGCTAAGGAGTTGGTCCAGGCACACTGCCTGGTTTGGATTCTCTGGAAGCCTAGCCTTACTGATATTATTTCACCCACTTGCCCAGTGTGTAGGCTTACATTGTTTGCTTCATCCTTGACATGTAGTCACCCTAGTCACTTGACATAACCACTTAATGCCTTACTCTTATAATGAACCACTTAACACATCCCATTCAGTGCTTAGGGAAGCACCAACCAAACCAGGCTCTTTGGTATGGTCTCATCAGTTTGCCCTTTTAAAAGCCATCTGCTGTGTCATCCAGGAAACAATGCTTTCTTTTTGTTTCTGTTGTTATTATTACAAGGAATTATGTATTATGTGACTATCTCACTTAGTATCCAGAAATAATAACAATGGCAACTCTGACCACAGAGGGGAAAATAGTTCTTTTTGAAGTTTTCTCTTTTATCCTCCATTGATCCATCTGGCCTGTATATTTTTCATAGGCAGTCAGAAAGGGTGAATACTCCACTTCAGCCATCAGCTCTCTCCTGTCATGTTTTAACAGCTGTAGAGGAAAGGAGCCCTCTTATCTTTCTCTCTTCCTAAGTACCACATCTCTTTCCCATGAAAAGAAAGAGCCTTTGCTAATTGCAAAGTGTCTGCCTTTGTCAGCCTTTGAAAGCACTTATGTCACTAATGAATATTTTTTCTTAAAAAAAAATAATAAAGTTCCCAAAGGATAATTGGATGGCATCCTAGAAGAGCCTTCTGTCTGTGGACTCAGGTCATTTCTGACTCAAAGAAGAAAACAGAAAACTGCTTTCAATAAAAGGGCTTCTCAGACATTTATGAATTCTGTCTTTGAATACAAGAAGCTGGGATTCAGTTGAATGTAAAGGAACAGAATTGGTACAATTTATGGAACTTAAGGATCAGCAGTTGAGAATATGAGAACCATATTCATATTGGCAAAGGACATGCGTATCCAGATTTGTGCCACCAGAGTATTTTCTCTTAAGAAAAGTGGCATGTTTCAGCAATGAAAGTTTCTCAATAGAATCTTGTGAACATTAAAGCATTTTTTTTAATTTCATGATCAGAGAGAACTGTTACACTTGCCCTGAACTACGTATATATACCTGAAAATTAGATGGCACAAAGTAACTGGAACAGTGGCTAATGAGTTATAACATCATTGTGCAACAACACAAACTGAAGCACAAGCCATGTGCAGCCAGGTGAAGAAATGCAAGAACAAAAGGAGGCTATAAGGATGAATGTAGTGCTAAGAAAATTAAAACAATAAATACATAGCAAGACAAAGTCGAGTGGATATTATAGAAGTCCATTTACACAGACATATGCTATTTTATTTGTACCTTTTATATAAATATATAAAAAGTTAGACATACCCAATTGTGTAATTAGACATTTAAATAATAATTCTATAGGAAATTGCTGAAAATTTATATACACTCAATGGTATAAACACAAATTTTTATTGACAAATTAATATCATACAAATACAAGTGAGTTATTATGTATAGGCCTATCAATTGGTTGTTTAGGAAAAAAAAAAGCATACTGGAAATGAGTCTGTAGAGAAATTTACCCTTGAGAGAGTGCATAAGGACAGGTTAATTTTTCTATGATATAGACTTGTGGTTGTTTCATTTTTAGCTCAAATATGGATTTTGTTGGCAATAAAGCCTCCTCCTAAGGTTTAAAAACTTGAACAGTAGCTATTGTTCATGAACATTTTTTTTTCCAAGAATTCCCAGCAGGAAAAAACAGGCCCCTAAATCTGGGTCACTTTTGGTCACTTCCTTAAGAGTGACAGGAGTTTATATTCGTTAATTTCCTATAAACCCTAGGATATACTCTCTGTTCTGAGAACACAACACAGACCACTGTCTTGATTTGAGGTATATGCTAAATGACTATGCATTTTGTGTGGTATTTGTTCATGTGTGGGTATATATATATACATATGTGCAGATGCAGATGCATGAGCATCTATATCTGTGTGTACAAGTCAGAGTTTGACATGAGGCATAGTCCTTGATTACTTTCTACTATTTATATGGGCAAGGTCTCTCAGTAAACCTGAAGCTTACTAATTCAGGTTAGGAGAGTTAGGCAGTTTACAGCTGGGATCACCAGCATTACGGTTATGAGATGCCACTACCCAGACTTTCATAAGAGTGAGTACATGAGATCTGAACCATGATCCTCAAGTTTTCAACACATCCTTTATCCACTAACACATATGCCCAGCTGAAATTATGTATTTTGAATACTTATGAATTTAAGATGTATTATTTCCTTGAGAATTATCTCACTTTCCCAACAATCTACTTCAAGTATGTCTAAATAGGTTGATCTTGAAAAATAACATTTATATTCTTACTGCATGGAAAAATACACAATATATGCCCAGCAACTGTCTGTATTCCTTGACTAAAGTAAGATCTCTATGGAGTATTGTTTTCTTGTCTTTTAGCAAAGCCAGATAATTGTCTTTTCAATTTTCATCTGTGTGGGTTAGAAAAATATAAACATTCAAACCCATTATATTTGAAATTAAATATTAATGATTCAACCACAGCAATGTCAAACTGAGGAGGGAAACATCCTTCATGAGAGTGGATTAGATTGCCAAAGCCTAACTGAACTGTAAATATTATTCTCTTGTTGCTAGGGCCACAATTGATTTGGGGAACATTTGAGGGTCTCCCATTAATTGCAGTTAAATTCCTGAATCATAGTTTTTCTCAGTTTAATAAAAGTTTTCAAATGCCAAACTTCGCTTTGTAGATTTGTACTCAACCATCTAATTGTAACTAGACCTTTAACTATGATTTAAAATTTTCACTCAGTCATTTTCGTTGTGACTATGAGGTGTGATTTATCAAAAGTAAAATGAGGGGTTATCAAACTCTCATATCAGTTAAAGGAAGAGGAATATTACTCTCAGCAGATAAATCTTTCACTAAACTTTACAAAGACCTTAAGCAGCCTCTACCCCATTAATCATTCCCAGTCTTCAGAATATACCAGCTGCCTCCATTTAAAAAGCAACATAGAGAAAACATCCAAAACCCCGGGGTTGATGGCTGATATAGTCATTGAAATTTCTGTTACACGTTTATGTGTTCACTCACCTTAGAAACTACTTTTAAAACTAGCAACGTTTGGGGCTAAAGTTTTATGTTGTACCAAAATATTAAATAAATATGTGATATGATGTTTTTAACCTTGGCAATACTTTTCTATCACAAAACAAAAGCAATTCTCTTGTATTATCGTAAAAATGCACCTTGTTTGATGTCAATATACTTGAAACATGTAAAATCCTTCTTTTTTACTCTCATTGTATGGATAATATTATTTTCCAATTTGATTATAAACAAAAGGCTGTGAAGCAGTAAGCTATGTTTATTGTTTAGTTAGTTTTGTTTTTTGGCAGACACCATTTCACTGTGTTGATGGAGTAGCCTAAAACTCACCATGTTGTCCAGGCTGGCCTTCAACTCATGGTGATCTTTTTTGTCCCTTCCCTGAGTTCTGGAAATGAAAACACAAGCCATTGTATTTTACTAAGTCCTGTGCTTCCACCACCACCACCCAAGACTATGTTCTTTGGATTAATTACTGTCTGATATTTCATTCTTTCACTTAGAATTATGGTACATGTCTACAATCATATCATTTGGGAGGTAGAGACAGAATGAACAAGAGTTCAAGGTTATATTTAACTATACAACAAGTTCAAGGTCAGCTTGGACCACATGAAATCTTGTTTCATAAAAATGAGTACAGTGAGGTGACTTACTAAGATAGTTGTACAAACATGGAGACTCAAGTTCAGATCCCCAGAAATGATGTAAAAAGTTAGGAATGGTGCTGTACTCTACAGATGCTGGATAGGGTGAGAGCAAACACAAAAGAGTCACTGAAGCTCACTGCCTGACCAGTCTAGCTGTATCAATAAACTTCAGGATGAGTTTTTCCACAAAATAATGAAAGCAGAAAGAAAGATATCCAACTTCTGTTCTCCACACAGACATCCACTCGCAACCATTTGCACACATGTACACATGCACACAGGCACACTAATATATCATAAACATAAAACACAGCACAGACACATTTTTTTAGTTCAAATTATTCTGTTTTCTGTATTTCCTGGAGTTAAAAATTCATTCCCCTCTGGAATATAAGGTTATTGAGAGCAAGGATTTTATCCTGTCTAGTTTTTTGTTATATTCTGAGCACCTAGCTAAATGCATGTGTGTTGACAGATAACTGTCCTTGTAATAAAATAGTTGATATAAATAATCTCTGACAACTAAAGATTTAATCAGATTATCATGGTTCCAGAGTGTTCTGTTCATGGTTGCATGGTGTTGTTTTGGGACATGTGGCAGAGGAGACTCATACTTCACACTGACCAGGAAACAAAGAGAACTAGAACTGGACCTGTGGCTATAATACTTCCTGTGATAATATGCTTCCAGTGACATGGATTTCTACTACATATAACATATGGGCTTCTGAAATCTAAGAATATAATATATTTGGCCTGTGTGAGACATTTAAGATTCACACCATAAGCTTGGTGTATAGTATATATATTCAACATGGATTTTTCAATAAATGAATGAATGGTTAGATGGATGAGTGAGTAAAACATTTTAGCTGCAATAGTTTCAAATACTGATTCATTGTTTTTATATAGTTTTTATAGCCAGGAATATAAATCACTCAAATTTGAGGGTGTTTTTATGGATTTTATTTCAAGGGCCATAAAATAAAAAATTAAGTACATATTGGATATTAAATTAGAAATAGCATTCATTTTATTATTTTTACATGCTAAATTTATTTATTGAAGTTTTAAATAATTTCTGTAACTTTGAATTTTATTCTTTCTTTTATGGTTCAAAAACCTTATTCGGTATGAAGATTTCATAGTAGTAACTGCATTAGATGCTAAAGTCCAGGGAGAAAAAGTCTCTGTTTTTGTGCATCTAAGAGTTTAATTGAAGAGAGGGGTAAAATACATGAAAAATACACACAGAAATGACTGAGATTTAATGTTCAGATAATAGCAGATAAAGTATGTTATTAGACAACACAGAAAAAGTGTGGAATATGGATATCTGCCATTCTGATGGAGGTACACTTGATTTGAGTCAGAAAGGAAAATTGTGAGTGGTCATATGATGGTGTAGAAATATGAAAGCCTATCTCATAAGAACATCTTTTGTAAAATTCAGCTATTTCCTGAGCAAGGAAAGTGGACATGGGCTCTCATCTTCAACCAGAAAGCCATTCAGTAATTGACACTCACTGTCAAAGGAAAAAAATTTTTTCTCTAATAGAGACTCAGTAGGTGTATGTGATGGTTTGTATATGCTCTGCCCAGGGAGTGGCACTTTTAGAAGGTGTGGCCCTATTGGAGAGTAGGTATGTCACTGTAGGAGTGGTCTATAAGACCTGATCCTAGCTGCCTGAAGTGAGTATTCTGCTAGCAGCCTTCAGATGAAGATTTAGAACTGTCTGCCTGGACTCTGCCATGCTCACACCTTGATGATAATGGACTGAACCTCTGACCTGTAAGCCAGCCCCAATTAAATGATGTCCTTTATTAGACTTGTATTGTTCATGGTATCTCTCCACAGAAGTAAAACCCTAACTAAGACAGTATATTAACCACACGTCAGTGTAAGCCCTACAGCAAGAGAAGTTGGCCAACACAAAACAAACTCAATGGTAGACTTTTTCTCTCTTTTTGCTTTGTTTGGGCATTTTTATCTTATCGGTCTTTTGTTTATTTATTTTGATTTCCACTTTTATGCCTTTGTGAGGATTTGAGTGTGTCTTGTATGCATTTCTTGTGGGGTTTTGTTTGTTTATTTTTGTTTTTAGTTGGCTGTTTTAAATTGACTAAGAGAAAAAGAATATATATTTGCATAGGTAGTGAGGTAGTGACTACCTGGGAGGAGCTGGAGAAAGGGCAAAACATGAACACAATATATTGTATGAAAGCCGGGCAGTGGTGGCACACGCCTTTAATCCCAGCATTTGGGAGGTAGAGGCAGGCGGATTTCTGAGTTCTGAGTTCGAGGCCAGCCTGGTCTACAGAGTGAATTCCAGGACAGCCAGGGCTACACAGAGAAACCCTGTCTCGAAAAACCAAAAAAAAAAAAAAAAAAAATATATATATATATATATATATATATATATATATATATATATGGTATGAAAATGTTGTTCAATAAAATATAACTATAGATGAAATTAAAGTAGAAGAGAAAATACGGAGAGTTATTTGATGAATACTTCTTCAATTTCCTTTACAAGCTATGATCAACAGTGCCAACATCACTGTAGCTTGAATCTTTTATATCATTTCTGTGAAGAGGATGCAATGGATCCTGCCTGTGAGTGACCACTATCAAGAAAGGCAAACAGGAGCAAAGAGGGAAGATCCATCCTGCAGTCGTAATTTGATAATGAAAAGATGTGTATATGGAGTACGGTCTTCTAAAAAAAAAAAAAAAAAAAACAGTTGTTCAGTTATTCATGGAATATTATTTTTTTATATCTCTTGTATTCAGTTTGCAACTACTTCATTGAGAATTTTTGTATGTATATTCATGAGGGATACTGGAATATAATTTATATATTTTTGTTGGGTTTACACTTGATTTCACTATTTCAATATTATTTGCTTTGTGAAGGAGCTTATTGTGGTTCTGAATTTTTTTAAACATAACTCAAAAAGTGTTGCTTGTTTGAAGGCTCTATAGAATTCTTGTATAAGTATATCTGACCCTTGGTATTTTGCTTGTTTGTTTATTTTCATTTTATTCTGTTTGAATGCTTTTTAAATTTTTTTGATTTGCTGAAAATAAAAATTAAAAAAAAAAAAAAAAAGATGTGATGTCTATTTATGCTGGAGATAGTGCAGGAGCTGTGATAATGAAGATGAGATGTTCTAACCTCACATAAGCAGCTGTAAAGGGAGTATGCAGACTGATGACTTTGCAGCCCAGAATTGCATTGAGTACAGAAATATTGCACGATTCTACAGTGTACTTATAAACACAACACACCCTTTATAAAGTATTTTGTCCAAAGAAAAAATACTACATAATAATTTGGCCAATTTTCTTTCTGAATATTCAATTAATTTTGTACTTAACTTCATTTTTTTTATTTTTTTACTTATTCACGTGACTTCCTGCTCACTGCTCATTCCCAGTCAACCCATCCCACAATTCTTCCCCAATCCTTTCTCTCCTTCTCTGAGGCAGTGGGGGCCTTCCTGGGTATCCCTTCAACACAAAACCTGGCACTTCAACTCCCTTCAAGGCTCGATGCATCCTTTCCAACTGAGGCCAGATAAGGCAGCCCAGCTAGTAAAAGTTGTCTCACATACAGGCAACAGTTTTTCTGATAGTCTCTGTTCCAGTTGTTCAGGACCCATATGATGGTCAAGCTGCACATCTGCTACTTATGATCAGGAAGGTCTATGTCCAACCCATGTATTAATTTTTTAAAAAATTAAAATTTAAAATGGGTATATAATAAATTGCTACTAGAGAGAAAGTTAAATACTTAAAAGAAAAAGAAAAGAACACAAAAAGCAAAATTTCATGCCTTGGATTGATTTCCTTGTTCATTACTTAATGATTGAATTCCAGAGACTACAAAAGGAAAAAGCTAGAGATATTACTGCAAGAGGGGTTTTTAATTCCTCTTAATCTGGTTAATTTAGATAATCAGATTTAATGTCAAAAAAAAATTCATGGTGGCAACCAAGAAATTGAAGTTGCATAGAAAAAATATCCCTGTTATGCAATGAGAAGAAAGTATAATAAATATATGACTTTCTCTTCTAGATGCAGATTTTTAATAACACATAAGACTTAAGATATCACATACAAGCCGGGCGGTGGTGGTGCATGCCTTTAATCCCAGCACTTGGGAGGCAGAGGCTGGCGAATTTCTGAGTTCGAGGCCAGCCTGGTCTACAGAGTGAGTTCCAGGACAGCCAGGGCTATACAGAGAAACCCTGTCTCGAAAAAAAAAAGATATCACATACAAATGTTTAAAAGTGACTAAAATATGCAGGTTATAAATTCAATGACTTCATTTTCCTCCTTGTTATTCAGTCAATATAAGATTAATATTTTGTTAATGTCTGTGACTTCTTTAATTGTCACTTTCTTTTTAAATATATTGAGAAAATACTGTGCCCCGTCTCGTCCAGCACTTGCTGTATCTAGATTCAAATTTATAGCAATCCTGTAATTTTGCCTCCTGAGTACTGAGATTGCAAATATGCTCCACCAAATACAGTTTTTTAGCTGAATTCCGTGAGCTGATTATTTTTTTAAATATTTATTTCATGTACATGAGTACACTGTCACCATCTTCAGACACACCAGAAGAGGCCGTCAGATCCTATTATAAATTTTTGTCAGCCACCATGTAGTTTCTGGGAATTGAACTCTGGAAGAGCAGTCAGTGCTCTTAACAACTGAGCCATCTCTCCAGCCCATGAGCTGATTATTCTTATTCTCTACCTCTATCACTATTAGTAGATTCAGGAAATAAATTGACTACTTGGAAAGAATTGATGTTTCTAGTCAGAATTAAATACAAATGTGTTTTGAAATTGACATGGAAAAACCCTTTAATGACATGGCATTTCCAGCAGTATTAAACAATATAATTAAATTTAATTTGAATTTTCATATAGAAATATGGCAAAGGAAAAAGAGGAAATGATTTATAAACCTATGATGACTTTGTTATAGAGATCTGGTCACAAGCTAAGAAAGAGTGATGATGGTCTTGATACCACCTCAGTTCTTACTTGATTTCACCTCAGATTAAATTGATACATTTTGATTCATTTCAATGATTAACCCTTTTTCTGCCCTGCACAGTTGCATGACTAATTAAAACTAAAGCATCCAGAGTCAATGAGATGGCTCACTGGGAAAAGGAATTTGCTAAGAAACCATGGCGATGTGAGCTCCATCCTCAGGATCTACATGGCAGAAGAGAACAACCAACTCTTCTAACTTGTTCTCTGCCCTCCACATGCACCCTGCAGCATGTACACACACACACACACATACACACACACACACACACACACACAAACACCTTACATTTACAAGATTTTTCTAAATATCTCCCACGTTTTGAAAATAAAAAACAAAACAAAAAAATCAACCTAATTAAAAAGCATGTAAGACATATATATAAAGACCAGGCCATATATTTTATTCTGAAACATGCCTTTTGCCCGAAATAATGTTTCATGAAAACCTTTCATTTGAAGTTAGTGTATTGAACATATAGATTTAGCAGGGCTAAAAATATTCACTATTTCTGACTTAGACTTAGAAAATCCAAACATTCATTGTGGTTTGATCTATTTAACTACTCCTTTCAGTTCTCAGATGTTATCCGTATATTCCAGATCATCTGGCTGGAATAATCTGCTAAAATTAATTGGTGAGAAGAATTTAGCCATAGCATCCTAATCCTACAGGTCTAATAATATAGAAAATGTTTGCCTTTTTTCTAGTGCATGGTTACACCACTCTTGCATTTACAAAGTGGGGTACAGACTGCTTACTTTTACTACAACCATGGAAAGGCAAACATCATCTTAATTTTTTCCTGCTATGTCTATTTGAGTAAAGGACCCAAAAGTTATTACCATATAATGAATATAACTGTGCCAAAGAGCCCTGTGAATTAATCTTGCTTAGTGGACTGTGGCTATCTAAGAGCAATGACGATCAAATCCTATCATGGAAAACAATCAATATTTGTGCAGTGATTCAGTCTTGTCTCTTCTGTCAGCTATCATTCATGGATCATGTCATTTCCCCTTAATTCTAATCAAAGCTCACAGTCCTCTCAAGATAACCCTCTGAACAGATGTAGTCATTCAGCTGAAGTCACTCAGGAGATAGAATCCATTTTCTACACTCGGATCATTTGATATCTTCTAAAGTGGCCAGCATGTACTTTCCAACACTGCGTACACTCATCCCTGGTTTAATGAGTCACATTGAAGCAAAACAAAGGAAACTCAACAAAATTGCACAAACTTTATAATACCATGAAAGAAGTAATTCAGTACTCAAAAATGTTTTTCTCGAGCCTAATAACAGGAAGCTGGTGTGGTTTGAATATAAATCCATCATTTGTAACTACACGATTGGATTCTGTTGCAATGATTGCATTTGCCTCCTGAACCAAGGCAAAGAGATCAAACTCGACTATCCACAGGTTCTTACCCAGGGCAGATTCACAGGTCTACAAGAATAGAAAAGAGTATTAGTCATACTGCTCCATCAGTACTTAATTTAATGTTCTTTTCAAAACTTGCAAGAGACCGGACTTTATACAAATTAAAACTTAAAGAAGCACAGAAGAGTAACAACGTCATTTCCTTCCTTGGAGAAAGAGGTTGACTTTCTTTATCTATGACTGCTAGCACTACTGATTTTTGTATGATACCCTTCTTGTTTGTGTACTTGTATGCATACACATGTGCATGTGTGTTTGAGGATTTTAAAATAAAATGTTGTCAGTAGTAGATGACAACAAGACCAGCCCCTAGTAGAGGTACCCTGGCGAAATGAATTTTGTATAGGCTTACTTTATAGTAATGCTGTTTATTATACCCCAGATACTGTTCATTTTTCCATAATATGTTTAAATTAAAGTAGTTTATTTTATATTTGTTGTAGATTATTATAATCTTTGTTTATACATGGTTACTATTTTAGTTTAGTTTTATTACCAGCATTTGTGTGTACAGCATTTTCTTTGCTTCAGGCAATGAGTTGAAAACATAGGGTTTGTTTTATTCTTTTGTTCGCCAATAGATATTTTGTGGTGATTTTCCGATATTTATAATGCTAAGAAAGCAAAGCAAGCATAAGAAACCATTATTATAGTGTTTTTATTTTAGTGAGTAATAAAAATATAGAAAAGAATAATATTCTCTAATGTTATTTATCCTTTGTTAGATTGATGATAAGGTTGAAAGTTTAAAGTGAGCTTAATGGAAGCTTGTTCATTGGGACTGTGAGCTTAGAGGAACTAATGTAGAGCTCATAGGACCCATAAAATAGTTGGCTTATACTGTGATGTAGTCTTTCACTTTTGTACATCATACTGTTGCTGCAATTCTGTGGTCCTCATTATAGCCAAGCCAAAAACAAGGCCATGTCCTTGAATCTTAAGAAATGTCACATATATTAACTGGTTTTTATAGCTAATCAAGATTTATGTATTTTGTTACAGTAGTGAAAAGTGAACTAATAAAATATATAGGAGATGAAAGTGACATATAAAATAAACAAGATAGTAAAAAGATAGGCATTAGGTTGGAAAGTAGATGAGTCAAATATGTTCAGAAAAAGCCACTGTAGCAGGGAAAGTTTGATCTGGATGCTGAAGCACATGTGATGGTGTGTAATGAGATGAGAATTAGGGGAGCAGCATTCAACCTTGAGAATAGACTTAGGAACTGAGCTGAAGGATTTGAGCGGTGGAACACAGATCAGTGTGATGCATTGTGAAAAGGGCTCTGGGTAAGGGGAACATACTAACAAAAGAGTGTAAACAGTGGCAGAATAACAAGAGGTTGGGCAAAAAGTGGGTGAGTGTTTCTATTTCAGTTCTTGTGTAATAGGAAGCTGTTTCAAGGGAATCTGACTGATGTGACTCCAAGTTGAAGTATATTTTTCCAAGATCAAGAACATAAATGAGGATTAAGTCAGAAGTTCCTCCATCTAGAGCTAAGATGAAGTATTAGAGCAAGGTCACAGAAAAAGTCCCTAACATTTAGCTTTAAAGATAGGACTACTAATATTTGAGTGTGTTAAAAATAAGACAAATTAAGAGAACATTATTGCAATATACGTGAAAGAAACCAAAGATGAGACAGATTAAAAGCTTAAGCTTTTGTAGGAATGGGTGTTACCTTCTGCTAACATGGGAAATACATACAAGGAAAAGTGACTCTGAAGAGAAACAATGTGCCGTCAAGAGTATGAACTCTGATATGTTCATCATGCTGTTGTGCACATGAGGCTGGAGTCAAAGTGAAGCATCTGACACACTCAGAATCAAAAGCATCAAATAAATTTACAAACAAAGGCATCAAAGGTAGATTCACAAACAAACAGCAGTGCCAGGTTAATTAAGTCACTTAAAGCTGGTGTTTGATGACATTACTTAGCAAGTGGAAGAGGACAGAAGACCAAGTCATAGCGTGGTACAATTTTTTAAAATATGACAGAAAGAACACTATCCAGAAGAAAACTAAAGTTTGGCCAGTTGAGAAGGCAAGCAGTGAGGTGTGGTGTATCTCCATGCACTGAGAGAATGAGGCATTTCAAATGCAAGTGAGTCATGGACTAGGTTTAGGTTGAAGGAGTCGCTGGATCTTCAGCCATTGTCTTTGTGACCTAAAATAAAAGAGTATCAAGCTCAGTATTTGAGAATACTGGCAGGCTGCTCTTCCAAACAATGACAGTCCAATTATCAATACCACATGACAATTCACTTCAGTACCAGAGGATCCAACATACTACATACATGGTCTGTACAGAAATAAAACACTCACACACATAAATTAAGAGTAAATAAATCTTTTTATTTTTAAGTACTCATAAAGTGATCATAGAAAGATCCAAAAATCTATAATTCCAAAATTGTTATTTTCAGGATTTTTGTTTCATAATGGCACATGTTTTTATAAAATGTGAGAGAAATCTGAGTAAATCTCTGGTTAGCTGACCCTTGCTGCTACATGATAAGGTGCGGTACTATAGGAAAACAAGGGAGAAGAATTCTCATCCTTTGTGTGAGTCAGTTTAGGGTCAATATTACAAGTGATATAATAAGACTAGTGACTTACCAGGAGCAGAGATTTGTTTGAACTCCCAGTTTTGAGGGTTTTGAACTGTGATTGACATACCTTTATTGCTGTGTTGAGACCTTTTACAAGATGAGGATTATAGAGTTAAAAAGTGTTTACCTTACAGATGGAATGTGAAGTGGATGATAAGGTGAGACCAGTGTCCTTCAGAGGCATTCCTGCAATGACTTGAAGTTTGTCCACTAGACATTACCCTTAAATGTTCCAAAAGTGCCTGGTAGTGTCACTCCAAGTAACAAATCTCTAACATATGAGCTTTGAGAAGACATCGAAGATCTACAAATATAAAATCCTTCATGGAAATGGTAAAAAAATATTCAGGGAAAGAGGTAACGTTGTCCTTAGAAAGTCATTACTATAATGTGAAAGGGAATTGAAAAAGATCAGTATATAACCCAGACCTCAGTTAATTGGCATGCTGGGTTGGGAAAAGATGTGAATGTAT
The DNA here is from genome assembly GCA_021653895.1 of Mastomys natalensis. Classification (NCBI taxonomy): domain Eukaryota; kingdom Metazoa; phylum Chordata; class Mammalia; order Rodentia; family Muridae; genus Mastomys; species Mastomys natalensis. The sequence goes on along the minus strand of JAJTUV010001312.1, from coordinate 102,070 downwards.
TCTTCTCACCTTCTCTCTTCTTTAGGTGGAAGTTAAAATAATGCATCTAGCCAAACAAAATGAAGTAGTAGAAGATAATGAAGCTGAATGGAAGAGAAGAATTTACAGTGGAATTAAGGTTGAAGGGAGCAATGATCTGATTAAGACAATGTGAAAGTTCAATAGGAGTACTGAAACTCAACTTGAGATTTTGTTTATGAATTTAAAATGAGACATATTGGCCTTTTTACCCTACCACCACCATCACAGTACTCAATGATTTGAGATATAGATCCTAAATAACACATTCTTATATCTAACCATATCTGGTAGTAGTCTGGAAATGATGATGAATGGCAAAGGGTAAGGGATTGGAACACACCTCTGAGAGTGATTGTAGTGATTACTCACATATCTTAAATGGATAAGAACAGCCGTGAGGATACTTGGTGGCTCATGCCTGTAAACCTAGTACTTGTGAGGCTGAGGCAGGAAGGTTGCTATGACTTCTAGGCCAGCTTTGACTATAGAGAGATACCCTGCGTCAACAAACAATCAAAAGACTTCAGAAGAATGTGATGAGACTACTGGATGGAAAGTCAAAAGGCATAAGAAAGGTTAATTAGAAATCACCAGAGATGGTTTACTGAGAAAGTGATGTCTGTAATACAGATTAAAGTGCTTTGAAGGGTGTTAATTTCTTATGATCATAGGGGGAATAGTTGAGTATGTAGGACTGGATTTCTGGGTCTTAAGAGGTAAAAGAGCAGATAGAGGCTTTGCAGAGACTAGGGCATTGGAATCCTCATCTATATAAATGTCAAAGGGAGTAGCAGGTATGATAAATCAGGACAATGGGATAGGAGGAAAAGCTATACCCTTCAAAGATTGAGAGCAGGTAAGTCTTGAAAGAGTGTTCACTCTCACCATTTAACATGAGTGGAAATGGTAGCCACATGGTAAATTATGCTCATATCTGTTACCAATAAACATGCTACCTCCCAGAAGTCCATGTGTGTACAACATATCTTACAATGAAAAAAAAAGCAGAATATGCCTACTTAATAATGAGTACCAAAGCATCTCCATTTCCTCACTCTGCCTTGGTTTTACCCTGTGATTGTGCCTGCCCAGCCCATCAAAGTGTTAATCTTACTTCCTGACCACACCTCTTGTCATTCATTAACACTTGAACTCAGTTTTTATCTTCCTGGAACCCTGGCAGTGCTCCACAGATTCTATGTCTGTTCCATTACCATCAAAATTAGTGTCCTCATCCTTTCCTTTCCACTTTTTCTTGACTAATATTGTCTCAAAACTTTTGAACATTTTATTATTTTCTAAACATTTTGCAAATAAATTACTCTTGCTTTCCTAAGTACATTGTAAGTTCTTCAGGGTCAATAATCCCATTATTTTACTTCTGTAAACAACTAAATTGCCCAAGGATTTTAACTACACAATCAAAAAAACTACAGCTTTTTGACTGATTGAGTTTGTCAGGAGGCAAAAAATATTTCCGTTATTCCCGAATTCTCTAAACTATAACTGACATCTAAAAAGTCTATTATATCAATAAATAATAAATTTCAAAACTGGCATAAAATATCGACAATATTAAAAAGGTTTCATAGCGAGCATTTGATATTTGGTAAAAGTGACGTTAATCATGAGTCTTTGAATTCTTATCGGATGCGCTCATAAGCTTGTAGGGAAATGTTCATCCTGCCATTCTTTTATTATTTAAGGGGAACACTTAAAGGCCAAAAACTTGTGGAGTTCAATAATTAAAGTCAAGAAAATGTTCTGTCATGTTATTGTGGTAATTGGAAATTGAGGGCAATTTCATGAAAGTGAATATTAGTAATGAAAGAGGAAATGAAAAGCCAAGAACTCACACGGTTGCTTCCAACAGGTTTTCAAAAATGTTTGGAGTTGGGGTTGGACAGGAAGTGTCCTTTGAGCTTGTATCTTTATTTTTATTCCATTGTCATTAGTAAGGATGGATGGCTAAGGATGCTATAGATGGCTATAGACGGCTATAGAGTTGGGAGAAGAAAATCTTTGTCTTCTGGCCTGGTCTAAATAAGTCCTTTTCTCATGAACTTTTCTTCAGAGAATGAGACCCTAATGATGAACTCTTAAACAAACCTACATTCCTTTCTTCCCACACAAAAGTTCTCAAATTGTAGCTATGTGATTTATGGATGCTGTCATAAGTTATATGGAATTATATTTCTTTTTCAGATTTTACTTTTTCCCTCCATTTAATAGCCTGATTCATTTTAATGGCTCTAATGTATTCTGGCAAAATCCATTTAATTTTGCATTATCTATATTGAATGCCTCTAATAAAAGTATTAATCAAAAAAGCATGGGAGACTATCCTGAAAGTGATAAATGAGGCTTAGTGTTTGTTTTATGAATCAGCCTCATTTTAATAATTTTGCAAATTTATAGGAGTTAGATAAGAAACCTGAGACAGCCGAATGCCCTTGAATAAAACCATCCCATCCCAAATGCTTATGAGGAGAAACAGTACCTCTTTGTATTTTTGGCATATTCTATTTTTAGTCATGGATGTAGGAAATAGATATTGAAAGGTTAGCATAGAATTTTCTTCCAAACAATGACATTATTTAAATAAAGATAGGTAAATGTCAAAATATATAAATTTTTAATGGAAGACAATATTTCCCATTGGATCAGATATGATCTTTTATATACAATGTGTTCTTTTTCTCTTGGCTTCTGTTTAAATGGATCAAAGGATCTGAAGTTAATCAAAAGTTTAAACTAACATCAAGTGCTTATGTAACACCTACTAATTAGCCTGACGTATTATAAAACCTTTAAAGCTAATGAGGACCTACACCCAAAATTTAAGTGCCTGCATTTCTGTTAAGATGAATAAAGGTCAAACTGGTGCTTCCTTTTAATGCCTGCTACATCCATTGGCATCCCTTAGCATTCATATTTTAATGATTGTAAGGCCACTTTGAAATATCCAATTCTGTAGATTATAGTCAATAAATGACTACAGAAAAAAAAGTTGTTAGTTACTTTATGATTTGACATATATTTATTTATTTTAAAATGATTACACCTCTTTCATCTTTCAATTATCTATTATCTATCTACCTATCTACCTATCTATATGTGTATGTTTGTATATATACATATGTGTGTTTGTGTCTCTGTGTGTGAAAGTCTGTTTGTATACACACATGCACAAGCACACGTACACACGTACACACACACACACATACACACACAGGATGTACATGTAGAGGTCAAAGGACAACATGCTAGAATCTATTCTTTTCTTGTATTATATAGGTCTCAGGCATTCAACTCAAGTTGTGAGTCTTGGAGACAAGGACCATTAATCATTTACACATTTCACTATTTTTATTTTTTTTTTTTTTTATTTATTTATTTATTTATTTATTTATTTATTTATTTATTTTGCTGTTTGAGACAGGGTTTCTTCGTATAGCCCTGGCTGTCCTGGAACTCACTCTGTAGACCAGGCTGGCCTCAAACTCAGAAATCTGCCTGCCTCTGCCTCCTAAGTGCTGGGATTAAAAGCATGCACCACCACTGCCTGGCACATCTCACAATTTTTAATAGCTATATTCCTTGGTGGCCATTCTGATTGAGAATACCTTAGTGATCAGTAATATTTTCTTAACTACATACGCAGTATACATGCTATGTTTGTCTCAGTGCTAACAAGCCCGTAATACTCTGTACCATTTATACCATTGATTGATTAATACCATTAATCAATCTTACAAGGTCTTTCCTGGCAATACTGGAGTGCACTTGTTTTCAGCCACCTTTTTATGTTAGCACTAAAACACTTTGTAATTAGCATCTATTTGGATGATTAAGAGAGTTTGGTTAGCTGGTTGTTGTTCTGTGACTGTGCTTTCCAGCACTTTTAATTCCCATCACTTGGGAGGTGGAGATAGGTTGTTATCTGTGAGTTTAAGTTCATCCTGGTTACATCATTTGTTCCTGGTCTACATGGTGAGTTCTAAGATACCTTGGCAAAACAACAAACAAACAAACCTGCAAAATAAAATAAACAAGCAAACAAAATCAAACAAAAATGGATGGCTGTTAAAAGGCTTCATTTGTTTTCTGCCTATAGGTAACTCACTTCTTACAATGAATCTAAGTTTCATTCTTTCTTTCTTTTAAAATTTTTTCATTTATTTATATTCCAAGTGCTGTCTTCTTTTCTTGGTTCCCCCTCCCTGAGATCTTCACTGTCCACCCACCCCTTTGCTTCTGAGAGTGTGCTCCCCCACCCAGCCCTACCTCACTCCCACCAGCAATTCCCTTCCCTGGGGCATCAAGTTTCTACAGGCTTCCATTCCCACTGAGGCCAAACAAGGCAGTCCTCTGATAAATTTGTGCCTGAGGCCATGAAGCAGCCAATATATGCTCTTTGGTTGATGGCTTAGTCTCTGGGAGTTTTATATCAAAAGAAAGGTCTTCACAAAGTAGGAAACTCAAATGTGAATGAACATGGTGTCTCTAGACTTGCACTGACTCACTTCCTAAATTGCTTTAGAGAGTTCTGTGGGATAACAGCAATTGTAATTGTTTAAAATCCCAGGAGAGCATTCCCAGATGCATTATTGGCATCAGCCAAAAGAGAGATTTCACAAACTTGCTTCCCCAGTGAAATAAAGACCAAGGACACATAAGTCACTGTTCAACTTCTCTCAGCCCTCCCCGACACTCCCCAACATCAGACAGAATGTCATCTCTGATGAACATTCTTCAAGCTTCAATTATATTAAAATATGATATAATCATGTATAATTGTGTAGTGAGGTATACCATGGTAGTCGATATTCATTTATAATTACCATGGGTCAGTTAAAAATCAAATAAAAACTTAAAAAATTTATTTCTTCTTGAGTCTTTTTTTTTCATTTTTTTACATTTATTGAAAATAGCTCCTTTTCCTATTGAAAATAGATATACATTTCCTTCCCTCTACTCCTTGTAGTTTCTCCCCATGTCCTCTTTGCTCCAGATCCACTCCTTTTCTTTCTATCATTAAAAAAACTAAACAAACAAACCAGTATTTTAAGAAACAACAACTCAACATGACAAACTTAAAACATAAAATGAAACGAAAACTATCATCTCAAAGTTGGACATGGCAACCAAACAGAAAGAAAAGAATGCCAAAGGCAGGTGCAATAATACCTTAAAATTACTAAGGTAATTGGTATCATATATATTCAGAGGACCTGGTGCATACCCATGTTGGACCTATGATTGCTGCTTCAGTCTCTCTGAGCTCATATGCACCTTGCTTAGCTATTTCAGAGGGCCTTTTTCTTCTAATATCTTTCATGCCTTCAGGCTCTTACAATCTTTCCACCTCCTCTTGCACAGGATTCTCTGAGCTCTGAGGGGAAGGACTTGATGGAGACCTCCCATTTAAACTCTCCCTCCACATAATGTCTGGCTGTGGATCTCTACCTCTGTTCCCACCTGCTCCCTGAGGAGAGGTTTCACTGATGACTGACTTATGAGTCTAGCAAAATATCATTAGAATATATATCATAAATCATCTGTGTGTGTGTGTGCATGTGTGTGTGTGTGTGTGTGTGTGTGTGTGTCTCACTGGGATTTGGTTACAAAAGAAGTGTCAAATATGTGTTCTTTCTTATGACATGTGCCTTAAGAAAAATGAAATATTGATTGGATACTTCTACAAGGTCTTTGCCACCATTGCTCTAGCATATTTTGTAGAGAGGAAAGATTGAAGATCAAAGGTTTTGTGAATGAGTTGTATAGGTGTCTTGATAATGGGGCCTCACTGTCAGTTTATAGGCAGCCACCCTTTGCCTTAGCAACAAGGTTGGTTGCTTAGGGATTACCATGGGACCACCTTGACCAACTCAATTGAATGCAACCCAGTCCTGCCACTGGAAGTCTCACTTGCCAGCAAGAGATGGCTATTTGAGATTCCATATCCCCCATTACAAGGAGACTTAATTAAGATCACCATCAAATATTCAGTAAGTTTTCACACAATCCCCAAATGCTTTTTCTCCAGTTTCAACAATCTCTCATGATATTCTCTCCCTCCACTTGATTTATTCACCTTGATCCCTTCTACTCCAGTCCTGCCCGCTCCCAATCTGCTCAGGAAACCTAGCCTATTTCCTCTTTTCAGGGAAGTTCATGTGACCCCCAGATTTTCTCTTATCTATCCTCTCTGGGTCTATGGATTATAGCTTGGTTATCATTTACTTAATTGTCAATATCTACTTAAAACTTAATACAGATCATATTTGTCTTTCTGCATATAGGTTGTCTTACTCAGAATGACTTTTTTTCGAGTTCCATTTAGTTATATTTGTCAGCAAATTTCATTTTCTTTAACATCTGAGTAACAATCCATTGTGTATGTGTATTACATTTTCTTTATCTATTGTTCTCTTGAGGGACATCTAGACTGTTTCTGGTTTCTGGCTATTATTAACAAAGTTGCAATGAACATGGTTATGCAACTAACCTTGTGTTACAGATGGGATATTGTTCGGGTATATGTCCAAGAGTTGTATAGCTGAGTATTAAGGTAGATTAATTCCCAATTTCTGAGAAATTACCATATTGATTTCCAGAGTGGCTGTTCAATTCTTCGCTCCCACAAAAAAAAAGTAGAGGAATATTCTTCTTGCTCTCTGTCCTAGTCAGCATGAGCTGTCACTTTGTCACTTGTGTTTTTGATCTAAGCCATACTGGCACATGTAGGATGGAAATTCAAAGTACTTTAGATTTGCATTTTTTCTAGTGGATAAGCCTGTTGAACATTGCTTAGTGTTTTTAAGCTATTTGATATTTCTCTATTGAGAATTGTATGTTTAGTTCTTTACCCCATTTTTAATTGGATTGTTTGGTTTTTTGATATCTAATTTCTTGAGTTCTTTACTTTGGATACTAGATTAACATGTCTATTGGATTTGAAGTTGGTGAAAATCTTTTCCCACTCTGTAGGCTGACTTTTGGCCTATTGATGGTGTCCTTTGCCTTACAGACATTTTCAGTTTTTTGAGGTACTGTTTATTAATTGTTCATTTTACTGTCTGGACTGTTGATGTTCTGTTCAGGATGTGATCTTCGGTTTCAGTGATGTCTTAGTGAGGGTTTTTCTTCTGTCAACAGACACCATGTCCAAGGCAACTCTTATAAAGGACAACATTTAATTGGGGCAGGCTTACAGGTTTGTCATCAAGGTGGGAGCAAGGCAGTGCCCAGGCAGACATGGGACTGAACAAGCTGTGAGTTCTACACCTTGATCTGAATTAGGAGAAGACTGACTTCCAGGCATCTAGAACAAGGATCTTAAAACCCATGTTCACAGTGACACACCTACTCCAACAAGGCTATACCTCCTAATAGTGCCATTCCCTGGGCCAAGCATATTCAAACCATTACAAATGAGTTTAAGGCTGTTCTATATTGTCTCTTCTATCAGATTCAGTTTATCTGGATTTATGTAAAGGTTTTTAATCAATTTTGATCTGAGTTTTGTGATATGAGATGGCTATGGAACTCTTTGTGTTCTCCTACATGCAGACATTGAGTTAGATCAGCAACATTCATTGAAAATACTGTCTTTGTCCCAGTGAGTATTTATTTATGACTTCTTTTTTTTTTTTAATTTTTATTGGTTATTTTATTTATTTACATTTCAAATGTTATCCCCCTTCCTGGATTCCCCTCCACAAACTCCCTCTCCATCCCCTTCCCTTGCTTCTAAGAGGGTCCTCTTTCACCCACCCACCCACCCACCCATTCCTGCTTCACCACCCTAGCATTCCCTTATGTAGGGGAATTAAGCCTTCACAGGACCAAGGGCCTCGCCTCTCATTGATGCCAGCCAGATAAGGCCATCCTCTGCTACATATGCAGCTGAAGCCATGGGTCCCTCCATGTGTATTCTTTGGTTGGTAGTTTAGTCCTGGGAGCTCAGAGGTTTTGGTTGGTTGATATTGTTGTTCTTCCTATGGGGTTGCAAACTCCTTCATCTCCTTCAGTTCTTCACCTAACTCCTCCATTGGAGTCCCTGCTCAGCCAGTGGTTGGCTGCAAGCATCTGCATCTGTATCGGCCAGGCTCTGGCAGAGCCTCTCTGGAGACAGTATATCAAGTTTCTGTCAGCAAGTACTTCTTGGTATCAGCAATAATGACTGTATTTGGTGGCTACATATGATATGAAGCCCCAGGTGGTGGAGTCTCTGTGATGGCCTTTCCTTCTATAAGTGTTTGTTATGTCTGTGTCTTCAATTTGATTCCATTGATCAATATGTCTGAATATTGTCCATATGGTCAATACATATAGTTTTTATTACTATAGAGATGTAGTATAACTTGAAATCAGAAATTGTGAGACCTAAAGCAGTTCTATTTTAGGTTAGGATTGCTTCAGATATCCTGGTCTTTGTTTGTTTGTTTTCTTTTCTTTTCATATGAAGTTGAGAAATGGCCTTTCAAGTCAGTAAAGAACTTAGTTAGAATTTTAATGGAGATTGCATTTAATTAGTAGATTAGTTTCATTGAGATGGTCATATTTATTATAATATTTATTGTATTAATCCTACTGGTCCAAGGATCTTTTCATCTTCTGGCATCTTCCTCAATTTCATTCTTCAGAGATGTGAAGTTTTTATCACACAAATATTTCACCTCCTTGGTTAGAATTACCTAAAGATATTTTATATTAATTTGAAGATATTGTGAAATGTATTGTTTCCTTAATTTCTTTTTCAGTCTGTTTGTCATTTTTATACAATAGTGTTACTGATATTTTTTCGAGTTAATCCTCTATCTAGCTACTCTGCTGAAGGTGTACATTATCTATAGGAGTTCTTCAGTAGAATTTTTAGGGTCACTTATGTATACTATCATATCACTTGTAGATATTGAATGGGTAGGGAGAAAATAGACAACCTTTTCTTGTTTCTGATTTTAGTGGAATTGCTTGAGTTTCTCTCCATTTAATTTGATTTTGCTATAGTCTCACTATAAACTGCCTTTATTTTGTGTTAGCGTGTCCAGAAGGACATGAGGAGAGGCGAACAGGACAGAAGGACGGTGAAGATCTAACGACTACTTACCTGGCTTCCTTGGCAGGAGCGATCATTAGGTTAGAGGGAAGTGCCAGCTGGAGGTGGTGCTGGGATAAAGCAAAACTAGGAAGAGGGGTTTAGGAGGAGAAAGTCTGCGGGACCCAAGGGAGATGTAGGCAGAGGGGGAAGAAGGCTGCAGCAGGTATTCTGCTGTAGAGTTGGCAATGAGACAGAAGTATTGGAGGTGGTGTGCAGAGGTAAAAGAGAGAACTGGCAGACAGCCTACTTTGTTTTGTAGTAGGTGTGGCCTATGGGTTCATATGGGGTACTTGCTGTGGTTGGAGGCTGAGCAAGGAGAGGAGTTGGTGGAAGGAGGTTACAAGGATAAGTTCTGAGGTATCTATAGAAGATGGAACCTGCCATCAGGGAAGGATGCCAAGGTAAATCTGCTTAGAGTTGAGGCTGGGAGATTGAATTTAGAGAAGAGAGAGTGGTAAGGTTTTTCAGTTAATTTACGTATTTCCTTGGCCCTGGTCAGTTGATGTGCTCCCAGTGAATGACTCCTGGTGGTGGAGACTGGGGATACCGGAATGAATTGTGAGAAAAGGAAGGTTAGAGATCTTTGAGATCCACTGGGCATGAGATCAGAGAGGAAAGGGAAACCGTAGCGTGTCTTCTGCTGCAGAGCTGGGGATCAACCTAGGGGATTGAATCTGGGGGAGAAGTCCAGATCTGCTGTTAGCTTACTGGTTTCCCTGACTGGAGAGGCCCTTAGATTATGAGGAGGTGTTTGACAGGTTTGCGAGGCTTGAAGGTCAGAAAATGAAGATCCGTGGGATCTACAGAAGATCTGAAAAGGATCAGATAGGCAGGGAAGGCTGCCATAGCTGTTCTACTACCGAGATGGGGATGAGACTAGTGTATTGGTTCTGGGGTAACAGAGGGAGAAGAGAGGATCTACAGGTAGGCTACCTGGATTTCTGGTGGATAAGGCCTGTAGGTTGGGGGCTAGGATAAACAAGATATGCTTCATTGATGGAAATTAATCTGAGTTCATTAAAAATACATTTGAAGTTGTTCCTAGTGAAACTCATCAAACATGCTGACAAAATATGTTGTTTTCTCTAAAACAAAGACCTACTTTATTTACTTTTTTAAAATATATTTATCTGATGCAACTCTTTCCTTATAAGTTATAATACCTCTGCTGAAATATTTTTCTACCTTTTTCCCAGGATTTTGGCATTTACTTAAGCAAAGTGGTGTCCAGTTAAAGTGCTCAATTTTTATAGAAAATTCTCTCACATAATAAAACATATGTGCTCAGTTACATACAATAGAAGTAGTTCAAGTCTTGACAAAATTATGCCTCTCGTACATTATTTTTCTTCAAAAAGCACTTCTACTTTAGGGAAGGTTTTCTTCTCTTCATATTTTTGCTTTATTTGAAAAAAAAAAAGACTTGGCTAATCTTCCCTAGATCCATAAATATCTCAGTGCAAGTCATTTACATAGATAATTGCTCATTCCCTAAGGGAAGAAAACATAAGATCTAAGCCTTTCACACACTAAAGAATGATTTTGCTTTGATTGGCTCAGTTGATGGTCAGTTAATTTAGTGAAATACTAAATGAACTGTTTATTTTAGATTATAAAGTCCTCAAAATTCAATAGCTATGTTTGAATTCCCCTAGATTATATTCCCAGCCTAACTCACCACTTATTTTTGACCTTTGGACAAAGTTGCCTGCTCAACAAACTCCAACTGAAATGTCAAATACTATGTTAGACTCTAGAGACAGACAGAAAGAAGAAAGAAAGAAAGAAAGAAAGAAAGAAAGAAAGAAAGAAAGAAAGAAAGAAAGAAAGATGTCAATCAAGTTTTCCATCTATGTTAAGGGAACTAAGTTCAGGTTTAGGCAGAATGGTCAAAGTCCTCTTAGCTTGAAGCTCTGACATTGTCATTTATGTGTCAGATAGAATCATATGTGCGATTATGTAGTAGGATTCGTGCCACATTTTAGGGGTTTTAGAGACTCTGGCCTCAGTGATCCACAGGGTTTGTCTAAAGCAAAACTTTCTACTTGTATTCAGGGCATTACATTGGAAGCTTCTGTTGACAAACTGAAATTGTTTTAAGAGAGACTGGAGTTGCAATTCTTACTGAAAGATACATTTATTTCTCTACTATGGATGCTGAAGTTATCAACCAACCTCCCGCTTCCCTTCATGTCTATTTCTAAATATTGGTAAGCAATGTAAATATTATCAAAATAAAGGAGAGCATACAAACATGAGGATCTGTATTCAGATCCCCGCCAACATCATTATAAAGCCCAGAGATGGCAAATTGAGCCTGTAATCACAGCTCCTAGAAGTCGATTCAGGATGATTCCAGGGACACACTGGCTGATCAAGCTAAAAATGCTTGTTCCAAATTCAGTGAGAAAACATGTCTTAAAAAGTAAGCTAGAAGGGCTGGTGAAATCGTTCAGTGGATCAATATATTTGCTGCCAAGCCTTAAGATCTGAGTGTTTGATCCCCTTAGCCTACATAGTGGAAGAAGAGAACTGATTTTTTTCGTACTGTCTTTGAGCCCTATATGCATTCTCTGGTGAGCCTGTTGTGGTATGGATACTCCAGCTAGTGTATAAATAAGTAAATAAATAAATAAATAAATAAATAAATAAGAGATAAAAACTCAGAGAAAATATTGAAGACAACAATTTGACATATACTTCTGACCTCCAAGATTACAGCACCCATGATGGATATCATTTGGAACAAAATGAGCCCCTTCAGCATTCTCCATTAGTTTTGTTTCTAGTAATAGCTCAATCAGACAACTATTTCTTAATTTGTATCAGTTACATGTACACAACTCCCAAATATATCATTAGAAATTATTGCCTTATCTCTATGCCTTATTTTATGAGCTTCACCTCTCTAAATATGTTAACAGTAAATGTTTGCTAGAGTTGCAGAAAAGTTTATCTGATCTACTACTGGGAATTCTTGAAGTGCTTGAAGTTCATTTGTTGTTGTTTTTTAAAGTTAACTTCCTCTATTTTACAACTCTTAAAGGGGACTTCTTGGCTTAGACTTAGAGCAAACATAGACACACACTCAAACTGTTAGTTTAAACTTTACTTCTTATGAATCTTAAATTGGCATATAAACACTCTTCATTCTGTAAAAACTTATGATTCAAGATTGCAGCCAAATTTATTTGAGAACTATTAAAATTTCTTGAAATTATCCTTACTGACTGAAGATATAATAATACAAGGTTATGCAGCATCCTGCCAGCATTACATGGATGTATATGAATGACCCAAAGAGATGAAGATTTAGAATAGATTTATTAAAAATCATTTTAATTTCAACCATTTTAATTATATGGTTTTATTGCAGGGCAGATAGCAGTGACCCAGGTTGTGCAAGGATACTATTTATAATGTAGTGGACACAGCAGGTTTCAATACAGTTACATATTCATATTCTTCTCTTATCCTAATAACAGAGACTGAGGTTGTCCATAATTAGGCTAATTGAACAGTGAGTGAGTGCTATATAATTCAATTAGAGCACAAAACAAGCAGAGAATACCAACTGTTAGCATTTGTTTTCCTCTAGAATTTGTTGATCTGGAACTTAATTATAATTCCACATTGATTATATTTTGTTTTCAGAGTGTTTGAAATTACTTTAGAAAATAAAGGAGTATTCTTCTCAGGCAAACTAGAAATCCAACATGGAAGAAACTTACAATTGTTTTAGAAATAAACACAGTAAGAGCTGAAATTTTCTTCCCTGACTATGTACACACATTCATTTGGTGACTGGCTACACAGACTCTAGAGTCAGTGAGCCTGCAGTCAAACACCATCTGGTGGTTCTGTTGACTCCTCTAAATAACTCGACAACCCCTAACTTCAGATTCCCATATTTAAAATATTAAAGCTGTGTCCTATTCCATAGAGGCTTTCTTTAAAAAATTAAAAGAATATATGCTAATCATTATAACAAGTACATACTCATACACACATATAGATAGTCAAAATCTTTCATCTACCTGTCATCTACTTATCTATTGTCTTCTATATGCCTATCATTTAGCTAGTTCAATATCATCTATATAAATTTATCATCCACTTATCACTAGCTATATCATCTACATATGTATTTATCATGTAGCTATCATTATCATCTATCACTGTCTATCTATATACTCATCATATATTATCTATCATCTATTTAACTAGCTGTGAATGATAATCTAGCTAATTAGCATCAATCTATCAATCATCCATTAGTACCTCTCATCTGTCTCTTATCTATAAATTTATCATCTATTATTTCTTATTATCTATCATTTTATTATGTATGTATATCTCTTCAGCATATCTATATACCATCTATCTGTATACCTTTCATAACACATATATATATACATATATAATGTTTTTACCTGTTATATACAATATCTGTATGAATATCTGTTGTCTATCTATCGATCTATCATCTATCTATTTATCTACTTATCTATCTATCATCTACTCAACATCTATTCACATATACCATAACCTTTGTCTTGAACACCTCATCATTTGGGGTCTTGGGCAAAAAAAGTATTTTTACGAAAACATGACTGTTTATGTATTGTAATTACCTCTATTTTAATTTTCAAGATTATCTTATATTTAAGAAACATTTAAAAATGGTTTTTGTCAATGTTTTATAAATAGAAACATGTTATAGCAATACATATACACATTTTAATGTAATAAATTTAATCAATACTTACACATGGGTTAGATATGAAGCTTTAATATATTCAACAATGGAATTTTAAAGCCTAACAAGGACTTCTTTAGACCTTATTTAAAGAATTACTGCATTAGGAAACTTCTAACAATTAAGTAACTTCAATCAGTGATATGAAGTGAACACTAGGCACAGATAGCATATCTGACCACTATGGAATATGCCTATAATCTCATTCCAGAACTGAGATGGAAGGATTGTGAATTTGAGAAAACTGGGGCTACATCGCAAGACTCTGACTCAAAAAAAAAAAAAAAAATGATATGCCCAGCTACCAACAGATTCTTTTTATATTGTAAGTTCTAAAAGAGAATAGATTGATTGTAGAACTATTTCAGAAACAATGGCCCCTTTTATGTTTAAGTTCTTCTGTGAGATGACTGTCTGCCCTTTTCGTTTTCTGTGAAGTAACATGGTCCTGGTAAGAACAAGTACCTTTCAAAATATAACAAAAGGAGGCCAAGAAGAAAGAAGACCATCCATTTTCTAGGAAACATTTTCAAATATTAAACACAATATAACAAATATTGGGAAATATTTCCTGAGTATAATACAAGGATTCCAGAAACTACAATTGAATTTGATGGCCTTGAAGATCAAGCATTTGAGTGAATTTGTTAAATTTCAAAATGATGCAACTGCATTTAGAATCTTCAAACGAACTGCTAAGAATTTTCAATTTAAGCATAAACACATTAAGTTCAATGGCATGGAAGTTACCCAGGACAAAATATCCATTGTGATCAAATAATGAAAGACCATGGATGAAGTTCTTATTGATCTCAGTACTGTGGGTGGTTATTTATTTTATATGCTCAGTGTTGCTTTGACTACTATGAAACAACCAGGTACAAAGGGCCTCCTACACTACCCACCAACATGTCTGGAAATTTTGAATATGATGGAAGTCATGACCTGATAAGTCAAATGATTTAAAAGCTGTGGTCAATATACTGATTCCAAATAGCAATAGGAAAGGAAGAAAAGGTATATCTTCTCTATAATGCCTTTGTTAGAAAAGAGAACAATTTATAAAAAATACTGACTTTACGCTAAACAATGTGGAGACCTTGGCACTAGAGGTAATGGGTCTGGCAGAGTTGCTAGTCATGAGACAAATGCTGAAGATAAGTGAGCTGAGGTGTTACATATGAACCATGAATTCAGAACTCTGTCCTTAATTTAGACTTTTAGTAGTAGTAAATAAAACCTTAGTAGTAGAGGATGGATGGAAAATAGAGGAAGGAAGAGAGGAAGGAAGGAAGGAAGAAGAAGGAAGGAAGGAAGGAAAGAAGCAGGGAAGGAAGGAAGATTGAATCATATTTTCTACCTCTGGACTGTAAATATGGAAGGGAGGATGGGATAGGGGACTTGCTGAGGAGAAACTGGGAAGGTGGATAACATTTGAAATGTAAATAAATAAAATAACCAATAAAATTTGTTTTTTAGAAAAAGAAAATAAATATCTGACTGAAGAAAAAAATAAAGGAGTATGCTAAGTTTAGAAGAGTCATGAAAAAACTGTAGTTAGTAAGCTATTATATGTTTGATCATTATGAACACTGTACTAGTTTTTTAATGTAAATGGTCCAAGATAACTTCCCTGTATTAACAGATAGAGTTGTTAACAGGCTAAGCAAATACCTGCTGTCACAAAGCCACAAATCCCAGATTGTTACACATGCAAGTATATGTACAATAGTTTTGCAAAGATTTTAAGTCACTGAGATCCTTTCCATTTTGCATATGCCACTCAACTTTACCTAACTAATAAGGTACAGACTTGTAGTCAGAAGACCCCAGGCCACTAGTAGGAGCTACTCTATAGCAGATTCCAGGCAGTGCTGCAAATACATCACTTAGAGACAAGTCTGTTTCCAGGAACTCCTCAACCTCCCTTGTCTATTGTTTGTTGTCCTCACTAAGCCAGTCTTAGTACTGTCTTATCCTGGAAAAACTGTTATGCAATACTATGCCTTTGTTAGGATTACTATTGCTGTGATAAAACACTATAACAAAAAGTAACTTGATAGGGAAAGGGATTATTTGGATTACTTACCCTGAGTCATAGTCCATTGAGAAAAGCCAAGGCAGGAGCTCAAACCAAGTGAGAACTTAGAGGCAAGAGCTGAATCAGAGACTATGGACAAGTGCCTAATTTCTTACAGAACCCAGAATCACTAGCCCAGGAGTGTGGCAGCACTCAATGGACTTATAAATCATTAACAACATTCTATAGGCTTGCCAGATCCTATGGAGGTATTTTCTCAATTGAGGGTCATTTCTCTTGGATGACTGTAGCTTGTGTTAACGTAAAATGAGCCTGCACATGGTATTCAAGAAAACTTATAAAATTTGTTTGTATTATTGACTCATGTGATTCTTTCTTTTTGCACAATCAGTCCCCAACATCTGGAATGCCTTTCAAGTGCCAAGATGTATATATTTCAATGAGATATAGATGTTAATAAAACACAATACTTGAACTTGAATAATAATATAATTAAGGGCAACAGCTTTTTAAATAATCTTCCATAATGTTATACATTCTTTGAGAGAAATAAGTGAAAAGCACAAAAAAATGAGGGCTACTTTGAGACAGATAAAAAAGGAATGCTAAAGTAGGTAAAGTCTTAGCTATACTTGCAAGAATAATTTGATAAAGTAGGAGAACCTAGAATATTTATGCAAAGTGAAAAACAAAATCTTATGAGTAATAAAGATTCTAAATTGTATTTTAGGGGTTGCTTTCCCTGCATGTATATCTGTGTAGCACATTCCTACCTGAGTCTATGGAGGCCATAAAAGTGCATCAGGTTACCTGAAACTGGAGTTACTGACAGTTTTGAGCTGGCATATGAGTGCTAGGAATTGGACAGCATCTTCTTAAACAGTATTCTGAACCACTGAGCCTTCTTTCCAGTGCCAATCGTAAAGACTTCTCTGTATTGTCATCTGCTGCTTCACCAATCTCTCCATCAGTATTGCTAAACTACCACTCACTGGTTAAAAGATGGTCTTGATAGTTTCAAAAACCTGACTCATTTTATTTTTCCAATAAGCCATAAATTCCTCTAATGATATTATTAGTCTCTCTTTCAATACAAGGAAATATGCTTGGAAGATAAACTAATTTTCAAAGGTCAAATTATCTTCCGTAACCATTGAAGAGCTCTCCAAACTTAGTGGTGTCTCCATTTGAAAAGTGCATTCAGTATCCCAGGGGTGCTACTGTTCTCTTATAGTCAGAGCATTCTTTGATCATTCCCCAGAAATTATGTCTTACATGGCAGAGCATTGCTAAATCTCTGGTTACAATTTAGGACTTTATTTGAATTCATGAAGCAGAAAAATTGTAAAAATGTAAATTGAAAGTTATATAAATAGATTTTAATCAATACCTGACCAAGAAGATTTGTCTCTCCTGCAGGAATAGAAGCACAGACGGATATGGTTAAGACTTTTGGGGTGCATGTTTCTATGTGCAGAAGTACTTGAAAAGAAAGAGGAGGGAGATAGAAGACCTATCCATGTTCTTTGGGGAGGGGGCTGAAAATTTAAACATTAGCATCTTCTTCATAACAATATGGGAACTTCGTGAAGGCAATGGATTCACCAACAAATTTAAAATATTTAAAGGTAGATTAGCAGGATCTCTTAAATGGGTTCAAAGTAAAATCTATTTTTTTTTCTTCCTGTGATTGATTGACAGGCACAGCCTGGGATTTGAACTCGGGAGAGAGAGACAACAGCCTCAGACTTCAGAGTGCAGCGACTGCTGCAGTGCGCCACCGCTGGCCAGCTTACTGTGTAGTTCAGGCTGGCCTTGAACTGCAAATCCTGCTGCCTCTGCCTCCTTCAGCAAATCCTATCGACCTGCGCCACCAGAACCGGCTCAAAGTAAAATCTTTGTGTCAAGGATTTTTACCCATTATGGAATACATGAGTACACATGCTAGCTAGTGAGAATGAACTAAGTTGAATTGGAGACTCATCAGTAGCTTCGAGAACCAGTCACTGCCTATTATTTTCCACACCTCATTTTATTCCCAAAGGTATCTCCACTGAGCATGAAAGTACTTCATCTCTTCATGGTTTAGTAAGACTCATGAAACCCTCCTTAAAGCAGTAAATGGGGAAAGAGGAAACCATGAATAAGCTGGATAAAAATCCTAAGGAAATAAAGGGAGTAATATTCATGAGATCTTCTTGGTCAAGAATGACATGCTCCATAAATAGTTTCCAATAAAAGTGGAGCTGAACGTACTCGAGAATTTCTTTAAAAAAAAAAAATACAAATTTGATCTTGAATATGGAAGCTAATGATATGAAAATATTTTCTGTCTTATTAATATTGTGCATAATATTCTATATTGTACTTAATAGAATGTATTATGTGCAAATTATATAATATATAATACTTCATGTTAGTCATTAATACTTATTTATTTTAATTTTCACGTATTGAATTTTACAAAATGTGGGTAGACATTACAGCTGAATTCTTAGATCTAAAAGCAAGACCAAATAAAATTTTCATTTTTCATTTCAATTTTCTCTAGACTACTTTGGCAAAGAAAAAATTTGATAGCACAAAGAATATTCTTAATTTATATGTTTATGACAGTATAACAAATAATATTTTAAACAATTCTTAAAGACTGCCTAAAGTTTGCCAAAGTCTTCTTTCAATCATTTTATACTGATATTTTGCCCTTTGAAATGATGATTGTGTTATCATTTCTGAGAATAAATGAATATTTAATCATTAACAATTCTTTATAGTTTTGTTTAAGCATGATTTAGAGTTTAGATAAATTCTTCAATAGGACTTTCTTTGAGTTCATGGTATCCTTCACTGAGCTTCAGATTATAGTGTCACTTTTAAAATTATCTTGTTCTTATGTGTGATGTGTATGGGTAATGGCTAATCCTATTTGTCAACTTGATTACATCTGGAATGAACTACAATCCAGAATTGGGGGCCACATCTCTGATCCAGATCTTGAGGCTGGAAGACCCAAGTTTCTGACCAGAATCTTGGCATGGAGATCTTGAGGCATAGTGGCCATGAAAAACTTAAGCCCAGGCAAGCTAGTACAGGCTTTTAAACCCTGGAGATTAAGGCAAGGAGATCTCTGAGTTCAAGGCCAGCCTGTGACAAAGCAAGTCCCAGATTCAGGTATGGTGATAACCCAGGTGATAACCTGGGCCACATTTTCTTCTGGATGCCTGCATAAGGACATTAGAAAAAGGAAGATTTGCTCTTCTTTGACTGCTTGCACTTACTTGCCAGCACATTTGTTAGAACCTACTTCTACAGAAGACCAGCTGAAACAACTAGCCTCCTGGGACTGAGCAACTACTAGATTCTTGGACTTCCCATCCACTACTACCCATTGTTGAGTTAGTTGGACAACACACTATAAGTCATTACAATAAATTCCCTAAATATAGAGAGACATTCCATAAGTTCTGTGACTCTAGAGAACCCTGACTATTGCACTGTGAATAGGAGAATGAGCACAGATATAATGGACTAATAAGTGTGAAAGATGTTTAAATGGAGATTAATTCTATAAAATCACTTTGAGAACAAGCATCATGTCATATAGCAAAGTTCCTTTATTAATTTCACAACTACATCTTGAATAGGAAGATAAGTATAACTACTTGATTTGGTGTTCAGTTTGTCTCGCAATTCTGAGATGATAGAACAGTGCTAGGTGCTAAGTTAATGTTCTGCTTCCAATGATTTTCTTGTTTATTAAGGTACAGACAAGGTTGACTTAGTTGTTACTCTATGTGATATATTCTTTTTAAAAAATATTTTGAAATTATTTGTGTTTGTGCATGTGAATATATCTGTGCTTATTGTGTGCATATATGTAAATGTCTGTGTCCATATGAATGTGTAGGGGGACCAGAATGTGACTTCTCTGACATAGAAAGTAGGTGCTGAATCCCATCCCCATGACTGAGCCACAAGCCGAGTCTTAACTACTGATCTGATATTTATCATATTTCACTTGTATTGTTCATTATCCCACCACAGCTTCACAACTTAAGAAATCTAGAATCAGCAATATGAATTTTATTCATCATGTAGATTATCACCTGTTTGAGCTCTGAATTTTCTTGGAAGCAAATATATATCTTTACAAGCCATAACTTGTCAATGCTTAAAAATTTTTGCTACTGTAGAAGTTCACTTTTCTGGCCCATTTTGAAATACAAGCTACATGCATAGGAGATATTGTTGTTATAGACAGCAGAATGAAAATTTTCTCTTGAATCTGCTTCTTCCCAGAGAAGAGGGAAATATGTGCAGGCTATGGGTAAACACATTCACACTGTGAGGTTTTTATTTTGGAACTGACACGAGGATGCATTCTAGGAGCAAATTGTCAGGGCAGCAGTGATGATTATAATGCAGGGAAGAAGTGGTTGTTCATCTTGTAGAGTCTGTATTACAAACAAGCCCCTGTGATTCTTAAAAGAAAATTCTTTTGTGTTGTTCCCCATGTGTTTAAGTATACATGATTGACTTTCTTCACCACCACCTGTCATATAAGCCTGAACATAGTGTCATGGCTAATAAGGCTACTCTCTGTGCCTAATCAATGTCAGCTCAGGGGCACCTTCATCAACTACTTGTTCCTATTTTCTTATCACCCATAGGTCGACAGAATTTTAGAAATACAATTATTTTATTCATAGCAAACACGTGCACCCCGCATTGTAAAAGTTATGGAGAAAGTGACAGATTTGCTTTCTTTCACTTCCTACACATTCATTGACTACTGTTCATTTGCTGCTTTGATAATTTTTTTATAGAGTGCCTGCATATTGTTCTGCAACATCCTTCCACAGAGGCAATAAACATACAATAAATGCTTAGCTGTGTCATGGGGGAACTATACATTAATAAGACACTCAAATATATAAATTTTCACACTTAAAAGAAACACACCACTTACAATAAATATGTGTCTTATTTTAAAATAAATATGTAACTTTATGAAAAAGATATAGAAATATTGAAAGCCTGTGTTCAGAGCTCAATACAGACTTCCTCCAAATAGTATCTTTTTCACTGATGAAAAATTTATACTGTTTATTCAGGTGAAAGTTAAAAGCAGTCAGCGTGGACTGAAGGCAATGGGGGTTATTGTTATTACTTATGTTTGTGGAAGTCTGTAGTTTGGGTATTAAGTGTACGTGGTAAATTAAGTGTATGTGGTACCTACTTAGAAGCAGCAACCTGATTTGCAAATCCTGCAATATAAACATATTGACATAGTCAAATTTTATGGCTTTAATAGAAAATAGCCCTTATGGGCTCAAGGTTTAAAAACTTGGCGCTTAGCTGCTGGTACTCTATTTAGATGATTTAGACATTTTAAGAGGCAGGGCCAAGCTGGAGTAAGTATGAATCTGGGGATGGATCCTTAGTGATATTCTGTCTATGGTTCTTTTTGTTGCAGTTGTTTCCTTTTGCCCTGCTTCCTGGAAGCGATGAAATAAAAAACCCTTTTATCATATGTCCCTGCCACTATATTGTCTTGCACAAGAGTGTGGGGACAAGCCACAGTGACACAACAGGCATATTTTTTTTTTTTCACAGCAACACAAGAATAACTAATGTATTTCCTTTAAATTGTTTTAGGTAGGAGATGGTGCAGTAGTTAGTGGCATTTCTGTACAAGCACGAGGATCTAAGATCTGATCTCCATCACTACATGAAAAGCTCAATAATGCTGTGGGCTTCTGTAATCCCAGTGTTGACACTTGGAAACAAACGAATCCCAAGGTCTTGTTGGCCACCCAGACAAACTGAAAAATGGTTAACTCACATTGGTGAGAGATCCTGCCTCAGATGAGTAGGCAGACAGTGATACAGGAATATCCCTATCGTCTTCATCTGGATTCTACATATGTGCTTGGGAAGGCACATTTATTTATACATGTAAACACACACATTTTTTTATTTCTTGATATTGATAAAAGATGCTATACATGCAGTAATGATTTTATTCTGTACCTACTATTTAGTCATATCTGGGGTCTTCATTTTCAATAATTTATATATTGCTTTGCAAGGAGAAAGTTTTCTCTGGAAAACTGAGTTCAGCATTGTGACATTTTAGATTTATTACGGTAATATGTTAGTTTCAGCTGTGGTTTGGTGCTCTGTGAAGCTGCCCTGGGCCAGACATTTAATCGAGATCTGTTTAACCTAATAAATACCTGGCAAATGCCTTTTGAATTGGTTTGAGACCTGCAGACACCCCTAAGAGGAAAGAGCATGGTAACAGAGCTAATGGTGTTTTAGGAAGCTTCTCCTTTCTTTCGGAAGACAATTTGCCCTTTCTCACCAAATAACAAATGAAAGTGTTCATTATCAGGTGTTGGTAAACTAAACCCATGGGCCAAATCCAGCTGCTCCCTTGACTTTATGTGGCCTTTGAGAAGATAGTGGTTTCTACAGCCTTAAGTAGTTGAAGAAAATTGGGAGGTAACATTTCTCAATTTGTGAAACATTAAATGAAATCCCAACCACAACTGAGGTGTTGTTATAAAACTCAACTCTCCTCCTGCACATCAGATCTTTGACTCCATCTTACACAACAGTAGCAAAGGGAATAGCTGCAAAAGGGAACTCAGACTCCACAAAAACTCAAGTCCTTATTTTACACAATTGTATCTGTGCAACTTATCTGGAGAGGTAGCAGAGACGGAGACAGGATCCACCTACCCCATGAATTCCACATTCTCTTTGGAGACATACCAACTCATGAATCCACAATGCTTTCTTGGATGGTAGTATATTCTAGGTAAGAAAAAAAAAAAACGACAGAGCTCTGCATCAAAAAATGCCTAAGACAAGGGTCAAAGATATTCAGAGAGATGTTTATAGAACTATCTAATGAAGCCAAGGAAAGAGGAATAGGAACAGTCAGAAAGTGCAGAATACAGATCCTGACCCTGCAGAGATTAAATAAACCTGGATCAGTGATTGTCAACCTTCCTAATGCTGTGACTCTTTAAAACAATTCATCAGGCCATGGTGAGCCACAACCATAAAATATTTTGTGTTGCTATTTCATAGCTGTAATTTTGATACTGTTATTAATCATAATGTAAATGTCTGTCATGCAAGATATCTATATGTGACCCATGTGAAAGGGCTGCTTGACCTACAAAGTGTTTGAAACCCAGAAGCTGAGAACCACTGTTCTGGAGGGAATAAAGGGGCCTCAGATGCAAGAGAGACATAGATGAAGATAAATTATAAAAGATAATGAAAGAAATGAGAATGTTCAGTGTATATTCTGAGTATACTGAGCCTCTCACTCTTAGACATGCTAACTTGATCAGTTTTAAGAGTATTCCCAAGTTCTGGCTACTTTGCCTCTCTCCAGGTGATTCAGTGGTACACCCAATTTGGAGAACCACATATATTTGTCTTTAAGAACTGGACATGAAATGTATTTCATTTTAGTGTGAGTACCAGAAAAAGACACTGGAAGAATGTAGGCTACAGTGAAATGATCAGAGTTTGATTTTAAAACTTGCTCTTTGACTATCAAGAGTAGAAGAAAGATGTCTTCAGGAGTAGTCCAGGTAAGAGACATACAGGTAGAAAGCCAAAAGGACTTACAGATGAACTGAAAATGAGATTCAAGAAAATAGAAGATCAATGAAACCCTATGAGGTGGTAACAAATATCTGGGTCTACATAACTTATAAAGATAAGAGGCTTATTTATCTCATGATTCCACAGGAAGACAATCTAAACACTATGCTACTGATGTTCTGGTGATGAATCCCTGCCTGTGCCACAACATGTCAGATCAGTGAACACATGAAGAAGTGGCCAAACACATAGTTCTGCCTTGATCTGCTAAGGACTAAGACACAGACAAGCTTTATTCTCTTCTAAGAGTGACAATCATCTAGCTACCATTTGGTAGGCTCTACTTCTTAAAGCTTCTCTTGTGTCTATACAGACACATTACAACTAAAGCTTATAACATATCAACCCCTGGAAAACATACCACATTCATCTATTGGCAGCTAATAAAGTAGAGAGATAAAGGAGAAAGCAGCATTGGATGTGGGAGATAGAAACAAGAAGTCTTATCTTGGACAAATTCAAATACAGAAACACTGGATGAAATGTTCTCTCATTCAACAGCATCCAAAACTGAGCATGAACTGATGTCAGTCACCATATGGACCACTGGAAATTAATTTTTAAATAGAAGTTTGGGGATGGAGAAATAACAATAGCTGAAAGATCTTGCTATTTGTCAAGAAGACCTGAATTTCCTTCCTAGATGCCATCAAGTGGTTCAGAACTTCAGGGAACAGTGCTTCAGGGCACACAGTGCTTTTCTCTGGTTTTGTCAGGCACAAGCACACACATAGATACTGGTCTCTCTCTCTCTCTCTCTCTCTCTCTCTCTCTCTCTCTCTCTCTCTCTCTCTCTCTTTCTCTCTCCTTTTTCTCCTCCTCCTCCTCCTCTTCCTCCTCCTCCTCCTCCTTCTCCTCTTCCTCCTCTTCCTCTTTTCTCTCTGTCTCTGTCTGTGTAAGTCTCTCTTTTTCTCTTTCTCTTATACACACATACCCCCAACACACAAATAAAAAAAATAACCAAAATAAAATTAGGGTAGTGGCTTTAGCTTGATGCTAGGTAATAGAGTGTTTGTCTCCCATGCTTGATGCTCTAGGTTCCATCCTCAATAAGACAACATTAAATGAATTAATAGCACAGATGAAATGTTCTGCCCTAGTGGATAGATAACAGAGTAGTGTGGACGGAATTTCAGCTGGAGCCCATGCTGAACTACAAAGTGTTATTGGATCCCTTGCCTCTGTTTTAATTTAAATTTTTGGGTTTATTTATATTATTGGTGTGGTGTGTGTGTGTGTGTGTGTGTGTTGTGTGTGTGTGTGTCTGTAAACCACCTAATGCTTTACAAAATGTCATATGATGTCTAAACAAAGCTAATGCAGCACTAGACTCTCTGGAAAATCAGTCTAACAGGAGCAAGCCTGCTGCTAGCTGCTGCTTCCTTCCTTCAAGCTCTGTGCAGAGCCATGTTTGAGTTGGTGAGTTTGCACTCTGTTTCTTCTCACAAGAATCAAATGGGGTGATTTTATTGTTATTGAAGCTGGGCTGAGTGCTGCACTGACAATGGAAGAGAGCGACCTCAACATGAATGTCCAAAAAGCAACACAGCACCGAGCGAATTGAAATGGAAAGGCCCTTAACTGGCTTTCCCTCTTACTGCTAATACGCCACACTTAAAGGCTGCTGAAGCACTGAGGCCTGCAAGAACCTATAGTGCTGAGCATAAGTGATAATGAATATCATAGTATTTGCATTTATATGGCATGCTTACACTAGAAGCGTGACAGTAACCCGGCAAGGTGAGCTGATCAGACGCTGTTATCTGTGTTGGACAAAAATATTCCCCAGAGGCAAGAGCTTGTGCAAAGAACTGAATGAATGCAAATCCAAGAAGATGGAGCTAATGAGGCTCGGAAATAAGACCTACAGTGCAGATATACAACAGGAAAGAAGTTGCAGGAAATATCTGTCGTTAGGTTTGGTTACTTCCTAATTCTTTTTATTTTTATTGTATATTTTACTTATTTACATTTCACATGTCATCTCCTATCTACATTTCCCCTCCCCAGAAACAGTGACCACAGGAGTGTTCATAGAACTTTGTTCATAGAACTTGCTTGTTCTTTGACTATTTGTATTTATTGTCTTGCTTGTTCCTTGACTATTTGTATCTATTGTATTGCTAGTTCCTCAACCTAGAGCTGACTTAATACTTACATGTACTTCCTAATTCTTGTGCTGTTTATTATTACTTTTTTAATTAATGACCTTTCAAAGTTTACTTCTCACAGAAGCCTCAAGCTCAAATGTCTGGGAAGTTTATCAGGAGACAGAAATGATTGAAAGAGGCATGAGCATGAAGGTAGCTTCCTGGACTGCCTGCATCTATGTGACTGATCATCCTACAGTGGCAATTGTCATCCAGATGAAGAAAGCTGTTTTGAAGAAATGCAAGCAGAGCATGCATGATGCTAGCATTCCTCAGTAGAAGCTGAAAACCAAGGTGGTGCGCTATGTGGATCTCTGTCTTTTAATATTTATGAGGAATTTCAAAGGTATATACAATTCCAAAGGCTGAAAAAAATTCCTTCTGAGGTGGATGTGGCTCACAGCCTGTCATTCTCATGGAAATTCAAAATAACAGTATCACATTTAGGAAAATATTGTCCTGGTATGATGGCTCATACCGATCATCCTAAACACAGGAGCTCATGTGTTAGAGAGGGAGATGGGGACTGTAGAGAGGGAGGGGAAAGAGAGAGAAGTAAGGAAGAAGAGGGAAGATGAGGTGGGAGAAGAAGGAAGGAGAAAGACTAAAATGTAAGGAAAGAGAGTCTCACATAATAAAAGTCTTATAATCTGTTTCTAGAGCTATTTTTCCCCAATTTCAGCAATTGCCTTTTGACAACAGTGAGGTGATCTGTATGAGGATCCTCAGTATCTTCAGTAGTACACAGAAGCCTTTTCTTCCTCTTGCTCCAACTTTTAAATACGACGATTCAAGGATGTCCTGTAACACTAAAAATTAGACACAAATAGAACATGTGAATTCTTCCTATAAAGACACCAATATGGGAGGGAGGAGGTGACACTACTGTTCCCACGTCAGTAGCTTTTCCTGTCATTTTATAGGTCTATAAATTCAAGTGCCCACGGACCTGATGGCAGTAGAAGTAACTTTATATGTAGTTTGGTGAAAAGGAGCACTAGACCTGATTTAGCCAGTCGGGTAAATCTAATGCATTATGAAGGCACTCATTTGTCAGCATTTCCACTGTGTGGGAAATTGGTGAAGGGCAAACAGTATGAATTTTGAGTTATCATTAATAACTACAAACATACACACCTGCAAGATGGTCAGGGAGCAGTTATCCTACTGAATTCTCTGAGCCAATCCTATGTTAAGATATCAAGGCGTCAAGATAGTTTATTTTCCAATAGGAAAGATATGGGCACAGAAAAATAGGATATAATTATCTCAACTCCATGGCTTTTAAGGTCTGTTAGGATCCTTAACCATCCAGTTGGAGTGTGTAGAACAACAAAAACAAACTATAGATTCAAAGCATGAATACAGACAACAAGCACACAACACACACACACACACACACACAACACACACACATACACTTTAAATATTTCAAATAATCTTGGATTTGGTCCAGAAAGTTCATTCTTTCTCTTCTCTTTTCTTTCTGTCCACCTGTTTTTTATTTTTGTTTGTTTGGTTTGGTTTTGGGTTTTTTGATGTTGTTATTGTTTTTCTACCTTGAGAGACTCCATGCGTAAGGAAGGAGATGTCTTTAGAATGCCTGGTGGGAAAGGTAGCTCAGTTCACTGATGGTGGGGATGCAATTTGATATTAAAAATGAAAACGTTGAAATAATTTGAAAATGTTTCCAGCATTTCTTTGCTGGGAGACAAATTATCTCACCAGTTATCCAAGAATTATCTTTCCTGGAGGAAGAGAAGCTAGTGGAGGTAAGAAGAAAAGAAAAAGAAAATCACAATTTGTGACATACAAAAAGAGCTGCTGTCTACATCTTAGTGGGTAATATGTAATGTGTTTCTCATGTGAATGAATGTTTTTCCAAAAACGTATTCCAGACATAAATGATCCTCTCATTCAGTGATCTTCACTCTATCACTTGTGTTATGACCAATTATTATATTAGAGTAACAATACGTGGGTAGAGACTAGTATTAAAATAATTAGTTTACATAGACTATAAGGCAAGAAAGTAAGTAGAGCAAGGGTAAACAGTGATTCAGTTTTTCGTGTGTAAATGTATTTCAGCATACAGTGGAATGTGATTTTTCTAACATCACTAAAAATGCTAGGAAAAATGCACTGGCCTGTCTTTCCCACCTTTTAATATTATGAAAGTGAACCGGATATGATGGAGCACACTTTCAATCTCAGAACTCAGGAGACAAAGGCAAGAGTTTCGCTGGAAGTGTGAAAGCTGCCTAGTCTCCACAGCAAGTGTTTCAGGTCATTTATGGCTGCATATTATATATATATATATATATATATATATATATATATATATATATATACTAATGGTGTTATTTCCATGTAACATATACTAGCATATATGGCCATTGTCAATCCTTCCTGGATATTGTATTAATCAACCTCCTGTTGTTGAATAATAAATTAATTCTGTTTTATTTTCAGAATTCTCTGTAAGGTTGCCAACAAATCTTGACTTACCTTTCTATTTCTGTAGACCGACAGGAGTCACAGAGAATCTAGTGTTTCCTCCATCTGTGAATGATTAAAAAGTCAACAGTGTAGGGTTTTTTTTTTTGTGTTTGTTGTTTGGTTTTTTTTCAGGAAGTGATTCCATTTTAAAGCATTGCTCTGAAATAGGAAGAGAACTGGTTCTTTGCCTAGAGGATGTGACAACTTTCTATGGTAGCTCCCATTCAAGCTTACTCAGCAGAAGTTGTATATCAGTTCAGGTCACTATGGGACACAGTTATCAATCCATGATATCTCTGCATACAGTGAGCCTGTGTTCTTGATGCTTGAATGCAGACCCGTTATAAGCTGTGTTCAAGCTTCTCTGTCCTTAACAATGGAGACCTTGAGTCGATTGTGTCTTAATGTATTTGTCATGAATGCAAGCTGATTCGTCCACACAACAGGCCCTTCTCGCCGTTCCCTGTGGCTTTTAGTTGGCATTGGTGATGAAGAGCTTCTCAAACGCAGCCTCTCTTGTAGGTCTTGAATTTGCATTGATTTTGAGAATAGAAATAATGGCAAGTTTAAAGATAGTGGACATATTTTTTTTTCTTATGGTCACATTTTCAGTTCAGCTCTTTAGAGTCGCTATACTTTGTCCATGATCAGTTTAATACATTTGGCTTGCAGGGTAGTTTGAGGCACCTTAGAGAATTAACTTCCAAGGATTGGCTTAGAACTCAGGTGAATTCCTTTCAATATAGTGGCTAGAGTTCCTACCCCATGTTGTTTTTTTCTCAGATCGAGCACTATCTTAGTTACCTTCTTCTAGCTATGTCAACACATGCTGACAAAAGCAACTTGAAGGAAAGGGGGTTTGTTTTGACTTACAGTTCTATTAAGACAGAATCCATGGTGGTGGGAAAACTTTGCAGTGTGCGGATATATAACAAGAAGAAGAAGCTAGCTGGTCATGTGTGGTCCATGTTCAGGAAGCAAGATGGATGCACATTGCTGCATGACTCCCTTCCTGCATTTTAAACTGGCTAAGATCCTGTGCTCTGGGAATGGCCCCGCCCATAATTAAGGGAAGCCCTCAACATACATAAATATCTAGAACAATGTCTCTCTGGTGATTCTAGATTCTGACAAACTAACAACCAGAACTAGCAGTCACAGATGCCCTGTCCATTGTTCACCAGCTCTATCTTGCCTTGGACCAACATATGGGACTAAAAGGTATAAGAAGGTTCCAGGATTACTACAATATGGTGGCATTTTAATTCTGTGCTTTAAGACTCAAATTAGAGAGAACCAATTTATGTGTTCACTAGCAAAAAGTCTCACAACTTCTTTGCATTCCTATGCAGCCATACTTCATTATGTTAAAGTTACACATTGTAGAAATCTCTATAACTGCAATGCACTTAGATAAACTTTTGAGATGTATTTGGCATAGCAAATGAGGTAAAGTATATCTAAAGATCAAGAAATTATCTCTGAAGATGAAAGTTCTTTAGAATTAAACTCTTTGCATTTCTACCTTCATTCGTTATGAAAACTGAAAGTGTTTCTCATAATTATTTCTAGTAGATGGACTCTAAGAGTTTCCTACAAATAGAAAAAGACCATACCAGCAGGTGGTCACTGTCCTTAGGGGCTTTCTGGTTTTCCATCTTCACTAAAAAGCATGGAAACTTTTAAAAGGAACTCTGTAAAATATGGGAGAAAATACACAAACGTGTATGCAAATAAAAGCAATTCAGCTGTCTGAGTGTGAAAGCGTGCACTCTTTTCAGATGCCTCTCTCATCTGTTAAGGTCACGCATGACTAGCTATCATGCACGAGGCAGCTAAGTTTCCCCAGCTTCCACACAAAAGCAAGACATGCAAAGTTTAAAAATCTAGTCTCATTGCAGAAATTAGAAATAATTCGGGTTAGACAGCCCTCTAGTGGACGTTTTTGGTTATATCTGATTGCAAATGACAAAGAAAAAAGAAAATGATGGAAAATGTGTTTTGAAAATTGATGCTATATAACATGTTATTTTTTTTTTAAAAAAAATTAAAACAACTTAGGGGATGAAAATATATACCATAGTGGAGGTACCTGCTTTGGAAAAGATGGATAATTCTGAGTGTATATCCACAAACATCTGATGAATATTTTTCCCTTCAATATACAACAAAATCAAACTATCAAAGCTAGTAAGAGATGAAAGATGTATTTATCTTACTCCTGATGGAAAATACTATAAATGAACAATAATCAATCAATCAATCAAAATCTCCTGTCCATCACACCTTCATACAATGTTTTCCAAGACACTTTCTGATATAAAAATATTAGCAGGCTGAGAAGACATAAAAATCCAGGTCACAGTATTATGTTCTTGCTTTAACCACAAAAACCTAGAAATATGTAGAGTAAAATACAAAGAATCTCCCATATCTGCTTGAGCCTTGGCAGAGATGTCCTTCACAAAAAAAGTGCTGTGCTCTATAAGCCATGGTTATAATCATAAAGAAGCCTGGAGAATTTTTTAATCTATCAGGATGCTACAAAACCCAGTGCCTCTTATTTCCATATGTTTATTGAACTGTCCAGCTTCTATTTTGTCATGTTGTAATCATATCTGTATAGTTTAGCTGTCAGCTACTTAGCCATTGCCTTTCCATGGCTAATCCCTTATCCTTACTGAGTGTAAGCTCTTTAAAAACATAGAGAGTATCTTTCTAACTTTTCTACATCTCTCTACCAGCATCTTGTACACTTCTCCCTATATTGTACAACTTTCCTGTTTATTCATATGTTCCTGACTCCTTCTCCTTCCAATTCTTTTAGGGCCCCTATGGTAATGTCCAGAGTAGGTGGCCTCAGGAATGGCCCCAACAGCTAGTTATTCTGTAGAGTCTTGGGATCTCAGCCTCAATTCTGTTTTAATGCCATCTTTCTCTAAGCACCTATCTTTTTCTCCCATTCCACTACTCCTCTTTCACTATTCAAGTTTTAGTCAATTTGTCTGTGAATAAGAAGCAAATTCCAGAACCAATGATCTCAATTGGTTTTTACTTGGGCCAACAAAATTTGAATGTAATCATAAATGAACTCCATCCATTCAGATTTATTCATCAGGCTGACATTTTCTTTCACTAAGAATTAAGCAGAAACAGAGTAGTTGGAGTGTTATTGGTTGTGTTACCACCCACAGAAATCAACATTTCCATTCCATGTTTTAACTGTGATGCCTTCCTCTGAAGGTTTGTAGCACTGTTTCATTATTATAATCATTAGAATTACTGCTAAATATTATATTTTGAAAGGCAGTAGAAAATAGAGAGGTGGGGGTTTACAAGAGGGAAACTGCTTGGAAAAGGGAAGTGAGAGTAGAGAGAAGCTATGACAATACACTTGGTTTGAAAATACCATAATGCTGTGTGAAACCTTGTATGCTAATTTTTTAAAATTAAGAACTTTTCAAGTTTACATTTTCACAAATTTTGATTTCTTTTGAAATGATGATGAGTATATCTACATAGAATTCTTTGGATTTTGTTTTCTACATGTGCATATAGTCTGAGAAATGACTACTGAGGCTCTTTCAGAAAGCACTAAGTTAGATCCAAGGAAATAGTTTGGACCTTTCTCATCTTCAAAGGGAAGCACAGGTTGAAACCTAAGGCAGCTATTTCAGCCAGGCTGCCTTCTGCTTCTCAGCTTCTGTGTCTGTCCTGAGACAATGAGAGTGAGCCGTGTTGAGAGCTTTCTTCTGACATTTGCGAAAACCTAACTGAAACGGAATTATACCAACAGTCTCTGCTTCAAGTACACCTACTTTTCAAGTGACTTTTATTTCTTCTTGGTGTATCTTACAAACAAGAAAAACTTCAGATATCATTTTTAAAGTTTATATACAGGCTGATGGTTAAACTCACCCCCTCCTTCTCCCATATATTTACTCCCCAGACTGAGCCTATGGAAAATCCATAGAAACCTTAAAATATCTTGTGCATTCTTCCTGCAAAGTCATGACCTTTAAAAAGTAACCCCACTGCTGTGTATCAGCACAGTTTAATTTTGCCTGGTGTACTTTCCACAGATGAAATCATACAGAATGAGTCTCCTGCTTCTAGCCCCCTTTTGTGAGTATTCTGTTTATAACAACCAATCAATTGAATATGTGTGCTAGTGGTTTACTCAATTTCAGTCCTGTGTCATGTCTGTGACTATATTTAAGTTTATCACATCTACTATGAAATGTAGTTTTCTTTTTTCCCATTAGAGGCATTATGAATAAATATGCTACAAATGTTTGTATATGTGTTCTAATAGACATACAGACACACACATGTATTTTGGTGTAGTTCAAAGTCTACACAATGTTTACTGCAGTAGGCTTGCGGAAATGCTTATCTAAAGTTGCCGTGCATATTTACCTAGTTGTGTGCCATATTTCTCTTGTACATACTGACATAGAAAGAATCTTTGGAATATAAAATAATTGGGAAAATAAAACCAACTATCACTTTCTTCAGTTCATTTGCTTTATGTCCATGTTTTAGAAGGGCTAACAACTTAAACATATAACAAATAACTATGAAATCTTAATTCAGTGCTTTAAAGAAGTCTCTAAGTCTTTAGCAGTGACTGTGATGTTTGCAACTAAGGCATGAAATGGGAGGTGATGACTGTTTTAATTGATTTGATTGTTAAAATCATCACACAACTTACACATGTATCATTTTAATTGCATTGTTCATGTTGAATACAAAGTTTTTATTTGTCAACTAAATATTCTCAAATTAAAAAAGAATACAACATAAAAAATGTCTCTTTTCTAGATGTGCCAGGACCACTGTACTGATGAATTCTGCTTCTGTGGTTGCCTGGGGAAGACCCACAAGACCAAGCTAATCAAAATTTCAGCATGGGAGGGAAGAGGCACATGAGCTCTCACCAACAGGAGTTATTAACAGTTGATGACCAGTAGTTTGCTTATAGGCGGTCTCTTTTATTTTGAACATACTCCAGCGGATGGCCCCAAAGACATGAGTATATCATCAGTACTAATTGGTCTCATACAACTAAACAAAGAAAAGACACAAAACTGTGATGCAGATGTGAGAGAGAATTGAGATAAAGATGGAGAGGGAGAGAGAAAGTGTGTGTGTATATAAATAAGGTTGAAATATATTTATATGTTCGTGAAACTCTCAAACAAAAAATTAAAATTATTATATTAAAGGAAAATGAGATTCGAAATTTTGAAACAATTATAACAGTAAATTCTAAAACAAATATTATGAAATAAATAGCTACATAGAGCAAATTTTTTTTTAAAAAAAAATAGGGCAGTTAAGACTGGAGAGATGAGTCATCTGTCAAGAGCACTGGGTTTTTTTCCGAAAACCCAGTTCAATTTGCAGAACTCTCACGGCAGCGCACAACTATATTTAATCTAATCCCAGTGTATCCAGCGTCTTCTTCTGGCTTCCACAGGCACTGTCCACACACGGTGTCCAGACATTCAAGCAGACAAAAGACTTATACACGTAAAATACATTTAAAAAAAGAAACACATTATAGTTGAGGTCTATCAAAACTATTTCTATGAAATAATGGCCTCTTACATTGCAGTCTGTCATCTTGATTCACATTACTGGATGCCGGAATGCATGCTGTTCAGTTTAAGAAATAATTACTTGCTGGTGATTAACTGCAGCTGGAAGGAGATATCCTTATAAAAGAAGAATTGTCTTAGTAAATTCACTTCTTTCCATATACACCTGTAGCACTGAGTCTCTTTGGAAGGTGATTATCCTCTGACAGTACACCGTATCCAGATTGTTCTTTCTCTGTAGGTCTGAAGTATCTACTCCCCTGCAAGCCATCATTCCTATATCAAGGACTAACAGACCAGCAGTTTTTGAGTGGTTAAATATACTCTCTGGATCTGGCAACAGTCAAGGACACTTTCATTGCTTGCTTCCAAATATTAGTCAGCATTTTAGATTTGAGGGGCTATCTGCCAGCTCAAGTGGTTAGCAGCAGGAGAAATCAAATCTAAATTAAATGTGAGCATATTTTTGGAAATCCACATTTCTAAATGAATGTTCAGTCTGACAGACTTGTGCAAGGAAAAAAAAAAGTGTAAGTTGGCTTATAGGTGACAAACCCTACTAGTGATGATACTTATAAGAATTGAAACATAAATTGCCCATTTTTGGAGTCACATAATATTTATGATCACGAATACCATTTATTTCTCTTCACTGAATAAGAGTTTCTATAATAACACAATATAAAAATTTACATGGGATTGATAGGTTTCTAAAATCATTGTGTCAATTAATTGTATCCATACCCTTGTTTGTTTGCAATGATTGTGTCTGTACAGTGAATAAGGATTCAAACATTTTTAAATTACCAAGATTTAATGCAGTGAGTACCTATACTATCATTAATGCTAAGCAAAAGTTATTTGTGGACAAAAAAAATGTCCTTCATATCTCTGATAATAATTTAAATCATTGTGCTCTGTTCAACTTAAAACACCATCCATTTTAATAAACATGTTTCAGACAATAAATATTATAAAGCTTTAATTAGCATTACATTGCTAAGTCATTTTAAACTTACACCTTGAAAATTTACAACATTCTTGTGGAAATTAGAAAGGGATGATCCTTCTGTGCTATATTATATTTCATTAAAACAATATGATATTTAATCTATCACCAAAATGTAAAAGAATTTTTCACAAGCCATCACACATGAACACATTTCCGTATCTTTGACACATAGTATTCATATACATGCATGTGATTCCATATAATACACTCATACATATAGATATAGTAGAGTAAGGAAATACACTAATTAAATGCGACTTGCTACAATTTCTTCTGTTCCTAAACAATCAGGCTGTCTTTGTGACACCCAACCTTGAGTTTGGTTGGCAACAATCCAGGAGTCAGTGGCATGTCCATCTATCAAGACTAAGGACTGTGTGTGTTCTTCCTTGCTGTGTTTTGAGTGTCTTCTTTCACCATCTGCAAGTTAGCACTGTCATATCAAGGACTAACAGCCACTCATTAGTATTTAAAATACCCACTTCATCTGGCAACAGTCAAGAGCACTTCCATTACTTCCTTTCACATATTGCTTTTGTTTCTGGACAACTGGTACATTTTCATAGTGGTTTTTGGAGCTGGAAAAAATATATTGTAATTGTATAAAGTTGGCCATCCAGAAAACATTTTTTTAAAAGTACATCATATATATAAGGAAATACATTTATTGTGCTGTGTGGTGACACACACCTGTAATCCCAATAACAGGGAAGCAGAGATGGAGAAATATTGAACTCAAGGACAGCCCGGATTAAGTAGGAAGACTCTGACAAGTAAGATTTTAAAAAATGTTTATATACAGTAATCATTAAATGAAGGATTTCTTGGAGAAGAGTGATATAGGAACTGTCTTAAGAAATCATACAATCATACCTGACAATGATATACAAATCTTTCAGCTCTGTGTTTGTGCTGGAAAATTACTAGACATATAGAAGAGAATTGTTTGTGTTTAGAATGTGTGGTCTATAACTTTCAAGGCCTCCCTAATGGTCATAAAAGCATATTGAAGTTCATTTATTGGAAGCCTGCAAATGAGAAGAAAACTGAGGACCAGTTTTCATCCAGACTGAAAGCTAAGGCTTTAGACCCAGGCATCCCTGGGCTTAAGTGCTGATTCTGGGCTTACTAGCAGCATAATCAGCATAAACATTTTCTTCAAGTGGTTTTCATCTCTCATTATCCTTCCACATCATTTCATGAATTCATAATTTACCTCTTGCCACCCCTGCCATGCTCAGCAAATATTCTCACCTTTCCCTCCATTCTAGTGTCCAAATCATTGTTTTTATTCCCATCTAGTTTGTTTCTTCAAAGGTGGTTTTCTAGAAAGAAAAATGGGAAAATAAGGCAGGGTGGGGAGGCAAGCCAGAGAGATTGCTTGGTGGTTTAGAATACTTGCTCTTCTCCCAGGGGACCCTAGTTCAGTGACCAGCGCCCTTATTAGGTTGCTTTCAAGCACCTGTAACTCCAGATCTAAGGAATCAGGGTATCTACATACAGAAATACATATACACATAAGTAAAAATTTAAAACAAAAACAGGAGAAGGAGTGGGCCAAGAGGAAAAGAACAGGAAGAGGAGAGAGAGGAGGAAAAGGAAGTGAGGAAGAGAACTTAAGCCCTTCCAAGCCACTCTTCTACTCAAAATAACTTTTTATTTTTCTCAAAGTTCAAAAGCTAAGGCCACTATTATGGTCTAAATAGTTCTACATGCTATGCTTCAAACACATACTTCCCTGACTTTGATCTTTGCTTCACTGTCCATGGTGACCTGCTTCTTCTAGCCAAACTCTGTTTACTGATTGCTGTCAATTTGACACTTGAAGCACAGTCCTTCCTTGGGCCTTTGGTATGTTCCTCTGTCTGCCTCTGCTATTTTTTTCTCCAGTAAACTACTTGTTGATATCGTTAGAGCATGACTTGAAAGTTGCTTAGACAGTAAGTGAACTCCATCTAAAATTTCAATTCTTCTCATTACCTTTCTCATTGTATGATGGGGCATGGGCATCTTCTAGTATATTGTCTCAGTTGCTTTGCTTTTCAGGTATCTGTTCCTCTTCCACCTGAGATGAAACCATGAATCCAAATATTTACTTGGTGAATATCACAGTATCTATGATTGTGTTTGGAAAAACAGTACCACCTAATAAATACTTATTGATGACCAAACAAAGGAAAAAGTGAATTTCTCTAAACCAGGAAACATTTCAATGTTAGGCCTATACATATGTTGTAAAAGTTACCTAAAACAATATTTGTAACAAATTAAGCATAATATCAAAATATATTGGGTTAAGTATAATAATTATTTTCATTAATATCATATGCATTTTTAGACTTCAATACTACATGTGGGCCTGAATTTGTGCCTTGTATTAAATTTCTTTTGAACAATAGAGAACTAATACCTTTGGAATTTAAAAGTTATTTGACACTCAGATAAAAGTGTACCAATGGGGAAATACTCAGATCATACGGAAAGTCAAGAGAAGAAAATTTGGAGAAGGAAGAAGGAGTTATACTAGTTAAGGCTGAATCAGAAAGCTAATGTCCTGAAGAGTCAGATGAAGGAAGGATGAATGGGCATTAATCCAATGCCAAATTTTAACATGTATTGATTTGGAGAGTTAATTTATTGAAGATTAATAAAATAGTGTTACTAGTGATGTTAAGAAGAGGCTAGAGAAAGTTAAGTGTATTTGTTGGTAAAGTGTACTTGTTGCTCTTCCAGGAACTGGAGTTTGGATCCTAGCAACTACCTAAGGCAGCTGACAAAACACCTGTAGCTCTACCTACAGGGAATCTGATGCCCTCTTCTGGCCTCTAAGAGCAACAATACACATATGCTGTATTTGCACACACACACACAAAAAAAAAAAATCTTTGAAGAGTAACATTCTGTTAATTGAAAGCAGAAATATGAAGGATTAAAAATAAGGGTCATTCATTAAAACTAGACCAGAAAAGAAAAGAAATTGTCAGCCATACAATGTTGCTTACAGCTGATCTAAGAGAAATTATCCAGAGAGATTCATGGCAAAGGACAGTCTGATCTCATTTTCCTCCCTTTCTCCAATGTCCTGGAAGTCTTCCAATGTGCTAACTAAAGAAAGGTACAAGATTAACTAAAAGAAAGTCCCTAAGATTATGTACACAGGTCAGTATTTAGAGACAAAGAGGTACAAAAAGACAGAAAATGAGTAGTGAAGGGCAAATGGGACACATCTGACAAAGGAGAACAATTATTGTTATATGGTGCTAAGTCTTCCAAGACAGTGCTTAATTTCCTTACATATGGTGCTGGCTCCTCATGCATGCAGGTACTGAGCAGAGATAACCAAATCTGTGCCTAACTTCTGAATGAGCTCATGACATTGGGATGTGAGTCTGTATTTTATAGCAGCTAATAATAATAAAGTCAAACCCATGTCAAACACAGTTCATATTCTTTCCCCAAGCCTTGGACTGATTCTTCCATCCATAATAGCCGTGGGGCAAATGTGTTGATTCCATAAGTAACTGCAAATGAAAATGCTCTCCTTGGCTGACATTCTACAAGGCTTCTTTCCTGTTCATGAGCATCAGTACACGTGTTCTCCTCATATAAATTCTCTGAGGAGTCATAGTTAGATGCCCCATCCCTTCTCTGGGTAGGAAACTGCTGAAACACCCTGAAGCAGCAAGTGGCCTGAACAAAGACATATTGCAAACTGCTACCAGGGTGGTGATTCAAATTTCAAGTTCCTGACTGAGGCTTCAACAGATTGACTTCATTCAGTCTCCAGAGAGAGATCGCAGCTGGCCAGCAGAATGCAGCAGGACCTGGCATAACCTCAGCTTACTGAAGGGGATCCCATGGGAATCCAGGACCCACAGAAGAGGGGGCCTCTGACTGCGATAATTACCCAGATCCAACCCAAGCATCTGGCAACAGAGCTGCCTTCCCCGGAGATAACCCAGTGCTTCGCTTCATTTCTGCTTCCTCTGCTTCTAGTGTTTTGAAAAAGCCACACACGGATCTGAACCTAAACGCATTGCTGTTTAGGGGAAATCACAAATTAATGAAATGTGTGGCAGTCTTTATTGCTACATAGGAAATGTGTTGTACTGGTGAGTAGAAATGCCAAGGTGATTACAGATAGATAATAGAATCAGGGCTCCCCAGTGTCTTCCACAAACTGTACTGTCCTCATTCTCCATGTCACAGAATGCACTGCCATTGAAAACTTCAGAGGCTGGCAAGCCCTAACCTAGCAATACTCGGGCAAGAGCTAATTTCTGTCATTATCTGTCATTATTGCCTCTGGAAATGTCTCTATTTAACATTTGATACCTCTTAACAAGGGCCTTGTGATTTCTTTGCCTCTGTGTCAAAAATAATTTTAAACAAAGATTGCAAAACTCCCATCAAGATTCTGCCTAGACATCTGTGTCAGTCAGGAGATCAAAGGTACTGACTGGAACTTTTGAATGTAAAATGGAATGAGCAGAAGCTAATAGGCAAGGAAAGAAAATATTTCCACTAGGAATGAGTACATCAGCTTTGCATTTATTCAACAAGAGTTGATTCTTTCATTTGAAGAACAGGTATGTTTATTTAGACAACTTCCCATATATATTATTAAATGTAAAAAGAAATTAGGTGATTTTTTTTTATAGCCCTGGCTGTCCTGGAATTCACTCTGTAGACCAGGCTGGCCTCGAACTCAGAAATCCTCCTGCCTCTGCCCCAAGTGCTGGGATTAAAGGTGTGCACCACCACTGCCAAGCTGAAATTAGGTGAATTTAAAGTTTCAAGAAAGTGAATCTAGTGGAGAACACCATTCTTGATCTCCATACTCTCTGCCAATTTATTGACTCCGTTCAACGTCTTTATGTCTTCTGGCACAAAATGACCAAGCACAGACAACATTGTTAGCTCAATAAGAATCTTAGAATGGCCATTAGACCACAGAAGCTAAAGTTGCTAACACAAAGACCACACATTTCCTAAGCAGATGCAGTGTAGTGTGTCCTGGGAAGATGGGGAACAAGTAGCTATTAACTCCAAATGAGGCACAGAGGACAAACCGATGAAATCATTCCACCTAAATCTAACTTGGAGAATCAATGGGTTTATTCGGTTTACTTACAGTAGCATGGGTGATTCACTGCCAGATGAATTTAGAAAAAAATAATCATTCAGAAAGGATGATGAATTGAGAAAGCTGCACCCTTCCACTGGATAATGTCCACCAGCAGTTGTTTGCTGCTTTTCTAAGAAGAAGCCTTGTGAATTTTGGGACCTCGTGAGTTTCCTGAACTCTGTGTGTTTAAACAGCTTCACAAGTTTTATGAGCCTTCCTTTTTGTAAGCAGAACTATTATTTCAACTGGGAGAAGGGAACTCCAGAACAGTATTTTTCTGGTCATGATAGAAATTGGTATCATATTCTTTGACTCTTGAGCAGCTGGACCCAGATAGTCTACCTTCTTTGGTTTTCTGTTACTATAACAAAATACCAAGCTACAAACAATTTATAAAGAAAATAGTTAATTTTGGTCCAAGGTTTTAGACATCTAAAACCATGGCACCAGCATTTCATTGGCTTTTGTGGAAGTCCTTGTGATGAAAAGGCAAATGGACACAGGCAGAGAGGCACATGTGAGGAAGGAAACAGGAGTGCATAGCAACTGCCCTGCTTCGTAATTCAATCTGGGAATAACTAACCCATTCTCTCAGGAACTGCATGAGATGAACACACACATGATTGAACATGCACAAAATTTCCTGGAGGGACTGTGAACTGCTTACTTGTAAAGATGTTATCACCTCTAAATGTCACTGCCTTGCCTCACCAAGAGATTCGGTAGCATATTTAAGATACAACAATACACTAACCGATGTTTTCATATCATCATTGCAGTTTAATTAGCATGTGTATTATACCCAGGAGAACAGGGCTCTTCCATCCCAGGGAATTATTCTTGCTGTTTTTTCCCCATTGGAAAATTATTTCATCACTCATGAGGTGGTGCCTTTAAGTACACATGATGGATACATCAGTCGTGTTGTTATGGCGTGCCACTTTGCTGGCAAATGGCTGAGTTTAGCTCGATGCACTAATCATAGTTCTCTTAGGCTGACAATGTTCAGCTGTTTTCTTCTTATAAAGGAGTTGACTGTTCTTGACTCTTTGCATTTACATGAAATTTAAAAGCAAGTCTACTCATTAACATAGGCCCACGGGCTGCTACAGCTTAAGTAAAACATTTGAGTTTACAGATCAATTTTTTTATAAATCAACATTGTAACAATATTGAGTTACCCAGCACATAAGTAACATGCAATCCTTCATTTATGTAAATCTGCAATTTCTCTCAGTATCATTTATGTTGAGGTTGTACACATACACACATATTAATATATAATAGTTTGCAGATTATTTTGTACTTTGTTAGCAAAGCTGTGTGGTGCATAGAAAATTACAATTTTATATCTGTTGTTTTTTTTCTACTTTTATACATAGTTTCTTCTTAAAGTTATACCTTGGTCTAGACCACTGAAACGATGAAACTGGCCAGAGTAAACATCTTCCTGAAGTAATGACTTGAAGGGAGGAGCAAACACATCACTGTTAATATGATGTTTGCTTCAATTTTAAAAGTTTTGTTTTAATAAAATCACCATAGTAAACTCACAAATAAAACCACCACACAGCTAGATTAAAATAGCCATGCAAACATTTGTCAAGTCCGAACTCCATACATCTCAGTGAACTTCTACACTGTCACACAGCCATTCTGAAGCCATGAAGCTTCACTCAGAAGTTTACACTTTCACTATGGATTACATTTTACACACTTATCCATCACAAAATTTAAAGAGCCACAACATTATCTCTTAGTTAAGTGCATTCATTCATTGTCTCTGCATGCATGTGCACACAAGTACACATGTGGCAGTGCACTTACTGGCTTAAATTCTCTCCTTCCACCACGTGAGTCCTGGGAATCGAAATATTGTGAAGCTTGGCAGGAAGCAAGCACCATTATTCATGAGCCATCATTTTGGATCTCAGGTTTTTAATTATGAACATAATGTTAAAATCTTTTCAGGTAGCTTATCCTTTGAGAATGTCTTATACTGTTTACCCTCACACTTCCATTTTGTTGATGTAATATGTAAAATATATTGACTTTCAAAACATTGTATAAAATTTTGGAATTGGGGGGTTGGGGAGAGAAAATTGTCTGGATGCACCATAAGACATAACTCTATAAAATTTCTAAGATTCCAAGCCCTGAAATAATTATAAGGATAATTATTCAACATCTATGAAGGTCATACATAATTAAAAACAAGAGAATTAATCGAAGTTGAACCTGCTCCCATTTTTTCTTTATCTTGGAACCTTATACTCCATAATATTAATTGTCCATATTGTCCTCGTAGTTAACTTCAATTGTCAACTTGGCACAGGAATAGGGAACTTCTTTTGAAGAATTGCTTCTAGAGGACTGACCTGTGGGTTGTCTGTAGAGCACTCTCTTGACTGCTAATTAATGTAGAAAGCTCCAGCATGATATAGGCAGTTGCATCTCTAGGCAAGTAGGCCTGGGCTATATGTGAAGGGTAACTAATTTAGACCAGGAATGCAAGACAGTAAGCAGTATTATAACCTATAAGATTTAACCTATAAATTAAAAAAGCCCTTTCTTTCTCAGGTGCTTTCGGTTATTGTGTTTATTACAGACCTGAAACTAGAGTAGATCGTTACCCAGTACACAACAGTGGATATTTGCCAACTCCTGCAATTCACTCTGATACATAGAAAGTTTTTCGCCTAGGACAAGTTCTTTTATGCTAGCTGGAAGTGAAATCATACTTTTTTATGTCGATGAACTTTTACATATTTTTGGTAACCATTTAAAACAATTTCTTGAGATTCCAACTTAAGAATGGAAGCACTAAGTTATAAGATGTGTAAATGTTAAAGTTAATGCCATTTTTTTTCTTGTAGTCAAACTACAAAAATTTCTGTCTCATCAGCAAACCCTGGTTTTTGTTTCTTCTCAGAATTTATCCATTAACTGTACATTACTCATTAATGCACACAGAGAAAGTTCTAGATTTTTGCTATAACAATGGAAATAACAGTGCTTTTAACCATATTGATTCCCTTTTAGTACATAGGAAGGAATTTTTCCTGGGCCTATGCTCAAAATGGAAATGCTTAGTAATTTGTCTGTATGTACATTAAAATAAAAAAGTAATACCACGTTGCTTTCCAAGTTGGCCTAGCTTTTTATTCTGTACATGTTTAGTTTTCCTTTATTGCAATTCAGCATTCTGTTATACAATAAATTTATTTTTCCATTCATTTATTGGAATTTAAGTTGCTTCAAGAAACACTGTTTTTTGTTTCTTTGCTTGTTTCTCCATTCCTCATACTTACATAGCACCTAATAGTCACTCAATAAATAGCCAACTACATCAGTGCATGAAGCCAGTTAAGAAACTCATGGGAAGACTTGAATAGGGAAAAATAATAAATTTTACTTCTATCACGAATAAAATACAAATGTAAATTTACTAAGAATTTCAGAGTCAAAGCTATACTTCGTTTAAAAACAACAAAAATATACTTTCCAGAACAGTTTGTTAGATTCATTAGCATAAAATGCAAATGTGTTCTGAGAAAATGAAAAAGACAGATTGCGCAGGATTTCTTATTAATTAATTTTCTTATTTAATTCACCTACACAAATTGAGGGAATATGACCAACCTCTTCCTGATTGCTGATGTTCACGTATGACTGTAGGACATAGTTCATTGATCAGGTGCACATTTCACATCTAGGCTTCCAGGGAGTTGTTCATCCTGGTAGAAATAAGAACATCTTAGGGTAGTAGAGATCAGTCTTCCAGAGACGTGGAGTAGATGTGTGACCTGCATTTGGTAAATACTCACCAGCCTCCAGTTGGAATTTGGGCTCCTTAAGCCACCTGGGAGCGTGCTTGGAGATTGAACTTTCTTTCAAGCTCACAAAAATATTTCAGGGCCAAACCCAGAGCTTTCCAATAGACAATCTGACAGGAAGACAAGTTACACACGGGAAATAGCTCAACATTCTTTTGTTATGAATTCTTAACCAATTTCCTCTCTATCAAAATTATTCATGGCTGGGGATATAGTTCAGTGGCAGAGCACTTGCCTAGCATGGAGAGGGACCCGAGTTCAAGCCCCAGCAAAAAAAAAAAAAAAAAAAAAAAAGGGAGGGGGGAACTCATGCTTCCTTTCAGCTTGTACTATGTGGGCTTGCATATTAATGTTATTTGTTTAATTTGATTCTACCTCTTAGAACAGCCAAGAATGTGTATGTTTCTAGACTCTGTCATTTATAGTATATATCTGCAAAGATAATTTATTACGTCTATGATTTGTAGAAATTCTTGTGGCAGACTCTCCTGTTCAATTGCTCATTCCATAGTCATCAGGATTCACTATCTATATTTTAGGAATGAGGGAATTTTATCTGTTAGAAATGGCCTCAAAATCACATTGACTTGCTTTGTCCAGTGGGACAATATCAAATTAATACAAGCAGATTAAAATGTTTTTCTTTTCAAACATATCTATTAGCATATGTTAATTATGCACAATAATGGGTTTTACTATTCATACTTCTATATGTACATAATTCATTTCAATCAGATTTACCCTTTCTAACCTTCTCTTGTTCATACTCCCCTCATCTCCTTCCTTGAAGCACTCTTTAGTGATGAAGCATGCACTCAAATCATTTTGAACAGGCTGAGCAAGTCTAATGCCAATGGGGTTGGAAATAGAAGAATCTTAGACATTTAAGAAGAGTGTTTCTCAACTGCCAAAAACATAAGTGAGTTCAAACTGGACAATCTGATTCAGTCATCCTACTTCCTGACCACAAATTCATGAGGAAACATCCTAATAATAAGCACTGGGTTACTCTGACAGAACTCTGTCCTAAGTAAGATACCATTATCGTTTCTGAGTAATGTTTTACCGTGAAAAACTAACTTGAATAAAGATTGCATAAACAAGCAAAATAATAACCATAACCATAATAACAATA
Organism: Mastomys natalensis; assembly: GCA_021653895.1. Taxonomy (NCBI): domain Eukaryota; kingdom Metazoa; phylum Chordata; class Mammalia; order Rodentia; family Muridae; genus Mastomys; species Mastomys natalensis. The sequence continues at coordinate 57,091 of JAJTUV010001312.1, read as the reverse complement.
GTAAAGAAGGTGTAATCAAAGAAAAAGACATCAAATGACTTTATATTAAAGCATTTAAATACCAAGAAAGACCAAAGTTGAAAGAAAATTGTAGAAATTTCCAGTAACACAAAACTGGGTTCATAAAATTTCCACATAATTTCTGATATGGAAATGGAAAATTTTTCACATTTTTATTTATAGGAAAACACAGACTTGTGTAGTCTTTTGATGAAATGCCTTTTACTGTCTCCTTTTGGTCTAATGTGAGTGGTATTAATAACCTAAATCTTTCCCTAAAGAACAGGAATTGTATGAGACATAATCTCCACCATAGACAAATGTGGCAGTGGTGTCAGGTCAGCAGAAGATTATATAACCCTGATGTTAGGCATGCTCCCCTAGAGACGTGACACTATAGATGTCAATTTGTAAAGTGCATATTACGAAACTTAATTTCAAGTAAACCTGAACGTTGTGCAAATGAATGAAGATTTGGAGGCGGGCAAGAATTGTAAAGGATAGTAGACACATGGTAGCTATTATTTCTGTGTTTTATTTATGTTTAAATACTGCTTAATACCTGACATATAAAGATTGCTAATTGTATTTTAAGAAAACTGCTGTTTTTCTTAAACGTGCTCATTTTTGGGATGCCAAAAAAATGGTGTTTTCTAAAATTTGGTTCCAATCAGGCTGGCAACAAGTAGGCATTTTTCTCACTTTGATATACTTGTTACTGAGACATCTTAGACCGAGATACATCAGGGTATTTTTAGAGTACATCTGTTCTGTTTTCAAATGTTGAATTTAATGATCTTTATATTTGGCATAATTCTAGGACTCCCCATGATCTCTCAAATGCTGGCAAAATAGTTAAAAAAATTTTCACCTTCATGTGTCTCTAAACACTCAAATGTAGTCCAGGTGAACAAACAAGGTAAAATCCCCTACTAGAGTAGGGAATTCCTCTTGAATAAGGTTCATTCTTTAGTGTGATCTGTAAGGCTTGTTTAACTTTACTGCTGAACACGTTAGCTCCATTCATGGCCATATGCACTGCTGACACTATTAGTGAACCCCTCAGGTTCTCTTCCACACCCGTGTATAGGAACTTTCTGTTCTTTCTGGAGTTCTTTCTCCATTTGCTTAACTAGACTCTCTTAGTTATTCTGGCCTCTGGAAAATGCATTAGTCTTTCAGAAATGAGCTATATAAAGCAATCCATGGGATTAGCAGGACCGTCTTCCACTCCTATAGATGACACAAACTAAGAAAACAAGGACTAAGTTGCCCTTATTGCTGAAACCCTTCTTGCTACTCTGGTTCTATAGAAGAAATGCCTACATTCAGCCACTGACTGAATATCTACATGACCTTGGGCAAATCACTTGCCTTGTTAAACTTTAATTCCCTCCTCTGCAAAATGGGAGAATAATAATGATATTTTATCCCAGGGTTATTTTTTACTAAGGATTAAATGATAATCTGATATATATTGTCTTTTTTTTCAACATATAATGCTACAGCTTTAAGCTAAGGATGGGAATTACATTTCTCATGAACCTTGTTTTCCTTTATGGTTGATTATAATTATAAACTCATGTTAATTGAGCACAGTACTGGGCTATTTTGTGACATTTACATCTGGACATACATTGTGTTGTGACAATATACACCATTGCAACCCCTCTCTCTTCACATCTGCTCTTTCCTCTGCCAACACAATCCCTTTACTGCTCCTTAGTAATTCACTCCTACATTAAGGTTGTGTTTATGTAGTTGTTGCTGCTCTTGCCAGCTTCTACATATAAGAAGAAACATATGGTCTTTATTTTTCTGGGCCTTGTCTATTTTGCATAAAAGGTTGACCTCAAGTTTCCATGTATTTATTATGGGATAATAGTACATTGTACATGTTTCTTCTATTTTGTCATCTGTTACCAGACACTTAACCTGATCCCACAGCTTAGCTATCAGGGACATGCTGTTATGATTTTTTATAACATGGCATAATTGTACAGTGGGAATGCCCATGTTGAGGTGTCCTTCTGAGGAATTACATCATGTGAAAGGCGACAGGCCTGGCATAAAGATTTATTATTGGGGAACAGAAGGGGATTTGGAAATAGGTAGAAGCAGAGAAAGGTTCAGGAAAGAGAAGGACAGGGGAGAGAGAGAAAAAAAAAGGAAGAAAGGCCAGCCAAGAGAGGCAAGCTGGGAACATGTGGGGACACAGAGAGTGAAGAAGTGGAAGAGAAGATAGAGTCATTAGCAGTCTTCTCTTTATAGGCTGCTGCTACCTCTACTGTGCCTGGGTAGCAATGCTGGATGATAACAAAAGCTGTTGCTATGAAGCTGTTGGGCTAAGCCTAACAGAATTGTATGTAAGTCAACACATGCCACAATGCACATAGACATGTGGCTAAGCATACCTTGTGCATACTGTCTTTGGGTTTTTTTTTTTTTTTTTTTTTTTGTGTGTGTGTGTGTGTGTGTGTGTGTGTGTGTGAGTGATGTAGCCAAAAGCTGCATAGTTAGATTATACATAATTCTGCTTTTAGAATTTTTAGAACCTTTGATTTCTATTCTTCTTTTAGTAATAATTATATTAATTTTATTTTTTTTTAAATTTTATTTTATTATTGTCTTTGGTAGGGTTTCCTTTGTTCTGAAGAGACAGCATGACTGAAGCAACTCTTATAAAGGGCAATATTTAATTGGGGCTGGCTTACAGGTTTTGAGGTTCAATTCATGATCGTCATGGTCAGGAAGAATGGCAACGTCCAAGCAGGCATGGTGCTGGAAGACTGAGAGGTCTACATCTTGTTCTGAAGGCAGTCAGTTGAAGACTGGCATCCTCAGGCACTAGGAGGAGGCTCTCTTCCACAATGGATGGAGTGGGTCATAGGAGGAAGCCTCCAAAACCACCCAAACAGTGACATACTTCCTCTAACTGGGCCACACTTCGTAACAGTATGACTCTCTATGGACCAAGTATATTCAAATTAACACAATTATTTTATGTGTGTGGTATTTTTTCTGAACCTATATGTCTGTGCACCATATGTGTACAATGCCCAAAGAGAGCAGAGAGTACCAGTCCCATCGAACTGTAGTTACAAACAACCAGAAGCTCCAATGTGGATATTACCTTTGAAATACAGATGTCTTGGCCTTAATTTCCTGTATTAGATTCATTCCATTTACGTGAAGAGAAGCTGGTGGTTGGGTGAGAACTTCAATATCCATAGTATAGAACATGAGTAGAGCTGGCCAAAAGATATAAACTGCCAACAATCATGGGTCAAAGTATTCTACTATTTAATCTGGCAAGTGGGTGTTGTGCTGGGTGCTGGAAAAGTTTGCTGCTGCTATCAAACTTCACACAAATAAATTCTGACAGGCAATGTGCTTGCTGATAGTATTTCTGATTATATTATATATATTATATATATATATATATATATAATATATTCCCAGAACTTCATTTTATGATGATGAAACTTGTCTTCTAATTCAACCTTGGTTTTAAATTAATTTTATTGTTTGGCCTTACAAGCATTGTTAAAATACATATTTGATATGGCTTTAATGGTTTATTTGGTTGGTTGGTTTGGTTGTGGTTTTTTTTTTTTTTTTCTCTCATTTTCAGGAGCTCAGGGAAGACCAGACCTCAGCTTTTCGGTAGTACAACTGTTATTTCCTTGCCCACTGCATCCCCATGGGTGATAAAGAGCATTAATGGCAAAGAGCAGCAGTTGACAGAAATAAACAAGCACTAACTCTCACCTCTTCTCATCATCCACCCAACATAATGGAGAGAATGCCTGTGGGGAGCACTAAGATGCCAGTGACTCCACTTGACCATTAGCTTACCTGTACATCGTTTGGTTCATGTTTTAACAGTTATCGAATTGAAGTTTAAAGGGTTAACCCATAAAGCTGAGCCATTAGTCATAGCTTCATCTTTCATGTATCTTATCTTCCAGTCCTCTCCAGAGCTGTTTTCTCTATTTGATTTTGTTCCTCTTACATGGGAAGAGGAGGGTATGGATGAGGTATCAGCCCAGACTGCATTCAAGCCTTAGACCTTGAAAAATAATCTGCAGGACTTCCCCTCCCAAGTACTGGGATCATGGATTGCACCAGCATACTCAGCTCCCAGAGCTCTTTTCTCCAGTCTTTCTTTAAGCAATGAGTACAAATTGCTACATCAGAATCAGGAAACCATTCCCATCCTTCTACTTTTTGCTCATTTTATTCTTTCAATATTTTTCTTGTTCCAAATAAATCAATATTTAGTGCCATTGAAATAAAACTAGGGAGCATCTACTAATGAATAAGTCCAGAGTTTTATTTACAGCTTCCTGTCATTTTGATACATTTGTATTTCAAAACTAAATTCATTCTTTTTGCTTCCTGTATAAAATGAATCTAGATATGCTAATTATTTTTCTTTGTTGACTGACATAGTGGTAATGTTGCCATTACAGGGCACAGGAGAAACAACACAGAATACCAGGTTTTCACTTCCAGGTTTTACTTCAGGCATTTCTTGCATCATTTGCAGGGTCTTTAGCACTCACCAATTCTTTTTGTTGTTGTTGTTGTTCTATCTTTAACCATTTTTTTTTTACAGTTTATCCCAGTCCACCCTCTGACTGCTCCACATCCCACACCTTCTTCTCCAAGACTGTCTCCAAGAGGATGCTCCCACCCCCACCCACAAGACCTCCCAAATTCCTGGGACCCCAATCTCTCAAGGCTTAGGTGCATCTTCTCTGACTGAGTCCAGACCTGGCAATTCTGGATCAGAGTTTTTACTATGGGATAGCAACCCCATACCTCCACTTGTAGAGTCTTTCTATTGGAGAAGGACTCTAGAAGTTCCCTCTCCCCACTGTAGGGCATTTCATCTAAGGTCCCTCCCTTTGAGACCTGAGAGTCTCTCACCTCCCAGTTCTCTGGTACATTCTGAGGGTCCCCTCACTTCCTACTTCCCAGTGTTGTCTGTTTCAATTCTTTCTGCTGGCCCTCGGGGCTTCAGTCCTGTTCTGTGTCCCAATACCTGATCATGTTCCTGTTTCCCCCTTCCTGTCTACTTTCCCTCCAGGTTCCTCCTTCCCTCCTCAGACTTTTCCCAATCTGTAGGTTGCCAATTTGTCCTATTGGCTATGTCATTTGGCTTACAGAAGCTTTCCAGATTTATGAGATCTCATTTATCAATTCTTGATCTTAGAGACTGAGCCATTGTCATTGTATTTAGGAAATTTTCCCCTATTCCAATGAGTTTGAGGCTCTTTTCCACTTTCTCCTCTATTAGATTCAGTGCATCTGGTTTTATGTTGAGGTCCTTGATCATATGTGACTAGAAGCAGCACCCACAGGCAGTAGCTACCACCAGCACCACTGCCTCTATTTTTGTGTTTTATTTAAAATGGCATATGTACTTTGTGACTCATTCCTTTGAAACGTTCTCATTACCACCGATCAGGAAAATGTCTGGTAAAATCCAAAGGGCAGGTTTCCACAGGTTGGACAGACACTGACATCCAGAGATCTACAGATCTCTACTCCAATAAGGAAAGCCTGGCTATCAGGCTTGTTAGTGAAGTCAGATGGGGAAGGGATTTTTTTTCTGACTATTCTCTTAGAAGTGTGTCCTGTATATGTCTTAAGACACACAGAGAAGTTTGTCCTGTACTTTTGCATAGGTTAGCTTGAGTCTGGCACAGGACTGTTGTAATTAGGATGAAATTTCCTATAGTAAAGAACAGATAGCTGGAGAACATTAGACTGAACACTCACAGAGCTAACAGGGCTGAAGATATTGTCACTTATATCAGTCAAAGCAGAAAGATCTTGTAATAGAACAATTGATGAAGTCTCCAAGGGGACACACAATGAAAGCGACAATAAATTTGTCCTAAACTAAAGATTATAACTGGCCTGACATAATGTGATTTAAAAGAAGACAGTCCACTTGATCCACATGCAGTTTTCAATATTGAAGAAAACTGTGTGATATGAAAACAGTAGAAATCAGAAAAACAGACTTTGGGCACAGTAGATAAAGTATGTATGGGGAACTTTAGGTCAGCTGGGTGACAGAGACTGAAGAGAGGTGAACAGAGGTGACCAAGCTTTTCTCTTACAAAAGGAAAAGGCAGATTTTATGATATTATGGGGTAGTCGAAAGTGTGGTCATTCACTGCAATTTGTCATAGACACAATTTCAAATGAAACTTTCCTTATGTGTTAAACATCTTGGCCTTGAGGTTTACAGGCTAATGGGAGGTAATTTAACCCAGAAAGTGGAGAGTTACTCACAGTCATGGTTTGCTTTGGAATTTATGATAGGTTGAGGGATTATAGGCACTTTGCTGCTGAAAATGAACAACATAGTTCATGGCCATGGGTTTGATTCCTCTCCTTAAAAACAGAAAAACAAAAACTCTGTCAGTAAGTTTCATTGAATAAATGGCAGTCTGTCTACAAATTCTGTTTCCACAATTACATCTATGTGTATATGACAAAATGAGCCTAGAGACTTCTAGCACATCATATACAAAACCTTGACAGAGAACCCCTAAATATAAGCTATTATTCTGAAATTAATATGTCATCCAATTTTTAAATAAGCCACAAGAAAGAATAAGAACATAATCTTAGGGAGTTTATTAAAATGAAATTTTTGACCTTTGAAAAGTATTCTAAAAAAAATTAAAGAGAAAATGAAAGACAGGAATAAAATATTTATATAACATAACTCCAATGAACATATGTACAGAACAGATAAAAAACTTATCACTGGATAATGAAGGGGTCAGGAGATAATGAAACATACTGGGCAAAAGATAAAATAATGTATATAAATAAATATATGGAAAAATCAACATCTTAGTCTTTGGGATCATGTATATTAAACCCTGATTAAAACAACCAAATGCTTCATGAAAAATCCTGAGTGCTTTGGACTCTTAGATATTACTATTGGAAGCATAAACTATACAAACCACTATAGAAAACGGTTTAATAGTTTTCTAAGTTGTTCACGTACCATAGGAGCCAGCAGCCTAGTCATTAGCAATCACTCTGGAGAAATGAGAGCATATGTGTGTGCAGAGATTTATGCTCAAGTATCCTTAGAAATTAATTCATAATTGCCAAAATGAAAAATAAGAACATTGATGAAGCAGAAAACTCTATAAGCATCTTAATTCAGCTATCTTGTTGCAGTTGCAATGCCTGACAACGTGTGAGCAAAGCTGTCAGTTTAGAAAGGTAGTCATTTGCTTAATTCAATGATGAATCTTCCCTAGACAGGATTCCCACCTGTCTGCTGGGAAACCTTAACCACTGGCATAGATAAGCTGAGGTTGTCTGGCTCTTTCTAAGTATCATTATTAAATCCTCACTGACGTCTTCTGAGTGTTTCTAGCTTTAATGCAGATTAGGAAACTCGGGTTTAAATAGGTTAATTAATGTTATTAAACCTAGCAAGGACTGAAGACTTAATTTTCAAGTGTTTGTCATATATATAATATCTATCTATCTATCTATCTATCTATCTATCCATCCATCCATCTATCTGTTATCCAAAATCAATGTCCTTATACCCTGACTTCCTTTGCTAGAGTGTATGTCTCCTGTGCTGGTTAGTTTTTTGTCAGTCTTATTGGCCAACATGAAACCCAAGTATTTGGTGTAACATTATTCTGAGTATGTTTGTGGAGTGTTTAGAGCATATCTGAATGTCTAAGTGGTGATTTCATAGTGAAGCTGATTAGCCCTTTGTGGTCCTCATGGGCTTCAGACAGTTTGTTCAAGACCCAGTTGATCACAAAGGCCTGACAGTTTTTGTACTGGGCTATATTTCATCTTCTGCCTTTGAATATGTATTGAAATGAAAATTTATACCATTGATTTTTCTGGTTTTGGAGACTCGGGTTCTGTATGGGTATTTCATCATTCTTGTTCCTGGGATCAACTTTCCAACAGCAGAACTCAGAATTGCCTAGTATCCATAAAGATGGAAACCAATTCCATATGATATCTCTTTCCAATTACAAATTGTGTTGTAATATATACATATACATCCATATACATGTATACATTCATATGCATATGTATGTGTATATATGTATACTGTATGCATATATATTTATATGTGTATATGTTGTATATATACATATATATAATATATACAAGTGTATATGTATATATACAAATATATATATATTTATACAAATATATATACTTTGTATGTAAATAACTTAGCTTCATTGGAGAACTCTGAGTAACATGTCAAAAACACAACTTTTATTGTCATACCCATGGCCAATAGTGCAATATACAGTTGATGCAAATGCATAACACTCTACTAAGTTTGAGGCTTTCATTAAATTTTCCTATTCAGATCATAGTGTAAATGTGTTTGAAGACTCTTCAGTGAGGATTTTATAGTCTGTAAGTATTTATTAGGAAAAATAATATAGTCAAGAAAACAAAGAGTTAAAGAACGTAGGACAAATAATTGAGTAAGGAATTAAGAATTTATGCCAGAACCCCCTTTAGTAGATTTGAATTAGAATCTTTGACTTTCTTGAGTCTGCTTAATCATTCATTTAATGGTGGTAAATTACATTGTGATTTTTTTTTTCCCCATTCATATTTATACTTTACTTTTTGACCTCTTTTGAAAAATTAGATATTTTATTTATTTACATTTCAAATGTTATACTCTTTCCCTGTTTCCTCTCTGGAAGTCCCCTATCCCACCCTCCCTTCTCCTGCTTCAACGAGGATGCTCATCCTGCATGAGCCCATTCCTGCCTCCCTGCCCTGGCATTCCCCTCCACTAGGGCAATGAGCCTTCAAAGGACCAAGGGTCTCTCCTCTCACTGATCTTCGACAAGGCCAGCCTTTGCTACATATGCTGCTGGAGTCATGGGTCCATCCATGTGTACTCTTTTGTTGGTGGTTTAGTTCCTGAGAGCTCTGGGGGTGGGGGGGTCTGGTTGGTTGATATTCTTGTTCTTCCTATGAGTTGCAAACTGCTTCAGCTCCTTCAGTCCTTTAGCTAACTCCTCCATTGGAGACCCTGTGCTCAGTCCAATGGTTGGCTGCAAGCATCAGCCTCTGTATTTGTCAGGCTCTGGAAGAGCTAGTATTCTGTATCAAATACTGACTCCTGTAGGGAACCTGGGTCCAGTGTCCAGTATCCACATCTCACAATAATCTCTCTGTAATTTCATTTCTTCTCACCTCTGCAGCCATAGGAATACACATAGTGGATTTACACACATGTAGGCAAAAGACTAACACACATTTAAAAAAATTAAAAACAGAAAAGTATTTATATTCTGTACACCATAAGAGCTTTTCAATCTTGGATTGAAGACACCTGTATTGCTACATCTGTAGAGAGTCAGACTTGACACAAATCTTGCCTGCTGTCATCAATGTGGTGTCACCATTGACAGCTGTCTCTCTTGGTAGTTTTTAAGCTTTAACTTTTTAAAAGGAAAATATATTCCTTGTTCTTTCTCCTAATCGGATATATCTAACAATAGAAAATATGCCTATAGAATTTCATAGGATTTCAAATGTTTTTGTCATTAAAGTTTTAGAGAAAGATGGTGACACATGTAAATATGAATTACTTGTATTTTCTTAAACACAGTTGGCATTAAAGCACTGGTTTGGGCATGACCAGGGTTGTATTTCCTCCCAGGGGTCTTAAATACAATATTGTCAACTAGCTCTCCAAACATGGGCCTAAGAAATTTTGTTCTAAGCACACAGGGGTGTCTTTTTGTGTGTGCGAGCATATATGTACGTGTGTGTGTGTGTGTGTGTGTGTGTGTGTGTGTTATGTGTGTGTATGTATGAGTTTTATTGATAGTAAAGAAATAGAGTTACATTTAATGAAACACCACAAAGGATTTAGGTTTCATAAAATGCAACATTCAGTCCTGTGACAAGCCCAATAATGTCAGAGAAATGAGGGGCAATAAAGTCTTTTTTAATTTATGACTGAAAAAGCATCTGCTAAGATGAGGTACATAAAGTACAGGGCACATGAGTGAGACCATGTGTGTTTTCCCATAGATTACAACAAAGAAAGGCAGAAATAAATAATCTCCTGAAACAGAAAATTTTGCTTCCACTTTTAAATAGGCTTGTTTTTTTGACTGCACAGAAATACATTACATAGTATTTTAAAGACTAAACAACACTTTCCAGTGCCTCATAGCCTTTATGCACACATTTAAATATTTTTATTTAATGAGCGACTTGTTCTAATAAGTTTCTAACATACAATTCTCACTGATGCTTGATTGTTCAAAATGTGTGTGGATATTTATAAAATAGAGCAAAATTTATATTCATGTATATTTTAATATTCTCTATGGGAGCCTGATTTCCTATAAAATTAAATTTGTATTTCTAGCATTTTGATGACCCTAATAAATGTACTGAGACTGTTGGGAATTAGATTGATTTTTCTTAACATTTGTGTCTGCTTGAAAGTTAATTGCATGAAATTCTCTCATATAACCTTTAAATTGTAGAGAGATGAAGATATTAGCATAGGATATTACTTTTCATGATTATCAAAAAAGCATAAGTGGCCTTAATAAACAAACTGGCAGTTTTAAGCTAATACTATGACCATCATCCTAGAAAGCAGAATACGGTTTTATTTCCTACCAAAAAGCTTGTTAAACTTACCCCAACTCTTAGTACATTTCTACATTTAAGAAAGGAAAATGTCCACCATATGCAGCAAATCTTGCTATAAGCCCCACCAACAGTCTCCTTGAACAGGCTGTCTTGGCAAGCCTCACCCACTCATCTTTGTAAGGACACCCACTGAGGTCTTACTCTAGCTAGATCAGAGTGTGCATAAGCATGCTGTGTCCCTGGCACTCAGCTTTGCTTCAGATTTATAGAGACAGTTAGAATATCCCTTGATCCTCAAATGAGAGGAAAAGGGAAGTGAAAGCAAATGCATAGTTTTTATTTATCTTTCTCAAACTTAGCACAGAGATTTAAATTTCGGTTGCCAGTTTGTCTGCTGTGCACACAAAAACACATTGTTTCAAGTGCTACACATTAATCTTGGACACACATTAATTTGGTAACATACTCATTGGTGTAACTATGACTTGATATGGTGGTATGATATGGTTATTTCTCCCTGGAGAGCAGTGTATGGAAAAATAAATTTGTCTTGGAATAAAACAGGTTATAAATTTTTGAAAATTAATTTCAAAGTAATTATTTGATTTATAATTCTAATGCATTTGTTTTTATAGTTTTTCACTAGTCAAACAACTATGAATATCTTAAATGTTTAATGAAATTTTTCAGATTTTTTTCCTTTCATTTTTAAGATTATGGTGTAATTGTATCATTTCTCCCTCCCTTTTCCTCCTGTCTGACCCTCCCATATACCTCTCCTTGCTCACTTTCAAATTCATGGTCTCTTTTTTCATTAATTGTTGTTATACATGCATATAATTATTTTTCTTTTAAATATAACCTGCTCAATCTGTATAATGTTGTACAGATATTTTCATGGCTAACTACTCTGTATTAGAAAACCAATTAGTGGCTTCTCCTGTGGAATAGACTGTGTCTCCTACTCTCAGCATTCCTGGGAAGCCTGTAGTTCTTTGTATGTGGTTGAGAACTCATAGGCTTCCCTAAGATCTACTTTGGCAGGTCAATTGTTGTCCTTCTTCAGCTCATGTTTTGGAGGTCATATTGTGAGACATTATGTGTAGCTTCTGACATTACCAGGAGATACAATCTCACAGCAACATTCTAAATCCTCTGGCTCTTCCAATTTTTCTGCCCCCTCCTCTTCAATGTTTCCAAAGCATTAGATGACAGACTGTTTTGTAGATGTATCTATTGGGACTGGGCCCCATAATTCTGTACTTTGATTGGCAGTGGCTTTCTGTAATGGTCTCTGTCATTGCATTGAGACGTTTTTAAGCATACAAAATTAGCTCTTTAAAAGGAACCTGCCACAGCATTTGGGCAATGTTTACTTACTATTTCTAACAGTGATTTGGATCAGTATGGAGCACTTAAAATATATACATGCTTTTGGCACTAATTCCCTTAGAATCTAATGCAACAGAAAGAGAGTACAGCCTAAAATTCTGTATAGTCATGAAGTCCTTCAGTACTTCTGTTTCATAACTGAGTATGAAACCTTTTGGAGAGTGAGCTGTCTGACCTCATGGAGAACATTGCATTCTTCCAAGGTTCTCTGACTTTTATATTCACCAGCAACATTCCCTATAATAAAAGAATTATTGTTCCATTGAAGGTTATTATTTTAAAAAGTGATAAGAACCTTGTTAAGTTAAAGTTTTAGTAGAATTTTCTATGACATTAATCTATAATTTTCTTTTACCCTACACAGTTTTAGGTGTACATGTTAATCACATACTCATCCAATTCCTTTTGCAATGTATATCATATATCCTTATTATCTTTATGTAATTTAAAAATCTATATTCTTATTTTCAGTAGGCAACTGCAAATATTTCATTTTTAACAAGCTATTTCAAACTTGTGGAAATACAGAGACTCCAATGCTAGACTCCTACACAAATATAGCACATGAATCCAATCATGACACACAAATATTGGCTCTGGAAGCAGTAACATTTTTACTCTGATCTGCTTTAGAATTTAATTAAAACTTCCTGTTGAACAAAGTGATTAATAACAAAGCAAAGTACAACACAGTTAATACCTTTATAAAAACATCATATATAGCCACTTAAAATTATTATTCTTCCCTCCTACTAAACGTTGGTGCCTACAGAATCATTGAAATAGGATAAACATGACTTTCCTATATATAGACATATTCTATCTTTGCTGCTTTCTGTATGCATGTTTCCTGTTTGTCTGTGTGATGATTTGAATAGGTATGGCCCCCATGGATTCATGTGTTTGAATGCTTTACCCATAGGGAATGACACTATTAGAGGTGTGGCCTTGTTAGAGTAGGTGTGGTCATGTTGGAGAAAGTATTGAACTGTAGGGGTAGGCTCTGATGTCTCCAATGCTCATGCTATGCCCAGTGAGGCACAAGGTTCCCTGATAGCTGTAGATCAAGGTGTAGAACTCTCATCTCCTTCAGGACCATATCTCCCTGCATGCTGTCATGCTTCCTGACCATGATGATAATGTACTAAACCTCTGAAACTATAAGCCAGTGCCATTTAGATGTTTTTCTTTCTAAGAGCTGACTTGGTCATGGTGTCCCTTCATAGCACGAAAATGCTGTTTCACTTTTTGCATAGTGAGAATCTATCTCAGGACATTGAGTGCTCTAGGCAGATGTTCTGCCATTTAGCTACATCCAACCCCAGTCTGTGTCAGAGCCTTCAATACACTATGCAGATGCTCTACCACTGAACTACACCTGAACTCCTTCTGTAGCTTTATCTGTTCATGTGTAGTTTTAGGTTTAAACTGGTAAGTCTTAAAGTATTTTTTAAGCTTTAGGACTTTAAATGCTAAATATATTGTGTTTATCTCCATGTAGCAGGGAAGTGTTTATCTTCTATGACCACAATAGCATTCTCACACGGGAGGACATTAGAAACATAACAGTAGCCTCTAATATGAGCATAATTTAAATCCCGAGTTATCCCCATCAGTTTTTCTCCAGTGATTTTTATCCTTTTGGAAACTGAATTGAGAAGCACTCAGTGACAAGCATGAAATAAGTTTGTTCTGATTTAGTTGCTTTGAATATAAAACAGTCTTCTTTCTTATTTTGCTGTCTTTTTTGTGATGTTCATTTCTAAGAACCCAATCTTTTTGCTGTTTGGTTTGGAAGCTACTGTTTCTGACAGTGGCTTTTTTATTTTTTATTTTTTGGTATGGGGATTTTTATGGTATTTAAGTTATTATTTATTCTCAATTTTCTGGGTACTTTGTCATGGCTAGCAATGTTTTCATTATTTGTGCTAAAATACTTTTATCCACCTAATTTAGAAATTATAATATTTATGTTAAATCATATTAAGTATAATACTGCTACTGTTGAGTTGCAAATTTGATAATTTCATGAAGATAATGATCAAGAGACATTTCTATTATAGAATCCATTATTTTCCATGGGTTGTTTGGGAATCTCCATGAAGCTCCTTCAGCCAACAACTTGAAAAAATATAGCCACTGTACACCACTGGAAGCCTTGCCCCACTATAAGAGATGTCCAGTTCTGATGCCATATACTCTATTACTGGTAGTCTTTCTAGGGTCAGCCTCATGGATTCCAGAACATTTGACTGCAGTAGGCTTCTATCTACCTCCACACACACAAATGTTCCTCTGTCTCTTCCTACATTCTCTCTTTACATTCTATAAGCCCCATCTGAACCTCTGATCCCCTCTCTACCTGCTCCCTCCATTTCCCCAAAAGCCTGATTTCTTCCCATCTCTCCCCGCTCTCATCCTTCATGAATTCATCATCCCCAGCAATCTTATTCAATTTCCTCCCATGGATTATCATCCTGAGTTCTTTACACTATGTCTAATACCATGTTTATTGGTTATCATTTAACTAATGGCTAATACCCACTTATAAGTGCATACATACCATATTTGTGCTTTCTCAGTAGGATCATCTCTTTCAGGATTATTTTTTTCTAGTTGGCAGCCTGAATGATGGCCAATAGGTTCCTGGCCGCCACCAGGCCCAGGGATCCCCACCACAGAGCCCTGCACTTCCCGCAAAACCTCAGGCTGAGTGAGGGACTCACCACTCCCAGGGGCTCGCGTTCTTGCACTGCAGTGCCCGCCTGGGTGCCATGCTCGGAACCAACTCAGTCGAACTTCACACGTTCACTCCTGCTGTCCAGAGTTTCTGTCCCAGCCAAATCACAACAACACAACAGAGATCCACGCCAGCATGCCCGCCCTCAGGCCATCATTTCCCACCACCACACCTGCAGCTATTGTGAAGGGATGTTGTTTTCCTGATTTCTCTCTTAGCCATGTGTCATTTGTATATTGGTGGATACTAATGATTTTTTTAATTTGTTTTGTGTATAGCCACCTTGCTGAATATGTTTATCAGTTTTAGGAGTCTCCTGATAGAGTTTTAGGGTAACTTATGTATACTAACATATCATGTGCAAATAGAGATACTTTGACTTCTTCCTTTCTAATTTGTATCCTCTTAATATCCTCCAGTTGTCTTATTGCCTTGTTAAAACTTCAAGTACAATAGGAATGGATATAGAAAGAGTAAACAACCCTGTCTTTTTCAGAGAGCTACTCTCTGGAAAACTGAAAATGGGGCCCAATTTCCACAGACAAAACCACACGGTTCATTAAATGGAGAAACATCAAACCTGTGTCTTATGGAGCCTTCACCAATATGTTCTAGTCTCTTTCATTGAGAAGGTACTCTGCAAGTTACTAAAAGAGAACCTGTACACCAACATAGACACAAAATCTTCAATCTACAATATGTCTGCCTACAGAATGTTCTGGGGCCTCAGAATTTGTGGCATAACCTACCAATGTCTGGTTTAACTTGAGACCCATACCAGAAGAGAGAGTACATGCCCTACAAGGCCCTGACAAACAGGAACAAGAGACTGGATTCCTCAGAGACCTGGGGTAGAAACAAACAAGAGTGGAAAGGAAAAAAAACTCAGTGAAATGACTCCCAAGGATATTCTGCTATCCTTATATTTAGGGTCAGAACCTTGTCCAGTCATCATCACAGAGGTTTCCTCAGGCAGTAGATGAGAGCTGGTGTAACCCACAGGTAGACATTATGCAGATAGAGAGTGTCTTCTCCATTGCCCTTTGCCCTACTTAGCTAGTAAACAAATTGTGTTGACCTCCTCATACCCTTCAAGCCTCCATTTGCCCCCCTAAGTAGATAGGTCTGATTCCATTACCCTTTCTGGCAAACCACAAGAGTTAGCCAGGGCCAATCAGTTCCTTGCTAACACAGAAACAGCAATTCCCTTAAAGACAATTTACCCCTACTGTCCCCTTTTTTTGCTTTTGATTTTTTTGCTTAAAAGGTCTGCACCCTACCAGCTGGTGTTTATGGTTCAAACCCCCACTTATTTCCAGGTCCCTAATAATGAGCCTAAGAATTCCACAGCAAATAAACTGTTCATGCTTGACTTATATTGCATGATGCTCATCATTTGTTTGATATCAGACCTACCAAGACAGAGTCAAATTGGAAGTCTCCATTTGGATCCCTTTTCTTGGATACTGTGGAAACCTGCTAAAGCAGGGGGGGAGATTGTAGGAGATAAAGAGATAGAGGACACCAAGAGAACATGGTTCACTGAATCAAGGAGCAGAGCTCATGCGGGCTCACAGAGACTAAAGTGGCATCCCCAGGGCCTGCATGGGTTTGCACCAAGTCCTCAGCATATATGTATCAGTTATGTTGGTGTTTTTGTGGGACTTCTAACAAGGAAAGCAGGTGTATCTCTGACTCAGTTTTTGTCTGCTCTTTAGGAATTTTTGCTCTAATTGGTTTCCTCACAAATCCTGATATGGGGACTTTTGCCTGGTGTTGTAGCTTGTTTTGCTCTGTTTGGTCTTGGAGATCTTGGAGACCAGCTTCTTTCTGAAGGGAAATGGAGGGGGAGTGGACCTGATCGTGAGGGGTGGTGGGAAGGAACTTGGAGGAGTGGAGGGAGGGAAAACTGTGGTGAGGATGTATTAATATGAGAAAAGAATCTACCTTCAATTTTGGAGAAAAAAAATATCCCCCTTTTTTCAAAAGAGGGTTTGGGTTGTCCTGGAATTGTAGACCAGGCTGGCTTCACAGTCAAAGAGATGCACTTGCATTTGCTTCCCAAGTGCCACAATTAAAGGCATGTTCCATCACCATCTGACAAGATCCATTCTTTTAATACACACACACACACACACACATACTTTGGTGAGATAAAAAAATATTAAAGAAACATTTCTTCATTTTCTCTTATTTGTCTGAAGTGTTTGTCTAATATTTTAGATTCAGTTGCTAACTTATGAGAAAGGCTGTGAATTCTTGCTCACAAATGTAAAAGTTTCTACTTGTACCCAGTCTGTTCTTATCAGTTCAAGTGGAACAAATTTTTCTGAAGTAATATAATGTTCTGCCTATTTATCAGGCTCAGAGAGATTTGACAGCCAAAGGAATAGTCGAATAAAACTTTGCAGGTGTGATGCTCAGAGACTCTCACACGTTGCTATCTGATACACTTTCATGAGAAAGAGTGACTGTAGCATACACCAGTCTTAGTTTCCTTTAATTGTTCATTTTAGCTTATTTTGAAGCAAATGTCTTGGATAAACTTCAACTAGTTCATTCATTGTTAAACTAGAAATTTGACCTTGGTACAAACTATAGAGCTAATAAGATTTCATTAATTACACACACCAATGTGAACACATCAACAGTAATTTCAATTATATTCCATATTTTCAGACTACTACTGATACAAGCTCAACACTTAACTATATAATGTTCATATTATGCTGTCATCACATGACTGGAATAGGTTTTTATGGAAACGTGCCTCACTCCTATCCCTAAATCCTAAAAAGAAGAAAGATGATACATGTCACATTCTTTATCTCTATAATCATGGAATTCTATGAACTTAATAACACTAGATTGACTTAATATCTATTATGATTGGCTTTCAACTTCATTTAACTTCCCTAGATTTTTTGGTTTTTTTTTTTTTTTTTTTTTTTTTCAGACAAGGTTTCTCTGTTTAGCCCTGGCTGTCCTGAAACTTACTCTGAAGACCAGGCTGGCCTCGAATTCAGAAATCCACCTGCCTCTGCCTCCCAAGTGCTGGGATTAAAGGTGTGGCCACCACTGCCCAGCTTTAACTTCCTAGTTAATAGTTCTTTCTTTTTATTGACAACTTATGGGTGTGTTGGATATAGATATAGATTAATATAGATATAGATATAGATATAGATATAGATATGATAAATAGATATAGATATAATATGTATATAGATATTATGTAGATATTTGATATAGATGTAGATATAGATACAGATAAGTATGTATGGATATATACATGTTATGTATATGTATATATAATGCACATACACAAACATATATTCATATATGTATATATACATGCACCTACATATACACATATATTATTTGTTTTTCTTCTTCTTTTTTGGCATGCTATGCATCCCTTAAAGAACATTAACCAAAGTCAACAAACCACTTTTAGGTAGGGACTAGGGGTTTGGGCGTTTTGCTGTTTGTTTTCAGTGGGTTGCAAATTCTTTCCTTCCTGTGTACTTGTTCCTTCTGCTTTGTAGAAAATAATTTTGGTTATTTCGGTGATCTTATACTTGGGTTTTCTATATTATCCATTGCCTATTTCTTTGCAGGATAGCATCTGGTTGGTTTTATAGCTACATAGCAATACATTTATGGAACAATTTTGTTCATACTCTTTTCAAGATTGTTTTAGAAATTCTCAGCTCATATCTTTCTATATGAATTTCATAGAACTTTTTCTTTGCTTGCAAAATTCTTATGTGGGCTAAGAATTGCATTAAATCAATAAATGACTCTGTGAAGAACTAACAACTTTGTTTTGCTTCCCAATCTATGAATAAGATACAGCTTATTCATATGTTTGCCCAATTGCCTTTGATTTCTTTACACTTTAATTTTCAACATTCATTTCTAGTGTATTTATTACACAACTAACTACATGTTTCTTCTCTTTTCTAAGTTTCACTTCTGCATGGTTACTTTCAGTTTCTAGAAATGGGATCAGTCCTTTTCCTTGAACTTATACTCACAATCTTT
Source organism: Mastomys natalensis (assembly GCA_021653895.1). NCBI lineage: Eukaryota > Metazoa > Chordata > Mammalia > Rodentia > Muridae > Mastomys > Mastomys natalensis. Next base: position 38,244 of record JAJTUV010001312.1, on the reverse strand, counting down.
CTAAATTTGCTATTACTTTCTAGAGAAATTTGTTGGTGGTTTGGCTTCAAATTCACTAGATATTCATTTCATCTACAAGTGAGGGTGACTTTATTTCCTTTATCCCTCACCTTGCATTTATGTATTTTTTTTTGTCTGAATGGTCAGCACTGTGTCAAACACATTGTGCCATTATCTCATATTTGTGTGAAAATATGCAGTCTTTCTCGCTATGATTCTGGCCATCTGATAGTTTTATTAATTGATGTTTCTTTGAATTAAATACTTGTGTGCCAAAAAATTTATATGTTGAAATTTCTGGTCCTCAAGGTGATGTGACACCCAAGTGAGGCCTTTGCCAGGAATTGAATGAGAAATGCTATGAGCTTACAAACAAAGAGTTGGATCCTCTCTAGAAATGGATACTGCCAATTCCTCCATATAAGGCTCTGAAGCTGTGACAGTCTTCCATGATTTATAAATCTAATTGGTTACCATGTTACATGGGCATAATGGAAGCAAAATGTGTACTCTGTATCGATTACATGAAATTATTATTTAGTTCTAATTCTCTGAGAACTTTTGTTTGTTTTTTGAAAATCGTCTCTCTATGTAACCTAGGCTGTCCTGGAACCTACTAAGTAAACCAGAATGGTTTCCAGCTACCAAAGATCTATGTGCACGGTATTAAGTACTGCAATTAAAAGCAATTTCCATTATGTCTTATCCAAGAACATTATCAGGAATCAATATTGAACTTTGTAAAATGTCATTTCTAAATACACTGTTGTGATCTGATCAGTTTTCTTTAATGACTTCATAGGAGGGGTCAGTTTGACTTGTCATATATTAAAATTACCTATTTGATTCTTTGAGCCAACTTTGGAAGACTTCCATTTTTTTTTCTTTTAACTTCATCATATTCTCTGAGCATACATGGACCATCACATCAAATACTTATATTTTATATCATTACTGGGGGAAAAAAGCTCTCCTTGTAAAGGCAATCTGTTTTCTTTTAGTTTTAGCTGTTATAGTATGCTTTCATTTCTGAAGTATGGTTTTCTATTACTGTGTATTTTCTGTTTAGATAGCATCTTTTAGTATTTCTTCAAACGTTGGTATAAGCTTATCTGAGAATATCTTTATTTCCCCTCAGTTTCTGAAGGTCAACCACATGGAGTTAGGATTTGCAGCTGATATTTGTTTCTCTCGATGGGTGACAAATTGTTGTATGCCTCCTCTGGCTGCCACATCTCAAATGAGAAACATGTTCTCCTTGGAATGAGTTCCTCTATGAATAAAACATGGATTTTTTGATGGTTATTAAGGTTTCTGTCTGTCTTTTCTTTTACAGATATAATTTAATGTAGCTTCCTGTGAGTTTTCTTAGGTTTGGCTTGCTTGAGATTGTCTCTAGTTCTTGTATCCATTACTTTCATGTCTTTCGTTACATTTAGGAAATTCAGAGCCTTGATTCTTTGAATATTTTCCCAGTTCCACATTTTTTATCTTCTTTTTCAATGTCTACAAAATGAGTTTAACTCTCTTGCTATTGATCTACATGTTCTTGAGATGTACTTCATTGTCTAAAAATGCTGTTTTCCCCTATTGTTGAGACAGCAGATACTCTATTGATCTATTTTCAAGATACATAAGTCATCCTTTTTCATTTCTGTTCTAATATTGATTTTATCTAGTGAAGGATTTGTCTCAGTTACTGTGTCTTCCTATTATCTAAACACCATTTGGTTATTTTGTAAACCCTCTGCAATGTGACTACAACTTATACTATACTATTTAAATTTTATACTATTTAAATTTTAAACTTATACTATTTAAATTTTGCTTCTGGATGGTACTTGTTAATTATTTTATCAACTTAGTAATGAATGTTTAAAAAATACTTTAGAAATGTTTCTCAGATAACTTTAACTTCTGATTCATTTTGATGTTGACATTTGACATCCATTGATTTCTGTCTCACATCTCATTATGTGTTCTTTGTTTTCGATGATTTTGAACTGTATCTTAGATGGTGATAATAACAATGTTAGACATCCCTAATCTTGTCAAAATCTCTATTTTCAGATGTTTTTTCCTGTTAGTTCTTCCCTGCTTTGTAGGCAGAGGTTTTACATGACACATTGATTTTTAGAGCCATTCAATACAATTTTGAATATTCAACTCTTTTGTCATTGTAAGTATTCCCATTCTAGCCCTCCTAGTGCTGTAAATATTGCTTTTATTTTCTCAAAAGAAGTGATGGGATGAGAGCCTCACCCAAGCTTTAAAATTATGTGGCTTGGACTAAGTCCAGAGTGTTTCTGTCTAGCTATCCTTAGGCCTAAGCCTGGATGCATCTAGACTTCGCACAATCCAGTCTTCCACAAACCCAGACCTGGAAGGCTTTATCTTCCAGCCTCCATCTACTAACACTAGCCTAGAATATTTCAGCTTTCAAGACTTACTGCTGAATAAGCTCCATTTTCTAGCTCTTTCTGAACTCTGGCTGGCTGGTTCAACTTAACTTCTCTGGCTCAAACTCCTCTCCAAGCTGACTGATTCAAACTGGCCTCATTTAGCTTCTCCTGGAATTACTCACTTGTCCTGAATCTAACTCTGGCAACTTGTCCTAATCCTCTGGCTCCTTCTTATTCTCTGTCTTCAACTGCCTCTGCTGACCTTCAGTATATTGCATGAACTCAAAGACTCAGCTCCACTGCATTGCACTTACTACACTGACTCCCAGCTCACTGAACAAACTGACTGAACTACCTTTCCTCAATGCACTGCTCTTAACTTTTCTACTGAGAGTTGTATCTCTGACTCATTTTGACAAATCCTTCTCTCATTCATGATTTTTTTTCTTCTCCTTAATTAGATGTCATTGTTTGAGATATAGTGGAAATTCTAAATGATTCTAGCCAGAGGGATTAAAGGTGTGTACTAAGGGTATGTCTCTATTCCCACCAGATCACACAGTTTAGAAGTTCTTTGAATGTAGCCTGAGCAGCCACATTGCTGGTTGAATTTCTCTTCCTAGTGCTACCTTGAGAGGGTGGAAGTTGCTTTACTGAACTACCTCTCCCCCAAAGCACGGTGACACATACAAGCCCTTTACCTGATTCTTCTTGCTTGGTTACATGTTTGGTGATATCAGAGTTGATTGTTGGATTTTCTACTAGCAGAGCTCTGCTACTACTTAAAGGAACATCAGGCATCAGGCATGCTGTAGTGGTAGTGCTCAGGTTGAAGCAGCTGTTGGAGTGATTCTTTGTGTTCAAATTAGTTAGAACTCACTATGTCTTTGATAGGCTTCTCCTTTTGAGAAAAGGAATGACTGTTGGGCCAGCAGAGTAGACATTCTTGAGTTTCTCTTCCACCTGTTGCATTTCTTGACTTTAGAATGCCCTGGTACCCAGTTTAAGGAAAAGGAACCAATACTCTTTCTACTTTTAAGTTTTATAGGACTATGGGAGAGAAAAAGAAAACCCATCACCATGTCTACCCTTAAGTTCTATGACTGTTATTCCTACTTCAGCTTCTGGGGTCCTGTCATTTCCTTTTAATTGTGTCTGGAGTATTTAGGTTGATCTGGTTGAGAGGAACAGCAAAAATGACTCGGTTATCTGTTCTTTAATTATACCGTATAATATTTATATCTATACTATGTTTACATTTTTAAAAGCTAGACACATCATATATTTATGCAAGTATAATCATAGCATGTTTTATATTTAATATATATCTATATTTTAGGTATTGGAATCACATACTATTTTTATTTACATATCATCTAAAAAAATAACATTTACAGGGATGGAGAGATGACTTAGAAGTTTAGAGCACTGACTGCTCTTTCAATGACCTGCATAGAGGAACTCTATCCAGAAACATGGCTGCTCTAGTAAGAGATCCCATTCAATATCATCTAGTTCTGTGTTATCTAGTTGGAGTACAGAATACGTTTGAATCAGAGCAAGATTTGACAGAAGAAGTTGGAGATAAAATATGCCCAACTCTCAGGAGAAAACCTATTTAAAAGAGTGCAGGGAGAGTAAAGGCAGTTAAGTCAGTGTGCTCTGTGAGTTGGGAGTCAGTGCAGTGAGTGCAATGCAGTGGAGTTGTGTTCATTCTTGAGTTCATACAATTCAGTGAACGTCAAAAGAGGCAGTTGAAGGAAGAGAATAGTATATATTCTATGATGTGACTAACCTAAGAGAAAAAAAAAAAAAATTATATATATATGATATTTATATATATATATATATATATGATATCAAATTACAAATATAAAACATTTGGTAGGAAAATAGTTATAATAAAAGTTGCTAAGTAGTATTTTAGATTGACTGATAAACTTGCCAGGGAATGGCTCTATACAGAATACATGAAAAAGAAGCCAATCATCTTAAAATCTATAAATTTAATTCAAAGTACAGAAAATACAAAATTTCAAGAGTGGAATCACATTTTATGCAATGAAAAAAAGCAAGAATATTTGTTTATGGAAACCAAATTAGCTGTAGCCATTTTGTCCCATGCTTGCCAGTATTTTCATATTGTTACTGACACAGAAAAATCCTTGACTCAGAGCAAGGTCATACTGACCACATAGCTTGTTATGTTCTGAGATTTGTTAATCCTAAGAAATTTCACAACTAAAAGCTCCACTTTGGACATTCAGAATAAAGGTCAATTAGAACTGTTCTGTCTAGCTAGCCAAAATAGCTTGAATCAGAGCTGACCACAGTGCTTCCTACAGATGCATTTGAGTCATTTTTTTCTTTCCCTTTATAAACTAGCCCTGGAAAACATTCATGTCCACAGTCAAGCTTCTAAGTCTATGATATCTAATAACTAATAAGCTTACTTAACTGAGATCAGAGTCTGAGTGGTTTGTTTGGCAATATCTGGACCCCAACAGTCAGCAAATGTGTTTTGTGATGAAGAAAGACAATGAGGTGTCATTGAAAATAATTTATTTTCTTATAATGAGCTCTCCTAGGAAGCCCTTAGAATACTGTGCAAAGAGAAATTTGTTACCCTACAGTTCTATTTAGCATTACTATTACTGTGATAGAATATCATCACCAAAGCAATGTGGTGAGAAAAACATTTGTTCTGATTATACTTCCACATCATAGTTCATTATCAAAAGAAGGTAGAACAGGAACTCAAGCAGGGCAGGAATGTGAAGCAGGAGCTAGTCCAGAGGCCATGGAAGAGTGTTGCCTACTGGTTTGCTTCTCATGGCTCACTCAGTTTGCTTTCTTATAGAACACAGGACCACCAGCCTAGGGCTAGCATGGCCTGCAATTGGGCTGTATGCTCCCCCATCAAACACTACTTTAAAAATTCCCTGTTGGCTTGCCTATAGCTGAATCTTACATAGGCATCTTCTCTTTTGAGGTTCTTTTGCACTTGATATCTCTAAACATGTGTCAAGTTGACATAAATTTAGCCAATACATCTATGTTCCTAGTTTTTGAAGTATCTGCTGTTTGTCTGAATAATGACTATAAGGGAAAGAATATAGGGGAAGAGTAGAAAGCAAGAATCTAAGTTGAATGATCTATAGAAAAAGAAAACATTACTGGTACTTATCTTGGTAGAGAGAATAAAATCCTTAGCATATTTAGCAGTAAACTGTCAAAACTTGCTGATAAATTGCATTAAGGAGCTTCTTTTTCAGTCATCCAAAATATTTAATTCTTATACAATAGAAAACTTATTTATGAAAGTGGCAGTAGGAAGCAATTATCTGTCAAGGAAATTTATTTTAAAATTATGCAACATAGAAGCATTCGTAACTCATTCCTTAGATTTAAAAAGAAGCTACTGTAAATATCAGAAATTGTACTAAACAATTTAATCAATAAAATTCTGAAAGCTTCTGTTAGTAAAATGTGACTATTTATTAAACATAAACATTTTTATTAAAATAAATTATATATAGATTGTTGGTCTCAAAATATATAGGTCTGTATTGAGATATTTGGTTTCTCTAAAAACACAGTATTAGTATAATAATATTTGTTTTAATTCCAGGTCTGAGATATGGGGCTGCTTCAGATTGTCCTCAGCAGGTGAATATGATTTGCCTTATGCTCTAGCATGGGCATGATTTTCCCAGCTGCAGATATCTAGAATTCTAGGGACCTTCATAATGTATATAATAAATGCTAATATGGTCCTAAGAGGTGTGGTGGGTTTTTGGTTGCTGCTGGCTGCTGTGGATTCATGTTGGTTTCTGTTAATTGCTGTTTTGTGTGATGTTAAGTAGTTGTGCTTGAGGAAACAACAAGAAGAAATTATATATTTGGAGAGTAAAGATCAAACTTGTTCCAGAGAACTCAATGCCTTTAATCAGCAGGAAGTAATCTAATAGTAATATTGCCTCTTTTCCCCTCTATCCTTTTTCTCTCTAGGGTTTTTCTTTCTAGGGTATGAATGATGGTAGAAAAGGGGTGGGGAAAGGTGGAAAAAAGTAGAACCAACTAAGTAGCAAAACCCAGCTATATAGGCCCTTCCTTGAGGTAGAGTGAATGAATTGTTAATCAGGAAATTCAGAAAGTTACTGTCCTAGTTTATTTTCTATGCAGTGATAAAGAAACGCTCAATATGAAGTTAGGGAGGAGAGGGGGTATCTCATTTTACATTTCCAGGTAACAGTTCATCACTGAAACAAGGCATAACAGGACTTAAAGTAGGAAGTAAAAACCATTGAGGAATTCTGCTTACTGGCTTGCTCCTCATGGCTTTCTGAGTTTGTTTTCATAAACAATGCAGGATCACCTGTACAGGGATGGCAGCATCCACACAGGGCTGGGTCAACATATATTAGTTTAAAAAGTATGCTACAGTCTTGTCCACAAACTTGTCTCAATGGGAAGTCCTCTTTCAAGATAACTTTAGCTTGTGTCAAGTTGGGAAAGATAAACAAACAGCCAGTATGGATACCAAATGTACAATGTCCCTTTCCCAGGTTATATAAGCAAGTCAATAATTTCTGGTGAGGAGAATGCTTTCCCATGGAGTTGCCTTTACACTCACTCACACTCCTGTAAGTAATTAATAACCCATGAGTATTTAGGCAGACTCAGTAAATTGATTGGTTTACAAGCGTAGAATAATTTTATTTGGTAGAATAATTCCTCAGGTCTGTCATTGTTGCTCATTTATGGGGTGATACATGTTTTTCATGACTCCCTAAGAAAAAACATAAAATGGTTGACTATCACATAGTTTTAATATTCTATAAATGAATTTAGTACATATTCAACAAGTTGAAGCTATTCAGACAATATATTTTTCAAGTATAGTGGCTTATCCTTTAATCTTGGCAATTAGGAGGCAGGAGAATAAGAAGTTTAAGGCTTGCTTAAGCTATATAATAAGATTGCCCTAGTTATATTCTGTGACTGTGATAAAACTCTCTGACAAAAGTCAACTTAGGGGAAGGAGGGATTTATTCCCACTAATACTTTCAGGTCACAGTCTGTCATTAAGAGAACTTGAAGTCAAACTCATAAAGGAGTGCTACACACTGGATTGCCTACAGGCTCAATCTTAGTTAGCTTTCTTATATAGACTAGTAGGCTGAACCATCATACAATAATTAATAATCATGATAATATTCCACAGACATTCCAATAGACCAATATGGCCTGGACAATTCCTCAAAGAAAGCTTTTCTCTAGATGAATCAAATTTGTGTCACATTGACAATTAAAGGTAACTAAAAAAGAGACTACATCTATAAAAGAGAAAGAAAGCATTATGACTTATTTGTGGCTTGGGCAACTGAAGATGCATTTCCCATGCCTCCTGTGAAGATTCTGAAAGATTTTCTCTATCCATGAATTCTGGCTTTTTTTTTTCTACTAATAATCTTCCTGATTTGCAGTCTTTTAGCTAAAACCCTTATGATTAACATAACCTGGTAATGTGGAAACTTACAGATAGGGAAAGGTCATACTAGTCAGATTAATGTACCGAATAGCACTAAGAAGATAGTGTGCAAGAGGCATGTAGGTCCTTGTGCTTATAGATAAACACTAGCGAATCAAGGACTATTAAACACGCAAAATTGTCTCTTCAAATGGAGAGATGTATAACCTTTTTTCTGAACAAAAGGTTGGGAATGATTGTGTTTAATACCTGGTTACCTCTGTGCTATCTGTATGCCAGGCCATAACAGTGTTCCATGATTTTTATCTTGAGCTTCTTTATCTCAGATATTCCATAACCCTATTCTCCCCTAGATACTTTATAGTGAGCTTGTTTAACTTAAGCTGTCTTCCTCCATGAAATCTATAGAACCTATCTTTATGTCACTTGTTTGCAGAGAGATACACCCCTCAACATACACACACAATAGTGGTTATAGAAAAAAATTAGGGAAATTGAGCTTGTTGTGTGATCTTTTAAATGTTAACCATTGGTTTTTGGGATCTAATTCTCATGTGTTATGTTTTATAGGTTACATGGGAGGCATGGAAATAAATAAGGTGAATGACAGTATTTTAGTGCAATTGTTTGAAGTGCATGTATATTCCATGATAGAGATACGCTCTTCACTCAAAGCAGCACACAGTAATCATTTTTCCTTTGTGATAATTCTTCAAGAAGAGGATAATTGTTGTACTAATATTTATTCTCTTGCAATTTTGTCAGCCCTATGTTCTATTAGATATACTCATTCTAAAGGAATGTTAAGAACTCATGAAAAGTTTCCAAAATTGATCATATACTCAGATACAAAGCCAATCTCAAAAGATAGAAAAAATTGAAATAACACCTGCAAGCTATCTGTCCACCTGAGATTAGAGTTGATATCCATCAATAAGAGAAAGCTTACAAACAGATGGGAACCAAACAATTCACTACTGGATGAAAATGGATGAAGACAGAAATTAATAAAGAAATATAAAGCATTCCAGAATTAGTGAAAATAAACACAAGTACCCAAACTCACGGGACACATTGACGGCAGTTCTAAAAGCCGAGTTCATAGCACTAAATGCCTACATTTAAAAAAAAAGATTGATTGATTTCATTCTAGTAACTAACAACACACTTGAAAGCTCTAGAAAACAAAACAAACATTCAAAAAACCATACACAAAAGTGATAAAGGGCAAAAAGATAATAAAACTCAGGACTGAACTTTGTAAAATAGAAATAAGCACACAAACAAAAACAATACAAAGAAGTGAACTATTGTTGATTCTTTAACAAACTTTTATCCAGATTGACTAAAAGATAGAGTAAATTTTGAAATTAACAATATATATGAAAGACAATAAAACACCTGCATGATTATCTCATTAGATGCAGAAAGTGCCTTTGACAAAATACAGCCCCACTTTGATTGATTAGTTGAATTGATGGGACAGCCCTCAACTTAATAAAATAAATAAAATAAACTTACAGCAAATCCAGAGACAATATCAGCTTAATGGAGAGAAATTCAAAGCATTTTAACTAAACTCAAGAACAAGTCAAGGCTTTTCACTCTCTCCATACTTACTCAATATAATACTTGAAATCTTAGCTAGACAACAAGAAAACTAAAGAAATCAAATGGATGCAAATTGGAATGGAAGAAGTCAAATTATCTTTATTTGCAGTTGAAATGGTAATATACATAAGTGATCCTAAAAATAAATTTCACTAGTAAACTCCAACAGTTCACAAACACTTTCAACAATGTATTTGGATGCAAAATTAAGTCACAAAAATCAGTAACCCACCAATAAACAAGAAACAAATAAAGTGAGAAAAAATTAGGCAAACAACGCCTCAAAAATAATAAAAGATCAAGCAAGCACAAAACAAAAACCTTATGTAACTCTAAGCAAGTAAAGATTTGTATGATTAAAACTTTAGAGAAGAAAACATTAAAGAAGAAAATTCAAGAAGATATTACAAGATGAAAGGATCTCTTCATGCTTAATAAATGAAAAAAAAAAAATAGTAAAAATGACCACAATGCCAAAAGCAGTCTAAAAATTCAATGCAATTCCTCACAAAATGTCCAATGCCATAAGTATCTTACCACAGATTGAGAGCAAGGCCTTATTGCTGAAGAACCTGTATAACTCATTCAACATGGAGAACATGAGCCATTGCCTACTTAGAGCCTTCACACCTATAGCCAGGGTTCTTCATACCAGAAAGTATTCTGTAAGCTACAGGCAAAGCATAAATATCAATCCAGCAACAAATTCTTTAATTTAAAAATGGTGTCCTGCATTCAAGATATATTAGCACTATAGTGGTACAAAGCTTGTGGAAGTAACCAACTAATATCTGTTTGATTTAAGGCTCAGTCCGCAAGATAGAACCTGTACCTAATACATCTTTGGTATGGTGTTTGAGTAAATTCGGCTCCATAGGTCCATAGGGACTGGCACCATAGGAGCAATGGCCTTGTTAGGGTAGGTATGGCTTTATTGGAAGAAGTATATCACTGGATGGGTTTGAAGTTTCAGATGCTCAAGTCGAGCCCTATGTCTGACTCTCCTCTTGCTGCTAGCTGATCTGATATAGAATCACAGTGACCTCTCTATTACCATGTCTACCTGTATGCAGACATGCTTCCTACCATGACCAATAACAAACTCTAAACTGTAATCTAGCCCCAATTAATATTTCCTATATAAGAGCTCCCTTTGGTCATTGTGTCTCTTCATAGCAATGGAAAACACTGAAAACATTGGGGACAAAAAACCCTGAAACTAGATGGCCTCAGAGACATAGGAGAAAAGCAAATACTACTGTTATACTAAAGAAGTTTAGCAATAAATTTCTCCTAATGATGTTTTGTTATTGTAAAGGTTTGAATGAGAATGATCCCCCATAAGCTCATATATTTGAGTGCTTAGTCATTAGGAGTGGAATTACTTTAAAAAGATTAAGGGGTATGGCTTATGGAGAAGGTGTGGCTTTGTAGTGTTGTGTGTGTCACTGGTGGTGTGATTTTGTGGTTTCAAAAGCCCAAGCCATGCCTAGTGGTTCTCTTTTCTTGCTGCCTGTGGCTACGTTGTAAAAGTCTAAGCTACTTCTTCTTATTACATCTGCTTAAATGGTGCCATACTAAATCATAAGAATAATGAACTAACCTTTGAAACTGAAGCAACCCCAAATTAAATGCTTCCTTTATAAAAAAAATAATTTTTATCTGGTGCTTTCACAAAATAGGACTTTGATTAAGAAAGAAAGTTGTGTCAGAGGAGATAAGGATTGCTTTAAAGACTGACCATGCATTTGTAGGTGAGAATATGTATATGAATATGGGAATTGAACTAGAATAAAATTGTATTCCTTTGTAAGGTTTAATGACAACTCTCTGTAGAGCATGGACAAACGTGGAGCTGAGGTGATTGAAATATGAGGTTAAGGTTCATAAGAAGTTTTGATTTTTCAGATGTAGAATAGATTTAGAAACTGCCCAGAAAACCATTATCTAGTACTTTGAAAACCAAAAAAAAAAAAAAGTGTCTTTTGCCCTGGGAAATAAAAAAGCCAACTTGAAAAGTTTTGGATTGCCCACAACCTTTTGCTGGAGCAAACACCTAGCAGGTCTGCTCCTGTGAAAGTACCATATCCATAATTTCCTAGAGCAACAGACAAGAATCCTTCCACAAATCTTAAGCCCCATGAGCTGTAACTACCAAACCCCACCCCTTGAAATACCACTCCTTTCACCTTCCTTGGTCCTTTTGGCTTGGGGAGACAACTAGCGGGTGTGCTCCTGTGAAGACACCTTATCCTGACCAATCTTAGAGCAGTGGTGAAATCAATGCACTTGGAGCAACCGAGAAACCACTGCACTAAAGAGCAGCAGGATTCCAGGATCCCAGAGGAAGCCTGAGTCACAAGCGCTCATCCACCCAGGAGCTCAGGATTACACAATCACAGATACAACTGGACTCTGAGGAGTTCTGACACAAGCAAGATAACTGGAAAGACAAGCTCTAGTCAGAGACAGTGAGTGTAGGTAGCACTAGAGTTAACCAGATGACAAAAGGAAAGCACAAGAATATAAGCAAAAGAAACCAGTTACCTGGCATCATCAGAACCCAGTTCTCCTACCATAGCAAGTCCTGGACAACCAATCACACCTGAAAAGTAGGATTCAGATTTAAAATCACTTCTCATGAGGATGATAGAGGACTTTAAGAAGGACATAAACAACTCCCTTAAAGAAATACAGGAGATCACAGGTAAACAGGTAGAAGCTCTTAAAGAGGAAACACAAAAATCCCTTAAAGAAATGCAAGAATATACAACCAAACAAGTGAAGGAATTAAACAAAACCATTCAGGATCTAAAAAGGGAAGTAGAAACAATAAAGAAATCTCAAAGGGAAACTACCCTGGAGATAGAAAACCTAGGAAAGAGATTAGGAGTCATAGACACAATCATCACCAACAGAATACAAGAGATAGAAGAGAGAATTCATGTGCAGAGGATACCATTGAAAACATTGACACAACTGTCAAAGAAAATACAAAATGCAAAAAGATCCTTACCCAAAACATCCAGGAAATCCAGGACACAATGAGAAGACCAACGTAAGGATAATAGGTATAGATGAGAGAGAAGATTCCCAACTTAAAGGGCCAGTAAATATCTTCAGCAAAATTATAGAGGAAAACTTTGCAAACTAAGGAAAGAGATGCTGATGAACATACAAAAATCCTACAGAACTCCAAATAGACTAGACTAGAAAAGAAATTTCCCCATCACATAATAAGCAAAACATCAAATGCACAAAACAAAGAAAAAGTACTAAAAGCAGTAGGGGAAAAAGGTCAAGTAACATATTATGGCAGACCTATAAGAATCAAACCAGACTTCTTACCACAGACGATAAAAACCAGAAAATCCTGAAGGGATATCATACGAACCCTAAAAGAACACAAATGCCAGCCCAGACTACTATACCCAGCAAAACTCTAAATCACTAGAGATGGAAAAAACAAGATATTCCATGACAAAATCAAATTTTCACAATGTCTTCCCACAAGTCTATCAAAAGATAACAGATGGAAAACTCCAATATAAGGAAAGAAACTATAATGTAGAAAAAGCAACAAAGTAATCTTACAACAAATCCAAAAGAAGATAGCTACACAAACACAATTACACCTCTAATAACTAAAATAATAGGTAGAAACAATCACTTTTCCTTAATATCTCTTTTTTTGCTTTGTTTTTTTCTTATCTTTTTTAAATTTTATTTATTATTTAATTATTTAAATCAAATAATAATTTTTACTTATTCACACAGGGGTTATAAACACAAAAAGGCAGGACATGAGGACGGAGATGACACCAGAGCATAGGTGTTCAGAAGGAATACAGAAATCTTTCAGAACAGGATATTGGCTGAGTGAAGGTTCAGGGAATAGGTCACTATGACTATGCCTATGATTCGCTTGTCCTTATCTAAATTGGTACTATCCTCTGAGGCTACCTACTTACAAGATCTATGACTACTCATGCTGGTAAATTTTCACAAAAGCTGCCTGTTTACAATAGCTTATAGCCATCTGTTTCAGTGTTTTTCCAGAGACCCAAGACTTTGTGTTAGCATGTATGTATGTCAGGCCTATTGCTGATTTTAGGCCTATGGCTGATTTTAGGCCTTCAGTGTATAAGCAGGGCTGCCCTAACATCTCCTCCCTTCTCTAAGTATAGAAGGGCAGTGTTGATTCTAATCTTGCAAAGGTGGGGATAGAGGCCTGACCTCCAATAATTGAAGAGGACCTTGTAATGACTCCGGCCCTCCTGTCATTGTCCAGTGAGACATGAGGGCCATACCCATGCTGATGTCTTTTTCCTGGAGACGGGATACTTTTGACATCAACCCTTATGCAGTCAGGCTTGTCCCTCAGGGAACCCAGAGAGATATTTTTAACTTTTATTTATATTCCCTTGCAGTGCTTAGCCTCACAGCCTAAGCAAGAATTCAGATTGCCAGTCAGAAGGGGTTCTGGGTGGCCCCTCTCTGCTTGGTCTAGGGGCAGAAATCCCCTCTTTTAGGTTGGGTGGAGATGGGTTTTGGGAACACCCTGGATAGAGTAACAACCTCATCTTGAGACTCGTGGACCTCCATAGCTAACTTATGATAATGTATCTGAATAGGTTTTATTACCAAATCATCTTTCTGTTGTTTCACAAAGTTAGTCAGTCTATTTATGGCCCAGGGTCCAGAAGAAATCAGCAAAAATAACCCAGTTAATGGTCCCGAGATGGGAGGAAGTAGGGTTGACAACCATGGAGAAGTTTAAAACCAATTCTTGTACCAGCTCTCATCTTTCTCTTTCTCTCTCTGTCTGTGTCTTTTCTCGGGGCCTTCTCTGACTTTTTTCATCCTCTCTTTAACCATCCGTGTCTTGTCTATATAAGAGCAATATTCTTCTTTAAGGGCTGTACACAGTCGCTGCTCCTGTGGAAACAGCGATCCTGAGACATCCTAGAGGGACCAACTGCATCCAGAGCAGAGGGTAAGACACCTTGCCCACCACCACACACCCCAGAGTTACAACTGGGACTCAAGGGGAGGTTAAGGAATGAGCAAGCACCCAATCCCCACCCCTCCGGAAACACTACCCCCCTGCTGCCCAGAATCTGTTCCCTTTGCCGGAGCAGACCCTTAGCTGGTCTAATCCTGTGGAAACACCGATCCTGAGACATCCGAGAGGGACCGACTGCATCCAGAGCAGAGGAAACACCTGATCCTGAGACAACCTAGAGGACCTACTGCATCCAGAGCAGAGGAAGCTTAGGATCACAGGAACACAGAGACATCTGGAATCTGAGGAGATCTGACACAAGCAAGATAACTGGAAAGACAGACTCCAGTCAGACACAGTGAGCACAGGTAACACTAGAGTCAACCAGATGGCAAAAGGCAAGCGCAAGAACACAATCAACAGAAACCAAAGTTACCTGACATCATCAGAACCCAGTTCTCCTACCATAGCAAGCCCTTGATACCACATCACACAGGAAAAACAGGATTCAGAATTAAAATCACTTCTCATGATGATGATAGAGGATTTAAGAAGGACATAAATAACTCCCTCAAAGAAATACAGGAGAACACAGGTAAACAGGTAGAAGCCCTTAAAGAGGAACACAAAAATCCTTTAAAGAATTGCAAGAAAACACAACCAAACAGGTGAAGGAATTGAACAAAACCATCCAGGATATAAAAATGGAAATAGAAACAATAAGGAAAACTTTATTAATTAATAATTAATTAATAGAAACAATAAAGAAATAAAGAATTGCAAAATGCAAAAAGCTCCTAACCCTGAACATCCAGGAAATCCAAGACACAATGAGAAGACCAAACCTAAGGATAATAGGTATAGATGAGAGTGAAGATTCCCAATTTGAAGGGCCAGTAAATATCTTCAACAAAATTATAGAGGAAAATTTCCCCAACCTAAAGAATGAGATTCCCATAAACATACAAGAAGCCTACAGAACACCAAACAGACTAGACCAGAAAAGAAATAACCCCCGACACATAATAATCAAAACACCAAATGCACAAAACAAAGAAAAAATACTAAAAGCAGTAAGGGAAAAAGGTCAAGTAACATATAAAGGTAGACCTATAAGAATTACACCAGACTTTTCACCAGAGACTATAAAAGCCAGAAGATCCTGGTCTGATATCATACAGACCCTAAGGGAACACAAATGCCAGCCCAGACTGCTGTACCCAGCAAAACTCTCAATCACTATAGATGGAGAAACCAAGATATTCCATGACAAAACCAAATTTGCACAATATCTTCCCACAAACCCAGCACTTCAAAGGATAATTGATGGAAAACACCAACACAAGGAAGGAAACTACAACCTAGAAAAAGCAAGGAAGTAATCTTCCAACAACCCCAAAGAAAGGTAGCTACACAAACATAATTCCACCTCTAATAACAAAAATAATCATTTTTCCTTAATATCGCTTAACATCAATGGACTCAACTCTCTAATAAAAAGACATAGACAATCAGACGCGATACATAAACAAGACCCAGAATTTTGCTGCATACAAGAAACGCACCTCAGTGACAAAGACAGACACTACCTCAGAATAAAAGGCTGGAGAACAATTTTCCAAGCAAATGGTCCCAAGAAACAAGCTGGAGTAGCCATTCTAATATCAAATAAAATCGACTTTCAACCAAAAGTAATAAAAAAAGATAAGGAAGGACACTTCATACTCATGAAAGAAAAATCTACCAAGATGAACTCTCAATTATGAACATCTATGCTCCAAATGCAAGGGCACCCACATTCATAAAAGAAACATTACTAAAACACAAAGCACACATTGCACCTCACAGTAGGGATTTTAACACCCCACTCTCAGCAATGGACAGATCATGAAAAACAGAAACTAAACAGAGACACAGTAGAATTAACAGAAGTTATGAACCAAATGGATTTAATGGATATATATAGAACATCTCATCCTAAAACAAAAGGATCTCAGCACCTCATGGTACCTTCTGCAAAAAAGACCATAAAATTGGTGACAAAGCAGGCCTCAACAGATACAAAAAGACTGAAATAATTCCTTACATCCTATCAGATCACCATGGACTAAGGCTGGTCTTCAATAATAACAAAAACAATGAGAAACCCGCATACACATGAAAACTGAACAAAGCTCTACTTAATGATAACTTGGTCAAGGAAGAAATAAATAAATTAAAGACAAAAAAACAAAAAACAAAGAAAACAAACAAAAAACAAAATACAAAAACAAAACAAAATAAAAAACTATACAAAGTATAACCAAAACCAGGCACTGGTTCTTTGAGAAAATCAACAAGATAGATTAAACCCTTAGCCATACTAACCAGAAAGCACAGAAACAATATCCAAATTAATAAAATTAAGACTGAAAGGGGAGACATAATAACAGAAGCTGAGGAAATTCAAAAAATCATCAGCTCCTGCTACAAAAGCTTATACTCAATGAAACTGGAAAATCTGGATGAAATGGACAATTTTTTAGACAGATAGAGGTACAACGTCAGGAGCAGATAAACCATCTAAACAGTCCCATAACCCCTAAAGAAATAGCAGCAGTCATTAAAACTCTCCTCACCAAAAAAAAAAAAAAAAAAAAAAAAAAAAAAAGCAAGCCCAGGACCAGATGGTTTTAGTACAGAATTGTGTCAGATCTTCAAGGAAGAAGAAATACCATTTCTCTTCAAACTATTCCACAAAATAGAAACAGAAGGAAGACTACCCATTCATTCTATGAAGCCACAATCACGCTCATACCTATACCTCACAAAGACCCTACAAAGAAAGAGAACTTCAGACCAATCTCCCTTATGAGTATTGATGCAAAAATACTCAATAAAATTCTCATAGACTGAATCCAAGAACACACCAAAACAATCATCCATCATGATCAAGCGGGCTTTATCCCAGGAATGCAGGGATGGTTCAATATTTGGAAATCCATCAATCTACATATTCAACACAATCCCCATTAAAATCCCAACTCAATTCTTCATAGAGTTAGAAAAAGAAATTCTCAAATTTATTTGGAATAACAAAAAACTCAGGACAGAAAAAACTATTCTAAACAATAATATAACTTCTGGAGGAATCACTATCTCTAACCTCAAGCTGTACTAGAGAGCAATAGTGATAAAAACTGCATGGTATTGGTAGAGACAGGCAGGAAAATCAATGGAATAGAATTGACCACCCAGAAATGAACCACACACCTATGGTCACTTGATCCTTGACAAATGAGCTACAATTGTCCAGTGGAAAAAAAGGACAGCATTTTCAACAAATGATGCTGGGTATACTGGAGGACAACATGTAGAAACATGCAAATCAATCTATTCTTATCTCCTTGTACAAAGCTCAAGTCCAAGTGGATAACGACCTTCACATAAAACCAGACACACTGAAACTAATAGAAGAGAAGGTGGGGAAGACTCTCGAATACCTAGGCATAGGGGAAAAGTTCCTGAACAGAACACCAATTGCTTATGCTCTAAGATCAAGATTTGACAAATGGGGGATGCCATAAAATTGGAAAGTTTTTATAAGTCAAAGAACACTGTCAATAGGACAAAATGGTAACCAACAGATTGGGAAAAGTTCTTTATCAATCCACATCAGATAGAGGGCTAATATCCAATGTACACAAATAACTCAAGAAATTAGACTCCAGACAACCAAATAACCCTATTTAAAATGGAGTACAGAACTAAACAAAGAATTCTCAACTGAGGAAACTCGAATGGCTGACAAGAAACGTTCAGCATCCTTAGTCATCAGGGAAATGCAAATCAAAACAACCTGAGATTCCACCTCACACCAGTCAGAATGGCTAAGATCAAATATTCAGGTGATACTAGATGCTTGCAAGGATGTGAGAGAAGAGGAACATTCCTCCATTGTTGGTGGGATTACAATATGGTGCAACCACTCTGGAAATCAGTCTGGTGGTTCCTCAGAAAATTGGACATTGCATTACCAGAGGACCCAGCTATACAACTCCTGGGCATATAACCAGAAGATGATCCATCATATAACAAAGACATATTTTCTACTATGTTCGTTGCAGCCTTATTTATAATAGCCAGAAGCTGGAAAGAACCCAGATTTCCTTCAACAGAAGAATGGATACCAAAAAATGTGGTACATTTATATAATGGAGTATTACTCAGCTATTAAAAACAATGAATTTAAGAAATTCTTATGTAAATGGATGGAACTAGAAAATATCATCCTGAGTGAAGTAACCCAATAACAAAAGAACACACATGATATTCACACACTGATTATTGGATTTTAGCCCAGAAGCTTGAAATACCCAAGATTCAATTCACAGACTACATAAAGCTCATGAAGAAAGAAGACCAAGTGTGGGGCTTCAGTCCTTCTTAGAAGGAGTAACAAAATACTCAAGGGAGCAATAATGGAGACAAAGCATGGGACAGAAACTGAAGGAGGTGCCGTCTCGAGATCATTCCACCTGGGTATCTATCCCATGTGCAGTCATCAAAAGTAGAAGCTGGTGTGCATGTCAGGAAACGCATGATGACAGGAGCCTGATATACCTGTCTCCTTAGAGTCTGACATATTCAGAGGCAGATGCTCACAGCTAACCATTGAACTCTTCAAGGGTTCCAATGGAGGAGTTAAAGAGAAGGAGCTAAAGGAGCTGAAAGGGTTTGCAGCTCCATGAGGAAAGCAACAATACCCACCAACCAGAGCTCTCATGGTCTAAACCACCAGCCTGGGAGTACATAGGAAGGGACCCATGGCATCAGCTGTATATGTAGGGGAGGATGAACTTGTTGGTCATAGGTGGGAGAGGAGATCCTTGGTCCATGAAGGCTGGACACAGAGTGTGGGGGAATTAGAGGGTGGGGAGGTGGGAGTAGGGGAGTTTTGTGGGGAATATCCTCATGGAAGCAGGAGGAGGGGATGGGATAGGGGGTTTCTGTGCAGGGGGGAAATGGGGTAAGGTGATCTGAAATGCAAATAAATGTCCAATAAAAAATAAAATAAAAACAGCAGAAAAAGAAATAAAGAAAAAAGAAAAGTCTTGGATTAATGGAGTTTGCAGAGGAGATTTCAAGACAGCCTAGTATTGACTATGGCATGAGGTTATTAGTGGTCAGTCTTATGCAGAGCTATAATGAAAAGGAGCAAGATAAACAAGGAAAAATACAAAATTTATGCCTTAAGGAGAAAAAGAAAGCAACAAGATGTGTAGTTGATCTAAGACAAGGGCTGAAAGAGATAAAAAGTTTAAAGAAAATCCTGAGGTTTAATGGAATAGAAGGAGTGCTGACTTCAGTACAACACTTTACCTAGTGATGCTTCCAATGTTTAAGAATTAGAGGTAAGCTTAAGCAGTGAAGGAAACCACCAACAACAGAAAACTGATCCAAATGTAATTGAACAAGCAGGAATATGTGATATCCCCAGCAAGCTACAGAATTTAGCCACTTCAGCCACAAGGTTCTGGATATAAATTCAAGTATACAAGAAAGGGGTGATGTGGAGATTCGAATAATTTGGCCCCATAGATTCATGTGTTTCAAAAATGATGTTGAGTCGAATTTTGAACAGTGTTGGGACTGTGGTAGAAAATAGGGACTTTTGATGTTGGAACTGAATGCATTTCGCATTATAATATTGCTCTGAGCCTATTGGTGCCACAAAGTGAAATGTGCTTCTTTGAAGAAGAATGACCCACATATTCTTATATATTTGAGTGATTAGCTATCATGGAGTAGAATTACTTGTGAAGGATTAAGAGGTGTGACCTAATTGAGGTAAGTATGTCCTTGTTGGATGAAGTATGTAATTGGAATTAGGCTGTAAGGGTTTAAACACCCAAGTCAGGTCCAGTGGTTTGGCTTTTATCTCTTCCTGCTGTTTATGGATCCAGATCTGAGACTCTCAGCTACTTCTCCAACACCACCTTTGCCTATATACTTCCATACTAAACATGATCATAATGAGCACTAAACCTGTGAAAATGTAAGCAAGTCCCAAGTAAATCTTTTCTTTTATAGTAATTGCCATGGTTCATGGTGCCTCCTCACAGAGAACACTGACTAAGACAGTTATACTCACAGATAAGAATCTTGTTGTTCCATCATCATTGAGTTTTTCTCCTGTAGCAGATAGGAGCAAATACAGAGACAGGCACCCAGATGCTATGCAGACAGTTAGAGACCTTAGAACACTCAGTTCCAAACTGGATTTCCCTGTCAAATCCTTCCCATCTGGGCTCAGGAAATTCTGCTAAATTGAAGAAAGAAATAGTGTAAGAGCCAAAGGGAATGGAGGACACCAAGAAAACAAGGGCCTCTAAGTCACATAATCAAAGCTCATATGAACTCATGGAGTCTAAGGCAGGACCCACAGGTCTGCACGAGATAGTGTACTAGAGATAAAAGTAGACACAGACTTCTCTCCCTAACTCAGAACCTAACTCCAATTGATAAAAAAAAAAAAAGTCTCACTAAGCAAATGAACTATGCTTAAGAGTAGGCTGCATGTCCAGCAACAGTTGGCCAACAGAAAACTAACTGAATTGCATCCTTAGAGGTTTCTTTTCTCATAATGTATCAGTGCTTTCTCTTTCTGTCTTATCATCATCATTTTATATAAATATATAGTGTGTGTGTGTGTGTGTGTGTGTGTGTGTGTTTGTGGTGTGTGCGTGCGCGTGTGCATGTGTGTGCGTTGTGTTGTGTGTGTGTGTGTGTGTGTGTGTGTGTACACCTTTGGATATATTATATGGCTTCTAGTATTGAGTGGATCTCTGCATCTATATCTGTTTTTATTCTGGGGCTCTTTTTCTTTGGTCTGGTTTGTCCTATTTATATATGTTCTTTTTTGTTTTTTCTTATTATATTATATTTTTATCTCTTAGTTGCCTGTTTATTTTTGAAGTGAGAGACAGAAAGGAGTAGATCTTGATGGAAGGGGAGGTATAGAGAAACTAGGAGTATTAGAAGAAGAGTAAGCCATAATCATGATAGATTATATGAAAAAAAGTAAATTCAAAGAATATTTCTTCTGAAAAACAATGAAATAGCTCTGTGAGATAACATCAAGTTCTGTTGGCATGTTATGGGTTTTCTCTCTTTCATCAGTAGATTTATTGTACATTTTGAAGTTTAACTTTGTGGCTGGAAAGATGGATCAGTGATTAAAGGCTTAGCTCACAATGAGAATGCCTGGAGTTTAACTCTGAAATTCTGCAGTTGTCTTATATCCTGCTTCCAATACTTATTGTCATTCTGAAACAAAACAAACAAACAAACAAACAAACAAACATATAACATAAGAGTAGCACTGGAAGGATCTTGTGTCTTTCTCCTTTGCTTATTTGTTTAAAATGGGGGTTGTATAGACCAGGCTGGCATCTTAACTTGCTATATATTAAAGGATAACCTTGAACTCTAGATTCTCCTGCCTATACCTTCCAAGTGGTGTAGTTTCATATGTGCACATTCAGGTCCCCCAATTTGTGGGATCTTAGAGATAGAATTCTGGCACTTTGAACATGCTAGGCAAGCATTCTAACCAGCTAACATTTCCCCCCTCATACTTCTTAATAACTGTGATTTCTATCAAGTTAATATAATTTGTACAATGAAAACAACATAAGTGAATGCATGTGTTACTCATGATGAGTCTGTCAAAGTATACATAAAGGATACAATCTGTTACATCAGACTGTTACCATTCTCAGATTCAACATATTTACATATACATGCATCTGTGTTGATTTCTACATCACACATATTTATGTATAGTAAAATCCTTCTGTTTTCACAAATATCTACTATTCCAGTAATGTATATTCTGTTCAAACACATGTATGACCTTTCTCTCCAATAGCACATAGCCAACTTTCTATTACAAACAATACATTTTCTTCCATGCTTAAATAGAATCACACAAAGTGTCTTCAGATTTTGTTATTCATTATCAGAAGAGGATTTGTCTACAAAGTGAAGCTAATCTTTAACATAAATATATGCAACTAAAACATTGTACTTGGGGCTGGAGAAATGGCTCAGTGGTTAAAGGCAACTGACTGCTCTTCCAGAGGACCTAAAGTTTAATTCCCTGCAACCACATGGTGGCTCACAACCATCTGTGATGGAATCCAATGTCCTCTTCTGGTGTGTCTGAAGGCAGCAACAGTGTACTTATATACATAAAATAATCTTAAAGAAACACACACTGTACTCAAAATTTACTTAATCAGGGTACTCCCCCCATGTGGTCATGATTTGAAATAACAGTTTATTCAAATATGAACAATATCAGAAAACTTGACATTAAGATGATTACGCTATAATGGACTACAGAATAAAATAATAAAAATAGTAATTAGAAATATATAGAAACATAAAAATGTAATAATAATGAAATATAACAGATAATGGTAAATATATATCTCAAGAATAAGTATGTATTTATATATGAATATAAACATAGACAAATAACATAAATAAATGAATGAGTGGGATAGAATTCTGCTGTACCACAGAATGAAAACTAAATACATCAAAGTAGTAATGGAGTTAGAAGCATCTGATAAAACACAAGGGAACAATCTACTTTAAAATATATTTTGTATTCACCATAATTCTAACCAAGATGAAACTTGAAGTGACTCTGTTCATACTCCAGTGTTATAGATAATGAAGGAGCATCTGAAGTTAATGGGAAACTCAGCTAAGCTGATCTACTTTATACCTCTTTGTCTTAAGAGATAGTGGGGAATGAGGAGGAAAAAAGGAAGGAGGAAGAGGAAGAAGAGGAGGAGTGAGCTAGAGGGAAGGAATAAGAGAAAGGAGCAGGAAGAGGGAGGAAAGGAAAAAGAAAGGAGGAGGGAAAGAGGAAGAAGATGGCTTGGAGAAAGTGCAATAGCAGAAGCAGTGAAAAGGGCATTATAAGAAAATGCAATCTGAGAACTGAATCAGATTCTAGACAAGATAGTTTTGTTCTCATTTTAGCTAGCAAACCTTGGGGTGATGGCTGAAAACATTTGACCTTGAAATTTGATTTGAATAATGCCAATAGACTAGATGCCAAGGGTATTTCTTTGTTCATTTTCTTGTTAAATTTCAATAGTAAAGTGATTGTATGGAGTAATATCTCATTTATAAGAAATATTTGATGAAAGATTCAGGTACATGAAGCATCCTTTTTACAGATCAATCTTAGACACCCCAGAAAACTAGACGGAACATAATCAGAAAAAAAATTTGGAATACTGGTCCTCACTTGTTGGAAACTCTGAGGGGACAGTACAGCAGGAGGTAACTTTAGGACAGTAATTTTGTGAAACTGTATTATTTTCTCAAACTTCCAAAAATATTTCAAAATAAAGTGTTTTTAAAATAAAAGACACATAATAGGAAATTTTAATTCTTCATCCATGTGTTACAATGTTTTTTGTTTTAAATAAAAAATCAATTTCATCATTCTCCTTCACAAATTGTGAGATACCAATACTGCAGATACAGTATTGGCTTTGTTTTTTTTTTTTCATATATTTTCTTAATACATATTTGTTTAATAAATGAATAAAAGGATTTGAAAGTAAAAGAAAAGGTATGTGAGGTAGGAGAATAAATTAAGGAGAAAATAGGGAGAGGAAATAGCAAGTAGGTTAATAACCAGAGTTTAATTATTGAAGGCATATGACCTATAGAAAATAGAGAGAAGTGCACCAACAATTGCATATGTACACATTAAAAACATGTGTTTGTATAAAGATGCAAATATGTTTGTACAATATTTTTATACTGCAAACATTATTTTATTTCTGAATATGATAAAATAATGGAAACGATCCTGAAATCCTTTTATTTGTGTTTGAGTCTTGGTCTTCCTATGAAGCTCAAGCTGACCTCAATATTGTGACCCTCCTAACACAGCTTCCTCAGCACCAGGATTACAGGTATAGACAGATGCATGTCACCATACCTGGATCAAAATAGTCACTACTGTAGTCACCCCTCTATATAAAAATGATTTCCAAAATATGTTTCCAAAAAATACCGCAAAAAAGTTGCTTGTTGGCTTTCAACTTTTGAAGCATTTGGAAGCATGTGGTCTAGGACAATATATTTCATAAAATTCATATCTTCTTCTTTTACATTTTATCTAAGAACATTTACTATGCACTGAATTTACGGCAGAGAGCTACCTCAATTTCTCTTTACACTTGGCTTTCCTCTCTTATTGTGGAAAATCCTTTTTTCCAAAATTTGTAGTAATCCCTTAAAGTTCCAACACTTAGGTCAATATTTTATGGTGGTCTTTATTTCTATTAATTATGATTTTTAAAATGCATCAACTTAATTATTTTTATTCTATAGCACTCAACCAAAAAGTCAAGATGCAGTTTTATTTCCAGCTAATGTCCTTTTGCAGGAGTGATTTCCAGGCTTAGTCCCACTAAAACCTTCATGAACCTTAAGATGAAAAAAACTGACTCAATTTCTGCTGAACTAAAAGCTTTTTTCCCTTCTAGACACCACTTTGGCTTCTGAAAACCACTATTAATGTCTTGATGTGCTTTTTGTGAGGATCTAAACACAAATTCGCACTTGAGCGCAAAAGTACCTGTAAGGGCGATCGTGAGCTAAAGGGCTTTCATTTTTAGCGCTGTGTACCTCCTTTGTCAGAATTTTTATTTTCTTGAAATTTAGTGGAAAAGCATGAGACTTTTTATGGCTGATACATAATGTATGATAGTCTATAAATCTGGACTCTGTCTGGCATCAGACATGTGTAAGAACCAAGGTATTATAAATTTACTACAGTGGGTGATTTTAATAGCTCTGCACAGTGTAAGTTCAAGGCATTAGAGCTTTGGGATGTTTTCTAACTTTTCTAAGTTCAAGCCATTATATTGCTTTCACCTATTTAAGTAGAGATAAACTAATTGGAAAGTCATTTAATCTATAATTTCTTGATTTATATACTTTCACATACAACACAGGCAGTTAAAGTTCCAATGATATTCTGCATCATAAATCTTATACATTCTCTGATACTGACAAAACAAGCTGAGAGCATTTAGCTCTTAGAAAACACAATTAGAAGGGAGCTTGGGCTACCTAAAAATGTTGGTGTGTTCTGAAATGTTAATACTTAGGACACTAAAGGCAGGAGGCTATCAAGGATATATTGAGACCGTTTCTCAAAACTTTGACCACAAAAATCTCATTGTAATAAAGAGACTTCTAAATTTTAACAAAAGATGAGTAGATAAACCAAATGGAAGGGGATCTTAGGCTCTTGTGTACACATCAAAATCAAGTCAAAAATAGAGAAGAGGCCTTATTCAAATTTTCAGGTCTTATGTGTTTCAAAAACAATTCTGAACTGTTTTGGATAAGTTCAGATATAAGGTAAAATGTATTGAGTTTAAGCCCTTGATCCAAGTCTTAATATATAAGAAGTTGAGCACAGCACTAATTTTCTAATGGTGTTAGCTTAAACTGAAAACTATAATTACCCCTTCATCTATTTTACAGAGGTAAAAAAAACCAAATTGAAATAGATATATAAACATTTTAACATTGGAACGTCCCTAAAAAAGAGTTTATCAATAACAACAACTAATTCTATGTTAATAATTAGTTAGTTTAGTTCCATTTCGGATCTATGTTCTCCAGTAGGTAATATATCCAGGTTTACCGTGGTCTTTATTCATCATTTTCAGAAATGGAAAAAAGCAACCTTAGTGTATACACTAAGAGTGAGAAACAGCATCCAATGTAGAGAAGGATATGAAAGGTTTCACCTTGATGATCTTGTGCACAACTGTATATTTAGATTAAATATACTTAGAGATTCATAGAAGAGTGTTTTCTACTAAAGAGAACATTATGTACATACATATACACAACTTCCATGACAGAAAAATTAAACTTTTATTTTGCTTTAATTTTTAGAGATGTAATGTACATTTTCACTATTTACTCTCACAAGTCACTTTCTTTAAACACAAAAGAGAAACAAACAGATAGAGCTGTAATGTAATGGAAATCAAATACTGTACATGAACCTGGACAAATAGTACAGGATAAAGTATGAGATGATTCAGAAAGACCTCAAGAGAAATGTGTGCTGAAATCATTTAGGTAAGGAAACTTTCCAAACTATATGAAGTACTTGTTGAAAAGACATATTCCAATGATAACCATAAGTCTATGTTTATCATAGATGTCTTCTTTTTAAAAGCCACCTCATGTGCCATGTAAGCTTCCAAATGAGGGAAGAAACCAACTGTCTTACCCAGCCATGACGCCTATGAACCACAACAATGATAAGCATAGCACCATAATCCTAAGGGTATAATAGTGGCATGCACACCTTGGAAATAACTCTCTACTTGGACTTAAGATCTTCTCAACAAAAGGGATATTATTCCTGGTACTAGAAATATAGCCAACTACCCATGGATAGTAAAGTCATCTTGAAGGAGAACCTATAAACTTTACTTTCCTAAAACAGCATAATCCCTAACTGCCATCAAAACACATGTCTATACACAAAGACATATGTGAACCCCATCCCTCATCAAAGAAACTTTTCTTTGTAGCAGATATAGCCCATCAAAATGATGACAACCAATCAAAATGCAGAATTGTGTATCCCAGTCCAATAGGTACATCTATTTAAAAAAAAACAAAACCTTCCACATCTAAGGCTTAGGGATCATTGTGGAAGATGGGGCAAATTATTACACTCCTGAAGAAGAGAGTTTTCTGTATGAGTGTATGCCCTACTAATGTAAGAAGCTGCATCCGTAAAATGTCTGCAGCATGGGTGCCTAAACATATGATGAAAAAGCACGATAGTAAGAGACATGCCAAAGTGGATCTGGAGAAGGCCACAAGGCCTCAATTCTGTGTAAAGAGCTACAAGAAACTAAGAAATGCTGAGAGCGGGAGATATAGTGTTTCTCGGGGAATAACACACCAATCAGTTATTCTGTATAAAAGGGTCAGCAGTGAAAACATTCACATGAGTCACATTATACATAGTGACCAGTATTTAGGAATACAGATGTATATTCATATAGGTGTATGTATATAATAATTAATGTAAAAAAAGGCCATGAATTTGAAAGAGAGCAAGGATGAGAGGTTTACAGGGGGAGGAAAAGAAAGGGGGAATGGTGTAATTATAATAAAATGTCAAATAATTTTACAAAAAGAAAGAAAACGTAGTCCTGCTTGGTTCATTTATATGTAAGATGAGAATCGATAGTTTAAGAACTGGGTTAAGTGAACAAATAGGTCACAATGGAAGGAAGGGAGTTTCACATGTGCAGCTTCATCCTAATGAGGGATGAAATTAAGGTAGCAAGGAAGGGTTTTTCCTGCATCTTCTCCTACAGACCAAAAAAAAAAAAAAACAGAACAATATCTATGTCTTTCTGCATATGCATGGCAATGTGGCAAAGGTAGCAAGGAAGGGATTTTTCCTGCATCTTTCCTACAGACCAGAAAAAAAAAAAAGAATAATATCTATGTCTTTCTGCATATGACATGGCAATGTGGCAACCAAGAAGTCAAAATGATGTTTCATGACCATCCGCTGTAGAAATGGACAACAGTTCAGATTCCATAGTCCTACCATATTTGTAATAAAACATCTCACACTGGGACCTCACAAAGGTAATTATAATTTTGTTGAGATATTTACTGGCCCTTCAAATTGTTATCCCCCTAGAAACACTATATCTCCCACTCTTAGCATTTCTTAGTTTCTTGTAGCTCTTTACACAGAATTGAGGCCTTGTGGCCTTCTCCAGATCCACTTTGGCATGTCTCTTACTATTGTGCTTTTATCATATGTTTAGGCACCCATGCTGCAGACATTTTCCAGATGCATGCAAACGCAAAGGATGATTCTCAGTGGAATGTTTGAAAGATCAGACTCAAAAATTTCATGATGAGAATGGCCTTGACATTTACAAATTGATCTGAATTCTGAAGGTCGGTGAAGTTTACAAAATGGATGATGATGCTAAAGACTACATGTATTCTGGACACAGTACTTGAAAGAATTTAGCTGGATATGATATAAAAGACTCCTTCCTTGTACCAGAAGGCAGTATTGAGGCTGCCAAAGAATAATGTAGCCAATTGTCCTACACCCATTTGTGATGTTTGTGATCCACAGCAATTAACATTATGAAAGATTTCCTAAGCTGTAATTTTGTAACTTTTGTCTGTAAGTACAGCAGCTGTTCCTTGGATTAAGGCCCTCAACAGGAAACATTATCTGGAAATGGTCTAAGCATTATCTGGGGACAATGAATCATGGATCATTGAGGAACTTACTACTGTCACTTTACTTAAACCAGCCTAATTCCATCTAAGTATTACGTTCAAACCTCAGATGAGTAGAGCTTTCCAAAGAACTTCTCTTCAACAGATGAAACCACCACAGAAAATATACAATATAACAATGAGATCATGGAATGCAGTAGATTCTATGTCTTTAGTTAGTATCCATCTAGACTTGCTTCAACCATGTCAGCTTTCCCTTGTCCTGAGTCTCTGTGTATAGATTAAGACCACCCAGAACTAATCTATCTCATATCTGCTTCATGCTCTGTTCTCGTTCTTTCTGTTTGTTATTCTCTGTTCTCTCTCTTCTTCTCTGTCTTCTCTGGTCTTTGTCTCTCTCTCTCTGCTCTCTCTCTCTTCTCTCTCTCTCTCCTCTCTCACACACACACACACACACACACACACACACACACACATCAGAAACTAAAAGATTTTTATTAGAAATCTTTTCCACCTTCCCAGAAAGTTCCTTCTCCAGTGACACTGGACATTTAATCTACCTAATTACTTGCCTGTAAACTAAGTCATTGTTAATCTACTTCTCTATCGTGTGTATGGGGGGGGGTGGGTTACTCTGTTTTTGTTTGAGAAAGGATCTTGTATGTAAATCAGGCTGGTTCAGAACTATAAAGCCCTAACTAGTCTCAAACTCATGGCAATCTCTGTGCCTCTGTCTCCTGAGTACTGAAACCAGAGACATAAGACTTGAAGCCCAACATTGTACTCTCTTCTTGCATCTTCATCTCTAAAAATCTCCTACTCTCTCACCACTAACAAGTCCAATTGCCTCTCTATCCAAATGGATAGCTCAGTATTTAAAATGTCTTCTGGCACACTTGTTGAATCTACTATTCTCTAACTTACAGGCTGATAAAAAAAAGAAGGTTAATTATTCTCCCTGCTTGCATTTCTACAACTAAAAAAAAATGTTAATAAATTATTTGGTGTTGTGTGACCCCTTCAAAAATATCCAATCATATCTTTGTCACCAGTTTGAAACAGCATATGTATCATTTTGTTTAGATTGGCCCCTGTTTCTGGCTGTAATTCTAACCTATTAATTAGGGAAAACACGTTTTGTTCACTTAAATAATATAGATTTGAACAATAAATACTATGTTGTCTCTATTTGAAAGCTTCAGTGGTTTCATACTGTGGATACACCCTATAGTGGAAGTTTTTGTTTGGGTCATGTATACAGAATCATGTGCTGAGGCTGACTCTTGTGGTGTTTTGCTGAGGTAAGACCCATGGGAGGACACATGATGTTTGGAGAAAGTATAAATAGGACTTGATGGACAGTGATGGAACATTTGCACAGATAGCTTTGCAACTTTTATTGGTCTTGTGCCCATCTTTGCTGATCGTCACTTAATTAAGAGGCATGCCAGAGAACTTCTCCTGGTCCTGGTGGCTCCCACTGACTCTAGGCCTGGCTGTTTCTGCTGGATCATGTCACTACTGCTCCCGATTCACGTTTGCTATCCTGACACTATTGAACTTGACTGCTGGTATCCTGACAGATGGAGATTGAAATTACCCCAAAGAACTACTTCTAAATAGGTCCACATCTCTTTGTCCTATTTACCATCTTTTCTCCCCTACCTCTGGAAAGTAGGCCAGAAGGGGGTGAAAGAATTTAAAAACCTTCATTAAAAGTAGGTTTAAAAAAATTTAAACCTACACAACCCAATACAAATATTCACTCAG
This sequence comes from Mastomys natalensis, assembly GCA_021653895.1. NCBI lineage: Eukaryota > Metazoa > Chordata > Mammalia > Rodentia > Muridae > Mastomys > Mastomys natalensis. Next base: position 7,619 of record JAJTUV010001312.1, on the reverse strand, counting down.
GGACTCAGTGTTCTGGACTATAGATACTTCCATCTTCCTTGAGCTTTGTCTTCTAAGCTATTCACCTCCCTCATAAGTTAGAGTTACACACTGGCTCCTTCTGAATCTACTTCTTATTATTCTTATTCTAGAATATTATACTTTAAAAAATAACATTTCGGGGTTTTCTTGAAAACTCAATGCATATATTCAATGCATTTTAATAATATTCACCTTCTCTACCTTGCTTTATCTCTGTGTTGAGACCCCTAATATGTTCCTCTCCCAACTGCATATATTTTTAAGAAATAATTAGTAACCCACAGAGTCTAATTAGTGATACCCATATGTACACGGTATGAAATCTTCCACATGGTCAACCTACCAATGCCCATATCCTGAAGAAAAGTAACCTTTCATCTTGATCTCCCTATGGCTAATTCTATCCTGGTATTCATCTTTTTAAAGAATTGTTCCCTCAGGTAACTCTTGTTTTCAACGCAAATTAGTTTCACAGCCACTATCCATCAATGCCCTGAACTAATTTTTAGCTATTTGTAATGTTACATAGTACATATGACTCTTTTTTTCTAGAATTTCTAATGTTCCCTGTTTCACTAACAGAATGGAGAACAGCGCCTAGTAGAGGGTGACATCAGGAAATGTATGTTGAGCAATGGCTAAATATGTCTCCTAGTGAAATTCTGCCTACTCCCTGTAGAAGTTATAATATCAAATAAAATGTGCCTTTCTACTTGAATACATACTTGATATTTCTAACATGTGATTTTTTTTTAAAGAAAAAACTCAAATTAAGATATTCTCATGCCATATCCTGCTTGTTTTTTATGTTTCCAACATGCTGAAAACATGGCTCCAAATATTTTCCCAGTTTGAGTGGATGCTAAAATGTCATAAATCTGTCTTCGATCTTATGCCGATATAATCTCCATAGCTCTTCCATTTGGATGCAGAGCCTTTGTCATGATACTGAATGTTCCTTTGCATTTTGAAAAGATAATTTAGAAAATATCATCACAACCACAAACTGCAGCTGTTAGGATGCCCGGTATAAGGGCAGAAGTCACTGTTGGTTTCACTGGATTATTTTAGGAGTTTGAATCCATTCAACTCCTTTCCTTTGATGAACAAGTTGAGTACTCCTCTTTTCTTTTTGTCCAGATGCCAGGTGCAATTATCAACCACAGTGTGTCTATCTATCTTTTGAAACCAACAACATGAGGAGTTTATCAACTTCTTTTCACTCCAAGTGCATGTGCTTTACTCAGGGTCCTTCACAGTGGGAGACCAGGTTTTCAACGGTGTCAGTTCCTTTCAGGTTGTCCAGTTTTTTGCATTTACTGTGTGTGTGTGTGTGTGTGTGTGTGTGTGTGTGTGTGTTGGAATGAGACAACTCATTTTCTCAAAATACTATTCTTTTCTTGAAGACAGGTGCTGTGCAGTATACTTGGGATACAGCATGTAGGAAAACCATGAACATACTTCAAACACATATTAAATGCCAGTTGATTTCACTATTGATATATTTCTGATGATCATTGTTTTTGCATAAGTTTTGCCTTCGTTGCTTCCTGTAAGTCACTGTAAGACTTACAAGTGGTAAGATGAGTGTAAGCCAGATACATGAGTTCCACATCACCAGAAGATCCAGATCAGCTAGCTATGCAGGTGACTGAAAATGGAGAACATAGGGGCAGAGAAATGGCAGGCATTGGTGGTGGTGGTGGTGCTGGTGGTGTTGATGGTGGTGGTGGTGTGTGTGTGCACATGCGCATATGTGTGTATGTGTAGAAGTCCAAAATCAGCTTGGAAAAGAGAGTCAAAAATAAATACAAATCTTCCTTGAGGGATGAATTTCTCTTATATTACACTCCAAGCCAATACATAATATAACTTGATTGGAGTTTTATTTCCTGGAAAGGAAATGAATTATATTTCATTTTGCATATTCAAATCATTCATGTTTTAAAATACATCAAATATGGCTGCATTTCCCTACTATCCCGCCTTTTCCCACCTCTTGTAATCAAACCAGTATTTGTAGAACAGTTAGCATATTCAAATGAGATTACTAGTGAACTAAGTTTGGCTCCTGCCTGCCTGTGTGGCTTTCCTCAAACCATATATTTCATTTGAAATATATGCAATCAATGGTCACATAAATTTTCCCCCGGAAACCACATGGTGATTCAAGCATATGGCAAAGGAAGTTCTGAGTATTTAATCTGCCAAGCCTGACCTCAAACTTCTAGCTAACAGATTGCTGTGTAATTTCTAATTAAGTCTTCATCCTTACAAAGGTTCGTTATAGATGTGGTATGGATAGCATACTGTGGGATATTTTCCATATGGCTCATGTTTAACTACAGATGCTCTTCAGTGGAGCTTACATATTGGCATTATTTCACTTGAGTCATTAGATTTTATAACTACCTGGCACTCACTGCCCAAATTGTTTTTTAAATAAAGGCATGTATAATTGCTACCTGCAAAACAATAGCAGCTAAAGTAAAAACGCTAAGATACTCCTGGCTTCTGTGTCTTCTTGCTCAGGGGTGAACATTATCCTGTTTATTGCGACTGTGATGATGTTTGTGTCATTTCAGCACAGTGTTCCACTACCACAAATGGACAGACTCAGCTCAGTTTGAAAATAAATCTTTTCCTATTTTTCTATTTCAAACCAAATGTTGATACAATGTCAATAAAGTGTATAATAGGTATTTATTGAATATTTTGGAATGACATTGCATGTAAAATAGGGTATTTTTGAATAAAACTAATTATAGAATGAACAATTTACAAGGGATAATTATTTTCCTGCTATTTACTAATGCTGGTACAATAATATTTAACTTATTAGGACTTTTGAAAATATCATTAATCATTAATATCTTTCATTTGTCTCCTTACAACTTAGTTTTATTTTGGCAAGTGTGTTGGTGTAAACATATTTGCATATGTGTGGGTGATTATATATTTGTGTGTGGGTACACATGTATCTACGTGCACATGTGTGTAGCGGTCAAAGTCTGATGTCGGGGATCAGCCTTGGGTGCTTTTACACTTTATATAATGAGACAGGCAGAGTCTCTCAATCAAACCTGGAGCTTACCAATGAGGCTGGTCCTGATAGCCAGCTAGATCTGCATCTTCCTTCTGAGTATGCAATTGCAGAGTGGTTGCTGTGTCCACTGACCTTTATGAGGATAGTGGGCATCTGAACCCCAGTCTTCACACTTGCATGGCAAGGGTTTTAACCTCTCCACTCCCACACAATTATCTCTCCAGCTTCAATCATGTTTTATAATTAATAAACTATAGAGAATGATAAGTGAATTTATATGTCATTAATAGTTTGTCATCTAACTTTTATTTTGAGGTCTAGAACAAGCCCAGGAAATGGACAAAGTACTTTCAATATTGCTCTTTGGTCTTCTCTAGACACTATGGAAACATGTAAAATAGAGGGGAAGGGTCTGAATGGATTCTGGATTTAAAATAGAAGAGAACACATGAAAAGCTACGAAGGGAAGACTGATTTACATATCTGTCAGGAACTCCAAAGGGGATAGGAACATCACAGGAAGAGTCAAATATCCTGGACCCTTGGGGTTCTCACAGTCTGAACCACCAACCAGAGAACATACACAGGCTAGACCTAGGCCTCCTTGGACATATGTAGCAGATATGCAGCTTGGACTTCATGTGGGTCCTGAACAACTGGAGCATGGGCTATCCCAAAAGCCACTGACTGTATGTGGGATATGTTCTTCTAGCAGGGTTGCCTTGCCTGGCCTCAATGGGAAAGGAAGCACCTGGCCTCTCAGAGACTTGAAGTGTCAGTGTGGGGAACATCCAGAGAACCCTACCCCTCAGAGGAGAAGGGGATGGGGGATAGGGAAAGGATTGTTGGAGGTGGTGACAGGGAGGGGGGTTAGTGAGCAGGATGTGAAGTGAATAAATAAAAATAAAATTAATTAGCTAATTAATTCATTATAATGAAAACAGAAAAGAAAAAAAAGAATGGAAGAATGATTCCCTCTTGTTGAAGTATGCATCAATTAAGAACTTAGCATAGTCAGTGTGATAGTTCACATCTGTAACCCCAGCATTCTGAAAAGAGATGCAGAAGAATCAGGAATGTAAAGACATGCTTGGAATCCAGGGTGAGCACATCAGACTCTGTGCATAAAACAAAAATAAATATCCCAAAGTCGGCAAGAAGTACACATTAAGAACTCTCTACATCCTTTCACTGTTACTCTTTTCTTTCCTTCCTTTGTACTGCAGACCTCAGAGGTGCTAGACACTATATAAATGCACAGAGACAGGAAGAAAGAATGAAATAGCCATTTAGCCTTTTCCCATTTAGAGGCTCCCTCTGAAGCATAAGCCAGTATCTTACCCCAATTTTTAATTCTTTCTAATAGTTTGCTATTTACATACTCTGTATTTTTAAAATCTGTATTATTTTATATTAAATACATTAACTAAAAAATTACCAGAAATGTCATTAAATTAATAAAGTGGCTTTGGTATTTCATTTACTTGGTTTTGTTTGGTTGGTTTTTTCAGTGGGTTGTGGATGGCCAAGTGATAGGGAAAGCATATCTTGCCATTAAATAAGCAGGAAAAGGAAAAGGTAAGGATAAAATAGTTGCTTAAAATTCAGCACCAAAGTCTTGCCTACACAGGGAATCTTGTAGTTATGAAATATACATGGTGCAAAAGAAAGTGTAATTCTACAACTCCTGAAGACTGTCTAAGGCTTCAGATCATTTACTGAGAAATATAGATTAGTGCCAGATATGTCATTCATCAGTAAAGTGCTGAGCTAGCATTCACAAGGCTTGGGATTTGATTCCCAAAGCTACTGGAGGAGACACAGTAGTGAAGAAGAAGGGAAGAAGGGAAGGACAAATGGACCAATGGAGGTAAAGAAAGGAGAGAAAGTAGTACAAATGAGCAATACACTATTACATTATGTTCAGCTCAGTCTTCTAAGAAAAGCAGTAGTGGACAAGTCTCATTTAGACCTATTCATGTCATCTGAAAAATTTGACACACTAAGTAAAATACAATGTTCACAATGCTGTAAGGGAACATTGTGCTGTGAGTCAGACTGTAAACTGGCTTAGGTCTTTCGGAAGAGAACTCACCAGAGGTGACTGAATTTTAAAGGGCAGTGGGCTTTGGAAAGTCCACAGCTAGGTGCAAATTTTCTATGGTTACTATGGAGCCATTTGTTCTTTTGCCTAGTGTTTTATCCAAGAACTGTGCTAGAAGGTGGAAAAATGTATCAGAGAATAAAACACAAAGAGAAGTCACCAAAAGACTCTTGGTTAATCAATATACCACTATGTACAGTCGAACAGTTTTCTGTTAGGTAAAAGACACAAAGGTGCTGGGGGGAGAGGTCAGGGTGAGTGTTGTGCAATGTAAGGGATGTTAAAAATGCCAGATGATGGGTGGAAATGTGAAGTCTGACGATGGGGATGTGCTTATCAAAGATGCAGAGGGAGAACACTGTGATAAAGTGGCTTTGGTTTTTCATTTACTTGGTTTTGTTTGTTTGGTTTTTTCAGTGGGTTGTGGATGTCCAATTACAATGAAAGAGAATTTCTTGACAAAATACTTGGGCATAGAGCTATTGGAAGGACGGTGGACATCTTTCAGAATTGTGACCTAGAAGGAAGGTGCTGGTAATGGATGGCAAGAGGTTGTGGCATGCTACCATCAGGCATGCACCATAACACGTGCTCCCTGGCATGGTGAGCTGCTTCCCAACAATAGGCAAAACAACAGATCTAATTAATTATGAACCAGGACCACCAAAATCCATGAAATAAATAAACCTTTCTTCTTTATAAGTTGATTGTCTGTGGTAATTTTTTATAATAATGTAATATATACTGCTTAATATATGCTGTTGAGATCAAGGACATCTGACAGGCCTGTTTAAGTGTGGGCATGAGTGTTGAGCTCACGGAGGAGAAATCATTCGGCTTGCCTATATTTCTGGAACTATGTGCAGCTATACAGACTTTGATAGAGGATGGCACAAGATTGCAGTTTTTCAGTGTGAGTCTTTGCACAGTAAGTAAAGGGAACATCAAAGGCACAAGGGAACTGAGGGTTAGAGCATATAAGAGGGTGATTTTTACAAATGACCATAAAATAGAAACTAGACAGAAGACAAGACATGATGTGATCTAATATAAGAACTACACGTACTGTTATAGCATGAGTTATCACACGGGTAGCCAGGAGATATATAGGGAAGTAGAATATTCTTACTTGTAAAAATGTGAGAAGATAAGTAAAAGTTTTATAGTCAGCAGCATTCCCTGATAATGGAGAAAAAGCAAGGGACAACACTATACAGGTAGATGAATTCCATTTATGTAAGTGCATAAGCATAGACAACTAAAGTAAGCCTATGTGTGTAAAACTGGGTATCAAACAGTATGAGCTGAGTTACGCTCAGTGGATAAGCTGGAAGCCCTGGAATGGGAACCTGTCTCTCTACTCAATCAGCATAACCATCGCCCGTGCAGCAGTTTGGTGCTCTGCAGTGTTGTGGGAGGAATGAATAAGTAACTTCTGTTTCATTCCTTCTAGTTCTCTTTGACGATACATTTAAGACATTGTATTTATTTGCCGCTCATGAAAATAAAGCCAACGAACCAACTCAAAAGAAAAATAATAACTACAATCAAGCAACCAGCATTTCAAATTAAAATGAGCCATCTAAGATCTCAGTGTGTTAAATTTTAGTTCATAAGCAAGACAATTCATTGCTATTTTTCAATAGATGCACAAAGGTATGCTGTATGCTTCCTTCCTTAAAGACTAATTCAGGAAGATTGTTTTGAACAACAGGAAATTTAGAATTTAGAAACTCAACTTTCTTCCAAGATTATACTGATGCAGAGAACACTCGCCCTCTGCTGGGCTATTTTGGAAGAAAATACAGAAATGTTGAGAACAAGAATCGGAGAAGCTGCAGTTATGGGAATTATTGCTCTGTTCACTGCCCTTCTGTGACATATTCAATAGTCAATTTCTCTCTACATGTAGACACATATACATACATACATACATACATACATACATACATACATACATATATACATCAGTAGAATGCAAATCATAACAACCCTGAGATTCCACCTCATACCAATCAGAATCGCAAAGATCAAAGATGCAGGTGACAACTGATGTAAAGGTGTGAGGAAAGAGGAACATTCTCTCATTGTTGGTGGAACTGCAAACTGGTAAAACCACTTTGGAGATTCCTCAGTTGAGAATTCTTTGTTTAGCTGTGTAGCCCATTTTTTAATAGGGTTATTTGATTCTCTGGAGTCTTAACTTCTTGAGTTCTTTATATATTTTGGATTTTAGCCCTCTATCAGATTATAGGGTTGGAAAACATCTTTTCCCAATCTGTGGGTTACTGTTTTTGCCTATTGTCAGTGTCCTTTGCCTTACAGAAGCTTTTCAACTTTTTGAGGTCCCATTTGTCAACTGTTGATCTTAGACCATGAGCTATTGGTGTACTGTTCACAAAATTCTTCTGTGCCAATGTGTTCAAGGTTCTTTCCCACTTTTTCTTC